>JARHVA010006562.1:232500-884043 GCA_037957365.1 Torreya grandis | reverse complement strand
GCTTGAAGGTACCCAGGTTTTAGAAAAATAACCGAAAGACATGGGTGATGATATTGATAGGGCTCTTATTCCTCACTATCCTAGAGATCAAGATGATGTAGAGGTTTTACTTACTCTTAGAGAGCTACGGAAGGGTAAAGGTAGAATAATGAAGTATTATGATAGTTGGAAGTAGCACTACCAGGATTGGGTACTCCGAGGAGACATTCACCACATTGTGATGATGTCAAGAGTGATGCAGGATCACAGAGAGCCCTTAGGACTACTTCTCATATATCTAACAGGCCCAATAGGCCTACCTTTGTGAGACAGGAGGTCAAGGAGGTGATAGCAGGTGAGGAGCATGAGGAGGCATTCACAGACACACTTATGGCAGCGACTGATGAGTGGGAGTCATTACCACCTGTGGTTAGGGAGATGATTACTTTTGACTGATTCCTCACACAAAGGAAAGAACATTACCGAGGTCAACAGAATGGGAGACCAAGGCCCTAGAACACTGATTTGAAGCATGCTAAAAGTAGGCTCACACTAGCAACGTTTGATGGTAGTGGTAAGGTGACATCATAAGCCTAGGTTAGTAAGCTTGATACATTTCTCACATTGTGACTGATGGCTAAGGAAGATGCTATCAGATATGTGACACTACATCTTAAGGGAGTAGCTCACGATTGGTGGCACCACGGCATGGTGACACTCCATCATGATTGGATCACATCTTATCAAGAGTTTATGGATAGGCTGGTAGAGCATTTTGATAGGAGGGATCCAGAGTCCTATTTCTGAGAGTTGGCATAGTTGCATCAAAGTGGCAGTCTAGAGTCTTACATTGGTGACTTCCAAAAGTTATTAGTTATGGTTCCTGACATTCAGAGAGGTGACTTGTAGTACTCTTCATGGAGGGATTGATAGAGCCATTGAGAGGTTGGATCAAATGCTTTGATCCTCCTTCATTATAGGTAGCTATGAAGAAGGTGCATGGCATGGAGATGGCAGCCCCATCTAGTAAATATAACTCAAGAGGTACTTCTTCATCCAGGGACCATAAGTGCTCCAATGGTAATAGAGAGAGACCAGATTTTAACATAGATAAATCAAGTGTTAAGAATGATTCTAAGGCAAATTCCATCACACCACCTTTAGATCGAGAGGCTCTTAATGATCTATGCAATAAGAAGCTTTGATTCTATTGCAAATATCCCTATGATGCCAATCACGATTGTCCTTTGAGGCCTAAGGGCAAGGCAAATCGTGTGATGTGGGCATATTATGAGGATTCAAATTTAGAGGATTCTAAACAACAGGATGGTTTTGAGGAGGTAGAGGATTTAGAGCCTAAGGTAGAGGTAGATTTAGAGCTTCATATACATGAGGCACGTCTATCCAGCATTTAGTCAGATGAGTCATTTAGACTCCATGGAGTTTTGGCAAGACAGAAGGTTATCACCCTTCTTGATACAGGAGCCACACATAATTTTATAGATGCTAGATTTGTGGAGAAGTGTGGGCTCACTACTGAAGATTTTAAGGCATTAGAGTTAAGGTAGCTGATGGTCACACTCTTAGGTGTGAGCGTATGATTAGAGACCTCCCATTGCGCTTGAACAACTATGAGTTTAAGGCTGATTATTATGTGGTGAACATGGGGGATATAGACTTAGTCTTGGGTATGAAGTGGCTTCATTAATTTGAGGAAGTTACTCTTCATCTCAAGGACATGGAGGTTTGCTTTGATGTTGATGGGAAGGACACATATTCTTAAGGCAATACGGGGCAGCAGCTTCAGATATATGTTTTTTCATTAGATGGAGAGGCTCATATGAGATGACATGATAGAGTGCACTACTGAGTGCATAATGGCACCAACACAGGAGAGATAGGTGGACGAGCTTTGTCTTGAGGTGAGTTTAGTTATGGAGTTAGCACATGTGACAGGGACTCAACTTTTTGCTACAGTCGGGTCACAGGTTGAGGATGGTATGAGTATGTCTAGCATTCATATTCTAGATTTAGCTATTATTCAAGTAAGGAGTTTACTTGAGTTGCCGGTTGATTTTCATTTATGGATTGATGTTGGGGTGCTTATCTTAGTACTAGAGATGATGTGATGCCATTATATGAGAGTTATGATGGACATGGCATGGAGTTTGTGTTGATTGACAGCGGTCGGAGATCATGACTACATTTGGGATCCAGGGGGAGTGATTGGTTTATCATTCAGCAATTGCTTGAGGGCAAGTAATTTTAGGAGGGGCGGATTGTCATGTCCCCTTTTTAGTTGACATCTTCAAAAAGGATGGTTATCCTATTATGTGACCTTCGTAGGCTAATAGGATGGATAGAAGGTCTTGGTGGAGATTGGCTTGGCTTCGTTTAGCAAAAATTTTCCAGTTGGCTTTCGTTTGGGCTCGATCAGACATATATTGAGGGAGATATTAATATTTGATTGATTTAATCAAATATTAATTATTTGGTCTATTTTTAATTAGAAACCCTAATTCTAATTTAAGAAAACCCTAATTAGGGCAAGCACATCTTTTTGAGGGTATAAGGGTTTCTCATGGAGGCCATTATTGATTATGCATATGATTATTGATTTTGATATTGAAGAATTCTTCTGTGAAGACTAAGCCAAGGGTTCTAGGATTCCATTGCAGTGGAGAATGTCAACTCTTCATTGTGTGCAATTTAGAGGCTATGAGATATTAGCTGATTTATTGCCAAATTGAGGGATAGCTTCATACAGAAGTTATCACAGAGGTTTACAGATTTGAGAGGTAACTTCATACAAAAGTTGTCACAGAGCTTTCTAGGTATTTCTTTATTTAGTTTTTATTCAATAAATTATACAAAAAGAGATCTTCTATATTAGAGCCATATATCTTTAGATCAGGGGTTGAAATAAAGAGGGTGTGCTTTATTAGCAGCCGTACAGAGTCTATATAGATCCGTATAGATTCACATAGAAACTGACATCGGCAAGTACAAATCCATGCAGATACCAACATCGGCAGGCAGAGATCCCCAGTGACCAACATCGGCTAACTGAAGACTGATGTTGGTAGAGAAGGACTGACAGAGACCAACGTCAGTAGTATATCGATCGACACCGGCGATTGTGTGTTTGACACGGTAGGCCGAGACAAAATTTCCAGATTTGCCAAAGCCCAGGGCTTTAAGATAGAATATTTCATATTATTTTATTTGTATGATAGAGACTCAATTGTGTAATCATCTAGAAGAACAAGTGATAAGATCAGTGATTTGCCATTGAGAGACTATATTGTGATTTATTTATTTATTTGGAAATTATTTTGGCAAAATTTGTATCTTTGTTCAGTGCTTTGTTTTTTCTATATTCCCAATTGGTCGGGGATATTACAGTGGTATCAGAGCTTTTGCTTAGGAAAAGGAGCCCCTACATAAGGGACAATACAGTGGTATCAGAGCTTTTGCTTAGGAAAAGGAGCCCCTACGTAAGGGACATTACAAGACTCCAAATATATATCAATAGGTTAATAATCCTAGGTTATCATTTGAATATTGATGGTAATATGTTTCCTTTTTTTTCTTTTAATGATGTTTCATGGCTGACTTTGGTGTTGAGTTTTTTTTCACTACAATTTGGTGAGATATTTTAATGTTGTAGCATTCCCTATCAATATGAAGAAGTCCTTGGAAAATATTGTCATTATCCTTATAAAATGAAATATGAATTTAATCAGCTCCAATATGATCCTTTTCATCCCATGCATGAATAATATCAGTCATATAACCAAACTTATCAATGTTTTTATCCTAGTCAACCTAGCTACTCCTAAAGCCAACCCATCTCCACCCTAAAGAAGACACTCTTGGGATATGAAAGATATATGTTGGATATTGATACTCAAAGGGGATTTGGTATAGAGGTTCCTAATCATGTTATTCATAAGGTGAGATAATATTTAGATTTATTAAAGAAAGAGTGGCACCTATTGAGAGATCCAATTGGCAAAGGCTCACAAGTGAGATGCTAGATATGAGTGGTTTAGTCTCTTCCTTAGAGGATAGGATAGGATTTCATGAAAGGAATCCTCAACATACCTATCATCCTTCATATCCACTTCCCCAAGTTTCATATGAGCCATACATTACCCCTACTTATGAGCTAAATCAATCCCATCAAAGTCATCCTTTTCCAAATTAGTTGGAGGAGAGAGTTAAAAGAATAAATCTTGTGTTTGAGGCTAATCTTGATAGGTAAATTGAGTTAGAAAATATGCATATGCAATAGTCCATGTTGGAATAAAAGGAAGTGGAGATCAAAAACTCATTTTCCTCTCACATTACATCCCCATCACCTTAAAAGGAGACTCATAACTCCAATGTCTGAAGGTGGAGTAAGTTAGTGGAGTCATGGGGAAAGAAAGAGGAGAAAAGTCTTGATAGAGCGTGTGAAGTTGAGAAGACTCTTGATCCTATACAAAATCCTCATACCATTACTAAATAAAAGGCTTATAATCTTAACACCTTAAGCTGGAGTAAGATAGTGGAGTCATGGGGAATGAAATAATATAGAAGCATTGTCCAATAGAGTGAAGTCGAGAATAGAGTTGATTCTTTGTAAGTCCCTCCCACCATTCCTCAAGAAGATTCTTGTGTTCCATGGAAGCCCTCATGTACAAATTATCCTCATGATTATTCCTATGAACTCTAAGAAAAAAAATTCCAAGAGAACCTAGCCAAAAAAATTGAAGAGTTAGAGTTAAATATGAGGTTGATAAGTCAAGGTGAGATGGAAGGTTTAGACCCAAAATAAGATCTTATGCCTAAAAACACCCTATATAGCCTTATTAAAGAGATTCCTAAAGTTTCAGATGTTAATGACGTTTTGGTCAAGTGGAAGGAAGAAAATCAAGTGGTTTAACCCAAGGTCTACCTTCCCTTCCTCAAGAGTTCCCAAAAGAACCTCTTAGTTTGCATTCTCAATCTGATTTTGAGCCTTATATTCCACCTCCAACAACTAGTTCACCTTTTCCTCATCCCATAATTCTTTGCCTTAATGTACCTATGGTGTGGGAACCTAAAGAAGAGAAAGTGGTTAAGGAAAACTCAAAACTCTTACTTGAAGAAAGTGCAACTCCTTGGTAGCCTTATTGGGCTAGGTCACCAAATTTCAAGGCCTAGTCTTAGCATCACTAAGAAGGAGTTGGAAGATATTGTATCACTTGATAAAGAATATCAGATTGTGGTAGCTAAGGTATCATTTTAAAACCCTTAATAGGTCATAAGTGATGAAGAAGAGGTAAGATATTTTGTTTAATCTCCTTGTTTGGTTGATGATGAAGCATACACTACTTATGTTGAAGAATAAATCTTGGAAGAGGTCCTTTTGAATTCTAAAGAAGAAGTTGAAGTAGTCTCTCTTGTTTTTCCCCTTAATTATGGTGACCAAAGTGAGGATGATGACTTATGGTAGAGGTTTCATGACATTTTCAAAGAGTTTGAATCTCTCAAGGGTACTACAACTCCTTTAGGGATGATTACAAATGATGGTAAGAAATATGACATTATTAAAATTATCATAAATGAACAAGATGACATTGTTCAAAATGTCATAGATGAACAAGATGACATTATTAAAAATTTAATAAATGAGAAATAAAAAAATTAAAATCAGCATATAGAGATCAAGACAAACCTCTATTATCCTCTATCTTTCAAATATCAAGAGATCATTCCTTTTGAGACCATGCCTACAAAGAAGATGAAAGTTGATCATGAGAAAGAGAGTGGGAAACGACACGAAGTGTGCAAAAAAAGTCAAGAGTAATATGTAAACATTGGAGAATTATTTTAAGATGATTTACTTGAGAACAAGTAAAGTGAAGTGCCAAGGAATAGGTCTGGTCCATCAAGTGTTCAATCTAAAGAGCAACATGCTTGGCACACTCATCCATCTCATGCAAAAGGATATTCAAGAAACTCTCCCTTTGATCCAAGAAGGAGATATGATCATTTTTATTCTTACATAATAGGTTTTTATCTACTTCCCCTAAGTGATTTTAGCACATGTGTGTGTCTTGTGTGTTTGTTGTCTTGTTTTGTGTGTGTCTTTATTTTATGTGGTTGAGGTAGCCATTAGTGTCTTGTCTTAGTCAAAGGTTTGAATTCAATGGTCAAAATTTTATTGTTTGAGTAATTACTTAGATGAATCCTAAACCCAATGGACTAATAAGGCTGATGGTCTAGTTAGTATAGCAGGCATACTACCCCTATGAGTCACCAATTTATTGACAAATTTTGAATTTTAAGTCAAATTGGGGCACCCATAGTAAAAAACATGACTTTTTAGGTATATAAGGGGATATAATATATTTTAATTAGATTCTATATAGGTTAATTTATGTCAAATAATGTTATATTAGATTTGGTCAATTAGTTTTTAGGTCCATTTATCATTTTAGGTCATTTTAAGGGTCAAAAAAGATGCATTTAATGATTTGAATGGGTTTTTTAGTAAATTTGCAAGTGTAAAAACATTATTTAATGTCCCATATGTCCTTATAAGTCTTATTAAATTTACATAACTGAAATATGGCAGGTTCATCAAAGGAAAGGTCAATTTTATTAAAGAAATGGAAGAGTTTGGCACTTGTACAACCTCCTTGGAAAGTGTGCCACTTGGAGAATGGTGAAAAGTGTCTATTAATATCCCAAAAAATAATATACATGATTTTTTTAATATTAAAGTTCCATTTTGAGACCAAAACCATTCTATTCCATCTTTGTCCTTTTTGGCATACAAAAATGACCTTCATATTTTTGCTTGGTATGTCTAGTAGGAAGGGTTTAAGGTCAAAATATTTTGGAAAGTAATTTTAAACTAATATACATTCAATTAAATATAATGAGTTTTAAAATGGTGGAATTTTATTTAATAATCATCTATTTAAATTTGAATATTAAAATATGTCAGCTCATCCATGTACCCTGTAGGTTTTGCCTTGATTTGAGAAATTTCATATGAACCAATTCCTAAGTTATATTATAGATCATTTTTAATTCTTAATTTAATGTTACCCATACTTATTTTCATGTTTCAGTTTGATTTGTTGGTCAATTCACCTCATGTTTGTAGACTAGTTCATTGTATGTTGATTGGTAGTTTTCTATTTTTTTTTTCTAATTTTAATGATTTAAAAGTGTCTTCTAGGGGTTATTATAGATGATTAATCTTGTTTAAAATGTGTTAAAATGATCTCATGTCATTTCAAGCACATATTACAAGCAATATTCATAGTTTACATGCGTGGACTACACATACACACAGTCTACCATTGGAGTGTGCATATAAAGGTGGTTGCAAAGGAGAATCAAATTAAATCAAGGATTTTTGAACTATTCTAAAATATCCCATTATAAAAATAAACCTTTTGGATAATTGGAAAGAGTATTATCATATTCATAAGGCCCAAAACATGCATTTATTTTACAACTTCATACTTGTTGCCTATATATGACTTTGTTAGCACCATAACAGAGTAAGAAAGCACTAGTATAGAGTTTTGAATCATGTTTAAAGTATTTTATAAACATGAATTTGTGTTTCTAAATCTTGGAAAGGTCCAAAGTATATTAAAGGGAAGTATTCCCTTCCTAATATTCATCCTCATTTTCACTGATTGTACTGTGAAAATCATCATCTACAAGTGACTTGGTAGAGAGTTTTAAGTCCACTATGGAGTGATTAAACATGTGTTGAAACTATATTTGAAGTTATAATAGAGGGGAGAACATTTCAGGCCAATGTGACCTATTAATTTTGTATATGAAGTTGAAAACATGCTCAAAGTAATAAGATGACTTTTTCAGGCCTTTAGTCCCTAAAAATCTAAAATAGAGGTCTAGAGCCTTTTTTATGGATTCATAAAATAGGTTTAAAAGAAGTTTTAAACCCTATAGATGTGTTTTTATTAGGTCCCTATTTAGTAAAATGACCTTGAAATTTTTGAAGGGAAGATGAATAGTGGAGATTAGAATTTTTTTAGCCTATAGTGGCCTACAAAAACACTAAATTCTGGTAGTGTTATTTACATTCTTGAGCCAAAAGGAGACCTATCACCCAAAGTTGCAGATTTAATTTTCAACCTTAGTGTGGGTTTTTAAAATGAAGGTAGAATTCATCAGGAAATTAAATATCATTAAAATTTTGACATACTATGCTCTAGTACCCCATGTGCACTCACAGTCTGTACAAGCTACCAAAGACACACGTATAACAAGGTCAAGGTAGGGTAGATAGTGACCTTGTTGTGATGCCTAATTAGTGTTTTAAGACTCTTATTAAGTGAATACTTGTTCATGTATGCATATTATGGACTCAAATGAGTTCAAAGGAGGATTTAAACATCATAACCAAGGTCTCATGATGTAAATGGACATCTATAGCAGTCTACAAGTAGAGTTCTCAATATTTTAAGGAAAACTCATTCAAGTGAGTTTAAGGTACTTGTAGATATTCTTAGATGGTTATAAATATGATTTAAACCTTTAACCAATTCCTTCATGAGCATAATGAGCTTCATAATGTTTAGACCGTACAAAGGCAACCTATAGGCTAATGGTTGGGCTATCATAAGGACTGAGTTTCAAAACCTTGGTATTAGAATGGAATTTATGAAAAAAAGGAATAGGTACAGTTAGAAGGTGGTGTTGATAGCTTCAAAAGGTTCTTTAAAATCCATTTTCAAATCCAACTAAGCAAACGTACACCTATAGGTAGGAATCATTAGATAGAATATAGTCAAAAGTGACATCTAGTTTGACTGAGTAGAGTATATAGAGGTGTATATTGGGATTTGAATGGTGAGAAAAAAATTTAAACCTATTCATAATAATAAAAATGTTCCAATTATACTATCATGATAAATATATAATATAGGAAGTGCTCAGATAAGTAAAAAATACCGTCTACATCAAGAAAACCTACACAATTTATCTTGTTAAGAGAGCAATTTTGAAATTTGAGGGTTTAGAAGGTCATATGAGATGACCAAGTGCTGAAATTTTGTGAGAAGACTCATAAATACTTGAGGAATCCCTTTATATTCTCAATTTTTTTGATATAATAATGTAAGTACCCCTTATTTTGTCTCAGATAGGGGGTACTTTTATGCAAAATTGGTAAGTTTTAGGCAAATAGAGATGGAAGGGACTATTCAAGGGATGATGGATATTTATAATAGTTGTAGGAGGCTGAGTGAAACATATGAGAAAATTTTAAATAAAACAAATATGGAATAATACCAAAATAAAATACCTAAACCTACAAAGTTATAGATAGGGTAGTTAAGCAAGGTACAAGCCTAACATCCAAATGAGAAGTCACCATAAATTATAGAACTAGGTGAGATTTAAAATGAATCTAAGCATGAGTATGGGATGGATAAAAATTTGTTTGAACCATCATAAGGAAAATAAAATAATGAAAGGACATTTTAAACTTCAAAGTTAAAATAGGCCTACTAGACATAACTAGGCTTAGAGGTCAAATGGAGGGTCACTTCTACTTGTGACATAAGATAAAAAACACTATATATTAGGATATGTTTGGGAAGAAAAATAAGAGGTGATTAGGCTATTGATATGTAGGTAAATCTATCAAAGGCTAGTTTGGGCTTAGGTTGCAGTTAGGCTTAAAGGGCAAAGTTTAGGCCTAAGTTTCAAATGGAAAGTCAAATCCAATTTTCACATAAAGTGAGACGTATAGCTTATTAAAACATGTTTATGAGGTAATTTTAGAGATATATATGCTTTTATAATTTATAGGAAGCAAAAAGGTAATTTTTTTAGCTCAAAATGAGCTTAAGCCTATAGGAAATGGAAGAAAGGGTTTGAATGAGCAACTTTGAATGCTCATATATCCTCTAAGGCTTTGCATGTGAGTATAATGAATTTGGAGATGTTATCAAGGACCTTTAACACCAATTATGTGTAACATTTTGTTAACCTAGATGTCCAAACTTTATGAACAATATTTAAGACCAAAAATAGGTCTAAAACCCTTGAAAACCCTTGTCAAGGACCAGTTTTGGGAAATGGAGTTGGATAGCTACTAAAACATAATATTTTGTCTATAATGATGATTAGAGGTTGTAGATGACTCCCTCAAGATAATTCACATGAAGATGAGTTGTATGGAATTGTATGAATAGGGTGAAAAATAGGATCTTTTGACCATTTTTTGTGTTTTAAATTTTATAAAAGGATTCAAGAGATGAAACGAACTTTTAGTTAAAAATTAGGAATTAAGATAACTCATAATATTTATTTCATGCCTTGAATCAACTTTTAAGTACCCCATCTAGGTGTTTCAACTTAGCTAATCAAATCTAGCATATTGGACAAGCTATTGAAGAAGATGAAAAACTTCAAATGAACTCATTTTAAGGTGTACCTGATGATTCTATGGCCATAGAGGGACATGAAAAATTTCATAGACTACCTTTTATATATTTTCATGGAAAATTAAATCTGAATTGGGAGTCATGTGTGTAGGGTGCATGAAAGGGTAGTTTTATAGATAACAGATGATGATGGCTCACTTTCAGAGGTTTAGAGAGAAAAAATCATGAAAGTAATACATGGAAAGGAGTTTATGATGTCCTTAACTTGTATTTAAATCATCAAACCTGGTCTGAATTAGTTACAAGATGTTCAATTAGGCCTAATCATGAAGATAGTTTTTTATATGTAAAATGGAGAGTTTTATGCCACTTTTCATCAAGTTGGTGACTTGGATTGACACTTGTAGCTCTTGAAATTACATGATTTATCCCATAACATTCTCACATGCATAATGAAATACTTTTATTAGCTTGACAAGTGTCCTTGTGACCCTTCAACTTCTCCTCTTCTCTCTCTCTCAAGTTCCATAAGAACTAGCCATTTTGGCCATTGTATGGGATGCTCCACCTGAGTATGGTGAATCCATAATCATTTTTATACATTTTAATAAATAAAATGGCTAAGTGGTACCTCTTTAATGACTATTCATAGTGTACTTTACTTGAATGTTAAATTTTCTTAGTGAAGACTATGGATTCTTTAGTAAGTTGTCACATTCTCTCACCTATTTGTAGCTTCTTCTTGAAAGGCATGTGATGTCTTCCAAGAAATTTCAAAGTTTAAGTGAGTTAGTCTCTTAATATATTTCCATTCAAGGCCTCTTATCTAGTCACCCTATATTTTTGCATTCATCCATAACCCCACAATGTAACATTGATGCAAGAAGACATAGATTGGAGAGTGTGTTTAGTTTATCCTTTGATTTCAAGTTTAATATGCATATGGTTGGATGCCATTAGTAAATTTGGTGTATCACCTCCCCTAGGTTATTTTTAATTCAATTTTCTCTCTCCTTTTTCACCCCCTAAAGTTAGTAGTAATTGCAATCCTAAGTGGTACATCAAGGGAGTTATACCTATCTAGAGACTCACCTCATTCATTAGGTTGCTGACAAGCCTAGAGGTGATTCCATTATTCCACTTGGATGAAGAGAGATTTACATCTCCTCAAAGGGTAAAAATCTAAGTGATAATAGTAATTATTAGACAATGCATCTCTCATAGGTCAAATGGAAAAATGTGTCATGTTACTAAGTGATTTTGATATTGAGTACACACAAAAAATTAATAAAAGGACAAGTTCTCACTGATCAACTAGTTGAGGCACACATACAAGATTATGTTCCTATCATAGTAAAATTCCCTAATGAGTCTGTTATGACTCTAACTGAAGATACATAATGGAATTTGTATTTTGATGGATATTTCGCATCACATGGTTAAGGATCAATATTATTTTTCATTGTGCCATAGGAAATTATTATTCATAAATATTTCCACATGCATTTTTCATGCACAAATAATATTGAATAATATGAACCTTTTCTTGACGGAATTTGTGTTGTTATGCAATGGGATATTTAACATTTAAAAGTGTATGGTTATTCTTATCTTATCATCAATTAGGTCATTGATCAATATCAAATAAATGATTAAAAGATGGTACCTTACAAAACTATGGTGTATTCTCTCAAAGTCCAGTTTGAAACCATTTAGTTTGAGTAGATATCAATATCCAATAATAAATTAGTTAATGCTATGGATACTATTGGATTAATTATTGTAACTTATTCTTCTATTCTAGAATATGATTTCATCATCAAGCATCTTCTTGATCCAAATTACAATTGTTCACATTTAGAGATGATATGTGTCATTTTTGGTCCCAATTCCCCTTGGCACCATGACATCTTCTCTTATCTTCATGATTATGTCCTTCCACCTAACCTATCCTAAAATGAAACAAAACATTTCCTAATACATTATAATTAGTATCTCTTTACATCTTAGAGGCTCAGATGGAACTCTAATTCATTGTCCAAATATAGGGGAATTTAAATTAACACTTAGGAAAGACATCAAAGGGATTTATGGGGCCCACACTAGTGATACCATCCTATCAATGAAGCTCCTTTGTATTGGTTACTATTGGCCTACCTTTAAATCTGATTCATGTGCACATTTTATTAACTATATAACATGTCAACAACATGGTGATATTATCCATGCTCTAGAATAAGCACTTCAATTAGTTATGAATCCTTGGACATTTTACACTAGGGGACTTTATCTCATTGGAAATATTAACCTTACTTATTTTGATGGTTAGAAACACATTCTTACTAAAACTAAGTATTTCATAAAATGGTTAAAGGCAATCCATTTTAATTATATTATTAGTAATCAAATTTTAAAGTTCATTATGAATCATATCATCTGTCACTATGGGATTTCATCCACTATTATATATGATAATGGTGGATCATTTAAAAATAAATATGTTTTTTCCCTCTATTCTAAATTTCACATCAATCATATGTCCTTTACGCCATATTACCCTCAAGGAAGTAGCCAAGATGAATCTTATAATAAGAAATGTGTTAAAATTTTGAATAAGATTGTTACTATTAATAGATGTTATTGGCATTTGAAAAATTTCCCATCCTTGTGGACATATCATACTAATGTCTACATCCCTACATGTGCAACACCCTATGTTTTGGTCTATGGTTTAGAATCCATTCTACCCATTGAGATCGATCCACCTTATTTATGCATTTATTGATAGGATATTCTAGATGAAGAATATTATAGAGTGGGTAAATTAGTAGATATAAACATTCTAGATGAAAAATGGCTAACCATCCTCAATTACCTAAAGTATTATCAGAATAAACTATGTCTGGGATATAACAAGAGAACCATTTCTTGAGATTTTGAGCTTGGTGATCTTGTGTTCAAGGAGAATCAAAATAATATTGATGTAGAATGGGAAAATAAAGGTAAGTTTGAAGAAAATTAGTTAGGTCCCTTTGTTGTTATGACTAAATATGGGTCTAATGTATACAAATTGGCTACTAAAGATGGTGATTAATTTTATGAGCCATTGAATATTATGCATCTTAAGCACTTTCATGCTTAAGTTTTTCACACTATTATATTTAAATGTTCATGTTTAGGGGAATTTATTAGAATTTTATATTTCCCTATTTTTATTTAGCCTCACTTGGGGGTATTCTAGAACTCTTCCACACCTTATGTCCTATTACCACCTAGATTCAATTACAAATGTAGTTCATAAAATGAGTTTGACTAATCTTTAGTATTAATGAAAATTAGAAGTGCAATATTTTTTTGTGTTAGACTCTCTTTTGTATAAGAATTTTATAATTATGAAAAGTTCTGATCTACCAACTTTTATTATTCCCTTGAGTCCCTAGAAAATTATTGTTAACATTCCACCATATAGCCCATTCACACCTAAGTTCATTATTGCAAGGAAAATGTTGTATCCTGTTATCCATTGTTGTTGAGAGGTATCTACAAAATTATTCATATCTAAAAACTCCCCTTATTCATGTCTCCTATCCATATTGAGAAATAATACCCATGATTACATTTCCTTTTTATAGGTGAATCTAGATTTGTCATTTCCTATACATTCTCTAGTCAAAGTACCCTTGTTCATATCCTATCCCCAAAATACATAAAATTTCACATGTTCGAAAATCCCTAAAAATTTCACTTATTCTAGAATCCATGAAAATTTCACATATTCCAAAATCCCTAAAAATTTTAAATATTCCAAAAATCCTAAACATTAAAAATAAAAAAAAATCCTAAACAGTGGTGTTTTACCCAAAAAGTACCCATCTCTAGTATGTCATAATTAATTAGTTGTCATCATGTTGATTAACTTGGGTTTGTAGTTGATAGTATTTAGGTGGCACATATTGACATATTTCATTGGTGATTTTCATATCCTCATAAATATAATATTTTTAAAAAGTGGGACCAACTTTCCATGCTCTTTCCATTTTTCAAGTTAATTCCACTCTCTTACCATTTTTTAAGTTAATTTCACACTCTCACCATTTTGATAGATTAAAAATTCTATCTTAAATTATTCATGTTATCTTACTTGATCATACCTATCATTTTATATGCTCAATTTATAGTCAAACTATAATGGCTTGAGGTCTAATTGGACTATGTAGGTAGTGCTCATATTTTTAAAGTTAGCTCGGCCATCCCTTGTCCCATGCTATCAAAATTTTGTGAGCATATCTATTGAAATTTTGGAAAGAATATTACTTATACACTCTCATAATTTTATGAGTCTCTATTCATATTTTTAATATATAATCAATCTTCTTCACTTATCATTAATTTTATTCAATCCCAAATTCTTGGGAGAACTATACTTGGCCTGAATTCCATATTAGATCTGGTGTCCATGGGAATATGTAGGAAATGTCCACTTGATTAAGGTATTTAGAGTTAGATCAACCACCCCTTCCTTATTATTCTATTTCCACCTTTGGTTGTGATTTTTTTCATACCCTTAGTTTCAAAGAGTAATGATTTATTACCCCACACATTGATTTTCTAAATAGAATGTTTACTTGCTTTAGCTTATAAGGAATGTTTACTTACTTTTACTTGTGTGTTTCTAAATAGAATAATTATTTATTTTTTAGGTGATTTAGCTAGTTACATTGTTCTTCCTAAATTAATGTTGTTTATTTAAATCTATATGTTTGGATGTGAGTGAATGTATTCAAGCTCAATTTTGCCCTGTTATTTTATTCCTTAGTTTCCTTAATTTAGTACATTATGTTTTGCACTTAAGTCTTGATTATTCATATAATGATTTTGAGTTGTGAATAATTTTATCTAAATTAGAATTTATTTGAATGAATTATGTTGTACATTTGAATATTTATTATCCATATCTTATTTTAATTTGTATACATTTACATTTTGAATTCAAATTGTTATGCCTTTTTACAAATGAATTTTATCTTGATTCTTACTATATTATGATGCATACTATCATGTGAAATATAAAAAAAAGGTTTACAAATGGTTACCATGTCAATTACATCAATCACATACATATCTATCTATCCAATCAATCTATTCCTAATGGTCTATTTAATCTATTCATAGTCATCCTCATCAATTTGTTCCTAATCTTAGATGAATTCTCATACTTGTTCCTAATCTTAGATGAATTATCATAATTTTTCCTAATATTAGATGAATTTTCATACTTGTTCCTAATCTTATATTCATTTTCACACTTATTCCTAATCTTACAATAATTTTCAACCTATTCCTAATCTTAGATGCATTTCCATACATTTTCCTAATCTTATATGCATTTTCATACCTATTCCTATTCTTAGATTCATTTTCATACCTATTCCTATTCTTAGATTCATTTTAATACCTATTCCTAATCTTAGATGAATTTTCCTACATATTCTTAATACTAGATGCATTTTCATACTTATTCCTAATTTTATATGTAACCTCTATTATTTCATCATTTTGAGGGTCCAATTAGCCAATATTTTTTAACTCTCCTCTCGAGGTGGAATCCAAGGCTTATGAATCATCACTTAAGGACATATTTTAATATATTTTCTAGTATTTTTAGCAAATTTTATCAAAACTAACATCCATCAAATTTTATTCTATGATAACTTTTTATGAATTTTTATTCTTTGAAAGGCCATTTATTCATCTACATATCCTAACACATTCTAAAATAGGGGAAAACATAGACACTCCAATTTTATTACTTCCATGTCAAATTACAAAATGGATCTTCTCATAATTTCACACAACTAGTTTGAAATCATCTATTCATCTAATATATGTGTTCAAAATCAGCTTAGGGCATCTATAGGTGATCTAATTCACTGTATTATATTTATTCAATTATAATTCTCTATTCAATTATCATTATTTATTCAATTTGTTTGTTCAATCATCATTATTTTGTCAAATTCACTATTTAGTTACTCTATTCTGATCAATTCAATAATTCCCCTTTATCTTATCAATTAATGTTAATATTTCCCCTTCTCTAAATCATTCTTATAATTAAATTTTATACATTATATTAATTAAATTGATATTTAATTAATTTAATTAAACATTCTTATAGTTAAATTACTCACATTTTTATGAATTAAATTGATCTTTGATTAACTTAATTAGTTATTCTTCTAATTATATTTCTATTACAAATATAACTATAATTTCCTATTAATTAATTAATTCCTCTTTCCCCCTTCAAGTGGGAATATTCATGCAAAGAAGAGGATCTCAAGATTATATGTAATATTCCTTTGGGAGATAATTGAATTGATAAATGAATTAATATACAAGATTATTCTCCACCCTTCATCTTGGAAATAAAATGAAGGGCCCACATGGTTGATCCATGTGCTTTATTGGGAATGATTCTCCTCCCTTCATATTGGAAACAATATTAAGGCTTTAAATGTACTCTCACAAAGATATTTTAAGTAAAATACTCCACCCTTAATATTTGAAATAAGATGAAGGGATTATATTAATTCTCATTTGATATTTTCAAAGATCATCCTTCACCCTTGATCTCGATTGAGATGAAGGGCTCACATCATTGATCTACGTGATTGATCCATGTGTACTCTTGAGGACTCTTTTGTAACCATTAATATTTATTTCAATATGAAGAGTCATACTTGATCCATATTTTTTATAAATATGCCCCTTTGAATTAAAATTTAGCATGCCCAATTTAGACAATGAAGTGTTGTCATATCATCAAGTCTCTTTGTGCATCAATATTCTATTCTTTGATTAAATTAACAAGGTCCATAACTTTAATGGATATATCTAAATATAATTATAATTGATAAATACCATCAAAAAATACATCTAAGCTACATCCCAATGAATACAAGATATAATGAAGGTTTGCATTACATTTATTTTAATCTCTAAAGCATTATATTCTTTTTTGTATTTTGTTGAGCTCAAGAGGTCCTAGATGTGTATTTTATTATTTTCTATCACTTTGTTCTATTTTATCAACAAATTTTTGGAAATATAGATAATTCACATTCTATTGACATATTTAACATGTGAAAATTCTTTATGAAATCAACATATTATAGAATAACTACAAAAAACTCACAAAAAGACAAATATGATTATATGAGACTCATTAGATGGATGATAAAGGATAAGTAGGAAACTTAAAAAGGAGTAAGTTCAAATGAGTATATGAATTTTTTTTAATAATATACATGGGGTGTGAGAAGTTTTAGTAACTTAATAACTTGATTTGATGAAGGAGTTTAAAATTTTTGAATTAAGGAAATCCCATTTTAAGGATAACAAGACTCATGTATTTATGACATGCCCCCACTAATATGACCCCCATTTTGAGGTAAGAGTAATGTAACATAATATTAAAATTATCTGAAAAGGATCATATAACTATGTTATTTATGTAGCAACAATGTAGTAAAGAAACATATAGTGGTATCATGTCTATGATGTTCATAGTCTCCAAACATAACAAACCCTAATATGCATGATATGGATTATGGCAATGCCTAGAAGTAAAATTATCAAAAAATATTCAAAAACACACACATGATCACTTAGTTTCATGAAAATTGATGTCTAAGGAGATAAAAAACAAGGGGCATGTGTAAATGTCACACCTTTGAGGGGAGAACATGTTAAAATTCGTAGACACCAAAGAAACAATAAACACTTAGGGCACTTGGGCCAATAAACAAGGAACATGTTCAAATGTCCAAAATAAAGAGAATGAATAAATATATATATATATATATATATATATATATATATATATATACCTAAGTAATCCATGTGATAATATTAAATATTTGAAACATAAAAAAACTACCATAAGTAGGTCATACTAGTCACTACATACATGTGTTGGAAAATTATCCTATTGAATATCATAACCAGTAAGTAATGTAAGATAGTAGCATGAGTATATTCATGTTTAAGAGTAATTATATAAGATAAAAATTATAATGTAAATTATCATAAAATAATACAACCTATATCAATCATGATCAATAAAATTAGGATGTTTCCAACATAGTTTGTCATGTAAGAATAGGAAAGGTACAACATCTACATGATCATGTATCATGGGTCTAGTGTTTACCTATATCACACTCAAGTAATCATGAAAATTGTGTGTAAATAAATGATATGTTATAAACTACCATAAAGTTAAAAAAATATGCAAAATCTAGTAGACATGTGAAATTATAAATATATTTTTTATTTTTATTTATTTGAATGTTTTTATATTTTATTGATTATTTAATTTTTAAATATTTGAATTTTTTGAATGTTTAAATTTTATAAATTATTTTATGAATAATATTGGTCAAATAAATCATTATCATTATGATTGAATATTTTATAATCATATAGGTACATAACATGTTCTACTTCTCCATCAACTAGTTGGTCTCTACTACCATCATGTGGTATGCTAATTAAGTGTCCTCTATGAGAAAAACTAATGCCAAGATGATTAGGATATATTTTGGATTCCATTTGATATAAATAAAAAATTTCTAATGAAAATTCATGTTGATGAAAATAATATATGATCCACACCTTTATATTGACAACCTAGGGTCTATAAGTAATTGGTAATATGATGTATCCCAAAGAGTCTTTCCAATCCACCCTATGATACTAGTTTTTCATGGTGTATCACGTTTGTAAAAATATACTTAGATTAAATTAAATTAAATTTTATATAGAATCAATATGGTTATGTCAAAAATAAGCTCCACACATGAATAATGTAATTATTAAATTGCTTTAGAAATGATACTCTTTAGTTGCTAAATTTGTGGGTAATACTTATTTAATTTTAAAATAGAAAGAATTTGGTGATTTTATATTATACCAATGATATCATTAGGTTTGTACTTTATAATTGTATAATATGTGATATCTTGTATTTTCTTCATATGACTTTTTTGTTGTGAGGTAGTAGTAAAAGCCAAATTAATTTGTGTAATCCATTTTGAAAAGCTCTATGGGATTTCCTTTTGGTCATGCTTTCACTTATGATTTTATTTTGACAATTTGTTTCCATTAGGATCATCCTAAACAAATTATTTTAATTTTAATAATATGATATTTATATTTTGTTATTGTTAACTAGCTTAGATTCATAGTTGTGCAATCCATATATAATATATCAAAGGAAGTATAAATATTATGAAAGGTTATTTCTCATAGTTGAGATAGAAGGACCTAATAAATATGAATTATACTTCCAAATATGAGGGTTGAAATTTTAATAAATATAACATATCTTTGAATCTTATAACATAGTCATACATAGACTCATCACCATGTTGCCTCCAAGATTATAAATGAACCAATGTGAATTAAGGCACACCATGTTTATGAAAATCAAAAAATAATATTTATTCTATATTTAAAAAAGTGGATAAGGAATCATTTGGAAAACTATAGAACCAATCCCAAACCATTTTTTCTAGACTTTTTTGGAAGTTTTTTTGACAAGATGCACCCATTTATAGCAAATTTTTTTAGATAAGGATACTAAAAAACACGCGTGCAAGAGGTTGACCTTATATGATATTATTATTAATTTGAGAATAGTGACATTATTTTGAAGATATCCTATAGCACTCATAATTAACACATGATTCATAAAAATGGATAAATTTTTAGAATATGTACTCATGGGTTGTAATTTACCATTAATTTGAAACATAGGAATATTAAATATATAATTATCATGAGATTTCAAATTAGTCTAACATGTAGTAACTTTTATTAATTATAATTACTTTCTTAAAAAAATATTCACATCATTTGTTTTTTACAAGGAATCCATGATCTCATTTTGAACTTTATAGAAAAATCCCTGATTAAAAGAATGAGAATTTGTTCATGTGTATATAATTAGAGGGAAAGAACATGTTGACTATCTCATGATGTGATAACCTAATTTGTTGGTTATTAACAACATGGACTACAATATCTAATATAAGTTATGGGTGAATAGTGAGAGTGGGATGATGAATATTAAAAACCTTAAGTGTAGGTGGGAAAATGAAAGTTTTCAAACATGTCTCTTGTTATCCACTTAGTTTTGGTAAGTTTTTGATTTAATATTGCAATAGTGATAATTTAACATTTTAGATTGCTTTTGTTCAATATCAATTCAGTTATAAATATATAATTCTTATTGCTCATAAGTTATGATTGATTTTAAAAATGTGTGCATGGAGGGAAATTACATTTTATCCTTATTAATAATATAATTTTGAACTATATTATTATTAAATATGTAATATTAAAAATATATAAAATGATACTCTAAAAATTTGAGAATCTTAGAGAAAGTTATGGTTACAAAAATAAGAGTCAAAGGTTGGGTTCACAAAATGTTAACCCTTTTTGGAAATAATTATTAAAATAAAATAGATATTATCTTGATCAATCAAGGATTAAGTTACTTTAAAAATCAGGGCAATGATATTATTCAAATTCACAATATATTCATGATATAGTGTTGAATTATGCAAATTTGCTAAATATAAAAATTTAATACCAAATAATAATTTCCATTATTAAACAAAAATAAGAGATAATAATTATATTGTTTCATAATTCAAATAAAAATATGAATGATACACATGTGACATAAGATAGGTTAATGCTTCACAAAGATTCATCAACTTTTGGAAAATATTTCTCTTGTCGCCTAGACACTACCATCAAAATAGGGACACTAGTGTCAATGATTCTATCCTAAAACTAACAATTATATCTAAAGTGAAGTACCACCAATTTTATAAAAATTACACATTTACGTGTTATGGATTTATATCACCTTGCATATTATTTATTAGTATTATCCACATAGGCTCCAGATATTAGTATTTTGATCAAAACCATAGATCCTCCAATTAGAGCATGCCATCTAGAAAAAATGGGGGTTAGTGGGCTCAAGTGAATTTGATATAACATAGAATACCCAATTTTTAGTGATAATTTATTACATATCCATATATTTTGAAGAGGATCTCATACCGATGTAATTATCCCCCTTATGTGGGCTTGTGTGTGAATAATGGTGTAATATGTTGTATGTGAGTACCTGTAGTGATCTAGCTTGAAAATTGAAAATATTTAACATGGGTTCTTATTTGAATGCTTTATAACTATAAATATAATTATATTATGACTTATTTATAAATACATAAGAATAGACTAGTAGAATTTAGTTATTTTAATTATTTAGTGAGCTTGAATAGGTGTTTTCTTGGTAATTACTAGATTAATAATGAGTGGGATTTATTTTTCTTTTAAAATGAAAATTTTGGAAAATAATATCATGGAGGGTTAATTAATACAAATTATTTTGGCTCATACATATTTAAATATTATAAATTTTGAGCCTTTATAGGGTATAGACACTAGCATTAGATCTAGGACACTAACATCGACATTAATGTCTAGGTCTAAATGGTAGTGTCTTAGACAATAGAATAATGTCAAATTTTTTTAACTATAAATTAAGGATATATATATAACTTTTCAATAATAATATGGACTATATGTGATATATTTAATTATAATATTAGGATTAGACCATATGATAAGCATTTAGGCATAGTGAGATGAAGAATTCAGAGCCTTTTAGTAATAGAAAGGGCACAAACTAAGGGGTATATATTGAGGGATATTTTTCAAGTTTTAAATACTATTTTATCATTTAAAATACTTATTTTAGTATCTAAACTAATTTAATATTAAAATTTCACTTGATTACCCTTTTTTCTTATAGGTTAGAAAGGAATCCTGGTTTCCTTCATTATTCCACACACGTAAGTAGATTAACCCTCATTTTTGTTTTAGGTGTGTCACTACATAGGAAAAACATGATCATCAATTTATAGAAATGAATATAATTGAGGAGGTGATTTTTATTCACCCAAAATTTTCACAATGTAACATTTCATAATATCTAATCATAATGGAAGGATATCCAGAAATAGAATATGATCAAACTTGGTCTTCCCCTTATTTTCTTCATTTTTTCCAATTTTTTAAGTCTTAATTAAGTGTCACATTCATGTTTTTTTATATTTATTACTTTAAAAACTTTAATTTTATTATGGTACAACAACATTTTAGGTAGTTATGCATCTACCATTTGAAAAAATTCATGATCTAACAACTATTGCATGATTTTTAAAACTCATTATTGAGATGTATTTTGACATGTGTTACATGTTTTAGCACACTTTTTTTTTAATATTTACCTATTTCACTTTAGTTTATAATTTTATAGTTCCCTCATAGTAATTTTTGATCCATATTTGGTTACTTATAAGCTAACTTTCATAACTTTAAGTCAAGTTTTAGTTAACTATCACATGCAGCCTATTCTCTTAGAAATAACTCATTTTACCTTGAATTTTGGATCTAAAAATTGCATTAAAATTTATAATACAAGTTTTATATATTTATAATATTCACTATATATATTATTTAATAACTCATCATAAATTCCATAGTAATTTTATGGTCATCGGCACAAATTGAAGGAATAAAATCACAAACATACAACATGACATGTTGATGTTCATGAGAAACCAACCATAGTCCAACTACCTATTTATTCAATTTTTTTATTATGTATTAATTTTATCTTAAATTTAATATTTATATAAAATTATCTAATCAATATTGAGAAACAAATATGGATTTGACAACCTAATGATTCCTTGATTTTAGTATTAGATCAATCTATTACTCTCCAACCTACCCCTACTTTAGTCAAGTTTGGGGATTTAGTTTATTTATTGTTTTTATTTTATTTAATATATTATATTATTATTTTAAAAATATTAATTTTTATATATGAAATTCATATATATAATACCAAAATTAATTCATCTTTTATACTCATTTTATTGAAATTTATTCAATATTTTATAGTTTCATTAACATAAAATAGATCTAAAAGCAAAGTAGATTTCATGTAAAATTTATAATTACATATCCAATTTATCCTTTATTTACATATATAAAAATATTTTATTTTTAATTTTTAGTATAAACACCTTCACATACCACACAAGCAAACAACCTGCACATGCACTTACATAGAAACCCTAAAAAACCCAAAAGAAATAATTGCATATAGAATCATCCTCTCTTCTTTCATGTTATTAAAATAATTTGAAAAATTAACCATATTCACAAATGATAAATATTAATATGCATATTAAATATATTAGTGTACAAAAACAAACAAAAAAATATAAAACTTGCATCTCGTATTACATTCAAAAACTTAATTTTGGAATTCATAAATTTCATTGCATGCACTTAAAATATGAAATTTAGACTTAGATTTATTTTTATGGATAAATTTTAAATCATTAATTGATATTTTATTTCAATCATACTAAAATATCAATCAAAACATTCATTTTTATCAAGTTTCGTTAAATTTATACACTTTCAAAAATTAGAAAATAAACAAAAAACAACTGCATAGTTTCTTTTTAATTTAAAAATCATTATAAATTTGATACATATTATTAAAAAATAAAAAAATTATAATATTTACTTTATTTAATTTCATAATAATCATAGTTTATTTATTATTTCAAGATCCTTGCTCAGCATAAACAAACAAATAAAACATTACCAAACAAAACCTCTAATTCAAAGTAAAAAACATACACTTTTTCAAAACAAAACAAATTAAATATATATATATATATATATATATATATATATATATATATATATATATATATATCAAACAAATTAAAGAAAAAAAAATATTTCCAAAACCTCAAAAAAAATGTTTCTTCACATTTTAATGATACTTCCTAAACAAGCTCATGTACATAGAACAAGAATTTTTTCACAAGTTCCAACCAATATACCAACTCACAACATTTAAAGTGACATAGAATATCAACTCAATATATAATTATTTTAATCCACTCCCTTACCTAACCTCATCATCTACCAATTAATTCTCTAGATGAGAAAACTAGATTGGTCAAAGCCTAACTAACAAGACAAATTCACCTTCTATATTTCCAAGACCATAACATCAAAATTTGACTCTTTTCTTTTATCCACAGGTCCAACCTCTAATAATTTCATTTAATTCGTAGATAATATTATTTAGGAAAGACCAACCCAATATATCCAATTAGATACCTAGATTCACCCAATGTGAGACCCTTATTTTCATAATACTTACTTTAGATATGTTATGATGTACACATGTCTTATTATGACATGTTTTATGTGTTGTTGAGACATGAAATTCTATTGAGTACTTATTATTGATATGTAGATTCTATATATGTTATGTGATGATGTTTATTTTATTACACTAAAAATGTATCTTCTTAGATTAGATGATGATTATATTGATTGTGACGTCAATTTACTCATGTTATTTTGGTTTTCCATATTGATGAGTATTGATTCCATACAACTAGAGCTATTTTTATTAACCATGGATTTGATTATACACATGTTTATATTATTTTTATAATTTAATTACCATTGGTATGTGATGAATTGGATATTTCATGTTCAAATTATGTGGATTGAGATCACTTGTATTTTTTATATTCTATAACTTTAACTATCTAGGGTAGGGCATTTTGTGTGTGCAATGTTGTGTAGGTGACATGGGAGATTGATGAGAGAACTATAAATATGCAAAGCATGATCACATAATTGGTAGAGTGGTGACATGTCCACTTGACCCTTATATAATCTAAGCCACACCTTGTATCATTTGTGGACTTAGTCAAAAGTATAGATGCCCTTAACACATTTGATCACTATTCACCCCCATAGATACGATTCACACATTTCATTTCTAACCTTATGAGTTATATTTAAGTTTTATTTTATTCATAAATTATTTTGTAATCCACTTGAGTGGCTCTCTTTAACTCAAAATTTGGATGGTTTAGGAGAACCAACACTAGAGAGTGACATAAAATATTTTTTATAAATTTTATGTTGATTTTTAAGTCTTTAGATAAATAGGAATGTTGTAGATTATTTATGAGTGAAAAATATGAACTTTAAGAATTCCATGTGCCATTTATGTAATATTATAGTGGGTTAATTTATGATTTATGGGATTTATTTCTTGCCCACATAGACTTGTAAGTAGAATTATAGAAAGAGATTTTTTATGACCATGAGCCAAGGAATGGGAAGATACACATGTCACATTCCCATTGTCTTATAGAGAAAGGATTTTAGCATATATGAGGAAGGAAAACATTACTTAAGAGGAATGTTTCTCTTTTTAAATTTTGTAAATTTTGGAGTGGATAAGAGAAGGAGAAAGAGGAGGAAAAGCTATAGACAAGGAAGAGGATAACCATTACCCAAAGCTTATAAGAGGTTTCATTGAATGTATCCAAGAAGGAGTTAAGGTAGGATTCCATGAAAATTTACATTAATTTTATTTTTATTGTAATTATCTTTCTCCTTTCCTTTGTTTACAATTATCAAGAGGTGTAATTATATTTGGCTTACCATCTTTCTTTACTTGTATTCCATCATTGTGTTATGGCCACCATGTGGTTTTATTTCCCATTTGGGATTAGAGATTTAATATTCCTTATAAACTACTAGTTATTTTTATGCTATTTTTTAATCTTAAACTTCCAAAATTATGCTTTAAAATTTTATTTGAATTTACATGCTTGTTGTGCACTCTCATGTATTGGTACTAGCAAGTGGACCAAATTATTGATAGCCTCCTACATAGTTTGATTATTTTTATTGTTATAATTAATTATATATAATAATTTCCCCCTATATGGTGTTTTTTTTTTGTGTATTGATAGTTATCTAGTGGACCTGTGGCTCCTGAGGAAATTCTATGTGGTTATTTTGCATGGTCAACTAAGCATATGTTCTCCCATATCCAAAAGATAATAGAACAAGGGTGAGTTATCCTCACATTATTATTATCCTTAGATGGATATTTTTGGTCTTTGAAACATATTATGTCCACTTATTATTATTTGGTATTTTATCTTTTGTTTTGATTTCCTTGTATGCTAGTTTTGGAGATATAATCCTCTTTTGTGTAGTTGAACTTATATCCTCCTAGACGTATTCCCTACTGAGAATTAATTATCTTGTATTCTAAGTTTTTACCATATAAACCTCATTTTATCAATTTTTTTATTATTATAACATGATGTGATTATGATTAAATCTAGGAGTCTTAGACTTGGGGGTGCTTAGGGCAATTTCCTAATGATGGAAAAAGGATGGTAGGTGAGCACATCTTATGGTTGTCCTTGTCATTATTAGTGGAGAGCATTTGAATACTATACTATGCTAATTATTGTACAAATATGTAAATAAATTATATTGGTTCTTTGAGATCCATGTTATTGTAATTAGTTCATTGTTAAATTAGTAAGAAGAGTGAATTTTTAATTATGATGTACAATATTTGAACTAGTGTTTGTTTCCTATTTGTAGGCCTCGTTGAAAATAAGGAAAATATATGTATCAAATGGAATTTTTTTTAATTTAAATTTAAAAAAACTAATATAAATGATATGTTTTAGTATTTAATTTTGTGTCACTAAATAAAATTTAAATGAAAATGTGTTTTTATGCTTCATTCTTAGTTTTTCATTGAGTCCATTGAAGGACCATTGTATGAAAACTATTTTTATGTAATTTTAAACTTATCTAATTTTACTTAAATTAAATTTATTAGAAAGTTATATTTATTGGGATTTTGTATAAATTTATGAAATATTTTTTATATTATAATTTAAAATTTAATAATTTTTTAGCTTCAACCACTAAAATTGGTTCTTTCCTTTTTAAATTAACCCAACTTCATGTAATTTTTAAGTATGCAAAACAAGGAAATAAAGTTCATAAATTAGGGTGAATCCAAAAGGTAACCCCCTCAATTTTGAAGTCTTTTTTCCTAAAAATAAGTTTAAAATTCTAAAATGATGTAATTTTCTATATTTGACCCCTTTCTCCTCATAGATGGTTTACACCTCTTTTACAATCTAGTTAGCTAATTTGTAACCATGATTTTAGATACTTGATGGCTCATAGGTGGGGGAATACAAAAAGGGCCCCCATTAATTTATTTCCCACCTTACATATGAAAGTTGTTTTGAAATGTGAAACCTCATGGTTTTTACTTTATAATAGTGTTATTATTGGAAGGCCTTTTTTTCTCATGGGCTAATATAGAATCTTGGATGCCTAAAATGGGTTGAACCAAAAGGAAACCCTTGATATTTTTATGCCCCATTAAGTGAGATGAATTAAAAATATGAATAATACCTTTTATAATGTGTTTACCTTAAACCTTTTGGATGACCATTAATGTTTGTGGTTGATATTAAAGCTCCCAAAGACCTTTTTGGAAACTATGGGAGATTAAGACCTCATAGATCCTTTCCAAAAATATGGGAGACTTTAAACAAAACTATGTATTATTGTATAAATATATAATTAAAAAATAAATAATTGGGATAAGGACCAAAAACTTGGAGACTCCATTAATGGCAATAATATAATACTAAGGAAGGAGAGGAGGGATGAATATGGATTAGTCCTTATCCAACACCACCTCCCTCCATTATAAAATATGAATTTGTGACTTGATGTATTATTTTAAGCCTTTAGTGAGTTTCATAAATATTTATAGGGATTCCTCAAAATTGATTGAATCATATGATTGAGGTTGAATTAATCTAATGGTTGAGATGGAGTGTTCCATCCTCAAAGGGATTATTTGGGATATTTTAGGACCCTTTAGAGGTCATATGGGGAATATATTATATTTATTTGAGTGGTTTCTTAAATTTTACTTAATTCTAAATTTTATTATGTTATTATAAATTAAGTGTAAATTGAGCCCTATCATTGGTTGGATTCACATGAAGATGCTTTTAAGCACCATGAAATGTTAGATAATATGGTTTGAGCCAATGTTTTCTCAAACCCACCTCACATTAATCAAATTTTATTTTTGTGCCTTGGGGATGTAGGTCTTGATAGGATAGCTTAGATAGTTATAGGCTTGTTTGATAACTTTTAGGTTGATTAGATCAAGTGGGGCCAACATGGTTGTATAGTGATCATGTGAAGACTTTTAGATTTCCATCTATGTCATTTAGGCATTCAAGTTTATTTAGATGCATTATGATTATCATGCTATTTTTTTGGTTATCTGATGGAAAATGCAACTATGTAGAATGTGTATTTCACATTACAAAAAAATGGCCCATTTATGTGTGTTTTCATTATGTTAGTTTTTGGCATGACATTTTGGTATCATAGAATGTTTATTGCACTAGGAGATTTGGGGATGATTTTTTGTGTCAATTCATTGATAATGAACTATTGCATGTAATTTTTGGCTATTAAACCTCATTAAGAAGTTAAAAATAGTACACATAAAGAGTTCTTTGGACTATGGATTCTTTGGCAAAGTAATAGATGCTTGGATTCTTATTTTAGTCTCCATACATGAGAAACCAATGATAGGAATATTAGACATCCACCCATTTATTTAAATAGATGATATTTTATGAAGGATTATAATAAGGTTCTAACTAGGTGTTAGGAAGTTAGATGAGCACAAGATCTAAGATATTATTAGCTCATGAGTGGGCTCTTGTTTTCTAGGTTGATGGGACTTTCCCATGACCATTTCCATACACATATTTACTTGGATTAATTATTTTATGATTTATTTTATATATTTCTTTTAGTTTTTGAGACCATGGAAAATTATCAGAGTTAGTAGAGTTTCTTGTATTTCTAAGGTTTAAATGGGCCTTTCTAAGTTTAGTGACCCCATTTCATGAAAATGTTGTCTTTCCACTTAATCAGAGTGTGATAAAGGATTAATTTATGTTCCTCACCTTGATTTAATATATTTTAATGAATCAAGATGGATTTATGAAATCTATCCCCCTTTTTTTAGTTTCTAACTCTTTCTTTGTGAGTAGTTCTAGGAAGAGTCTAGGAATAGTCCCTTTTTGGGCTAAAATAATTATCTTTATGGACCTCAGAGAGTTATAAAGACTAAGTGGCATAATTGGTCTATATTAGGGAATGATATCCTAGTGCTATTGTACATCCATTTCCATTTTAAACTTATTCACATACATGCAAGTGTTATTGGATTTTAATCCTCACCTTGTGTGATGAACTAGTTATACCACATGGATGGCCTTGATAATGAGCCTCATGTGGGTAATGTTTATTTCACCTATCACGAATGGAATTTGTCTCATTTTTGGTAATGATATATTCCTTTTTTTATTCATGCATTAGAGATACTATACATTATAGTTAGATGTTAGTGTTAGTTGAAGAGGAACATATAGGCCTTGAGGCATCTTGGCACCAATTAGGTGTGATCCTTAACTTAGTTAAAGTTTTAACTATGTTAGAGTGGTATTATTATCTCCTATCACATATTTCTTAATAGCCAAGGTATTTAAATCTTGTTTTGGATGATTATATCCAATGTTTTTGTCAATAACCCTCTTGAGGTTATGACCCTATTTATTGGGAAATTATTGCATAAGAGGATGCATTATATAGTTGTGTCTTTTCCTTAATCATATAATAGTGTCATTTATATATTTAATAATTTTATGATGTTTTTAATTTCTTCTCAATGTTGTCACTAATTATTGTGTGAGTTGGTTATAATGCCAATGAGTGTGTTTTAGATTTGACTTAGAAGAGATGAGTTATAAAGCACTGTAATAGATATGATACATGAGGCTTAGAAGTTGGGATTTTATTTGAGGACCATTTTTTAGTTATGTATTTGTGGTGTAATGATTTTGTGGCCTTAAGGGAGAAGCTATACCTTATTATATTTATTAAATGGTTAGTTTGACCAAGTTTTGTGAGTGCTTATTGGTGTACCATGTTGGGTAGGTGAGTAACTAGAATAGTTCATGAGTTTCATTAAAAATGGTTTTGTAAACACTAAAACAAAATATTTATAACATATTAATATTATACATTTGAAAAATATCAATCAAGGATTTACCCTTTAGTTCTAGAGCTCGCTACTACTAAAAGTATCACATTTAACATCTCATTGTGCTTAAATGCTTATCTCTTAGTCTGATCTAGATATTGATGATGACTTAAGTCTCATACACTACACAAAAAATTTTAAACCTAATAAACATACTTCACTGTTAGTCTCATATCGATACCTATTTTCTATCCCTCTAAACACTACCAATCATTGAGGGACACTACCATTAATGATAGTGTCCAAACCCTTATCTAGTGTCTAGTTGCCACAAATCATCTAAATAGAAAATGTTTCCAATTTATGGGTTGGCATATTTATCTTATTGAACCCTATCATGAGATATTTTAAAAATGTGTGGTATAAATACAATTCTAAGTCTTCTCATTCCTCAACAAGAAAATACCCAAAAAGCACCTACTAAGGCTCATTAAATCAATCACACAACTTAGTTATTATTCTTTATTTATCCCTAATTATTTATAAATCATAGGATTAGTAACATAAAAGGTATAAATAATTCAAATATCATCCCATGAGTGATATTTGTCAAATTAAAATATATATCATTACATACATCTTCATATAGTATATTTCACCCCCTTGTACACACACACTCCCACACATAATGGAAAAATACATAAGTTTGAGGCCAGCATTATAGTATTATTTATGTAGGCAACAATTATTGACATAGGGTTCATTAAGGTCATCTTGACACTATGAGTCCACTAACCCATTTTTTTGAAAACTCATTATAATGGTGAATATCTAGGGTATGATCAATTATAAAATACTAAAAACATGTATCCTAGATGTGAATATATTAGTAGAAAGGTGACAAAAAATATACAACAATGAATTTTGTTGAATTTAGATTGAGTCATTATTCTTTATTGGACACCCGCATTGCAACCAAGCACTAGTGTCAATGGGTAGTGTCTAGGTCCGATGATAGTGTCTATAGCTATAAAGTACAATTTACAAAATCTATTGACTAATCCAAAATACTTATCTTACATACTTTCTACATGTTTCTAGTTAAGATATTCTTACACATAATAAACCCAACTAATTATCATTTCTCCTTGGAATTGTAATAAAATTTAACATATTTCAAATTTGGTACTTTCTATATTTAACATCTATCAGTATTATTAGTCATAATATTCATTTATCTAAGTTTTATATTAATTGGCTTGATATACATTAGTTTATCACCCTTGTTCTTGAACTATTTGTATATTCTTAACCCTATCCCACACATATTTCAATCTAGAGTTAAATAGGTTCCTAAAACCCTTTTTTAACACCTCAAAATAATTTATTTGGTGATGCCTATACCTTTTTCTTGATAAGCAAAGTCACTAAGGTACACTTATGCCTTGTGCAATAAATGTTTTAATATCATGTGATGTTTATCACCTAGGCAAGTGTGCACCTATTAGTTAGATTTTGTGTCTTGTTGATGTTAATTATAGGGGTAGGGATCTCAGAATACCCCTTAAGGATTGACACCACCTATGAGTGGTGGGAATCCTCCTCATAGTAGAGGAGTGTAATTTGACTTGTAGTGACTTTCTATGTGTAAAGAGTTTTGTTAGGGATTTATATTCATTACACTCCATTAGCTTAGGGAGAGGTTTTATTTAGTTAGAACTTATCTATGATTTAGATAAGTTAGTTCAAACTTAGCTATAATTTATATAAGTCAATACTATTTTCCCATCTAGTGACATAAATATGATTCCACTGAGTGGATTATATATCACATGATTTCAAATAAATGTTCTTTTGATTAGAGACTTGTTTCTTTAGTTTCATTTTGACTTCATTCCTTGTCCTTCATAGAATGGTATTTTTTACACCATGTTGGCTAGCAAAGTTATACAGATGGATTGAATTAATTATTCCATGTGATCTAAGCATTTTTCCTCTTATTTGGGGAAGCATGTTGATATATTTACTGCCTATAAGTTGATAAGTGGGTTATGATATTGGAAACTTGGAGTTATGATACATTTTTTAAAAATCATGTTAGGGTATTTAAGAATTTATGTTTCTAGTTATTGATATATTAGCTCCCTACTCTCCACTTATGACCTTCTATAGCTTCAATTTTAAATAATATTTTATTTGAACTTTTGAAATTTTACTACATGATGTGTTGAAACTTTGATTTATTTTGATTATTTATTTGGATTTACAAGTGGATTAGAATCATTTTTTTATGATTTTCCTTACTATGGATTTTAAGTTTGTTTAGCGATTCTTTCTTTCAAAACTTTAGTTATTATTGGATCTCCAAATTTTATTTCTTATTTTTATTTTTGGTTTAAATTTGTCTATATAGACATTTTAACTTTATTATTCTTTGTATTATATTGGGTTATTTAACATTTGTATATGTTGTCATTTTGTGGATGGATTTGGGTTGCTTAGTTGATTAATTTTAATCCTTGATTGGATTGGTATGTTAACAACTTATTAAAATGTTTTTATGAGACTTTTTGTGTATCTTTTTCCTTGAGAGAGAGTGTGTGTATTAGGTGAGAATTATATTGTTTACATTAACGTGTAATTTTACATTACAAATTTTTGCTTAACTTATTGAGAAAGTGAGGGGGGGGGGGGGTAGAGAGACACCATCTACCTTGTTCCTTCTGTAGAAGTGATAAGGAGGGTTTTATCCTTGGCCTTGTTTGTTATGTTAGATAATATCATTTTTTACTCCTAAGTATGAGAGTGATGGAGATGGGTTATGTTGTGATTTTATATTTTATATTCTATTGAATTACACTACATGATATTTTAGTGTATATGTGTGATCATTAACTTAGAGAGACCACTAGATGAGTTAGAAATATTCTTAATGATTATTATAACATATTTTAAACAAGAATTTTTACCATCAAAAACAATCAAGAGGATGTTTTCATAAGAGGAGGGGGATGTGAGACCCATATTTTTAGAATGCTTAATTTAACAATGTTATGTTTTACACACATCTTATTGTGACATATTCTATGTGTTGTTGAGATAATAAATGTTATTGAATAATTATGATTGAGATAAATATTATATATATGTTATGTGATTATGTTTATTAACTTATAATAGAATAGTTATATTCATATATTAGATGATGATTCTATTCATTATAATGCCATTTTACTTATGTTATTTTGGTTTTCCATATTGATGAATGTAAACACTAAAAAACCATACAATATAGCTATAGATGTCACATGAACCTTTAGACCACCCCTTATCCCTATTTAGGTTAGATTATTTACCAATTATCAAATTATTATCCTCAGACCATCTCCCAGGAAATTAACTCTTAGTCATTAGTGGAATTGGATAAATTTAGCTAATTTTGACTATATCCCCTTGACCATCGACAGTCAGCCCTTGAATATCGATGGTTGAACCTAACCACTATTGGTTACTTAATGCAACCAAAAAATCTACCTTAGGAATATGTTATTGAAGGAGTTAACTATAACTCACTTGGTGTTTACTATATGTCTAATTTTAGTCTATTGTTTGCATGATCAATACATGTTAAACTGCATGTTAGATTGCTTGTTAAACTATTTGTTAAACTCTTTCATTTCAACACTCCTTTACTCTATATTAAAAGAGGAAGAGAAGGTTGAATGGATGATTTGAGTGTGAGATATTATGACTCCCAAGTGAATCTAGAAGCTTCCCAATAAACTAGGAACTAGGCCAACAATTTAGGGTACTTATGGAACTTACTATCTTAAGCCAAGGAACCATTACCCTTCTAACATTACTCTAGGATCCATAAAAGCTTTCAGACAACCTCAATATTCCTCAAACTAGGAATACCTAAAATATAAGTATCTATGTTTATTATCAATATTTATTAATTAGATTTACTTATTTTAGTGCTTAGGTCATTTCCATCCTCTATACTTCATTCCTTATGTTGGAGTTTTGTAAACTCTAGACACTTCATCTCATACCTAAAACCACCTATACTCTATTTCAATAACCCAAACACCCAAATCCTAAACCAAATACCTCTAAGCATTACTTTCTATCTCAAAACCAACATTGAACCCAAACACCACTCTCATAACCTCTCTATAACTCTCCCTAACATCCTTATTTTCCCAAACCAAATCCTATAGTAACCACCAATAGTCTTGCCTAACCATTGACAGTCACACCTAAATGGTAATGGTCACCTAACTTCCAATGGTCACACCAAACTGTTAACAACCACTTTGTGTCATTTTATAACAATAAGCTAATTTATTTCATTTACCCATACCCAAATCACATTTTATGAGTTTATATTTTTCATAGAACTTCAACTTATTTTGTAAATCAAGTTTGAGTAATTTATCATTAGTATTCAATCATTTATTATTATTTTTAATCAAAATCACTTGTTTCTTTTCAAGAATTTCCTGTGTTTGATTTCATTACCTTCTATTATTTCATGTAAGCATCTATTTTTAGTTTATAAAAACTTAAGTGTTTTAAAAGTGTGGATTGATAGCCTCAAAGGAAGCTTGTGCTTCTTGGATCTAGCTTATGCTACACAGTCCACCTTACTATCTCACTAACCCACCATTGTTTAGATTGTTTTCTTATCTATACGTCATTTTCCCTGAACAAAGAAGAGTATTAAAAATAATTTGGATCATGGATCACAAAACAAATCTAGGTTCTACTAACCTCACCCTTATTTCAATTTTTACGTCTTTCTAAATATAAATAAAATCAAAATTTTATAGAAACAATGGCTATTGATTCCATGCTACTAGACATATTGTTTATAAACATGTATTTAAAAATACACATGTCTATATTATTGGTATTATTTTATTACCCTTGATATGTGATGCCTTGGATATGTTATGTGCATGTTGTGTGGATTGAGATCACTTGTAATGTTTATGTTGTGTATTTTCATCTATCTAGGGTAGGAAATTTTATGTGTGTAAGGTTGTACAAGTAAAAGGGGAGGCTAACAAGGGAATGAAGAAAATTTCAACAATGGGAACATAGTTTCTAGAGTGGTAGCATGTCCATTTGATACTTCCATAATTCAAACCACTCTTTTTATAATTTGTGGACCTAGTTAGAAGTATAGATATCTAAAAAATGTTTTAACACTATTCAACGCCTTAGGTACTATTCACACCTTTCAATATTAACCTTAGGATTTCTATTTAAGTTTTATTTCATTTATAAAAGGTATTTTAAGCCACTTAAATGTCCCTGTTTTACTCAAAAATTGGATGGTTTTGTAGAGCCAACTTTAGAGAGTGAGATAAAGTAGTTTTTAGATATTTTGTGTTGATTATTAATTCATTGGACCAATAAAAATGTTTAAGAGTCTTTATATAATCAAAATAATACTATTGAGGAGTCCCACATGCCATTTATGACATGAGATGTTAGGTTCATTTATGAGGTATGGACTTACTTGTTTTTCCAAATGGCCTTGTAAGTGGATTTATGGAGAGGGAAATTTTTTTTTGACCATGAGCCAATCATTAGAAGGGCCACATATCACCTTCCCATTAGATTGTAGAGAAATGATTTTTTCATGTATGAGGAAGTAGATCCTTATATTTAAGTAGTTTTCATTCATTCTTTTATAAATTAGACTACTAAAAACATAAATTAAATACAAAGTTTTAAGGATTACCTATGATAGGGAATATTGTGCATCATTGATCCAATAAACATGGGAGTTCCTTTTTAGGTAGGAAGGACTACATGCACACAAGAGAAGAAAAAAAATATTAGATTAATAGGATATGTTAGTGTGTTATCTAGTACTACACCAGTGCTATAAAGTGGTACACTTCCTAGCAATGATGTTAGACCACTTATTTTAAGTAATTAAGAGGATAGATAATAATGATGAAAGAGATTATGAAATGTGATTTAAAAAAATATAGATCATGTGAATGATAACTTGACAAGTTAGATTAACATAAATTACTTAAGATAGATAGATATGTATTATCAAGATAAGTAGAGATGAATAAAGTAAGCAAGTATTCTCTAGTTTACCATAATTGATATGGGTTCCTAAAAGGAAAAGGATTCTGACAATGATCGATGTTAATTTATTAGGATTAATGCCAATTATATTGAATTGACAATAATTTTGATAAAAATTTAGGATATTGAACTATATGGATTATATTATAATCTTATATGGATCTAAGATAACCTAAGGGTTGTGAGGATGTTTTTATCTTTACATGCAATTCTAGGAATGGTCCTCTATAGACTAGAATCCATATTAAAAAAATAATATATTAGATTAGATGTGATTCATGATATAATTTTTCAATCATAAATCTTTTATTTTAAATAAAGTAGATTTATTAAATTACTTATGTTGATATTCCTTAATTGACATTAACTCACATGAATAAATATTGGTTTGAAAAAATGATAGAATTAGAAAGGATGATATTAAAGTGAATACTAAAAAAACATATGGGCTCAAAAGAGGATAAGTATAGATAAATAACAACATAAAATGAATCTAAACTATGATTAATAATGAATTTAACTCACCTTGACAACTTTTTTATCCTTCTTAAAGGTTCCAAATGTCAGGATTTGTAAGGGATGTTGAGATATTTGAATATAACATATCTTGCCACAAGGGTATTAAATGATGCTAACAACCTCTATGGAAATTTATTAAATGTTTTTAGATTCAAAATCCCATCCTTTTTAATAGGTAAAATATGGGTTTATATAATTGATGTAGATCCAAACATATAATTGATGTAGATCCAAAAATATGGGTTTGGATATTTGTTGTGAAGCATGAAAGTAATGTACAATAAATAATCAAGGTAAATCACATGAGATCGACATAAATTATTATTATGGATAGAAATCGTGTGGTCCAAACATAATTTATTTATTAGCTAAATATTAATATTATCTTATGGATTTGGATGGTTTTTACTGGATAGACTGGTGATTAGGTTACCTAACATTTTTTTACATGTGTAGAAAATGGTTGGGTAATTTCACATTATTGATGTGAGTGTTTTTATATGTACTAATACTCCTATTATTTGATTATTACAATGTTTATTGAAAGAGTTGGTTTTGATTTATGTATGATGCTTATGGATTTAATATATTTGAATTTTTATTATAGGTATAATGTACATGAAAAGGGATTGTTGTTAGTATATGACATATGATAAAATATTAATAAAGGTGGAATCAACTCCTTAGTATATGAGGATTATGGTAAGGAATGAGATCCTTTGTGATTGATGTATTTTGTAAGCCTTGTCTAATGCTAATGAATGCTTTGGTGATCTTCAATCAACTAAGCCTAGGCTTACTTAAAATAAGAAATGATATTAATATGGGTAGTTATGGTCATGAAATTAGGAATACATTATCTCCTTAGGTCAGAGGCTAATTCTTGGTGGACTAGTGATGATAGAACCAATTAGGAGAAACCCATGTTTATTTTTTGTATAGACTGATGAATGCAAGAAGTATACTAGATGTGGGAAAGATGAACAATGTAGGAAGATTTCTTAGGATATTATTTAACTTTTAATTTTATATATTTATGGGAATTATTTATAACTTTTGGATAATATAGGAAATTTAATCAATGAGGGAAGCTTTCTTGATTTATAATTTTGGATAACCATCCTTCAAAGGAGTGGTATATATACTTTTTTTAATAGTTATATTTTAAGGGACTAGTTTGTGAGTTTGTGCATTTTAATGAATAGGTGTTATTTAAGGGAATAATTTATAATTTTTGTCATTGCTTAATTTTTATCCTAGATTATTGATTTGGATGAAGGCAATGATGGGTTGAGTTGAGTTAGCCTAGGTCATGTTCTTCAAATACAAAGCTATGACACAAGGTGAGATTATGATCCTTGTTATGATAAATGATGATTTGGGGATCTATCCTACATATAGGTAGAGTGTATATAGTATAAAAATTGTATGAATAGAGGTGAGGTGCTCACTATTGAGGTATAGTGTGAAACATTATTAATTTAACATAATAGATTTGTATTAGTTTTATATTTGGTTTTTTTAATATTATTGGAAGTTATAATAATATTACAAATATAGGGTATTTTTGAGATTTCATAATCATAGGGTAGTTATGTAGATATGAAATATATATGTAATATTCTCAAATGATTAAATAGTGTGAATACTATTGTATTGTGTGTTTTGAAAATTCTATCTATGTTTAACTCTCATCTTTCTGTGTTTATTTTTTACAAATATAAACTAGATTTATTATCTGGTATCAGAGCATTTTATGATTCTAATCATTTATTAGAGAGGTATGGGATTCTATGTTTATGTGGGGTAGATCCATTATTTTTCATGATCACCCCTTTCACGAGAGTTTTATAAATTATTTATGCCACTATTAATTTTGTGTGTAATATTTTTTAGTTTGTTCTCCATGCTTTTGAGAGATCATCATAGTGTTTGGAGTCATTATAAAGGAGACACCAAGCCATTGACTATAAATGCCTATAATTTCAACATGTACTTGATGAAATAACTTATTTAAATTTTACCAAGACTTAAAATGTGTGGCTTGTTAATCTACCAACTTTTATGCATCATGTTAGTTCATGATCACATGTATTAATTATCAAAAATATCTTTTTGGTTTTTTGTCCATCATTTTACATCTAACCATAATTTCAATTATTTCCATGGACATCAATTTTATGAGTTTCTCATATAGGTTTGTGTTTAATATTTTATATTCACACTTCATGTAAATTTTTTAATTGATAAGCACATTTAATTTAAAAATGTAGATCTAATACATAGACCTAGGTTTTGATGTTGTGTTTCACTTAGCTATCCATTGCACCATTTAGTTTTCTAGATCTCCAGCCATCATTTTCTCATTCAAGATATAGAAAAGTATTTTTATTGCACCTAGGTGTGTAATAAAATCTATTTGTACTAAAAAAACACATCCCATTCCCCGTGGAGATGTATTTATTCATCCACATCATTTTAAGCATCCTCAGGTCAGGTCGTAGTGAGTGATTTTTTTATATTAGTTTTTAGTCAAAAATTTAATTTAATTTGACTTATTTAAAAAATAATGTGAATATATTACTTTTTAAAATTTCTCATTTAAAATATTTATTAGTCTTTCTTAGTGTCGGTCAAGTCTAAATAAATTTGTTTATTTCACAAGGGACATTATTCATGTTTAGTGTTTTGTTCAAAAAGTAATCACATTTATTTTTCAATAAATGTGTGTCTAATATAATTTTGGTTTTGTTAATTTTTCAAAAGGTTATGTGATGAATTACATTTTGAGTTTATTAATGAGACTAGGTATTATTAATTAATTGTGTCATATGTACAAATAATCATAAAGTCATGTAGTATAGTTTGTTAATATATCTACACACACACACACACACACACACACACACACACACACACACACACACACACACACACACACACACACACACACACACACACAGTTATTGTAATTAAGTCTTTGATTCATTATTTAATAAATGTCTATAAAAGTTATTATAAAATTTTTAGAGTTTAGACTCAAAGTCTTTTTGGGTCCATTGTCAAAAATTGTAAAATATAAAAATATTTATTCTACACATGCATTTTTGCTTGTACGTGATGTATAGATAGTGGAGGAGTTTTTCCTCAAAATTTTCATATAATTGAGCTCCATTGACAAATGTGTTGAGTAAATAGATTCACTTAATAGAGGATGGAGGAAATAAAGGTTGGAGGTTCTAGAGCCTCTCATCAGTCACCAGTGACAAGGCCCAGATGTTTTGGTTAAATTTTGTGCGGTGTGAGTTTTTCCACTCTGTGTTTGAATAAGAATAAAAGGACATTATTTGTCACATGTGTGGTGTGATTTATGCCAAACTAGTTAATTCTAAGGATAGTTCTTTAGTGGCAGTGGATATCATCTATGTTATTTTTGTTTGGGTGGTAACAAACATTAATAGAGGCTGCATAAGATGATAATGAGGATTTGTTCCTCATGATATTTTCATTTTCTAAGTTGTGTGTGTTTTTTATTCCCCTAATTTTTTGGAATACCTCTGATATTTGGAGAAAAGGGAAAGTGTAGATATAATGAAATGTGGCCAACAATTGTATGGGAGGGTGTCTAACGATGGAAATCTTTTGACTACCTTACTTATTTATGGATATGATTGGCTAGTGACACATCCATTATGATCACATGGAGTGAATGAGGTGTGCATTCCTTTGCATAGTAGTGGTCATGTGAATCAAGATCTAGACAATAATATTTAGACAGTAGTATGTAGACCTAAAAGTATGAATTGGCATATGATTTTATTTGATTCAATTCTTAAATATGTATATTCTCCCCATGATCATATTAAATAGGTGTATGTATCATAAATATTGTTCACAAGGGGTTAAATATTGAGGTATAGTGTGAAACAATATTAATTAAATGTTATACATTTGTATTAGTTTTATATTTGGTTAATGTAATATTATTATAAGTTACAACAATATTATGAATATAGGGCACTTGTGACATTGCATAATCATAGGGTAGTTATGGAGATGTGAATATCTACCTTTATAGGAAATGTGTTTCCTATATATATGTAATATGCCTAAATGATTAAATAGTGTGAATAATATTATATTGTGTATTTTGAATATTCTATCTATGTTTGACTCTCATCTTTTCATGTTAAAAGTTTAGAAAATATAAATCAAAATTATTACTCACATTGAAGGTCATGAAGAAAAAACTATCAGATGACCACATAATTATATATCATTATAGGCTATATGGGGGATTTTTACATATATAAGTAATAGGAAGTCTATGTTGATTTTTGGATAACCAAAACTATTAACAATAAATAGGTCACATATGCAAAGCAATGAGAGACTCTTTTTTAGTTTTCCTTCAAGGGAACCTAGTTGGTATGCCTCAAATACATACATTCCAAGTCAATTAGGAGAAAATTTCCCTCAATTAATATTTTCTATACTTGTGATATGTTAATTTATGAGTAAGATTGATATATCCCTCATAGATTAAATGGTTAGAGAGATGAGAAGAACCAAAGGGAGGTAACCACTTTTAGGGTGGGATGATAAGCTTATTTTTGGGTAGAATTTTCATATAATTAGTGAGTTAGAGAGGTATCAAGTGTTAATAATCAATACTCCCCAAATGATCATTATTGAAAGTGGAGTTGAAGAACTCATTGTCATGGATGTGAGATAAAGGGATTGTTGAACTAAAGGAAACTTATCATATCATTAAGGAAGTGGACATGTTTTTTAATGTTGTGGGAACATAATTGGGATAAGATGTAATATTTTAATTTTTAAAATCATGTTGGTCTACTGTAATAGTGTGGGTTTGGCCTTCACATGCATATTTGAGGCCTTCGTGTAACTAGGTAGGAACCTCCATGGTGGATGCTTTAGCCTTGGTTATATTGTTAGGAGCTTATGTCCATGATAGTGTACCTATATTTATGATGTATATTTGTAGGAGTGGTTTGCCTTTTGAGGTTGGAAAATGAATTAGGGTCTATTTTGGTAACTCTTGTGAAGAATTAGAACTAGTGAGTTATGTTTCATAGTAAAATATGGGATCAATGTAAAGTTACTAATTTAAAAGGTCATTATCTTCTAAAATATCCTAGACTATGGTTTTAAGAGCATTATAATTTTTAATATCATGTATGGGAGTCCTATGGTAGACACACACCTTATCTTCCCTATACCAGGAAGGTATTTTGGTGTGTGGATTGAAAGGTTTGATGGGTGGTAATGAAATGAGAGATGTTTGTAAAATTTGGTTGAGAATGGTAGCGTATGATCCTATTATTAGGTATTATTATGATTTTTAATCCTTTTGGGGTATGATATATTGAATTGAATTATCTTTAGCATATGTCATATAAATAGTCATAGTAGGAGGTGTTTCCTTTATGTCTTTAAGTGGAGTCTTTATGTGTTTAGAGGTGGAAGGTTTGGTTGAATATTTTGGTGTTGAAAGGAGAGAATGAAAATTTTAAAAGGGCCCTTTAGAGGATGATTTAATGTTATGACAAATAGTTTAGATACAAGGTGAGGTTCTAAAATAGATGGATTATTTTGGATTAGGGGTGTTGTAGATTTTAAATTTTTAACACTATTAGATGTGATAGGGATATTATTATAACTTGATTTAATGTGGAGAGCTTTAATCTTATTGGTGTCGATTGGAAAACCTTTTATTTTGGGATACCAGGGAATTAATTTTGATTTACCCTTTTACCTTATATTTTTGGAGTGGATTTGCAAGTATATTTATAATATTTTTCCTTTAGGAGATCCCATGTAATGAGATCAGTGGTTTTGGAAGGGGTAATGTGGATGATTTTGATTAGCTTAGGTTGTTTTTCCTCCAAGTTATCTCTTATAAGAACGTCTGGTATTTCATAGGATAAATCTTGAGACACATTAACTTCTTGTGGTAGAGGTTGGTCATGGATAATATTGATCATGTGAGTTCATTTTTTTTTGGGATCTTCAGTGTGTGTTTGTATATAGTTTGATGAGGAAGAATGATTAGGAAATGGTTATCTTAAAATATCTGAGGATTGATTTGAGGGAGTGTTTGGGTTGTCTAGTTGAATTTCCCCTTGATCGATAATATTTTGGACTAAAATTTTGAAAAAGTGACATATATTAATGTCATGACCTGTTACATGATGATAGACACAAAATTCATTTTCCTTATACCAAAATGGTTTAGGAAAAAATTTATAAATAGGCCCAATCAAAGGAAGCTCAATGACAAATGCCTTCAAAATTTTATCCAAGATGAGAATAAGATTCCCCTAAAGGTGTTTACTTTCTAGGGGTAAATCATGTTGGTGATCTTTGAGGTTGTATCTAGGAAGATGAAGGAATAGAATAGCTTCATGTTAATGGAGGAGAAACATTTAGAACCATAGCATTGGTAGTGCCCTTTAGCTTAGGGTTGTTGAATCCCTTAAAGTGTTTTAATTTGAAATTTTGGCTCCACAATCTAACTTTACCTTTCTCGAGGGCTTGAATTTTTAGATTTTGCGCCATAATAAAGGCTTTGTCAAAAGTTATAAAGGATTGTATTTGGAGTGTAGATGAGATATGCTTGGTATAAGACCTAGAAAATAATTCAATAAGTTATAGTTGTGGAAGAGAAAAGGATAATTGATTGATAATTCTATGCCATCGAGGAATAAAGTTAGGAATGGATTCATCTTCAAATTGATTGATAACATATAAGTTAACGATGGTTATTTTCCTTATGATGTTTCTTGAAAAATGCTTTATGAAAATATGAGGGAAAATAGAGAGTGTTTAGGAATAGAACTATACCAATCTAAAGCTAGTCTAGCTAATGATATTAGAAAATTTATTAAGAGGAGGGCATCATAATGGGCTATGAGGTAACATCCATACTTGGATACCCTAATGTGTATTTATGGGTGTTATTTATTTTGAAATTTACTAAATTGGGGAATTTTACATTGCATTGGATAGGTTCGTATGGGGACTACCGAGTTGATAAGCTTATTGTAAAATTGTTCATAAGAGAGTTACCTTTATTCCCTAAGGTGGATAGTTATAGATGGGGAATACCATCCATGAGGATGTGAATTATGTTTAACTGGGGATTATCTATGGGAAAGACACTTAGGATGTTATGAGGGATTTAATTCTTTTGAATATGTTTTTGAGGATGTAATGAGATGGGAAGTGATTGGGCTAGGTGATAACCAATGGTCATGGTGTTGGTTGATCAAGTTGAGGTAACATAAGGATGATATTATGAGGTCATGTATTATGTATAAGATGGATTGAAAAGTAATAAATATTGATATTTGGTAGGTATTTGTTTATACTATTATAGTGGAGGCATTAGATGATTAGTACTAGTGGACACGTGTGTTTGGATTGATGGCAGTGTTGAAGTAAGTGGCTTTGTATTGGGGCCTACTCCCTAACTTCATGACCCCACAATAATAAGGGTGTTGGGTGCTTAGCCTTTATACTACTAGCCAATTGTTTATACTCATCTAGAATATTGATTCAACTTTCCCCTTGGTGATGAAATCCAAGTGGGTCTACTCATGTAGGATTTGTTTGATTGCTAATTTTATGATTATCATGATTTTGATAGTGTGTGGAAATGGAGTGTGACTAAAATAATAAATTAGTTATCTTACTTATACTAGATGCACTTTTTAAATAGGGAAACTGAAAAAAAGATAATTTATTTCAAAAGGAAAGTAATATATATATATATATATATATATATATATATATATATATATATATATATATATATATATATATATATATATATATATATATATATATATCCAACTAACATATCCTATTAATCCAATATTTTTTGAGTTTTATCTTATGTGCAGGTAGTCCTTCCTACCTAAAAATGAGCTCCCACATTCACTAGATCAATGGTGCACAATATTCATAATCATAGGCAAGCCTTAAAACCCTATATTTTAATTTATATTTTTAGTAGTCTATTTTATAAAAGAACAAACAAAAACTACATAAAAATTCTAGCATCCCTATTGGCCCTTTTTCGGCCTTTTTATTCTTTATTCTTTATGCTAGTTTTATTTTTTTTATTTTTTTAGTATAGCTTTTTATTTGCTTTCATTAAGGTAAAATTAAAAAAAGGCAATATATATATATATATATATATATATATATGTATATATATATATATATGTATATATATATATATATACACATATATATATATATACATACACACACACACACACACACACAGATATATATATATATATATATATATATATATATATATATATATATATATATATATATATTATATATATATATATATATGTATATATATATATATATATATATATGTATATATATATATATATACACATATATATATATATACATACACACACACACACACACACACACACACACACACACACACACACACACACACACACAGATATATATATATATATATATATATATATATATATATATATATATATATATATATATATATATATATATATTTCCTTTTTTAATTTTACCTTAATGAAAACAAATAAAAAGCTATACTAAAAAAATAAAAAAAACAAAACTAGCATAAAGAATAAAGAATAACAAGGCCCAAAAATGACCAATATGCATGCTAGAATTTTTATGTAGTTTTTGTTTGTTCTTTTATAAAATAGACTACTAAAATATAAATTAAAATATAGGGTTTTAAGGCTTGCCTATGACTACGAATAGTGTGCACCATTGATCTAGTGAATGTGGGAGCTCATTTTTAGGTAGGAAGGACTACATACACATAAGATAAAACTCAAAAAATATTGGATTAATAGGATATGTTATTTGGCTACTTGGTACTAGACTAGTACTAGGATTTGGTACACTTCCTAACAAGGATTTCAACCTACTTATTTTAAACAATTAAGTGGATAAATGATAATGATAAAATATTTTTTCAAATGTGATCTAAAATATATAGATTGTGTGAATGATAACTTGATAAGATAAATGCATACAAATTACTTAAGATAGATAAATATGTATTAACAATATAATTAGATATGGATAAAGTAAACAAGTATTTTCTAGTTTACCACAATTTATACATGTTTCTAAAAGGAAAAGGATTATGACAATGTTTGATTATGAATTTTTAGGATTGATGTTGAGTCTATTGAATCAAAAATGATTCTACTAGAAAGTTGGGAATTTTTTTGTTGAAAAGCACCTATATATTATAAAATTAGGATATTGAATAAATTACTTATATGACAATATAAAATGGATATAAGATAACCTAAGGGTTGAGAGGATGTTGTTATCTTTACATGTAATTTTGGGAATGGTCATCTATAGACTAGAATCCAAATTAGATAAAAAAATTTGTTAGAATATATGTGATTCATGATATAACTCTGAAATCATAAAGCTTTGACTTTAAAGAAAGTGGATTTATGCAAGGATTGATGTTGATCTTCATTAATTGATGTCGATTCAAATGAATCAATATCAATTCTAAAAAAATATAGAATTAGAAAGGATGTTATTAGATTGAATACTAAAAAAAACCTATGGGATTAAAAGAGGACATGTATGGATAAATAAAAGCATAAAATGAATCTAAACTATGATTATCAATTAATATAACTCACCTTAGTTTCTTTTTGATCCTTCGATTGAATTGAAATGGAGGTTCCAAATGTTGGGCTTCATAAGGTATGTCAATATTTTTAACTTTAACTTATATTTCCACAAGGGTATTGAGAGATGCTAACAAAATCTATGTAAATTTATTCAATGTTTATGGAATCAAAATACATGTATATATAATCAATGAATCTAAACAAATCAACACTAATCATGGGATACTTGTCTATCTTTGTTCAAAATCATTCTAGGTTTGTTTTCACCATGAGATAATTGGGTAGGAAGAATATAAGGTTGCTCCATGGGGTTTTAATGAGAGTAAGTTGCTAGGGATATGGCTTCATTTTGTTATAATTAATTGTATTTAGATAATTTAAAATTATTTGTGGTTAAATAAGTAACATGTTAAGTTAATAGATTATTTACAATGGTATTTTATAAATAAAGGTAATTAAGTAAATAAGAGGGGGTTTTGGATACAAATTAGGACAAATATAAATTGTGTGTATTTCAAGTGTTTACACCTTCCTTCAAAGAACTTTTTATCAAGAGAAGGAGAAAGAGGAAGAGGATATTAGAGGAAAAACTTATAGAAGGAGGAGGATATCCATTGACCAAAGGTTATAAGAGGTGGTCTTGAGTGTATCCAAGAATGAGTTAAGGTAGGCTTCCATGGCCATTTACATTAATTTTATTTTTATTAAAATTTTATTTCTCCTTTCTTTTGTTTACAAATTTTAAGAGGTTTAAGGACATTTGGCTTACCCTCTTTCTTTACTTATATTACATGGTTGTGATATGTCCACCATGTGGTTTTAATGCCCAATTGGAATTGGATATGTAATATCCCACATAAAATGTTAGTTATTTTTTATGTCAATTTTTTAAATGGAAAAGTTATGTTGCCAAAATTTGTGTGAATTTTCACGTTTATGTAGACTCTCACATATTGGTACTATTAACTAGATCAAATTATTAATGCCATCCTACATAGTTTAATTCTATATATTAGTCATAGAAAGTGGACCTCCCAATGCCCTCTTACATAGTTTTTTGTTTTGTGTATTGATAGTTATCTATTGGAACCATAGTACCTGAGGGCATTTTACATGTTTATTTACAATCATCTATTGTGTATATGTTCTCCCATGGCTAAGAGATGGTAGAAGAAGGGAGAGTTATCCCCACATTCTCATTCTTCTTTGTAGGGACATTTTAGTGTTCGAAAAAAATTATGGTTGATTTTTTTTCATTTGGTGTTTGATATTGTGTTTTGATTTCCTTATATAATTGTTTTGGAGATGAAAGATTATTTTGTGTAGTTAAACTTATAACCTTATATATGTATTTCCTAGCGAGTGTTCCTTGTCTAGTATTTTTACCATATGAACCTAGTTTTATCAAATTGTATACCTTAAATCATGATGTTATGATGCCTAACTATGAGATTATTAAGATCTGGGGTACCTACGAAATCCACCCAATGATGGGAAATGGATAGGAGGTGATCCCTTCTTGTTGGCCTTGTGATTTCTAGTGGAGATAATTTGAAGACCTCTTGTGTTAATTATTGTATAGATATGTAAATGTATTATATTAGATATTTGAGATCCATGTTATTATAATTAATTAATTATTAAATTATCATGATAAGTAAAAAAATGAATTATGATGTACAATGTGTGTACTAATTCTTGTTTCTCATTTGTAGACCTCATTAGAGAGGAGGAAAATTAATGTATCAAATGGAATTTTGATGAAATGAAATGTAAAGTTGTAAAATACTAGTGTAAATGATATTCTTCAATATTTAATTCTATGTCACTTAATAAAAATTAAAATAAAAGGATTTTTTATGCTTAGTTCTTAGTTTGTTGTTGAGTCCATTGAAGGACCATTGTATGAAAATAAAGGAAATTTTAACCTTACCTAAATTTATCTAAACAAAATTGATTATAAATAATATTTCTTCAGACTTCGTATAAATTTTAAAATATATTTTTGTGTTACCGTTTACATGTTATGAAATTTTAACCTTCAAACACTAAAATTGGTTTGTTCCCTTTATAAATTAACTGAGTTATATGAAAAAATTAAGCACATGAAATGAGAAATTAGGTGCCTAAAATAATTTTTAAAATAAATTATATTTTTATGGATATAAAGTTATTAGTTTGACATTTTTTGGATTATTAGTTTGTTTGAAATGTTTTTTTTTTAAGTTTTTTGGTTTTTAGGGTAATTCATTATTATGCATGACCTATTAAATTGAATTAGAACCTTATTATAGGGAAAATTTATAATTAGCTAACAATAACCCATGTGTCTACACGACATTGGTTATAGACCCTAATGGGATAGTTGAGTTAGTGACATATGACATATACTATTAGGTTTTGTGTTTCTTTTTTGGTAGGGTAAACTACATGGTTTGAAACACATGGCATAAAAAACCCCATGTGATTTATATTAAGGTTTTTACACCCATATATAACCATGTAGTTAATATATTAATCAAAATAACTATTTTTTTAGTTAATAATTATTTTTTTAAAGCCTACTAATTTTCCATGTTGAGCATGTAATTAAATACATTTATTTATTTATTGAAACCAAAACCTTGATAATTAATTTACTTAGTTTCCTTTTACAATTATAAAGACATGGAGACATGGAGACAGGTTGAACCCAAAAGGGACCCTACTAATTTTTTCATACAATTCCACATGAAATAGGTTTTGGATCTTAAAACAATGTACTTTTATTAATTTAACCTCTTTCTCCTAAAAGATGCTTTAGACCTATTTTGTAACCTAGTTACATGTTTTTAACCATGATTTGGGAGATTTAATGGTTTGGAGGTGGGGAACCCCAAATTTACTCCCATTAATTTTTCCCCATTCCATATATAAGTGGTTTTGAAACCTAGAACATCATGGTTTCCGCATTGTGAAAGTTTTGTCCATTAGAGGCCTTTTTAGCCTTGTGGGAAAACACAGATTCCTAGAAGTCCCAAAATAGATTGAACCAAAGTGATACCCTTAAAAAAATTTGTGACCCATTTAGTCTAAGATAAATTTAAAATATAAAACTAAAACTTTTTCTATTTTTTTATCTTAAACCTTATTGATGACCACTAATGGTTGTGGTGAAATTTGGATCTCCCAAAGACCTTTTTAGAACCTATGGGAGAATAAGACCTATTAAAACCTTTATAAAAATATGGTTAATTGTATAATAAAACCATGTATACTTGTAAATAAATTATAATTGAAAAATAGATAAGTGTAATAAGGACCAAAATCTTGGAGACTCCATTAATGGCAATCATCCAAGGCTAAGGAAGGAGATGTGTGATTATTATGGACAAGTCAACCTCCAAAACCTCCTCCCTCCATTAAAAAATATGAATTTGTTACTTAATATTTGATTTAAATAATTTATTTAATTCCATAAGTATTTCTATGGCTTCCTCACATTTGATTGAATCTAGTGATCAATGTTTAATCGATCCAATGATTGAGGTGGATTGATCTATTACCAAGGGTCTTATTTAGGATATTTTATACCTATTTTTAGGTATTATTGGGAATATATGATCTTTATTTGAGATATTTAATTAAATTTTACTTAATTATAATTTTTTTCTATTATTATGACTCAAGTGTGAATCAAGCCCTATGATTGGCTTTTTGAGCATTATAAAGAGTTAGATAGAATAGTTTGAGTTATGGTTGATTGAAATCACATAAAATTAATTAAATTTTATTTTTGGGCCTTATGGTTTTATGGCCCACTATTATAGATTATAGAGTTATAGGATTGTTTGATATCCTATAAATTGTTTAAATAAAATGGGACCAACACAGTAGCATAGTGATTTTGCAAACACTTGCACATTGCCATCCATGATGTTTATGCATGTGAGTTTTTTTCGCAATCATTTTTAATATCATGTAATGTTTTTAGATAGCCAAAATTAAATTAAAATATATGGGATGTGTATTCCATATTTAAACAAAAAATTGACATGTTTGTGTGTGTTTTTATTGTGTCATTTTTTCAGCAACCCCATTTCAACCCACCTCCATAACCTAGTTTAGACCAATAAATTTGATACCTAATTATCCTAAGTTTTATATATTATTTGGAAATAATTAAAACATGTTTTTATACCTTTAATGATAATTTTTATGCAAACCAAACTATTTTGAAATAGAAATGAACATTATCTACCACTCATTGCTCAAAATATTATGTGGTTAACATAACCAAAAAGTCCTTCCAAATGTTCTAATTAAACCCATTCAACCACCTTGACCAAACCAATAAAACTCATAGACCATCCATAATATCATCTCTTCATTGGTTGTCTCAATTATAACTTATGAATTTTAGTGCACAAATTTTATTATATCACTTTCCATGTGTATAAATAATGATTTGCTAGATTAGATTAGAATTTTAAGGATTACATGGGTGGGATTAGTTGCCTAAGCTACCTAATTATTATGAGACTTGTTCACTTATTAGGATGTGAACTAGAACACTTTATATTTCCCATAAGTTCTTTATGATGAGTCCATCACACTCGTAATCCCTACTAACCTAACACCCTACCTGACACCCACATCACTAAAGAGGTTTATCAATAGCAGTGGTTTTCTTTGGTTTTGAGTGGCTTGGAATTACTAAATTTTATTTTTGTGTATTTAAGGGACTTATGTGAGTTATATTATAGATCATTTGTGAATGGTTTCACTAAATTATCTTCTTATAAACAATATAAGAGACTTCTTTTATAGACTATGGCAACATTTTTAGGATTACACAAGCTGAATTGGTTTCCTTAGCTATCTAGTTGCTATGTGACTTTTTAATTTATTTTTATGTTGACCTAAACAATTTCTAGTTGAAATAGGTTTTTATTGATTATATAATCATACTAAAATATTTCTAAATTATTGTTTACTTACTTGTCATTAAGTGTACCTTAACACTTATGGAGGTGATGGATATAGCTAAGGCTTAGGAGTGGGAAGAGTACTTTGGTTATGGGGATGAAACTAATTAGGTGTTAAGTAGGGTGTTAGGTTATGTGATGTCCCTTGCTTAGGGGCTCCTTTTTCTCTTACAAAGCTCTGAACAACTGTAATATCCCCTTCAAACAGGGAATATAGAAACACAAACAGTTCTGAACGAAGATACAATCTTGCAGAATAAATTTAGATAAACAATAAACCACAGTAAATTTCTTAACTGCCAATCAAAGATCTTATTATTCGTCCAGATGATTACAATAGTTGTCCTCTATCATGCATATACAGAATATGAAAATACAGTCTTGAAACCCTGATTCCTCTAGCAAACTAGAAATAACCCTGGGTCTGTGCGTGTCTCGGCCTACTGTGTAGAAAACACAGTCGCCATCGTCGGTCGATATACTACCGATGTCGGTCACTGTGGGTCCTTCTCTGCCAACGTCGGTCTTCAGTCGGCTGATGTCGGTCACTGGGATGCTGATGTCGGTCTATGTGGATCTCTTCCTACCGATGTCAGTCTCTGTGGCAATCTGTACTGATCTGTACGGACTTTGTACGGTTGCCAATAAAGTACAACACACCCTGATAGCTAAACAACCTGATCTCAAGATATATGACTCTAATACAGAATATCTCTATCTGTATAATTTATTGAATCAAAACTAAATAAATAAATACCTGAAATACTGTGATAACTTTTGTGTGCAGTTATCTCTCAAATCATCTGCAATATTGTGATAACTTCTGTGTGAAGTTATCTCTCAAACCTGTAAATCTCTGTGATAACTTCAGTATGAAGCTATCTCTCAAATTGGCAATAAATCAACTGATATTTCACAGCCTCTAAATCGCACACAATGAAGAGTTGACGTTCTCCACTGCAGATGGAATCCTGGAGCCCTTGGCTCAGTCTTCTCAGGGAAAACCCTTAGCAAAATCTGTCTTCAAATCAATAATCAATTCATACATACAAACTCTCCCCCATGAGAAACCCTTACACCCTCCAAAGGTGTGCTTGCTAAAATTAGATTTCCTCAAATTAGAACTTGGGGTTCTTAAATTAGAATTCCTCAAATTAGAACTTGGGCTTCTTAAATTAGAATTGGGGTCTTAAAATTAGACCAGATAATTAATAATTAATAATTAATTAATATCTAATTTAAAATTAGACCAAATAATTAATTAATTAATAATTAATTAATATCTAATTTAAAATTAGACCAAATAATTAATATTTGATTAAATCAATCAAATATTAATATCTCCCTCAATACATGTCGGATCCTCGAACCGTCTGAAGCTGGTGAACCAGGGAGTTATTCTGCACATGACCATATCAAAACAAGGGTGCTCCGCTGCATGTCAAATATCCCTAAATAATAGGAGCTCAGGCAAATATGTCCGAAAGAGCCTGAATGAAAGCCAACTGTAGAGATTCTGCTAATCGAAGCCATGCCAAGCTCCATCAAGACCCTCTATCCATCCTCTCAGCCTATGAGGGTTGCATAATAAGCTGATCATCAAGTCTGACGATGTCCACTAAAAAAGGGGACATGACAGGTTAGTAGGATTTGAGAGGGAACAAATCCTTAATATATATAGTGTCATCATTAGTGTGTTATACTCACATTTATTTAAGGACAAGCATACAAAAAAATAATGGATTTATAGGATTTGATAGTCATGGATATAAAGGAGCATCAAAAATAATATAGCTCAATGTGATATTTTATGTCTAGAACATCTAAGTAATTATACCATATTTCTAAATTAGGTAATCTTTGTGTTAGTAACCTAACCCTCATGATGTGTTGGGTCATGACTCCCTACCATAAAGGATTTGGTATTATATATCTAATGGAATTCAAGGTATATATTTAGATAAATATGTCTCATTTCAATAATGTTCTCAGGGTGGTGGGTACCCCTACAATAGGGGATAGTATAACACAATATTCTATAGTGATGAGAGGATTGTGCCATGATGTTAAAATCACATTTTTCATGAGAAAAATAGCATGGTTTATTATAGATAGGAGGGTTAGGTGGAGACACACCTAGTGTCTAGGGTTCCCTAAGAGTTTTTCCTTTAGTATGCTTAAAACTTATCTATTCTAAAAGTGTCATCTATGAGAGAGAGAAAGATTAGAGATGATCAACTAGAATGATTATAATGAAAGCCATTTTTACCAAGGACACAAATCAAAGGAGCCATAATGGAAAGGAAAGGAGGATGTTTGGGATAGGGCATGGATCCAAATGTGATTTTAAACATAGAAAACAATTATGGGAGGATACCATTAGCAGTCCCTCAAAATAGAGGTTTAAGGATGAAAATAACTAGAAGTAGTAGATGTCAAGCAACATATAGTAATAGTTATATAGGTTATAAATTCAAATATGGTACCTAATGGAGGAGTTGATTATCATTTTATTAAATATAATTATGAGGAGTGAAGTGAGAATGAAGTTTAAATGAGATGAAATGATGATTATCTCCCTGATTGGTAGGAGGAAGACTTGGATAAGTCTATTGGTAACTTTCATTTTCCTATTTTTTTAATTTTATTTTATATATTTATCTATAAGTTTTATGTCTAACATACATGTGTGTGTGTTAGTGATGTGAAACTTTTGTGACCAAGTGTTGTAAGATAATATGGGATGCCTTTATTAATCTATTTCACATGGCCATATGCATGTGAAATAGATTAAACTCTTGTGGACCTAAGGATAAAAATTGATGTTTTCTCCCCAAATTATCATGGGTAAAAAGAGATAAATAGATGATGAAAACATGTTTATAGAATAAAAACTTATGTTACTAGACTAGAATCTAAGGTTAAGACTCAAAGTGATTTTATTATTACAAGGAGTGGATGCACATTTTCAAGTAGACATATCATAGTGGAGGTCTCTCAAGTTAATAATTATGGTAGGTATAACCATAAATAGATAAATATCTATCAAAATTAAATGTTGATTGGATCACATAGGAAGTGGAGCAATATACCACAACATTATATCTCATAGGGCCTAAAAAGATGATAGTTAGGATTAGTTTATACTTAGACATTAGTACTATTATAATTTATATTTTATGTGATTTTTTCCACACTTACCCTCTTAGTGTGGTAGTGATGTACACAAATCAATTTATTATGAATAAATTTACATGTTCATGTGTGTGTGTGGCCTATTTGGTTTCATTTTTATTTTTTCATCCATTGTATTTTTTAGTGTTTAATTTCTAGTTTACTCATTATATATGGCAAGGAATGTGTGAAATAATTTGGATCTAATTGTGATAAAAACTATGTACATGCTTATATTTATGATGTTTAAAAATATGTATGTAAATTTATCATGTGATGTTTTATAAAATAGAAAATCAATAATAATTTTTTTTAATGCAATGATTGAACTATTTACTTCACATGGAAATAAATACTCAATTTGTGGCATGGAATGGGAAAGAAACACAATGTATGGAATGTAAAAAATTATAATTGTTTATGGAAATATCACGGTGATTAAAAACTAGTTGTGGTACTATTATTCTTCCTCTCAAGCTTAGGAAAACACTAGTTTTTAGGTTTTTTCTAGTATTAGATCAATAAATGGCCAACCATGGAAAAATTGGTAAGAGGGAGGGTTTTCTCTTCAGCATGGGATTTTAAACAATCTCTTTTTATATTTTATATTTTATATTTTTAAACTTTTACATTTCTTTAGTTTTTTCTTGTTAATGATACCCATAAATTTAACCCAATGTGATTAAGATGAAGTAAGGATTATCATCAAAGGCTAAACATAGGTGAGTAAGGCCATATTATCATAGTTTTAACCCTACATAATTATTAATAATCAAGGGCTCATCACTAAAATTAAACAATTAGAAAGAGAGATGAAATGATTTTCTCATATTTGTTGAATTTACTAATCTTATATTTTCATTATGTCTTGATTATCACTTTTTTTAAGAAAGGCTTTTATTCTCAAACCTTAGCCCCATGAAACTATTAAGATGTAATGGATCATCACAAAATACCAATGTAGGTGAATATGATAACTTGTGTGAATCATCATATTACATATCTTAGAGATAACTAGAGGGGTGAATCTTCCACAAGAAATATTTTAGAATAGGTTGTACACTAGAGTATGTAACATGTTAGTAAAATATGTGGGAAACATGGTATATAGTAATTACAAGGACCAAGACTAATATCCAACTGCATTCTAGTTTTGAAAGAATATTTCCAAAGGGATAAAAAGGGTAATAAGTAAGGTGAAAATTTAAAATGGTATGTTTCACTAAAAACATTTCCTTATGTATTTGCATCTATGTAGTTATCTTATTAGAATGATCAGAATAAAAACAAAACATAAGTGACAATGAATTATTTATAAATGCAATGAGGTTAGGTGGGATATGATATATTTATATGCAATATAGTTTAATGTGAAAATATATTAAGAAATTATTAAAAACCTTACCATTTAATGATAAAAATTAAAAATATCCATTTTCAAAATCCTCGATAACTAGATATAGAATTAACCAGTTGGGCTTCAATTTATATCCTTCACTTTTATTCCTATCAATCCTATTATTTAGTATTAGAACAATATATCAAACCTAGATAATTCATTCATGGGATTTATTATGGTGATGATAATATATATCCTAAGGCATGATCATTCCTTTCCTATAACTTATGTGGTAATTTTCTCCTTCATCATAGAGCATATGTTAATTTTTTAAATATAAAGGATGATTGAGATTTAGAAGAGGAATTTTGTATGCAAATGGAAATGTATCTAATCTATTAATCAATCCTATCTCGAAGAAGATAAATCCTACTCACACTTTTGATTGTTTATACATAGATATTTGGGGTCATGACCAAGATTGATCTTTTAAACCTAAGCAAGAGATATATTACCATAATAACATCACTAGAGAGGGTTCAAAAGCCTTTGTTTAAGTAACACCATGTAATAACCCTATTTATGTCCTATACTTTCATATTCATTAAATAAATGGTAAGTAAAATATAATCTAGCTCTCAACAAATCTTGTTGCACAAATTGGGGGTAATAAACATTAAAATTAAACATGCATAAAAGATATATACTCATGTCAATGTATAGGAAATCTTAATGCATGGGATAAAATTATAAATGTAAATATATCTACTCTTACAAAGGAAGACCGATTTAGGAATACTTATCTTTGAATATGAACCCATCGATCCTCAATCTCTCCCTTGTCTAAAGTGATTCACAAGAGGTTGTTGTGGTATGTAAGGATAACAAGGATAAGTCAGTTCTAAGTAACACAACTTCTCTATGTATCTAAAATAATTATCCATAAGATAACATTTGTATCACAAAAGAAAGTATTTTAATCTTAAGCTATGCTCCTCAAGTATAATGGTGGATGATTAGATGTGTAAGATATTCTTATTCATCTTATCTTATTATAAATGATACAAATGTATGTGTATATATAGTTGAATATAACTATAAATCTTTTTAAAAGTTTAACTAACAAGGTTATCCTAATATAATCTATATTTATAATTTATAAAAACAAATTAAGTCTCGATCTAGGTCATCTAGAAGCCAACCTAGACCCTTAACATATTTTTTTAATTTGAATATAGGGTTGATGGGGTTGATAGTGTAACATAAACTATCAAAAAGGGTTTTAGGCTTAGGAAGAGGATAAGTAAGGTGGTGAATGTTTGGAGGAGTTTTCAAGAGAGGAGCTTATGTAAGAGTTTAAGATAATGTAGTGTATATATGAAGTGGTGATATAGGGGAAAATAATCCTAAAAATCATCAATGGTTTACCCACCCCTTTTCTGATGTACCCTTTAAGGTTTGTACTCATATAGACTGAGACTCAATGGGTTCTTACAAGAGAGAAAGCATCAATAATTGATAAAGTTTTAAAATATTTTATGTATATTTATTCCTAACTAAAATCTCATAATGTGTCATGTAGGTGTAACAATACATGGTGCTTCAATAAAAGAACATAACAAAACACAATGTTGAATTTGAATAAATTAAAATAAAAAGAAAGTAAGATAAATGAAAGGACATAATTGAAAAACACATACCTTTAATTACCTTAGTGTTGTAGATTAATATATTAAGTGAAATAAATGTGAAGGTTTCTAATGTAGGTAACATTAAGTGAACCTATAGATATTAGTGAAAAAGAGAAAAAAATTAAAATTATTATAAAAATGTACATGTAATATGTGAAAATATTCTCTACAATGTCAAGATTTTAGAACATATTACGATTCATAAAAAGATATATTAGAAACAAAGTTATGGTTTAAAAATAGAATATATTTGTAAATATTTAATAGATAAATAAATTTGAATAGTAAATATAAATAGGGTGAAAAATTATTCAATTTTTGTTTTTACTATTCTAAGAAAGTAGAGCTCTGAGAAACCCGGTGCGAGACTAGAGAGAATTCATTATGAGGAGATGATAGTTGAGATAGGGAGGACATATAGTGGCCACAATAAGTTAAAAATGGGTAAAAAAATCATGAATTTTAATTTGTTTAGTAATTTTATTTAAAATTGAGTTAGATATAGAAAATTGACTAGTATGCAAAATCTAGACACTGAAACTCACCATAAGAAATTTTTAGGTAGATTAGGGGTAGAATGGGGTAATCAATAGGAAGAAGTTAGACCAATAAATACCTAAGTCATTTATGCTAAATGTTTGAAAATTTTTTATAGTGAAATAATAGAGTCGACCTAGTTGATTTAGTTCATAAGGTAAGAAGAAAATAAGGGATCAACTACGTAGTAGTTGGCTGATATAATATTGTTGAAGATGTCTAACCATATAGCATTAATATGATGTAGTTTTAAAATAAAAAAATGTTGATTATGTACCATGTATCACATTTAATTATTAGAAAATGGTTGATACAATTTTTTAAGGAGGGCTGACTATGTACTAGAGGGTTGATGTAGTGTCAAATAGGTTAATTCAATATTAAATAGGTCGATTATGTGTAATAAGATGGGTACATGGCTAATTTAGTATAAAATGGGTTGATTGTGTGTAATAAGATGGGTATAGGGAAAAATTAATATAAATGGGCCTATTGTGTAGAAAAAATAGAAAATATAAGAAACTAAATCAAACCAACTAATGAAGTAGTTAATTTATGAATATTTAATAATGTATTTTAATTATTTATAACATGAAGATCTGATTCATACTTTATTTTTTGATATTGAGACATGGGATATATTATCTCTTGGTAGATGCATTGTGTCTAATACATTTTTTGGATTGTTTGACAAATATGGATAGAGCTTAACTGGCCATCCTAGGTTTTGGTAGCATCATGGAGATGAGACATATCCCTTTGAGTGTTGATCTGATTATCATGTTCTTACGAGCATGGGAACACTTTATTATTGGAGGTGGATGTGAACACCAATGATGTGGGTATCACTCTAAAGAATGCCCATGCTTTTCTTGGACTTCTTATAGGTAAGACACTAGTGATTACTAATACAGTAGAATATGAGGATGAGAGACAAGCATTAGCCCAGTGGGCTACTTGTTTAAATAGGATTCACCTTGGGTTGAGGGTTATCTTGTGTGATTTTTATAATTAGGCCATTCTAGACATTCAAAAGGTGGGGATAGAACATCTAATAGCATGACTGTTGTGTCACAAGTTAGACAATAAGGTACCACTATATGTGATAGCCTTATGCCAGTCTATATTGAATGAGGGAGTACTTTATGATTTTAAGGATGTCATATGATCATGCATGATATGTATGAGATTATATATATAGGTGAAAATACCATGGGAATAGTGACTTTACTGATTACATGGATATATGAGAGGTTTCTCATGTATCAATCAGTTGGGTTGCCTATGCAATTAATGATAGATTGCCTTGTCTCTTATGATGGAGATATGACCATGTAGTAGGGGTTATGCCTGATGTGCCATCATTATATACTATCACATGAGGTGATATCATGTGTAATACCTATACGTACTTAGCTACTATATGGTTTAGTTGGTCTACCATTACAATAGGGTTGGCATGGGTGCAAATTACAAGCCACTACACATAATGGGTGGAGATGCATCCAATGGCATGTTTTCCATGATTTTTTTGACTCCCCCATATATTATCCCCTCTAATTTTGCTTTCTTATTATGAATTACATACTAGAGAGTTGAGATGGAGGGAGGTAGTGGGGTACCTTTTGAGATACCAGTGATTAGGCCTTAACATGCAACATTGAAGCTAGATAGCAGGCAAAACTGAAGCTAGTAGGGGGAGAGGTGATGGATGTGGATGTAAGGGCATAATAGGAACAATATTATAGGCCATAGTGACCACCATACATAAAATATGGAGTTACTATTGGCATGAGGAGACACAAATACTAGCTATTACATAGTCAGATGCAACAACTACTCTAGGACATATTTGGTCCATAGAGTCACCCCTAAGGAGATAATCATGGCATGATTGAGTGATTAATATTTGGTTTGCATTGGTGAGGAGGTGAAAAAAAGAGGAGGTGCTCAGTGGATGAATAGATAGGGAGACTATGATTGGTGACATTAGCATTAGTAAGAAATATTTTAATTTTAATTTTTAAGTTTTTGATATATGATATTAGTTGCATTGTGATTATGGTAAATAAATGATTTTGAGGTGTGTGTGTGTGTGTGTGTGTGTGTGTGTGTGTGTGTGTGTGTGTGTGTGTGTGTGTGTGTGTGTGTGTGGGTGTGTGTGTGCGTGCATGTGTGTGTGTGTGTGTGTGTGTGTGTGTGTGTGTGTGTGTGTGTGTGTGTGTGTGTGTGTGTGTGTGTGTGTGTGTGTGTGTGTGTGTGTGTGTGTGTGTGTGTGTGTGTGTGTGTGTGTGTGTGTGTGTGTGTGTGTGTGTGTGTGTGTGTGTGTGTGTGTGTGTGTGTGTGTGTGTGTGTGTGTGTGTGTGTGTGATTTTGTACCTATATGTTTTTGGTTTTGTAGATCTTGTGATATAATAGATCAGATAGGAATCCTTAGTTATGATTTTGCACCATGGCATTTTGGATGGGGTGATGGAACCATACAACCCCACCACATTAAATGATCTTATGGTTCCATCTACCCCAACCTACGTAGGTTAGTTTAGATTGGTGGAAGAGGTTGTGTGGTATCTATAGGAATACAATCATGGGTTATAGTGACTAATAATCATTGGAGTAAGATAGGCACATGCATAATAGGCCATAACACAAGTGAGAGAGTTGTGTACATGGAAACCACCACCCATTTAGGAAAGGTGCAGTCCCAAGTGCCCAATATACAAGAATAGGTTATTGGATTGAGATGTTAGACTATCTATTTACAATATGATTTTCATAGGTGATAGTCACAAACATTTATAGGTAGTGTGGCTATAGACATGATTGAGCCCAACCTTAGAGTATGAGATATCATATTTAGTATTTTTTATAAAATGCATGATATATATATATATGTATGTATATATATATATATATATATATATATATATATGTATGTATGTATATGTGTGTCTGTGTGTGTGTGTGTGTGTGTACATATACATATACATATACAATATATATATATAAAATATGTTCTATACAAAATACAGAATACAATTTGTATTGATATCATGAATTGTAATTGGATTTGGATGTGGATGCATGGACACATTTCTTTCTAGCACATGTATTTAGATTTTTTTGTATATGTTATGGAAAATATATGATGAGTGTTTTCTTTGATATAATTATGTGATACACATGCATGGTTAAAAATAAAAAGTCAAAAATGACTTGGAAAAGTATAATTAATCAAAAAATGTATTACACACTATATCACGATGGGAAATGTGTAATAACAAAAGATGACTAAATATAATAAACCAAATATGGTAATAAGGGTAACTAATGTTTTTAAACCATGTAAATATATTTGCACCAAGTTAAAACAAATAAAAAAACACACTATATCATGTTGGGAAGTATGATAATGTTGTAATAAAATTGAAGGCACATGAAAAACCATTGGTATAAAAAATAATTAAGTCAATCAATCATACTAAATAATGTTGGGAAGTATAAAAAGAAATACAAAAATGTAAAATTAAATTAAATTGATCACACTAATTCATGTTGAAAAGTATGAAATTTTTTAAGAAAATTGTTTTAAGCATACATGCAATAAAAAAAATAATAGGATAAAAGTGAAAGATTAATAAAGAATAAATCACAAATCAAGATGGGAAGCATGTCAATGACATGTAACTCATATTCAAACACTACTCACCTCAAATTTGACACATGAAACTTCATTGTGGCTTGGGTATTGAATATTTTGTGAGGAGGGCATGGTATTATCCATGGTCTTACACTATAACTCACAAAGGGAAAACCAATGAGGTGGAAAAAAAAGTGTGAATGATTGAAAAATAAGTTTTTAATGCAATAATTTGTGAGTAAGGGTTGGTCCTATCCATGTTTTTACATTGTAACTCACAAAGAGAAACTCTAGGGGGAATGATTAATTAAAAATATAATATTTCTCAAGGGGAAATATTAGGAATTTTTGAAATGAGAGTGGAAATGTAAAAATCATGACATATGTATTTATGAGAATACCTTAGTAAACATGAGGCATACTATGTGAACAATAGAGACAATAAGAGTCTAGTAACCATAAAAATACAAAGGATACACATTCACACTAAGAAAAAAGCTATATATGAAAATAGGTGAGATACTAAGATTGACTCATGCTAGTTATATGCACAAGAAAAGTAAAATGGAATTACCTTCACACAACATGTTACCTATTCCTCAAGACCTCTTATAGAGCCATTTGTATACTATGAATATTGGGTACTTGTGTGAAAAATTAGGTGGTACTAAAATATTTTTTTATTCTCCTTTCCTAATCTACTAGCCTACTGGACCTAAATGGACGTCAGCTCTATAATGAGCTCAATTATGGATTTTTATATTTTATTAGAAAAAAAGAGATGTGTTATTAATCATGTCTCTTATTATGATTTGAATTTTGAAATTTGTATGTTTCCTTTTGTATAATTGCCTTCTATTTAAATGATTTGGATTTTAAATTTTATGGCTTTTATGATTCCTCCTCCATATAGATTTGGAATAACCAACATGATTGATAGAAGTGATACACATGAATGAGCTTTAGACTTTGGTTAAATGGAGCTAAGTTTCTAGAGATATGACTGAATAAACACATAGGCTTACCTATGAACCAATATGTTATCTCAAGTTTTAACCCTATGTATGATTAGTATCCAAAAGGAGATGAGGAAAGAAAAGGAGATCTAAATTAGATCAATACAATAGGATTATAGTGAAATTCCTTGTTTTATAATTAATCATATGTTAAAGAAATACTAGTAAGGGGATCAAGGTTTATATAACCAATTCACAATAATAATTATTCAAGTTAATGAAATAAGGTAGTAAAAACTCATTAGGAAAGACAAATACATCCATGAAAGGGATGAACTCATAAATATAAGTGTGAAATCACAGAAATAATGAAAAGAAGTAATAAAATATATGAAATAAAATGAAACCATATACAATACATAATGCATGATATAAAGATCCATGTGAAATAGATAAGTGAAACTAGATTTGACACATAGTCAAATGATATAAGATATATAAAAGTGAATCACAAGTCTAATAAAAAATCATAATGAATAACAAAGTGAAGGAACACCATGTTGTGTTCACAAATACTTATAAAATTTTCCACAAATATTATCTATGACATCTAAAATATCTCTATGAATCTAAATATGAATAATAACATGATTCTCATCTATCCTCAAGGAAAGATGTGAAAATACCTCTCACCAAATATACATAATATAAAATGTAGGTGTATATGAAATATCATGAAAATGAGGTCTCGTATGCATAGAATACTCAAAGAGGGGAATAGATTCAAAATAGGAATGGTATATATGGGAAAATAAGGTGGCACCACCAATGGAGAAGGAAACATAGGTGGGAAATAACTCATAGGTGAATAAGGAACCATAGTCACAGAAAGAGGAGCCTTATTATGTGAGAAACCTATGTAAGGAGGAATGTCAGGTGTATGAATAATCACAAGGTGATCATGAAGGTGCTTATAGATAATTTAGCAATGATCAGTATGATGAGTATTGCACTAGTGACAAATACAATATACCTCCCCATATTTTGGGATATACTTAGGTAACAACTTAGGAGGATGTATAGACTTGTCTTTGGACTAGGGAAGGTTATGACACAATGTGTCAATATATTACTGAAGCTTTCAATAATTGGTGGAAGAATGATTATGTATTACATGAAAGAAATAGATATGCTTGTTAGCATACTTTTGGGGTCTACTAATGGAAGTGGTAAAAGAAAAAGTTAAGGAAAGATGATATAACTAGTAATCTCTGGTGTAATGACTAGAAACTTTGTGAATATCATAGTATGATTGATTAGCCCATTGGGGAAGTAGGGGATCAAGCTGAATTAAATGAATAATGCCATTGCCTAGGGGAGATGGAGTTGGTGTAGAGACTAGGTTGGGATCATTTAAAGTTAAATCAAAATCATATACAAGATAAAGATTGAATAAAGGTAGAGTGAGAGTATAAACTAGACTAGGCTCAACTGAGGGTGAAGTGGGGTGTGAACAAAGCTTAAAAGAAGTAGCTAGCATCTTTAGGAAATCAAACTAGAAGGATCTTGTTATACAACAAAATGATAAGGATTGGTCATGGCATGATCTATGGGAATGCTTCTAAGAGGCTCTGATGAAACTATAGGTATGTGATCATTCCATATCAACCCTACAAAAGATAAGAAGAGTAATATAATTAGGCATTATGAAATAAGGAAAAAAAATAATATGAACAAAAATCTTGATGTAAAGAAGTATGATACTAAATAATATTAGCATCTCTAGCCTAAATAAGTCCTAGAAATGAATCATCTAAAGTATAACCATCATCATAATTAGATGTATGCAAGTTGATGGTGTAGGTAGGTATGATATTTTTTCATAGGTTTCATGATGAATAAAATGATAAATCTTGGTTAAGACTATGGTTATGTCATCGATAGGAGGCTAATAGAAGGAATGATTTAAGGTTGATGCAAGATAATATTATGGGATAGATCTAAAATTTTGATTTTGAAGCATATTTAATTTAGATCATCATCATTAGAATTGAGGAGGTTAGGTGGTATGTTCTTAATTATTTCAAGGTGACCATTATAACCTTGATTAGAATTGATAGGAAAATTGATAGGAGGCTAATATTAGGGGATAGATCTAAAGTTTTGATTTTGAAGCATATTTCATTTAGATCATCATCATTAGAATTGAGGAGGTTAGGTGGTATGTCCCTAATTATTTCAAGGTGACCATTATAACCTCAGTTAGAATTGATAGGAAAATTGAAACGTTGAGATTCCTTAAATGGGATACTAGGCAAGGGTTCAAGGGTAGGAATTTTAAAGACACCATGGTCTTGAAATTGTTCAAAATTATAAGGTGTTTTGTCTCCTTAAATATTGCATATATCACTATTTTGGGGGAATTTTATTCATTGTTAGGTATATGAGGAAACAATCCTCATACAATGAGTCCAAGGTCTTCCAATCAAAATGTTATAAGAAAGGGAAAAGTTACAAATCATAACTTTCACTCAAATGGTGATAGGAGGGATGGTAATAGGAAGCCACACACAATGTAAAGGAGGAATTTTAATTCTATCATAAACTTGACATGTATTTTATGTGGGCTTAATATTTCACTCAAAATATCCAATATTTTTAATTAAATCAAGGGAGGTGATGCAAGTGAGGTAGGATCATCCATGTGAGGTAGGATCTCAGCTAGAATCATGAAAGCAATGGGAAACTTAATGTAATGAGAATTTTATATTGTTTCATCAACATGTATCTACATATATTCAGATTTTTATAGTATACTATCATTACACCCAGACAAGGTATCTTCATGTCCTGCTAAGGGAGGATGAGGGATGTTTATTTCAAATAATAATTACATTATATATTTTAAATGATGGGGGGAGGTTATAGTTATTTAAAGAAAAGGTATATTAAATGGGATATGGGAGAGTTATGCTATGGGGTCTCATTATTCATATCCCATGAGGGGAGTGATAGATAGTGCGATCGTAATAATCCAAGAAGGGAGCTTAGTAGAGTGTTGGAACAAGTAAAAAAATCAATATAAACACACTAACACTAAAAATACAAGATCTTAGGTATGATCTCAATGCACAAAAGACAATTAAAAACATAACTAAAATGTAAAAGACACAAGATAGTTTACCTTCCTCAAGAGTTCCAAATGCATTATTGAGTGTCTTGCTCAATTTATGCTCAAAGAGTCTTTTGTCATGGCGTTTGTGTAGGTCCCTATCTCCTTGACACCATTCTGGCTTGTGTTGTCTTGATGTGTCTTAGTTCAATATTTTGCACTATAACATTACTTATATGAATCTCATGCAATAAAACCTATATTATAAGTCTACAATTTCCAAGCCTCAAAAATTTAATGGGAAATGGTTTGTATTTATATAAAATGGATCTAACCCTAACCCAAGGTGAGTCAAGATGTAGTTAAGGATTGGAATGGGTTCAAACCTAACCTAGCTGAGTCAACACTAACCCTATTAGAGTTAATAATTATCAAGTAATAATGATTTTCAATGAATAGGCATGGGTCTCCAAAATGAGATATTTTAGGATATTTACAAAAGACTTGACAACTCATAATTGTAATCATAAGAAGATAGGCTATTACATATTTTTGAATTCAATTTTTTATATATTCATTATTTGCACATGGATAATTGATAGAGGATCCTTATATATGGAAATATGAGCATTATCTTGGTTTAAAGTTTGATTTTTATTTTGTGTTTCACGATCTTTAAAGGCTATGTCATATGATTTTTGGCACTTGAAAATAAGTGATTCTTGATCAAATTTTGGTCCAAGAAGAAAATACATAACTATATTATGTAATTGTCTACAAGTCTCATGAGAGTGGGTCCAACTTTCATGAAATCAAAAAATGTTTGGATTGTACCATGATTTAATAGGATGAGTAGGGTCAATATCTCATGGTAGAGGCCTTGGAAGATGATTTTGAGGCTAGGTTAAGGGTAATGGTTTGTTTATATTAATGTTTTTTGGTTGGTAAAATTTAGGATTAAGAGTGTTCTTTGGAGGGGAGCATGTTCCATAACATTTTGGGGAGTAATGGCTTGAATGTTGTGTATAATGTCATAAGTATTAGTGACACCATCATTGGTAGAATGATAATTTTTATTTTTAATGAGAATGTGAGTGCCCATGAGAGGTTGGGATGGTTAAAATTGGCACATGTGAAAATATTTGTGCTTATCTTGGCCTAGGGCTTCTTCCAAACTTCTTGGAGAGGGTCCTAACCTAATATTACAACTTGGGATAGAGAAGATTAGTGAATATATGAAATAGATTATCATCTTACATGTTATGCTCAAATTTATTATATAATTTATTCCATTATTTGATGAAATTTTATGTCATTTTAGTTTTAATTTTCTTACAATTGATGAAATGAGTGAAGGTATTCTCATAGATATCACTAGTTTGAAAATCTTGTACTAGGGAGTTAACTAGATATTCCAAGCTAGTTATAGAATGGGATTTTAGTTGATTGTAAAAATATAAAACAACTCCAAAAAGTGTTTTAGATAATATTTTGGTAGAAATAAAGGTATTAAGTTTAATTCAATCTTTATATATATTTCCAAATGTTTTTAAATTTAATGTGGGATTAATGGCCCATTATAACTGATGGTATGTGCGATACCTCCTATGTCAATATTCATAATTTGAGGTATAAGAGGTTCATTTTGGAGATTTTTAATAATTTTATTATTGAGGGTTGGTTGGGGAATGAGGTTACCATGAGAATAACTAAGGGGGGAGGGGAATTTTGATTTTGTGCTCCCCATGAAACCTATTAGAGTTTATTTTGAAGGTGAATGAGATGATTTTACTTATGCATCATTTGATTGGAATTATTGGTTTGAAAAATGTTAATTTGATTGAGCGTTCACAATAAGAGTTGATGATTTTGGGTAGTATTTTGACTAGTATGAGTATCATGCGAAGCATTGGTATTACTATTAGTGGCTTGGGTTACACTATGAGTAGTGGCATGCACGACATTAGTGGCATGAGAAGAATTGGTATAAAAGGAATAAATAACAACATGATTGGCATGTGTACTAAAATATTAACTAGTGGAATGGTTATCATTGAAATAAAAATAAGCACTAGAATCATGATTAACATTGGTAGAAAATGATGCACTAGTGGCTTGACTGAGGAGGAGTGTCTTTGGAAAAGGTCTGCTAGATGTTGAATTCACCTTGTTAGTGGAGATATTGGTATGGAGGTGAGGTGGTAAAAGAGTAAGAATTCATGGTGTGGGAAGGAGTAAAAATAGAAGGGAACGGTTGAGAAGAAAATAAAGTGTCACCCTCAAATTCATAAGAGAATGTAGGAGAGGGTGAATGAGGCTCTTTTACTTGAACACCTATCATTAGATTATAGATAGTTGAAGAGTCCTTTCCTATATGTTGAGAAAATTCATTAATTAATAAGAAAATTTCAGTTTTTTACTCTAATTAAATATCATATTCTAAAGAGAATATAGGATTAATAACTGATGATTAATGAGGACGAGTCGCATTTTTTGTAGTGTGAGTGGAAACATGCACATTATTTTCTTTTAAATTGGAAGCTACAAGCTATTTTTGGGGAAAAATATTGGGATGGGTAAGGTTCATCATGTTTGTTGAATTCAAATATAAATTATTATCAAAAAATAAATTCATGGTGAGAAGAGGAGGATAAATGGGTGATGAAAATAAAATTTAGAAAATAGGATATAAAATTGATCTAGTTGACTATGTTCTATAAATCAGGAAACAAAATAGAGAAAAAGAGAACACAGTTATATAGGTTGACTCTATATTTTTGAATAAGGAATAGGACAAGAAAGAAGAATAAATAATTAGATAAATATATTTTTTACTACTTATAAAAGGGACTAGATAAGAAAATAAGGAAACATAGTCAAACAAGTCAACTATGTAATGTAGACAGATAGGCTAAATAGTCTATAAGAGAATATGTCGATAGAAATAATAGTGTTTTGAAAATAAGAAAATGTTTTGAAAGATAATATGTAAGAAAATTAATTTAATCACACAAGAAATTGGATTAATGTGACTGATCTAATTGGAACACATGGCACAAACCTTGCACTAACACTAGCTAATTCAACTTTTACAATACAACATATAATGATCGAAGAGAAAATAATAAATTGAAAGGAAATGATAACTAATTGGTCATCCTAAGTTTAATTAAGTTATAATTAAGTTTAATGTTAATGTGATTGGGAATTTGGTTGTAATGAGGAACTATAAATCAATCTAAGGCTAGTTTTAGGAAGTTTAGGTGGAAAGGGATCTATATTGGTGATGGTATTAGCTTGGTATTGGGGCCTACCCCTAACTTCACAATACCATGGTGAAAAATGTGTATCATGCTTTTATAGTATATACCATCAACCATGTGTTTATAATTGGCCAAAAAACCAAGTTGGCTTCCTCTTTCATGATGAAATCTATGTAGGTAGACCTTAGGAAGATAAATGTTTAATGATTTTTGTATGTAAAGTGACTTGGAAGTGTGTGTGAAAGAGAAAAATTGTGTGCCTAAAATATTAATTTAAAAAACCACATATTCAATCTATGTTTGTTACTCTAATCGTGTAATCAATTGAAAGGAAAGGTGAATTAATTACTAGAAAAGAGAGGTTAATTCCTTGATGTTGAAGAGTGTAGAGTCAGTTTAGGCAAAAATATATGAAAATAATGTAGAATAGATTCAATTAGATTTCTACTATTATATGTAAGTAAGATCTAGAAGAACATAGTCAAACAAGTTGACTATGCCTTATAGATAGAAGACAAACTACATAACCATGTTGAGTTGGTTGACCTAGTTTGATATAGGGCTACAGTTTTATAGAATACAAACTTGTGAAAAATAGTAATGAAAAGGATGAAGAAAAATGATAGGGAGAGTAAGAATTAACCTTGGTGAATAGGAATATGTTTATATTGTAAAATTGTATGTTATGATGCTCAATTGTTGACTCAAAAATTCTAATAACATAGCCAACTAGTTTGATGAGGTTTTCAAAGCCTATGTGCTAAAAAATAAGTTGCGAATAGAGTTAACTGGCTTGACTATGTTTGCATGTTAAGTTGTGGAGCTAAAAGCTTCACTGATGTAAATGGAGGAGGTTGCTGAGTTTCAGAGCAACCGACATCGATTTAATCAACTGACGTTGGTCATATTTAGCTACACAGTAACTGACATCGATTATGGGTCGATTGGCATCAGTTAGACAGGAATCGAAATCAGCAACCTGTGTGTGTGTGTGTGTGTGCATTTGCATGCACTTCCAGAACTGGTCTAATTTTTGACAGACAGTTAGTTTTCATGTAAAAGACTAATTTTAGTCTTGAGTCTATGTTTCTAATTATTGTAATTAAGAAGTCTAATTATTGTTTGTATGGGATCTATTTAAGAGACCCATGGGGCTGTATTGTAAAGTGTGAAGGATCAAAAGGACTTGTCAAGGACAAGAACAAGGGTTCTTCTAGGGGTGTAAGATTAGTTGATCTGTAGGTAGCAAGATCATGGGAGATCTACATGGTAAGTAAGATCAATTGGTTTGTAGGTGTGTAAGATCAAGGAGATCTACTTGGAGTGCTTTAAGTACTTGGTGGACTGGAAGTAGGCAACAATGGTTGAGTTTATTATCACTTACTGGTGGAGGGAACAACAACTCGGTATTGAGTTGATTGTGTTTGTAATTGAGAGAGAGAAATCTTGAGGGAGAATTACTATACGCCCAAGAGGTGTGGGAAGAGTTTAGTTTCTTCATTGTATTTCCTTCTGGAAGAGTGTTAATACAAGATTGTATTGTCTCTCATATTCTGTGTTGTTTCTGAATTCTAATTACATATTACTTCTAGTTTAATTCCATGTTTAGTTGCTTATACAAATGTAATCAATTGTGCTCTCAATCCTAACAAGTGGTATTAGAGCTTGGGTTCACTGACAAGTGGTATCAAAGCCTGGTTCAGAGCAGGTTAGTGTTTGTTGATTATAGGTCACTCACAGTGGTTTTTTGTTTGAGTGGGAGTAAAGCAATGGCAGAAGAAAGTAAGATAAGAATGGAGAAATTTAATGGAAAGACTTATCAATTATGGAGGATGCAGATAGAAGATTATCTGTATCAAAAAGATCTATACTTACCATTGGGTGGGGTTGCATGCAAGCCCACAGATATGAAATATGAAGAATGGAATGTTCTTGATCAGAAGGGTCTGGGATCTATAAGGTTAAGTCTGGCATCGTCTGTGATTTCCAACTTATCATAGGCAAAGACAACGGTAGAGTTAATGGAATCTTTGGCAAATTTATATGAAAAACCCTCAGCTTTGAATAAGGTATTTCTTATGAAGCAATTATTTAATTTGTAAATGCAAGAAGGTTGATCTGTACATAGTCATCTTAGTGATTTCCATGGATTAGTAAATTAGTTAATTTTAGTCAATATAGATTTTGATGATGAAATTAAAGCTCTCTTAATCTTATGCTCTTTACCTAAAAGTTGGGATAGTTTGGTAATGGTAGTTAGTAATACCATGTCTGCTTTAAATATCTTGAAAGTTTATGATGTCGTTAGTGTAATCTTGAATGAAGAAATTCACAAGAAAAGCACAGGAGAATCATCAGGTAATGCTTTAAGTGTTGAAAGCAGGGGAAGGCAAAGAGAGAAGAGCAAGCAAGGGAAATCAAGGTCAAAGATAGGTAGGAGATCCAGATCTAGGTATGGCAGTATAATCTACTAGAATTGTGGAAAGAAAGGGCATGTAAAGAAAGAATTTTGGTTGAAAGAAGATCAGCATGAAGGAAATGAAGAAGCAAAAGATGCAGGTATTGTTGCATAGGATGCTCTTGTATATTCTTTGGATAAAGTGGAATCTTGGGTTTTAGATTCTGGTGCCTCTTTCCATACAACCCCAAATAGAGAATTTTTTCATGATTATGTCCATGGAGACTTTGGAAAAATTTATCTAGGGGATGGTAAGCCTTGTCAAATGATTGGAAAAGGGGAAGTGTAGCTGAAATTGTAGAATGGTAACACATGGGTGTTGAAGGATGTCATGCATGTCACAGTCCTGAAGTGGAATTTGATTTCTATAGGAAAGTTAGGTGATGAGGGTTGCACAATAACTCTCACAGTAAAATCTTGGAAAGTTTTCAAGGGTGCACTTGTTTTAGCAAGAGGTAAGAAAGTAGGTACTCTTTATCTATCTACTTGTATTACTAATTCTCCTTCTATTTTATCTACTTCAGATGTAGATGCAAAGATGTGGCTCTATAGGCTTGGTCACATGAGTGAGAAGGGAATGGATGTTCTTAAGTCAAATGGTAAGCTTTTGGGTTTGAAAAACATAGATCAATATTTCTATAAGCAACAGAAGAAAGTGAGGTTTCTTGAAACTGCGTCAACAAAGAAGGGAGCTTCTATTGGAGGATCACAATACTGCATAAAGAAGAAATCTAATGTTTTTGACAAAGTTAAGAACTGTAAAGCCTTGGTTTTCAAGGAGAAGATGATGGATAGAGATCAGCTCAAGGTGTTAAATAATTTTGATCAGGGCAGTTTTAGTTTGGACAAGGTTATGATCGAAAATGAGCTTGTGGGTAAAAATCATCACTCACAAGAAAACACAGTTACCGACATCGATCAGGTGAGAACCGATGTTGAACAGGTAGGAACTGACATGGGTCATGTGTAGATGAAAGGTAGTGATGTCAGGCAAGTGGACATTGACATTGGTTAGGGAACCAACATTGGTGATCAGGAGGAATCGACATCGGTCGGGTGCAGACCGAGGTCAGCCAGAGGTGACCGACATTGGTCACTATTAAAATGGATTTTAGGTGGACAACAAGCTGTCAAGGAGTCTCAAATGCCCATGAGGAGGACTGAAAGGGTAATTAAGCCTCAAATTCATTACTCCCCTTCTTTACACTACTTGTTACTCATTGATGGTGGAAAACTAGGAAGTTTTGAAGAGGTAATGCAAGTAGAATCTTAGAAATAGTGGGAACATGGCATGAATGAGGAAATTGATTCCTTGGGAAAGAACCAAATGGGAGATTTGGTAGAGTTGCCAGCTAGGATGAAAGCACTGAAAGATGAATGGATTCCTAGGTTAAAGAAAAGAGAGAATGGATAGGTGAGACAGAAGGCTAGGTTATATGGTCTTGAGCAAGCTGCAGGACAATGGTGTTTAAGGTTTGATAGGTGTATGATAAAACATGGCTTTAGTCAATGTCAATGTGACCATTGTGTTTATTTTACTAGGTTGGATAATATTAGCTACATTATCATGTTACTGTATGTAGTGTATATGCTTGTTGTAGGGTCACACATGCAAGAAAATACTGAGCTAAAGGTAAAATTAGCTCACATGTTTGCCATGAAGGATTTAGGTGCAGAAAAGAAAATCCTTGGCATGAGTATTTCTAGAGATAGGGAAAGTCATAGGTTGATTTTGTCTCCAGAGGATTATGTGAATAAGGTAGTAGAGAGGTTCAATATGCAGGATGCAGAATCAGTTAGCACACTTATGGTTAGATAGTTCACAGAACAGTGTCCTAAATCACATGATGAGGTTGAGTACATGAGTACTAGACCTAATATTACCCAAGAAGTGGGAGTTGTTAGCAAGTTTATGGCCAATTTGGGAAAGGAGCACTGGAAAGCAGTTCAGTGGATTCTTAGGTATCTGAGAGGGACTAACAGCAGGTATACATGCTATGCAGGGTCAAGCACATCTCTCCATGGGTATGTAGTTTCAGATATGGTAGGTGACTTGGATGATAGGAGAAGCACCACAAGATATGTGTTCACTATTGGTGGTATGGTGGTTAGCTAGATTTTAGAGATGTAGAAGGTTGTTGTAGTGATGATGGCTAGCAATGATAAGAACCCTGCAGAAATGTTAACAAAGTCAGGAACAAAAGAGAAGTTGAATCTTCATTCAACTTTTGTTGGTCTTCAAGATTAAAGTTAAAGAGGGATACAAGCTAGGAAACAAAATTAGATGATGTATAAGTATAGGTATAGGTGCAGCTGTTTATCTCCAAGTGGGAGATTGTTAAGTTATGGAGCTAAAAGCTTCACTAATGAAAATGGAGGAGGTTGCTGAGTGTCAGAGAAATTGACATTAGTCTGATCAATCAACATCAGTCATATTCAGCTATGCATTAACTAACATCAGTTATGGGTTGGCTAGCATCGGTCAAATAAGAATCGACATCGACAACCTGTGTGTGTGCGCGTTTGCATGCGCTTCTAGAATTGGTCTAATTTTAGACAAACAGTTAGTTTGCATGTAAAAGACTAATTTTAGTCTTGATTATGTGTTTCTAATTATTTTAATTAGGAATTCTAATTATTGTTTGTATGGGATCTATTTAAGAGACCCATGGGGCTATATTGTAAAGTGTGAAGGATTAAAAGGACTTGTCAAGGACAGGAATAAGGGTTCTTCTAGAGGTGTAAGATCAGTTGATATGTAGGTAGCAAGATCAGGGGAGATCTACATGGTAAGTAAGATCAGTTGGTTTGCAGGTGTGCAAGATCAAAGAGATCTACTTGGAGTACTTTGAGTACTTGGTGGACTAGAAGTAGGCAATAATGGTTGAGTTGATTTTCACTTATTGGTGGAGGGAACAACAACTCGGTATTGAGTTGATTGTGTTTGTAATTGAGAGAGAGAACTCTTGAGGGAGAATTACTATACACCCAAGAGGTGTGGGAAGAGTGTGATTTCTTCATTGTATTTCCTTCTAGAAGAGTGTTAATACAAGATTGTATTGTCTCTCATATTCTGTGTTGTTTCTGAATTCTAGTTACATATTACTTTTGGTTTAATTCTGTGTTTAGTTGCTTATACAAAGGTAATCAATTGTGCTCTTAATCCTAACATTGTAGACATGTATTCTGAAATAAGAGAATTTTTAACATAGTCAACTGGTTTGACTATGTATAAAAATATGGAACTAAAAAAAAAGACTATGCTAATATGATCCATCCAATCACCTATATTTGGAGAAGACCTACACAAATAGAACATAGTTATTTTGGAGCAACTATGAGTTAAACCTACACATGGACTATTAAAATTATACCTAAAGGTTTGATACAATATTTAAAAAATATAAATATTATAATATAATGATGAAATGAAATCATGGAAAAAAACCTATAAGGGTTTGAATCATATTGGGTTCATTAGAATGTATGTAAAGGTAAATGCAACAAATTTATTAATACACTCTTATTTATTGATACATTATATATTCAGGGTCATGACCAAGATGGATCTACTATAACTAACCAAGGGATCTCTTACCATAATAGAATCACTAAAGATGGTTCCAAATACTCTACTCAAGTAGCACCATGCAATAACCTTGGGTAGGTCTTATGTTTTCATATTCACTAATTAAATGACAAGTAAATTAAAATCTAATCTAATTTTCACCAAATATTATGGAACAAAGTGGGGGTAATAAACATAAAAAGTAAACATGCATAGAATATCTATACTCACATCAATGTATAGTAAATCCTAATGCATAGGAGCTAAGTACAAATACAAATCTATCTACTCTTACAAAGGAGGACTAAAGTTAGGAATACTTACCTTTGAAGATGAACCCATCATAATTCAATATTTCCCTTGGCCTAGGTGCTTTTGAAAGATATTATTATGGTATGTAAGGATAAAAAGGATAAGTCAACTCTAGGATACACAACTTCTCTATGTATCTAAAATAATTCTCCATAAGACAGCATCCATATCTCCAAAGAAAGTATTAAAACCCTAAGCCATGCTCCTCAAGTAAAATGGTGGATGAGTAGATGCATAATATATTCTTATTTTTCTTCCCTTCTCATAAATGATAGAAATGGATGTGTGTGTGTGTGTATATATATATATATATATGAATCTAACCCTAATTTTTTTTGAAATTTTATCTAATAGGGTCAGGCCAATCGGCTACATATCATTAGTTACTAAAAACAAGTTAGGTCTTGGTCTAGGTCATCAAGGAGCTAACCTATACCATTAACATGTTTTATTAATTTCAATATATGTCCATTGGGTCTAAAACAATAATGTTAACCATAAAAAAGGGTTTTAGGATTAGGAAGGGGATAAGTAAGTTTTTGAATTCTTGGAGGAGTGTGAAATAGATGAGATAAGTCTTAGGGAAGTGTGTAGGAGAAGATTATATAGATAACAAGTGGTGGTATAGGGATAACAATCCTATGAAGATCCAATGGTCTACCCACCCCTTTCCCTAATGGACCCTTTAAGGCATACACTTATATTTATTAAGACTCGATGGGTTCCTACAAGAGATAAAACATTAGCAATTGATAAAATTTTAAAATATTATGTGTATACACTTTTATTCTTTCTCAAATATTTTAAACATATAGACATATGGTATTTTTTGTATGTAATTAAAACATTTTAAACCAAGAGGCTTATGGGAATCATAGGTACTAACCCCATGTTGATAAAAAGGAAGGATGATAGGTTTGTCCTTCTCTAGGATCTTTATAATCTCATATGCATATTTTTTGAAGACATTTTACCCAATCATGTGTCTCTCATATTTTTTTTAATATGGTTTTGACCATTTTTTCATCTAGGTTCACACCTAATGAGGGGTTATTTTATATTTGGCACCCATTTCCTATTATAAGGGGGAATTCTTATTTAGGATGATGAGGAATTTGGTTTACATGGTTTCTAGGAAGATGATAATAAATTTAGAGGTTTATATTTCTCTTAATATTGTCTTGGTATATGTCAAATGACTTAGGATCACTTTGAGTGATGAAGACCTTCCCAAGGTGTAAAAATATCACTTCTTAAAACAAGGTGTAAGGTATGGTCTCCTTTATGTGAGCCCATAGAATTCCAAAAATAACATTCTAATTAGTATCCTTTTCTATCATAAAAACCTATAAGTGTGGTTTTTAATCCTAAATTTACAAGTATAAATATGCTTCCAATAGAAGAATATTTGAATTTGTCATAGCCTTGTAGCATGTTTTTATGGGATGGACAATTAGTTTCATTATAACCTAATTGTTAAATTAAATAAAATGGTATTATATTAGTCATATCCCCATCATCAACCATGTTTATTTTCACATAGTTTTTATGAATCCACACTTACAATTATAAATCAAGATCTCCTCTCTTCTCCTGGTCAGGTCAACATTATATGGTAATTGTATTATATAAAGTAAACACCCAAAATCCTTGAAATTATTCTTAGGAGGGTGCATATTTAGGTTAATGTGATGCATGTAAATTTAGAAGATAGCATGATACTAACTAGATCACCAATACCTGGGGCATAAATGAGTCTCGAACAATGGGAATGATAGTGGTTGATTAATTTTGTGAACAAGATCTGAAAAAAGTATCATTTTGAAGTTTGTTACAATATCATAAGTTATAATGGGTTTGGACATATCTCTAGTTTCAACCTATAGATTATTTGTTAGAGGGCGATTTTTTTGTTGATATTACCTTGTGTAGGTGATGATGTTCACTTCTTCATCATCCTCTAATTATACCAAGCCAATAAATACTATTTTTTTCTCAAAGACCAAGGTGAGGATTGACATTGAGATTCTCAAAGGTCTAGGCTTCTACATCATGATTTCCAAATAGTACAGATTAGTTGGCGAGACCATTTTTAGCTTATTCTATTTCACCTAGGGTTGGTGATTAGGAAAATGGATATGTTATATATGTATATAGACATTTTGAGGTACCATAATATCTAATTGGGAAGGTTGATACTTTCCATTGGAGCTTCCCGAGAATATGTTAATAAATAGTTGTCATTAATATTAAAGAAGCCATTGAATAAACAAATTATACACCATACAGTTGTGATTATCTTGACCTCGTAATGTATGTAATAAATAATAGATGTTGGGATGGTAATCACTTGGCCTTCAGATTTGATTATATGAGTTAAATACTTTGATTTAAATCATAATGTTGGTTATTGTTACAATAAGGATAATTTTATTTTAAAATTTGGACTTGACACTATGTATTTGGGTTTTTATTTTGGCCTTGGTAATGATTTGATCATAGTGGAGGTGTAAAATCAATTTTCCTAGCATAGACAATGGGCACTAATTTGGGTTTCTTTAATTTCTAGCCCCATTTTTGTTATTATTACTATTATTCTAGATTTTATTAGTATTTAAAACATTATTATTTGTTGTTTGATCAATAAAACCATATGTGGTGGAATTATAATTTTAGTTTAAAACATTGGGACCCTAATTGTTTTGATTTATTTGGTTATTACTTTAATACCCCCATTATTCTAGTTGGGGATGACAATATTTACATTGGAACCATAGACTTTATGACCATTGTCTATGGTCACTTGGTCTATTATTAGATCACACTATAGTGCTTCCTCATACTACCCATATGGGATTTTTTAATGTCTTCCCTATATTTTGGGTTTAATTAATGAATTAAAAAATCACACAATTTTCTTTTGTCCATTTTGGGGGCATTGGCAATGGAATAGTTTACTTTCCATCATCTATTATAGAAGTGGGTAGTATAATCATTAGGTTATTATTTAATGTGTAGTAATTCTTGTATCTCAATACAAATTAATCTATTCATATCTAAAGACTTAATAAAATTAATTATGATCTATTTGAATGATTGAATAAAGTCCCCAAGAAGATGGTAATACCTATCTATGGAAATCGTTTAAATATTTATAGGGATTTTTTTTCCACTACTCCATACCAATGGAGCATATCTATGATTCTAATGGAATAGGAATTAATATGGGTATTTATGTCTTATTTTTATTTAGACTTGAAAAGTTTATGCAATGAGAATTAAAATATAATACCTAAAATGATGTGGTTTAGGGTCTCCTTAAATTATTCTACATAGGTTCACATTGTGTTAAATTTCATCAAAGAAGTGTTTAGATAGATCAGGGGAGGGAGCGTTGGATAGGAATTTGGTTAAAATCCACTTGGGATAAAGTTTGTTTCCTAATTTGGTGCATAATAAGCTAGAAATTAATTATCCATCTACATAGATTTAGAAAACATGTGATAATAGAGTGGGTTTTTTTTTAAAGGCATGCCATTTAGTAAATGTCTAGGTGGAATGTATGGGTAAAATACACCAACTAATAATTAGATAGTTTGGGGGGGAGTATGATGGTGGTATACAAATAATTATATGGTTATGATTCACGAAAGGAGGCAGTGTGTAAGAATTAATTGAAGGCATGTTGGTGGCCCAACTACCTAGGGTATTGTAAGAGAATAAATCCCCTAGATTTTGATAAGGTAGATAAGTGTTTAAGAAGGTGATTATCTAGTTTTTTAGTGGTTGATAAAATATAAGTGGATTTTAAATATGATATGAATATTATTGGTTATCAAAATTTTGGAACATTCTTTGATTTTAAGGATCTATTTAAGATTAATCTTAACCATTCTTGAGGTCTTTAATGCATCCCAAAAAGGTGGAGATGAGATCATTAACATTGGGATTAATAGTTAGTTTGGATGCCTCTTTTATATGAGGCTCAAAAGGAATATAATGATAACCTAAGATGAATTTATTTCTATTTTGACATTTATGAGGAACCAACCTAGGTTGGTTAAAAAACATTGAACTAAAAGACATTAACTGGGATGGGGAGGTAGTCATAGCCTATACATTCCTTATTTTATATTATTAATCCTATAATTATATTAATAAAATATATCTATTATTTTTGGGTCAATATTTTACAAGCTAATGTGATATTTGGTTAGAACATGTGGGCATAAACCACCCCTATAGTTAAAGTCATGTCATTTGAGATAGGATAAATGTTAAGAACCTTGAAATAATTTCATAGATTTTATATCACTAAATGATATTTTATGTGTGTGATGTGTATACACGTAATATTTTAAACCTTTTATCAAATACTAATGTTTTACATCTTGTAGGAACCCATTGAAACTCAATCTCTCTTTGTGCATGCCTTAACGGGCACATTGAGAAAGGGGTGGGTAGACCTTTCATGCTTCATAGGAACTTTTTACCTTAATGATAAATTATTACCAATCAAACTATATTATAAACACATTACCTAAGATATTAATCCTCCCTTGCACACTCTTTCATTCTTTTTCTTCTTTCTATCCCTCTTTTCCTCACCTTGATCCCCTTTCACTAGTTGACTATACTTGGTCAACCCTATATAATTTTTAGCTTCTAATTATTATATAGGGTCAATTGGGTCATCCATATACTATTTAAGTATATTTTTCATTGGATTTTCATCATTCCTTTGACCAACATATTTTGGGACCTAGCGATTTATCTCCCAAACACATACAGGGTTGACTAGGTCAACCCCATACAACTGATATATTTAGAAGGATTTAGGGTGAGATAATACTATAAATACAAGATAAATTAATAAGTATTTAAATATACAATCAAGATTTATTATTCACTCATGCTTCTTTACAATCTTCTCTTCCACCATTATACTTGAGGAGTCTTAGCTTAGGGTTTCTATTTGGAGAATCTAGTCTTGTGGATGAGTCTTGGATTCTTTGTCATTTATTAGTTATCCTTACAAACCACAAAAAACTCTTGCTAAGCCCCTTTGTCGAAAGGAGAGAATGATTCTTAATGGACTCACATTTAGGTAAGTATATTATCACTTTGTTCTCCTCTCTTTAGTAGATAAAATTAGCATAATGTATTGGCTTAAATAATATTACCCTTCATATTCCATGTATTAGGGCCTTACTCATACTTATATTAATTTAAATTATCTTATAATTTTTTTTATTACTTTACTAACCTCTGATGTGGTGCCACTATATTTGATGTGCACTATATTAGATTTACTTTCTTGTTTATTATAATATACTGAACATTAAACCTAAGACTCTTTTAGGATTATTTTATGATTATGTTAGATTGTAAGATTTGGAACCCTTCATAGAATGGTGTATTATGACAAGTGATCCCCTAATAAAGTTTAGAGGATCCCCATATTGGTCATGTTCCCACTTAACAAATGTATTCCCAATCAGAAGTCTATGTATGCTCTATTTTCTTCAAGCCAGGATTGATTTATAAACATGATGCATTTCTAATTGCATACATTATGATGAACCCAATGTGAACTAGCCATTTTAGGATTTGTTAATATTATTTCATTTCTTTCATTATTTCTTAATTATTTTTATCCTATATTTTCCATACTAGATTGTCTCTATTGACCTTGTATCTAACTTTTGTGCATAAGTTTTTAGGTATAGGCTACTAGATTGATCCTTTTGACCTAATATAGTTTTTTTAGATTTCTAGACATCCAATCTAGACTACTTGGTTGACCTAGTCTACCCTGTACTTTTTTAAACATCAAGTTTAGCACACTAGGTCAACCTAGTCAACCCTATACATTTTAAACACTTAGCAATAAATTTTTGTAAAGCTTGATCAACCCAGTCAACCTAGTTAGCAAAATTTGTAAGCATATATCAAGGTTCTTGAACAACAATATTCATTATATAAATATATAATCCACTAAGGTTACTTTATATTTCTCTATCTCTTTATTTATAACATTTCCATTCATAGTTTGTAGTCTTTGAAATTGCCTCTACATAATCAACTAGATTGACCCTACCGACTCAGTTCTATGCACTATGTAGATAGCTAGGTCAACTCTGTTAACCCTGTTCATTTTCAAATCTTACTTCTATAGTATAGGTTTGACCCAATCAAACTTTTTATATATTTTTTGCATACATTATTGACCATATCAACATTGTACGTTGTTTCAAAGTTAGAATTAACTTTATATGTTAGTAATTAGTCCACACTTTCTTTTCTTGTTGCTTGCATTCTTAGAATAGATCATATAAATTAATTAGGTGTTTTTCAATTAATCATTTAGTTTAATATTTAATATTTAATGCACACATGGCCAAATCAAAAAATGTAAACAAGTATTTTAACATTTGTCTTCCCAAGGCCAACCTACTTGGATTTCATCACATAGGGGGAAGCTGACTTAATAATCTAGTCAAGTATAAAACATGGTTAATGTTATATTATAGCTAATCACCCAACACAATTTTTTATTTAGTGTGTGAAGTGAGGGGGTAGGACCTAATACCAATCTTTTATCATTACCACTATAGTCTCTTTCAGCCCAAACTACCTGAAACCATCCTTAGATTGCCATTTTAGTTCCTTGTTTACAACCAACTTCCCATCACATTTAAAATAATATATTAATAATTTAATAAACGTTCAAGTTGAATAATTATATATCTTTGTAATTTCCATGTTTATTTCTTGCTCTTTTCTCAATTAAATTTTTATTATAAAAACATGCATTAGCTAGCATTGGTACAAGGTTTTGTGTTGTGTTCTTTGATTGGATTGGCTAACGTTAATCCAATTGACTATTTTTTTCCTTTATATAATTTATTTTCAAATTTACTATAAAAATTTATCTTGTTTCAATTCACAACTTGTTATGATCCCATTAACTTTTCCTATCTAATGTACTAGGTCAACCCAATCAACCTTGTATCTTTTTTAGCCCTTGTTCATTATATTGGATCAACCCAATCAACCCTATACTATTTTTTGACTCTAATTTTTACATTTTTTATCCTCTATTCACTATACTAGATCAACTCAATCAACCCTATACAATTTATAGATCATTTTTTGTGTTAGGTTAGCGTAGTAAACCCTATACTACTTTCTACCTTCCTTATTTATCAATCTAGTTCTCTATCTTTCCTTATTTTTATTCTATTCATCTCTCTTCAATCACAATGTAATATCTTATCAAAATATTCTTATATATCTTTCATCCATTTAGATACTACATGAGATGTTCATTTCTCTCTCTTTTCCTACCAAGAGCACCATCACTCTTGGGGCACTTCTTCTCATCCTTCATCTATAAACTATAATATGGTACAAATAACACTTTAAGATGAAGTTTTTATATGTAATACTTTCTATACCTACCAATAAACTTTTCATATTCAAAATCTTCAAACTCATGTGGGAGTAATTGATGCAATTTTACTTAACAATCCCACTAGTTATCCTTATTCTAGCAATCCTCCTCCTGACACCAATTTGGGGAGTGTTCCTACCAACACCAACTCACCTCTTGATATAAATAAAATTTTATCCCAAGTTATCTAACAAATTAACATAATGAAAAATTCTAATACCAACCAATGATGCAACTTTAACAACATTTAATCAATGTGGCTAATCAACCTCCAAGTATACATCCTTGAGCTAGTCCTAATTTCATTCCTCCACCTCTTTGGGATGCCTTAGGTAATATTATTTCTCAACCCATAATGAATAAAAATATGCTTTAAACCATTCAAAATTATCCTTTTTCTCCCTTCATTGTAACTATTTATATTAGGAACATATCTCCAACTATAAAATATGATGGGACTAAAGACCTTACCTCATTTTCAAAGCCTTTGGCAACCTGTACATAGAGTGGATCCAAATAATACCTTCACCACAACTAAAATATTAGTGAAAAAATTTACTTGATATGTATTATAATGGTATAATCAACTTACCCAACATTTTATTTGGTAACTTGAAGATTTGCTTAATCCTTTGGTTAAAGAGTTTCAACATAGTGATCTTCTTGAAAATTGTCTTATCCACTTTATTAATTCCAAAAAATATCCTAATGAATCAGATTATGAATTTATCAAAATATGGAAATATTTGGCCCATAAATTTAACCATAACATGATTGATGATAAATTATCCAAACTCTTTATCACTACTTTGACTCCCACTCTTCAATACATGGTTTGAACCATTACTCCTCAAACACTTAATGAAGCTCTTGATCAAGCTAAATGTCAAGACTTTCCTATGAATTAATTCAAACCTAATCATAAAATTATTAAATTATTTTTACAAACAAATATTGTTATCACTAGTAATACTCTTCAAACCAAACTATGAGTTACCAAAACTGATGTTCTTTTACCTTATCGTACACCATTTTTGGTTCAAAAAATGAAATAATGTTTGTCGCCCTCAAAACATTTCATCTCTCCTAATGATCCTCCTAAGTGGTATGACCCCAATCTATTTTATTTGTTTCATGCCAACATTGGGCATTCTCATGAATCTTATAAAGAGCCCACTAAAAGTTTTGTCTCTTATATGCTTGGTTATTTATTCAATCATGAATATAAGATCAATATTCATCATCAAAAATATATTGTTGCTTTTCAAAAATGAAAAACTTCTAAAGATTCTACTTCAAATAACCAAAAATATTCTTCCAATAATTAATAAAATTCTAAGGATGTTTGTGACATTGATGCTAATTATGAACAAGATTTAAACAATTATCAATATGTCAACACTTATAAGGTCAATTATCATCATAAACCAACTCAAAAATATATTGTTACCAAGCCTAAGAAGTTATCTTTAGATGAACAACTTCTTAAAGATACTACCACTACTAATGTTTCTTCAAAAGCCCAAGAGGAACCATCTCCACCTTCCTATCCTCCAACTGATTCTATTCTTCTAAAATATAATTTACCTCCTAAATATCATGTTGGTTCTTTTAAATATCATTAGAAATTTCTTAAAAAACTCAACTCTATGTCTTGTAACACTCCACTTATTTAGTTGTTTCTCACTTCACTCTATCATTGTAAATTACTTATGAAAAAAATTCAAGAAATTGAAGATCCATCCTCTGTAGATGAAGAACCACATTCTATTGAATCTTATCCTACCAACATAAATACCATTGAAACTATGTGTCCTTATTCGAAGCCCTCTATTGAATTCTTTGAAGAAGACATGATCAATGATGAAAATGTTTTTCATGTTGATCATCAACCACTCTTAATCAAAGTATCCATTAACACCAATCTTATCCATAAAGTTCTAGTTGGTAAATGATCTAGTATTAATGTAACATCTTTATGGCTCATTCAAAAATTTGGTTATAACAAGGATCATCTCAAGTAGACCCATCTTATTTGTCATGGTTTTGATAAGAATAATCAAAAACCACTTGGTTGTATTTGGATTCCATTAACCATTTGACCTAAGACTATTGGGACCAATATTATGGTCCTTTATCTTACTTTATATTATAACAAACTCCTTGTACATCCATGGAATCATAAAATAAGGGTCATTTCTTATTTTAGTAGTCAATGCATTAAATTCTTACATAATCAAAAATAGTATAAGCATGAAGATGATCCCAACCCATGGAGCATCCAACTTCCTAATCCTATATCACAAAATTGTATTCTTACCATTCCTAAGATAAATAGTACTCCTTTACTCGATTTCATCAACATGAATCTTGATTTACAAGTTACTTTTGTGTATTTTGATGATGATGAGCCCAGTGATTTGAAACATACTTTCAATAATACCAAGTTACCTCCCTACATTTCATAATAGCTCCCTCCTTATCTATTACCCAAGGAATTTACTATTCCTCTTTTTGATGATATTACCAATTTCCTCCCTCCATGCATTTTTTAGGAGCTTTCTTTACCAGAAGATGCCTTCAATTTCAATCATTTTAGAGTGGACACATTATTTTAAGAACCTCTCACCATGTGTCCTCATACATTAAATAATATTTATATTTCACCTTTTTAAACTCCCCTTGATTCTCAACATTTTGAAATTTCTCTAACATGCAATGATATATATATATATATATATATATATATATATATATATAATGGCCCAAGTTCAATCTAGAGATTTAGATGTCTAGCATTATCAGAAAACATTAGCCTAATTTTATGCTTTTAATCAAGATGTTCATGCCATTTTTTTAGGTCATACCTTAGATCCTAAGGGTCATTTTTTTACTACCAATACTCCTCTTATTGATACTCCTTTGGTGGTAGATCAAATTTTACCTTTTGAACCTCCAAAAATATCTACATGTCCTTTACCACCTATTGATCCAATGATTACATCTAATCCTTCTCCTATCATCAAACCCATCAATATTATAATCCTTAATAATACATCTACTTATTCTATTTTTAAAATTACACTATATTCCAAGGTAATAAATGTTTTTTAGATACATTTTGAGTATGATCACCATGGCAATCAAACTCTAGATCTTGAAGTAGATGTCGAGTATTATGGTCCTTTTCTTACATTGCCTAATGAAGAAGCTATACTTGATTTAATTATTCCTAAGAACATAAAATTCCTTGGTAACATCATAATCTTGGAAATTTTAAGACTAAAATTCCTTACTTCAACAACTTCGTTTCTATTTCTATCTATTTTTTGCTTTTTCCTAAGTGTGAAAAGTAGAAACTAGTTATGAATATTGTGGAAGAATACCTATTAAATTGCATGAGTTAGATCAAAGTGATTGTGGATATCTCTTATTTATCTTATTAATATGACCTAAAAATAAGAAAAAACTACAATAAACTTATTTTCTAGACAAGTACATGGGTGGATTGCCTAGTATGAGCTAGATCCTAAAAGCAAAAGATTTCTATGAGGCTATCAATCCGCCTATTTTAAAAACATAAGTTGATAGATATAAATGATTGAAATTAAATAAAATAATATAAAACTAAAACATAAAATATAAAATAACAAAAAATAATTAAATTTTAAACCAATAAGTTAAATATTTTTCCAAAACTATAACTAGATAAATTAACTAGTGCTGAAAATTGATTAAGGCAAAGTGGTGGTTTTTGGTTTGGCAATTTAGTAAGGTTAAAAATAGTTTGGTTAAGTTTGTAAAGTGGTTAGGATGATAAATATGATATGGATAATTGGTTTAAAAATATAATTAAATAATTTATTGAGGATTCAAAAGGGGAAGGAGATAAAGAAGGTGAAAATGGTAAAGGGGTAAAGAGGGTAAAGGTGGTAAAATGGTAAAGATAGTAAATGGAATTAAAATGATCAGAGGTGTAAAATAATATCAATGTATTGAGATGTAAAATGGTGAAAAATATATTTAATTTCAAATTAATAACAATAAAATACTAAATGTAAATACAAAATAAATGGATATTACCTTCTAAGTTTTGTTGATGATGAAGATGATGGTGTTGTTGAAGGTAAATTCCTGCAACAATTTAGGTAGATCTTTGTTTCTTTGAATTATTTCAACACTCTAATATTATTACCTCCATAATTATTCCCTCCTTCAAAAACATGAATCAATTTGTTAAGATATAAAGGCTATCTTCCAACTTAACATTTGGTGAAGGAGAGGGGGTATTTATAGCATTTGATGTGAAGAAACATGCCGAAATAGAGGAAAGGTGAAGCAATTTGAATTTATCCAAGTGGGGCTCATAAATAAGTTAAGGATGAGTTTTTTTATATTCTCACCTTGATCATAAGTCTCCCATTTGGGTTGGTTTGTTTTCCACCTTATACATGAATCCAATTTTGAATGGGAATCATGCACAGGGATTTAAATGAGACCAAATAATTTTCACCACCATTTATTATATTCATCCAAGAACTTAAAGATATGGATCAAAAAATATGGCACCATTTTCCATGTGGTACCTAAATTATTCAAGGATGAGGTTGGTGGGGATTCCCATTTGGGTTAAGAAGTCAAAAATGGGTGCCATTTATCTTTAAAGAGATAGGTATCTCATTTTGATGACTAATTTCATGTGTTAAGAAAAAATAAATATTTAATGATGGCCCATTAAGGATAAATTCACCATATTTCAAAGGGGACCCTTGTGATTCTTAAATGAGGTCATTAAGCACATTGGGAAAGGGTCCCAAGTAGGGTATGATGTCCCACATCAATCCATATCACTGATAAGCCATGTCACTTGCCATAGCACCTTACATGTCACTTTACATGTTACCTTACATGTCACTTACCATGTCACATGCCATGCCATATTCCATGTCACTCACCATGTCATCATGAATAGTGATAGTGAGTCCCACAGTTAATAGTGATAGTGGAGAGTATTTTTAAATAATACTTTCAAAAATTATTTTTGAATAGGATAATAGTGATGTGGTTAGGTTAAGAGGGTTTAATTAAGGATTAATAAGGTTTAGGGGGTATTTAGGGGGTTTTTATGAATTTAGTTATTGATAACTATTAGTGTGTAGTTTTCTAGTGTCTATATTTTACCCCTTTTTATTATGCAACTTTAAATAAACAAGCAGAAAAAAAAAGAAAAATCACTTGGTTGAAGGTTAAGGTACCCCAAGTATGGGATGAGGTGTTCCCCCTCAAACTAAAAATGGATGAAGAAAGGTTGAATCAAGTATAGGTTTGATAAGAAGTTAGCAGGGAGGCATTAGGTGGTGTCAGAAGGTAGTTGGTCATGCCAAATCCTAATGGGTTCACAAAATCCATCTAAGCATAATAGTCAAGATTATGTAGAGACTAAATCTACCATGTTGGTAAAAATAAGGTCGATCCTAGAAAGACACATAATAGGGATAACTAGTCCATAACATTGGTCATAGTTGATCAAGTTTGGCATATTAAGTCATCTAAATAGGCTTGATGTTGTTCAAAAGTATCCAAGGTAGCAAGTGCTCCTACAAAATAACACAATTGGTTAGGTCATACATGAGGTAGTGAAAATGGTTAAAATTTCAACATGGAAAGGTTGGTTGTTGTGGTCAATTTTTTTTGAAAAAAATGCCAATGTTTTGGGTAAAAAACAACCAATGTCAAGGTGGACATGGTGAAAGCATGGGTATATTGGGTATGGGTTGGAAGGGGATGGCCGAGTTGACTCCAGATGTATTCAATAAGTGGATTCTACTTACATATTTCTATGGATAAGAATCCAAAAAGAACATCAAGCCAAATGTAGTTCTTTCGAGGTGAAGAGCATTGGTTAACTTGGTTGCCCTAATTTGATATCATGTATTTAGGTCCATTTGAGGGAAATGCCAAAGGGTGGAAAATATGAATATCAAATAGTTTTTGATGGGTGTGGTAGAAATGGTGGATGACATTACCTAGCATTAAATTAAATTATTACATCAACTATGCAAAAGGAATATGTAGCCATGGATAAGTAGGTTTAAGCATGAAATTTATAACACCTCTTTAAAGAAAGAAAAGGGAGAAACATGATTTACCAGGCTTTAGAAAATATGGAACTACTCAAATTGCCATGGTGATCTGATGGGTTCTTTCATCACCATCCAAGTAAGCTAACATTGTGCACATGCCATAATAATTTTGTCAATAGGATATGGAAGGGTAGTATGCAATGATTAGTGGAAGCAATGTAGTAGAGTTGGTCAATGAGAAGTGGAAAATATTCAAACCCTTGAGCCATTGAGGTCCCAAAATAAGTAAGTATTGAGTTTTGAGGGAATTCAGTGAAAAAATCAAAGGGTTTTTGGAATATGAATCAAGGAAAATAATAGTATTAATTAAATGAGGGAGCAAGTTATGGATTTCACTCATGAAAGTAAGGGCATGGAGGACACGAGCAAGTAGAGAAGGAGATGTGTGTAGAAGTAGCACAACTAATCACTGCACTCTAAAGAGGTGGAGGTTAAATTGGAGAAAATAAGGGAGATCCAACAAGGAATCAAGTGAAGGTGGACTAAGAGATGGATGAATAAATAGGTAGAGAAAACAAGGTCACAGATAAAGATAATGGTGGAGAAGGATCGAAGGAGCCAAGCATGGTCATATAGGAAGAAAAATAATGTTAGGAATAATAAGGGATATTATTGAGGGAGACTAAAAAAATGAAATGAAATAGAGAAAATAGAAGAAAAATAAAAGGTAGAAGATGGGGGGTGAGGGATGCACTAAAGAATGATAGATTGGGGAATTAAAAAGGATGGGGAAAGAAGTGTAACAATCATAAAGGGTAAGGGGAGGATGAGAAATATGGGAGGCCATGAAAGTTTGAAAATAAATCTAAAAATAGACCAAGGATAAAACAGTTTGGTAATGAAAATGAAACACAAGGAAATACATAGAAGAAAGGAAAACATGAGGAAAAAGAAGTGAAATAAGGACACAAAAAGGATGATATGAGAGTGAAAACATAGGTGGAGATGCAACCAAGTAGGAATTGGATGAATATAGGCAAGAAGAGGAACAATGAAGCAAATGGTGGTTTTAGAGATGAGAATGGGATGGAAAATGGGAAAGGGGTTTAAGAACAATAAGGGGAAGAAAAGGATGGGTGGACAATAAGGTGAAGAGATAAGGTAGGCATCAATCATCTTGTCAGAAGATATTGACAAGCTGAAGTGGTGATGAGGTGGTGAAGAAATAGGGGAACATAATGAAAGGAAATGAGATGAAAATAAGGGATGATAATCAGGGATGATAAGAAGAAAAAGGAAGAATTGAAGTAGGGATACAAAGCAAGGATAATCACACAGATATAAAAGACAAGAAAGTATCGAGATGGAAAGAGGAAATGGGGAATGCAAAAGGAAAAAGGAAAGATGAGATAAGAAGAAAAGGACAATTATGGAAGGATTATCAAAGGATAAAGGCACATTTAGAAGCTAGTTGTGGAGGAAAAAAAGGAAGATAAGAAGGATGGACAAAAAGCAAACAAGAAGAATGGAAAATGGATATAGTGGGAAGAGTGGTGGAATGGTAGAGAGTGGTGGTACATGTAAAGAAAAAGTGCAGCAATATAAGAAACATAAAGCTTGCAAGATACATAGTATGATATGGAATGGGTGAGGAAAATAGAGTGATAAAGAGGGTATGATAAATAGCCAAGGGTGAGGGGAGATGATGAAGATGGAGAAAGAAGTTGAAGGGGATAAAGGGCAACGTTAGTAATAAGGTGAAAGAGAAGTAGAAAATGCAAAAGGTGGGTGGGGAAGTGAATCATAAAGCATATGTAAGGAAAGGTTGTGGTAAGGTTAATGAAGTAGAGTAGGTGGCATCTTTATGGGAGATAAGAGGGGTAAATGAAGAAGGTTGTCAACCCTTGTGTTAAAAGAGATTGACAAGCTAGAATAGTGGTTAAAAGAGATTAACAAGCTAGAGGGAGGTAGGTGGTGAGGAGATAGATAGATAAGTAGAGGAAAAAATATTTGGTGAGAAGATAAAATAAAGGATGTGGTTGAACTAACCTCACTAACTAATCACGGCCTACATAGTCCAAAAATACCTCAGGGCAATGTAATTCTCCCAATAATGGGGGGAAAACTTAAGAGGAAGTATTATATGGTGTTAAAACATAAGGACACTTAAGAAATAATTTAAAACTTCCTTGATGTAGGACACCCTAAGCAAGAGGGTGTGGTTAGAGATGGAAATGAGTGAGAAGAAAAAGGGGATGGGAATTAGTTGTTAGTGGTCGAGCTACCCTTGGAAGTGAAGTAGTGCCTACATAGTCTATGGACATCAGGCCATTGTAATTCAACAAGGTTTGGGTGAGTGGTGTTCAAATTAGCTGCCCCAATTTGATGGACTACATGGGTTGGTTTTGGCTGAGGGAGAAGGTTTTTTAAAATAATAGTTTTGGGTTTTGGTGAAGGTGTCAATGAAAGTGAATGGTGTAGATTGTTAAATAGTTACCATAATGATCACACATTTAGTAGGATGAGAGATAGGGATGGACAAGGTAGGATAAATTAGAATGGAACATAATGTTAAGTACCACAACTAATCTTCAATGGAGTTAATACAAAGAAGAGGTGACTTTTGTAAGAGGTTACACCTTCTAAAATTATATGAGGGTAGGAGTTTGGAGATAGTGTCTACTACTATGAGTCAATTTTTAGGATGTGGGGATATATCTATATATACAAAGTCACTTTGGCCAAGGTTCATCACCACTATGAGCTGAGTTTTAAGGGTAGTAGTGAAGTGATGACCTGCAAAGAATTTCTTTGATATTCAAGTAGATTTTACAAGTAAGAAATTTAGTAGCATGGCAAGAGATAGAGGATGGACCTTTGCTGATAGAAGAGTTGTGTGGGTAGGCTAGACAAACAGTGGCCATGTCTAGATATTCTATCCTAGCTACATGGAACCAATGAATTATTGGTTCTTCTAGGTCAGGCTTAACCAATAAGAGCTATGTGGCTAGGAGAAGGCAATCATTCCCCTGCTATGGATGACCTTTCAGCTAGCAAAAAATAAAATATTTCCATGTTCAAGTAGACTCCACCAAGGGTTGGGGTGTAATGTTTAGAGCATATGGTAATGGGTTGGAAGAAATAGGAGAGTAAAATGAGAAATAAGGTGAATGTATTGATAAGAATTAATTATGGCCTACCTTTGATGGAAGAGTTTCTATAATGGTAAGGATTTGTGAGTTACCACCACTAGTAATAGTGGTAATTTCAAAGGCATGATCCTTACAACATCCCATGTCAACTAAGGTAATGGTGATAATGGCGCTAATGACCAATAGGCCCAAAATGATATGACAAAATAAGAAAATACATTAGATGTAGATCAAATGATAAGGTCAATAAAAATATATCCTGATGGTGCATAATGGATTTATCAAGGTGACCAATTGGATCGATGGTGATGTGTCCACATGAAAAGGTAAGTAGACATGACCATTTCAAGTGGGAGGACTATTTAAGGGAATCAATGACATCATATGACCTTCCCCATCGGTGGGATGGAGAATCATGTTAGTGAGGAAGAACAGTTAGGTACTATATTTGAAGAATCATGATAAGGATGAATGTCTATTATTGAGTTATTTTGTTTTACAAGTTATAGAGAGTGAAAATAACTACACAAGGTTGATGATGGTGAATAATGGTGGAGATGATCAACAACCTCCATGACCTAAAATAATCAATATGGTGAATGTGTGGAGCCATTAGATACTACAACATGTAATGGTGATAATGAAAGTATTGTTTGATCAACAACAAGGGAAAGCCACCCATGAATTAATATTGAGTATAAAATATTAACTCCTCAGTAGTGAAGAAGGTGAGACTTTCATTTCATAAGGTGTAGGGTTAGAGAACATGATATTTGGCCTGCCCATGGAGGGAACCCTTTCTATCCAACGGGATGTGTATAGAGGCAAAAAATAGGTAGTACCTATGTGAGTAGAATAACCAAAGTGAGGTGATGTAATGGATATGATGACTGAGTGTGATGAAATACATAGAGAAGAGTATGATTCTCACCCTATGGTGATGACTGTGGGAGAGGATAATAGAGTACACCCTTTAGTGTTCACTAAGACAAGGAATGGTATAGATGTTAGTTTAGGGAGTAATCAAGTAGAAGGATGGTTGAACACAAATCCAAAGTCACTAGATAAGTGGTTTAATTCTTGCGTAGGATAATAATTTATGTAGGGGCCTTAAGTGAAGTGTGGATAGTCTGATAGCTTTGTATGTGTCATGTGACTCCTTGCACCATAAATAAAATATTACATAGTTTGATGTAAACATGTATAAAATGTGTTGGATGATATTAGTTGAATGTTATGGTTATGGTTATGATTGGTATGATTATGGTTGTTATAATCTCACTCAATGTAAAAGGAATGACTATTTTTGTTGCAATGTTGGATGGCACAAGTCGCAATGAAAACATCAACTAGGCACATTAAGATAAGAATAGGTTTTGATGCTTTTTATTTTTGACAAGGAATAAAAATAGACTTAAAGTGAGATCAAATTAATGAATATAAGCCCTTCAAATGCTATGTATGAGCAATTTTTAGTTGATAAAGAAGGTCTATTGATCATAGGGTATCAAGTAAGCTCTAAATCCCTTGATGTACTGATAGTCTAAATGGAAGATGGGTGATAGGTGGTGTGAAGGGTAATGGGTGATGTGTATGATAAATTCATATGAATTAATTTATCCCTTATATAGGTGACCTAAGAATAGTAATAAAAAATTCCATGTCATACGCTACATGTAGACTGATCAATGTGGGAATTCTACATGTAAATGTCAATTGCGGCTTCTAACTTATTATGATTTTTGAGAGATGATTGTGGCTTTAGAATTTGTTATGATAGTATGTCCTTTGATTTATTGTTTTATATGGGAATCTAATCAATGTGAGAATCTTCCAAGAAATTTCTCTACTTTTGACAAAGTTAACTCATTTATCCTTCAAGGGAGTGGTCTAAGTTTATTGGCTTTATTTAAATTTATTGATAGGTTTCCTTCAAGGGAGAAAACTACCTTACATTTGGAAATTTTTATTTTGTTTTTGGGTAAATTTCCTTTAAGGGAACACTTTTAAATGCTTAAGATATTGACCCAAATAGTATTTTGGCATCAATATTTTTTTTGGATGCAATGTGTTTAGACATGGACAAGTTTGATTAGGTTCAGAAGTTTACCTTTACGAGGGCAAAAATTTAACATAATAAGTTTCATGATATGTGAGAGGAGGTGGTTTTGAGATAAAATGACCACAAGATTCCATCTTGTTAAAGACAATAAGTATCCATGAGAACCATGATATGGGTAGAGCTATGGTACCCATATTTGGGATTAGGCTATGACTATAATTGTTAATCACATGGTTTTATGTTGTAATCAATTTTCATCAAGAGGAGAGGAGAGAGATGGGTGAAGGTTAACATATTATAATCAAGGGATGAGCTTAAATTAGACAAAAAGAATGATCTTGATGCTTCGTTAATAGAAAAACAAATGTAGATGTGAAGCATTAGTTTGCCTTCAAGAGAGGAAAAATGATAAGCTCCTGATCCATACTTATGGGTAGTGATGTAGATTCCAATACAATTGAAAGTAAACATGCTTAATTATACTTTTTTTCTATGGTGGTCACATGTCTGTTTTCCTTTAGGATGATGTCTCCAATATTGAAGTCCCTAGGTTTGAGGTAAGGTTTGGTAGGTTTGATGGATATGAGTAATCTCTAATGGTTCTATGGGAGAATTTGAATCCCAAATAGGTTAGGTGGTATCCAAATGGGTTTCCCCAATTTTATATACCACTTGATTCAAGTTGGGTTCATGGATAGGTTTGGTTGATAGGTTGAGGAAAAAAATACAAGGGTTAGTTAAATTAATGGTTAAGGTATGGTTGAAGTTAATAAATGTTTAAAGCCTTATGGAATGAAAGTTCCCATAGTTTACTCTTTACATGGGTGGGGAAAAGATCCCAAAATGAAGGTATTTGTGATTGTGCTCAATTAGAATGTTGAGGGTTTGAAGGGTATGCCCATGTAATGGACACTTTATCCTTTCCCTTATCCTTATTTTGGACCTAAGAGTGGGTAACCCTATAGATGGTGTGGATAAAAGGAAGTGTTGGTTTAGCTTTCTGCTTCGGTTCCTCCTTAATCTTAAGTGAGAATGGGGGAATAACCAAGTGTTGGGTAGGTTTAGTTAATGGTTGGTTTGGTAATGGGATCAAATGAGGTTAGCTTAATAACATATTATCCTTGTAATAAAGCTGGTGGATAATGGTTTTAAAAGCCTTTTAGTGCTTTGTATCATGGTCAAGTATCCTATGGTAAGAGCATACATGGTGGTCATTATACCATGATGGTTTTGGGTATGAAGGGTTAAATGTTTTGATAGGGTAAAAAGGTTTGATAGGTGGTAAGGTTAAGGAATAGGTTTACAAAATAATTTGTATATTGGTAAAATAGGATTCATGCAAAGGTTTTAGAGGTGATAGGTTGTTAGTTTTGGGAGCCTTCCTAAAATTAGTTTTTACTATAAAAGTTATGGGTGGTGGGGTAGTTTTGGTTTTTCAGTTAGGTTAGGATGGATTGGTTAAGGGAGTTTCATCTAATAATACATTATCCTCATATATGTTGTGGATGAGTGCTTGGAGATATTTTTAATGCTTTGTGTCATGTCCACGTGTTCTATGGTATGCACATACTAAGCTAACATTAAACCATTTTGGTTGAGGAATTGAAGGGTCAAAATTTTTGATAGGTTGGAAAAAATTGAGAGGTGGTAAGGTTAAGGAGGAAGTTTTCAATAAACTTTTTAGAATGGTTAAATATGATTCAAGTAAAGGCATTGGGGTTGATGGATTTTTGGGCTTTAAAGTGGGAGCCTTCTTAGGAGTAGGCTTCACCTTGGAAATTGTTGGTTGTGGAATGATTTTAGTAGATTGTTTAGGTTAGGGTTGATTGGTTGGTTTGGAAGTATAAGATTTAAGATAAGGGAGGGAAATGGGTCTACTTTGATATGGTTTAAGATATTTTACCCTTTTAATAGGTTTAGTTAAAGTTTTATGTGATCGACTTGATGGAGTTATGCCCAATTTCAAAGATTAGTGAGATATTCTAGGAATATGAAGTATTCCTAAATTATTGATGGATTTTCTCAAAGAGTTGTAAGGGTATTTAAAAAAATTATATGGAAGTGGGTTGGATGGTTCCCTTATGGTTTTGGAGGATGGAGTAGCTAAGGATGGGGTTGAGGTAGTGATAGTTTTGAGGGTGGATTCAATTGGAGCTAAGGGTTGTAATTTGTTTTGGTAAGGGAGGCCAAGATGATGCCAAAAAGTGGCTCTATCAAGATTGGGTTGAGAAGTGAACTCTAGGCTTTGTACTAGCCTATAAAAGGGCTTGTAGATAGGTTTGGTTCCTTGATAATTGATTTCAAAGCTTAAACCCTGGGGTAGAGAAGAGGGAATGGTTTCCCTATCTATATTTTTGGTGGAAGGTTCAAAATTTAGAGGAGATGTTTCTTCCATAGATGGAGTGGATAAGGTAACATCTTCTAAATGAATGATTTCCAAAGGAAGAGTAGGTGAGTCTATGGTGGTGGAGGAAGGCGTAATGGTGTCAAGTGAAAGTAAGGAAGTGGTTATTTAATTTGTTTGGTCATAAAAAATAATGGGAAGTGATTCCCCAACTTGAATGAGTAGGGTGGAAGAATTAGTAGTAATAGGTTTATCAGTAACACCATTGATCATGTGCACCTCACAAGTGTCAGATGATTTTGGTTGGCTTTAATTCACTAAAAGGGGAAGTGGAAAAGATTGTTTGGTTTCCTTAATTGTGATTTTTAAGGAAATTTGTAATGATTCTATTTGGTCAACAAATGTACTAGTAAAGGTTGATGTTATTATAGTTTATTTAGGTGTAGGTTTACTAAAGGCCAATAGAGGGTGTACCAATGTCTCAATTATCACATTAGGGTGTGAAACTATTTGTAAGTTATTTAGTTGGATTGAAAAGGCTAGTTGGTTTGATAGGTTAACAAGTTGTTTGGGTTGATAGGTTGATTGATAGGTTGGTTGATTATTTAAGGGTGATGAAATTGATTGGGTTAACAAGGTGGGTTGAGGTTGATATGATGGTTGGGGAAAATGGCCTAAGCTTTGACAAGGTTGGGGTGATTGAGATGATAGATGTTGATAGGTTATTTGTTGGGCATGATAATAATTAAATAGATTATGATAGGCCATTGGTTGGTTTTAAGTGAGGTTTGATTGATCATGGATACTAGAAATATATGGCCTAAGTTTGACTCTAATCTAGTTATTCGGTCTATTATCACTAGAACAAACTCAAGTGGTAGTTGGGGTGAAGGTTGATAGTTTGTGGGTTGGTTTAATGTAGATTTTGATGAGTTATAGGTAATGTTCAATTTTTTTTAAACAATGTTTTGTTAGTTATAGACAAGTTTGGGTTGGTTGTAGATAGGATTAGGTTGGTTATATACAAGGTTGGGTTGATTTTTGGTAAGGAAGGGAACATAAGTGGCTTGTAATGCAAGGTACCTCTTTAAGGCAAAGGGATTGTTATCCAAGATCATATAAAAGATAGGATATATATGAGATAAAATAGTAAAGTTATCCATTTAACAAGATATTGGAGATGAGGTATTAGAAAATAGGTTCTTGGTTGGTTTGATTCTTCAATTTGTAGTCTGGTAAAGACTATGTGAAGAATCAAGAAAAATGAAATTCACACCTCAAAATATAAGTAATAAAAATAAATATTCAAGGGAATAAAATTATACACTAATATATTTTAAATCCTAGAGTTTCAATTATCGTTTTGTCTCATACCTTAGAAAGTGTGAAGAAGAAATCTGGTTTGTAGAATAGGTCCTAAACAAGGTAGTCTATGTTTGGTTTTTGATTGTTTTTAGGCACTAAAGGAGAAGTCTATATTGTTTGGAGTAAATTGATTATTGATTTGGTATTTATCCCCTCACTTCACTATTCTACAACTAGTGTGGGCACTTAGCCAACATATACCGATTACTAGAGTTTATACTCAACCAGAGATTTGAGTTGGTTATCCCTTTGGTGATTAAATCTAAGTATGATAACTGGGAAAGGGTAAGGTGATATGATAGGTGATGAAATCCTAGTTGGGTCTTTTCTCAAGCTATTTTTATGTTTATTTTGTGCATTTTTTTTGGTTGTGTAACATTGATGAACTATAATTAATTTGTTTTGCTTAATTAATCTAGGTGAACTAGAAACAAGTAAGCAAACAATGGATGCAAGGTTTATTTTAAAGAAAAAATAAAATTTCAGATTTATTTAAATGAATAAAAAATATCTAAATGAAATATAAATTCAAGATGAAAATTTAAGTCCTAATCCTAGGATGATTGTTCTTTTTATTTCTTTTAAAGATGCAACGAAAATAAACTTTAACTTTTCTAAAAATGCAACTAAAACTTGTATTTTCATTTTTTATTAAGAAGGAAACCTTAATTTTCATATAATGCAACTAAATTAATTTCAATAATGAAATTATATATGTCTTAAATCATATATGAACCCAATAAAACTTAAGGGTCCCACTAGGCATGCCAAAATATTTTTTGTATTTTTCTAAGTGTGAAAAGTAGAAAATAGTTATGAAGGGTGTGGAAGAATACCTATTAAAGTGCATGCATTAAATCCAATTAAATATGGATATCTCCTATTTGGATTTTAAGGATGACCTAAAAATAATAAAACACTAAAATAAACTTGTTTGTTAGACAAGTAGATGGTTAGATTGCCTAGCATGAGCTACATCCTAGAAGCAAAAGCTTTCTAGGAGGCTGTCAATCCACCTATTTTAAAAACTTAAATTGATAAATAAAAATTATATAATTTATGTAAAATAATATAAAAAATAAAATAAAAACATAAAATAATAACAAATAATTAATTTTTAAACCAAGAAGTTAAATATTTTGCCAAAATCATGACTAGATAAATTAACTAGTGTTGAAAATTGATTAAGGCAAAGTGGTGCTTTTTGGTTTGGAAATTTGGTAAGGGTAAAGATAGTTTTGTTGAGGTTTTAAAGTGTTTATGATGATAATTATTATAGGTATAAATGGTTTAAAAATATAATTCAATAAGTGATTGAGGAGTAAAAAGGGGAAGAGATAAAGAGGGTGAAAATGGTAAAGGAGTAAAGAGGGTAAAGGTGGTGAAATGGTAAAGATGGTAAATAGAATTAAAATGGTCAAATGTGGAAAATAATACAAATGGATTGAGATAGGAAATGGTAAAAAAGGTATTTAAGTTCAAGTAAATACAAAATAAATGGATATTACCTTCCAAGCTTTGTTGATGATGAAGATGATGGTGTTGTTGATGATTTTGTTGAAGATAAATTTCTACAACAATTTGGGAAGAGCTTCATTTCTTTTAATTATTTAAATATTCCAAGATGATGACCTATAAAATTATTCCCTCCTTCAAAAACTTACATTAATATGTTTATAACTAAAGACTAACTTTCAACTTAACCTTTGGTGAATGAGGGGGGGGGGGGGGGGGGGTTATTTATAGCATTTGATGTGAGGAAACATGCCAAAATAGAGGAATGGTAAAGCAATTATAATTTCTCCAAGTTGGGCTCATAAATAATTCAAGGATGAGGTTTTTGGGATTCTCACCTTGATCATGAGTCTCCCATTTGGGTTGGTGTGTTTTCCATCTTACACATGAATCCAATTTTGAATGGGAATCATGTACATGAGTTTAAATGAGACCAAATACTTTTCAACACCCTTTCATGTCTTCATCCAAGCACTTAAAGAGATGGATAACCAAATGTGGCACCATTTTCCATGTGGGGCATAAATTATTAAAGGATGAGGTTGGAGTGGATTCCCATTTGGGTTGGTGAGTCTACCATTTGGGTTAAGAAGTTAAAAATGGGTGCCCTTTATCTTTAAAGAGGTAGGTATCTTATTTTGAATACTAATTTCATATGTAAAGGTAAAATGTATTTTTGATGGCCCCTTAAGGGGAAATTCACCATATTTCAAGGGGGAACCCTTGTGATGCTTAAATGAGGTCATTAAGCTCATTGAAAAAGGGTCCCAGGTGGGGTGATGATGTCCCACATCAAGCCACATCACATATAATCCATGCCACTTACCATATCACCTTCCATGGAACTTTCCATGTCACATGCCATGTCACTTGCCATGTCACTCACCATATCATCATGAATAGTGATAGTGGGTCCCATAGTGAATAGTGATAGTGAATAGTACTTTTGAATAGTATTTTTGAATAGGAAAATAGTGATTTGTTTAGGTTAAGATGGGTTGGTTAAGTATTAAGAAGTTCTATGGGGTCTTTAGGGGGTTTTGAGGCATTTAGTCATCAAAAACTATTAGTGTGTAGTTTTCTAATGTCTATAGTTTCTAGCATTGATCCTATACTAAATCTAATTCCTGCCTTACCCAATGCACCATACCACTCTCAAGACAACAATGCCATTATTATTGAAGAAAAAACTTGCATATAATATGGTACTCCATCTTATCCTCAACCAATTATAGTTTCTTTAGAACTTTCACCTACTAAACATGATAATTTTAGTTTATTTTTTTACAAATATCATGACACTTTCACTTGGTCCTATGAAGACATGCCTAGAATTGACTCTAACATTATGGTGAATAAAATCATTACTTATCTTGATGTCAAGCCTATGCTTAAAAAAAATAAAATTTCCACCTAAAGTTTCTAATTTATGTCATAATGAAATCATTAAATTACTTGATGCTAAATTCATCAAACAAGTGGATTATTCTAAATGGGTTTCCAACATTGTTCCCATTCAGAAGAAGGTCACTATGGTAATTCACATTTGTATTTATTTTTTTAATATTAATATTTCTTTTCCCATTGAAAACTACCCTTTACCTTCAACAGATGCCATTGTTGCTTCTACGGCTAGTTACAAAATGTTGTCTCTTATGGATGGCTTCTTAGGATACAATAAAATTCATATCACTCCTAAGGACCAACATAAGATGACTTTCACCATGGAATGGGGCACCTATTTCTATGTTAAAATGCCTTTTGGCCTTAAAATGATGGATACACTTACCAATGAGCAATGACTCACATATTTCATAATTTCATTCACAAAATTGTTGAAACCTATGTGGATGATCTTATTGATAAATCTCAACATCCTAAAGATCATGTTTTTGATCTTGCTATCATCTTGGACCATATCCTTAAATATGAATTTACACTTAATCCTTACAATTTTGTCTTTGGAGTCACATCTAGAAAATTGTTAGGATTCTTAGTCTCTCTCCATGGCATTGATGTTTACTATAACAAAATTAGTGCTATCATCAACATGAATAATCCTCATTATATTCTTAACATTCATACTTATTTATGAAAACTTGGGGAAATTAGATGATTCATTCCCAAAATGGCATATCAAATTCACTCCATCAATTCACTTCTTAAGAAATGTATTGCTTTAAAATGGATTGATCCATGTCAAAAAGCCTTTGATAATATGAAAGATTCATTTCTTCATCCACTAACACTTCATCCTCCTTCTAATGATAAATATTTAATTATGTATACTTCTTTCACACCTATTTCACTTGGGGAAATGCTTTCCCAACAAGATGATACAAAAAGAGAGTATGCTATCTACTACATTAGTTGAGGCCTCATCAATTATGAAACATGTTATACCAAAATTGAGCATGATTACCTCACTATCTATTTTTTAGCTAAAAATTCACCACTATATTATTTACAAAACTACTTATGTCATTGTTCATTCCAACCCCCTTCATCATTTCTTATCGAAAGCATTTCTTCTTGGAGATAGAATTGGTAAATGGATGGTCCTTATGGAATTGGATCCCTACATCATCACTCAAAAATATATCAAAGGGTAAAGCATAGCTGATCATCTTGTCTCAACTCCCATACCCACTACTTCTTCTCTTCAAGATGATCTTATAGATAGTAATATAACTTACATCAAGGTCTTAATCAGGCTATTTCTCTCAAATATTATTTTCATAGCTTTATCACTGATCTTGAAGCCAATAATCTTGATGAATCCAATACTCCCTCTAGTACTAATAAACTAAAAGTAATTATGAAAGATCTTCCTAAAATTAATGTCAAATTACATGAGGATACTTATACCCTTCACTTTTTGATTGTGCTAAATTCCTTTAAAGGGCTAGGGTAGGTTGCATTCTCATAATTCCTCTTGGTAAGATCATTCCCTTATATTTTTTCTTCACCTTTCATGTCACAAATAATATGGTCAAGTACGAAGCTCTTATCTTAGGAATGAAATCTAATCTTGATTTATACATTAAATACATTCATGTTTTAGGTGATTCTGAACTTATTTGCCTCCAACTTAGTGGTGATTATCAATGTAAAAGTGAGAACCTCATCACATATCATCAAATTACAACTAATCTTACTAAGGATCTAATCTCTTTTATTATTGAACCTATTCTTAGAGATCGAAATTCCATTATTGATATTATTGACTCTTCAACATCTCTCTTTCCTCCACATCAAGTCCTTTCTAATGTTACCTTTATTATACAAATAATAAAATCTCCATCTTCTACTCAACCACTAGATTCACTTATCTATCATATTGAGGTTATTACCATTTGACGAAGCCCATGGTACCAAGAAATTATCCAATTATTAGAACATCAAACTTATACTCCTAACTTAGACTCTTGTGAAAAAACATGTATACATAAACAAGCTTTCAAGTATGTATTCTAACACAACATCATTTATTTTCATAATGTTGAAGGTACCTTGATCTATTATGTTATACAAGTTGAGGTCCCTCCTTTTATTGAACAAGAGCATGGGGGTATTTGTGGTGGCCACTGTAGTAGACATACTATAGCCCACAAATGCCTATGTATGGGTTACTTTTGGCATAATATTAAAAAGAATGTAATAAAATATGCTTAAAAGTGTAATATTTGCTAGCTTCATGATCTAATCCATTCAACTCTAGCTAAAATTCAAACTATCAAATCTCCTTGGCCATTTTCCATATGGGGATTCAGTATCATTGGCAAACTCCCTTACTCCCAATATGAGCATGTATTTATCATCATTGCTACTAAATATTTTACCAAGTGGGTAGAAGCCATGCCCCTTATTAATGTCATCAGTCTTACCAATTCCAAATTTATTCTTAAACAAAACAATTGATACTTTTGTGTTCCTCATACCATAATTTTAGATAATGGTGGTAGCTTAAAAAATAAACATGCTAAACAACTTTGGAATAAATTCAAGATCAATCACAAGTTTTCCATGCCTTATCATCCAAACTGCAATGGTCAAGCTAAGGCCACTAATAAAATTATCAACAAAATTATCCAAAAGATAATCCATGAAACCCACATAGATTGACATCTTCATCTTTACCCTACACTTTAGGCATATTAGACTAACATATGTAATAAAACTAGGGCAACTCCATTCTCTCTAGTTTATGGTTCTGATTCAGTTCTAACTTTAAAATTTGAGTTTCCCTCTCTTCATATATCTCTTCATGGTATTATTCCTGATGAAGAATTACATGAATATTTTATTCATGCCCTTGATCTACTTGATGAATTTCATCCTTCCTCCTTATAACATAACCACTAATACAAGTCTCACATTGCTAGACAACATAAAAAATGTGTTAAAATACGTACATTTAATGATGGTGATCTTGTCCTTAAATTAGACTACACCCATGATAAATATGGTAAATACACCCAAAAATGGTGTGCCCCATATTTAGTCTAAGATATTCTTGGTCCAAGCACCTATCACCTTCAAACCATTGAAGGCCATGTTTTCAAAGAGCCCACCAATGTACAATTTCTCAAAAAATACTTTGCTTAAACATTTCCTTCTTTTTATGCTTTCTATCTACATTTATCTAAAAAAAATTGTAGGTTACTTACATGGGTATCTCCCTTTATAGCAAGTTCTCTCCATTCACAAATATTTAGTTCTCATTTTGGTCTTTTTGTTGCTTGATGTGCCATAGACTTCTTTATCTTCTTTCATTTTATCTTTTTGGCACCCCTTGGGTTTTTCTTTTGTGAGTTGCTTTGTAAGACCACAGATAGGACATAGAATTCCTCACAAAACTACCATCTTTTTCCTATCTCACTTTGTTTATTACTATATTATTAGTACCCATTTGGTTTATATTTTATGAAGTTGAAATGTAAGACCATAGATAGGACCTAGCCCTCATAAAATTACCATCTTTGCATCATTTTTACATCTTTGTTCTCAAACTTTAGATTTTGCTTATTTTTTTAGATGGAATCTGCACAACAATATATGTTAGAATGTTTTCCTCCATTTCCCTCTTTCTTATGATAAGGAATCACACTTTATTTTCATTGTATCCCTTTTTTCCCTTTGTCACATTTTTTCCAATTTGAAGTAATTAAAATTGTTTCATGTGTCACTCTTCTTGATTTCCCCTTTATTTCACTATGCATTAGATAAAACAAGGTCAAAGTCAAGATAAAACTTTTATTTATATTATATTTATGAGACTCTTAGACCCCATGCTCCTTGAAGTTCTCTCTCTTATAAACCAAGTCCCAAGTATTCAAATGAAAGTCATCTTTATAAAAATCCATCAAGAAATTTAAAAGCCAAATCATTTGAAGTAAAAGGCAATGATATCTAGAAGGAAACATAAAAATCTCAAAATTCAAATCACACCAAAAGATGTGATTACAAGCACATATCCTATCTCTAATCCAAGGTCAAACTCCATAGATGGCCTCACATAAAGCTGAGGTCCTTTGGGGTACAATAGGCTAGTAGATTGGAATAGGGGAATTTAGAAAATTCTATGGTACTACCTACTTTCTCACAAAAGTACCCAATCTTTGTTGTAGACTGACAGCTTTGTAAGGGATCCTGAGGAATATGGAGCATGTTGTGGGAAGGTAGGTCCATTTTAATTTTCATGCATTAAGCCTTCATGGGATGATCCATATACTTCATTTTTTGACCTAAGACTTATGTAGCTGAGAGAATTTATTTAGAATCCTTAGGGTCTAAAGTCCTCTTATTTTGACAAACCTAATTTGAGTGTCTTAACTTCAATAAAGAGTTCATCTACCTTGGTTTTTTCTTCATTCTCCCCTCCACCCATATCATTTACCCCTTGATAGGTAAATTATGATTCCAAATATGTTTTTCTTTCTTCTTTAATTCCTTCTTCTTCATCTCTTAAAAACATGATAGCACTACTTTTTTTTAATTTTATTTAGCCTTAGAGTGAAACAACATGCTTGAGTAAACTATGGATTACTTTTTTCTTTTTCACCATGATTTACATTATTAAACTTGTCTTACTTTAATTTTACCATTTATCATTAATTTTACTATCTTCATATTATGTAAACCTAAGCTTGTACCTTTTTCCATAGTTAAGTGAGGTTGGCTTGTTACTTCTCACTCAATAATGTTATTTTTCCCTTTTTATGCACTTTTTCCATTGTTGAGTGAGATAAAGATTGTTACTGATCACTCATCAATGGTTTTACCATTTTGTTTCTTATTTTACCATTTATTTGTTTTATTACCATCTTGTTTGACATATATCCTTAGTTTGACTTGGTGAGTTTACCTTTCTTACTTAAGGATAACTTGTTTGAGTTTTTTGGTCTTTAATAGCCTTGGTTTTTTGGTTACTCAATTTACTCTTGTTTTTGACTTAGTAATTTGGTCTAACATAGAAATTTTTACCTTATATTTCCAAATTTCCCAAGTACATCACATCCTCAAAGCACCATCTATCTTGGATTTTCTTTCATTTGTTTGCTTTTGCTCTTTACTTTTGTATTTTTAGGTTTGTTGAAAGCAGTCTCTACAACCTACACTATCAAAAATAAAATCATGGTAGATAATAATATAGTGATAAAAGTAAGTCAAGGTACACCTTATATTTACATTTTAGTTATTTTTGTTTTTAGTAATTTTCTTTTAGTTATATTTTTGCTTTAAAATATTGTAACTGTTTTAGCATCAACATTATGTGTTACTATGTTCTTTCTCAAAGCACCATCCTTTATTGCATATTAGTGACATGTGATGAGATTTGATTGGGGAATATGTATACACATAATATTTTCAACCTTTTATAAAATACTGATGATTTACATCTTGTAAGAACCTATCTAGACTCAATCTCTCTTAGTGCATGCCTTAAAGGGTGCATCAAGAAAGGGGTGGGTAGATATTTGGTGCTTCATAAAATTTTAGTCCCTTATTGACACATTATTACCAATACAACTAGATATTAAAACCATTCTCTACATTATTAATCCTACCTTACATACTACTCTAGTATTTTTATTCTTTCCATCCCTCTGTTCCTCATCTTGATCCCCTTTTCCCAATTGGCTATACTAGGTCGACTCTATTGAACATACATAATTTTTAGATTTTTATTACTATATAGGGTCAATTAGGTTGACCTTATATTTTTTAAGGATATTTTTCACTTGGACTTTCATTATCCCTTCAGCTGACCTAGCTCAAGACCTAGTGATTTATCTCCCAAAAATATACAGGGTTAAATGTGTTGATCTCATACAATTGACATGTTTGGAAGGATTTAGGATGAGATACAACTGTAAATACAAGACCATTTCATAATTATTTTAATATTCAATAAATATTTATTATTCACTCATGCTTCTTTACAATTTGCGCTTCCACTATTCTACTTGAGGAGTCTTAGCTTAGGGTTTCTACTTGGAGAATCTAGTCTTGTGGATAAGTCTTGGATTCTTTGGCCTTTCTTAGTTATCCTTACAAACCAAAATAAACTATTTCAAATCCCCTTTTTCTAAGAGATATATTTAGTCTTGATAGGCTCATATTTAGGTAAGTATATTCTCACTTTGCTCTCCTCTCTTTAGTAGATAGAAGTAACATAAGGTATTGGCTTGAATAATATTACTCTTAATATTCCATGTATTAGGGTATTACTCATACTTAGATTAATTTAGATTATCTTATACGTGTTTTGATTGATTTACTAACCCCTCATGTTTTATCATAAGCTTTGGTGTGCACTATATTAGATTTACTTTCTTATTTATTAGAATAGAGTGAACATTAAACCTACTACTCTTTTAGATTTGTTGCATGATTGTGTTAATAAGAAAGCTTTAGAACCATTCATATAATGGTGTATTGTGACAATTTATACCCTAATCTATTCCAAAAGATCCTCATATTGGTCATGCCCCCACTTGACAAATGTATTCCCAATCAGAAGTGTAGGTATGCTCTATCTTTTTTGAGCTAGGATTGATTTATAGACATGATGCATTTATGATTGCATATAAGATGAAAGTGGAAGAATTATATTATGGAGATAAATTTTCAATCCTTTTAATATATTTTTGTTTAAATTTATTCAAACTAGATAATAATGTTTCATATTAGGCGTAGACAGTGTTTTTAAAACCATCCAAGCCTTGAGGCTTATTGAAATAATTACCAAACATATTTAGGAAATGTAAGGACACCCAGATAATAAATTTGAGTGGAGAGAAATGGATGAAATATAATAAAATAAAATGTAAAAAATTAAAGGGACAAGGCTTTCACATTAAGTTCACCAAATTTTTATGTATGAAAAGTGAGGGGCTAACCTTGTGCACTCAACTTTCCAAGTTTAATATGAGAATTTTGAAAAGGAATTATGGGAAATGTGATTATTTATTTATATGAGAAAGTTAATCTTATTTAATAGGACTTGTTTTTTAATTTGGTTTAGATACCCTAACATGATTATGAATTATGTGAGCCATTGGGTGAGCTTTTCTATACCAATATCATTTAGTTAATTCAAAGTATTTGTTTAACATAATAATATATCCAAATATGAAGACTCTAACATATCTTGATTATAATATGACTACATAACATAATTATTGGTTGATATTTCTCTCTTTAAATGGGAATAAATTATGTTGCATTACTCTTTAGATTTGATTGACTTGATCAAGTTGATCTCATCGAGGAAATGCCATCTAAAAATCAAATAAAATTTAAGAGGATAGACCTGAGGATGAATATTTAAGTTAAATTTCATAGGTTGGATTCTTGATGGGAAATTAAATGTATATACATATATAATTATGATTCTTATAATCTCTTTTGTTCATATGAAGCCTCAAGTTAACTAATGATTATATATAAGAGAGACATTGAGTGAAAGACCTATAAATATAGCTTAGACTATATTTATATTTTAATGTTTACCTATTTAATTGAAGTTTTTAATTTATAAATGAATCTAATCTATGTGGATGTGCATTTTCTATGAGAATCATCCACGAGCATTATAACAATTGGATGAATTTAAGTTTATGCTATCATCTTATTTTTTGTTAAACACTTATGAAAATTGTTTTGCTATCTAATGTTTTAGAAGCTAGTGTTTTTCTAAATAAAAAATTCCAATGGAAAGTTGAAAAATTTTCACTACTAAAATAAAGGAACATTTATAAATGAAAAAACAAAACTACCTCAATTTACATGTGAATTAAGTAAAACACAATGTTGAAAATTAATAGATTATTATGTTTTACATTTTGAATGATTTTATGAATGCAAATTTAACTAATTAATTTCTAGATTTTAGCTATCTAAATTTTGATTTTTTACCTTTTCAAAGGAATAATTTATGCAAATAATATTCTACTTAAATGTTAGATTATAATAGATTAAATTCTATAAATGTAAATCTTGTTTTTTTATGTTTTCCTAAATGACTTACATGGTCTATGCCTATGAATTAAAATATCATAATGCTAGAAATGAAATGTTGATTGTGAATTTTTTATTTTTGAATGGTTTATACTTCTTATTTATATTCAAATAAAAATATTTAGCTAATTGATGTCATTTTTTACATTTTCAGATATATTGAATGGATACAAAATATGAACTAAGATTGAAAATTAAATGTTTATCCAAGTGCTCCCTCTTTTATGATTTTATGATATGTTATGCAAATGAAAAAAAAATCAATTTATTGTGAATGTTGTAAATATATAATTAATAATATCTTTTTATAATTTATTAAATGATATGTGAAGGTAAGACTAGGCATATTAATTAAAAAAAAATGAACCTTTGTATTCTTATATTTAATATGCATAACTAGGAACATCTAATATAGATGTTATTGTGTCTTCTTCTTTTTTAAATTTTGACATGCAAAGTAAATATAAAAATTAGGTAAACTAAAGTTATATTAATTCAAATAAATCATTTTTTTTGCTTTATTATATTTATCAACAAAAAATTAACAACAAAATTTATTTTAACAAAAATATAAGAAAACAAATGAAATCCTCCAACGTAATAAATGTAGATGCCAAATTGGAAGTGTGTTTCTTGAAGTTTTAAATCTATAAATCTTAGGGTTTTTACCTCTTTATAATTTTTCTCAATGTTGACATAGGAAATTTATTCAACAAGAGGGATGTGGGAAGATAAAACTTAAACCAATGAATGGGGGAAACATGTAACAATGATGTTATTGTGTTTCACAAGTGACAAAGAGAAAGATATTAGCTTATGAATTTTACACTCCAATTCAAAGATGGTGAAATGAAATAATATTTTGTCGATGTTTAGGATTAAAAAATAGGGAAAAATGTTGGACTATGGATTCATGATATCTATTATACTCTATTTAATAAATACAATTTCTTCAATGTGACAATGTTCTAATCTAACAATTTCCAATGTTATAAATTTTTAATCAAATGCAAAAACTTGAGACAAAATTGTAGCATGTTTGGGGATACTTTAAAAAATGGTAGAGTATTGGTTGATTACTATTGAGTATTTATGATCTAAATTTCATCATATATAATCTTAATTTTTTTAAATGGAGAAATTGGGATAATTGAGAGTTCACAAGAGTTGATTGGAAATTCACTTGGGTTATTTGAGAGTTAAAATAGATTGATTAGGAGTTTAAATGGGATAATATAGAGTTAAATAGATGAATCATAATAAAAATTATGAAGTCAAGGAATTAATGAAGCAATATTATACATAATCATTCATTCATCTATATAAATACCTACCTACAATAGCCTAACAATAGCCTCACCCTTTTAGGTCTAGGAGTCTGGTTTTACTTGTATTGATAGTTATGATGTTTCAAAGTCAAATATTCTTGAAATTAAATGGGATATTACCATAAAATTGAATTAATTGGAGCATGAAATTGCGGTGTATTAAATAGTGAAGGAAGACTTGATTATCCCATTTTAACAAAATGAGATTGAGAAATAAATGGATGAAATCACAACATGGGGTTTAATATGATAGTTTGTTGGTCTATGGCCTCATGAAAAGGAATTTGAAACTTGTTTAATGAACCAATATAAGGTATAAATTCATGTGTATTTATGCATTGGAACAAGAGATTTTTTTATTGTTTTTTTTTTGTCCTAGAATAAGATTAAACTAATGCATTTTAAAAAGGCCCTTGATTTTTTTGAAAATCAAGGCTATTCATGATACCATGGAGTCTTAACTTTGAATTTTAATAATAATAAGGTAGCTCCAATATTGGTAAGAATTTATAACCTATTAAAACATTTTTATATGTGATCCATTGTTTCAAGAATTAAGAACTCCATCAATGAGATGGTTTTTATTTCTTATAAAACCCTTAGTAAGAGGCATATTACTTATAATAAAATTTATGTTCAATTCAATGTGAGAAAACCTATTCCAAAAATATTTTGGTTAAAACCTCCAAAGGGTGATATGTTTGAAAAAAATATGGATTATGAAATCCTTCCTTTATAGTATTTGATGTGTCAGAACCATGGTTATTTAGCTTGGGATTTTTCCTAGCTCCAGTAGTTAAAATGAAGAGGAAAAAGGAGTATTTTCACTTAATAGGTAGAAAAGGAAATAAATAATTAAATCTTAAAGGTAAATTTCAAAAAATAAATCAATTTTAGAGAATAATTAACCCTTTTAAAATATTAAATATAAATTCAGATGATGATGGTAAAGTTTTTGTTTTAGTAGAATCTATGAAGGATTAAAAAAAATAGTTCCTGAGATAATTTCCAATCCTATTAGGGAGTCTTTGAATGGCCTCACTGAGACCAATACTTGTGCTAGTTAAAAGGGCATGGATGAGGTTAAGGTCAATTTGAAATCCATCAACCCAACCAAGAGTATAATGGAATCCTCAAGGAGAATTTCTTTGGAGATGCCTCTTGATGTTGTCCTTCGTTCAAAACATGTAATACCATAGACACTTGGTTTATAACTATACACATAGTTTCTCATCCCATGCCAAAATAGTAGCAACCCAATTGGACAAATTAGGTCACACGATCCACCAAGAAATGATGTTTTGGTATTTATCTTATGTTTTTTGTTCTTTTTCAATTTTTTGAGCCATTTGGTTTTTTAAGCTCATTGATCTTTGCTTTATCTCAATCATGTGACCAATGCTTATGAGTGTAATTAATTTCACTCATTTTTTGGTATTATTATCAAATTACTATTTTTTTATTAATATATTGTGATTTAAATAAAAAAATGGAAAGGTAAACATGAAAAAAGTTTTGGAACATGCATTCTATAATTTTCATGGATAATCCTAGTAATGGTGGTGAAACTAATACTATATGTAGGCAGAGGTTGTGAAACCACTAATCAATTCATGAAATAGCTAAAGTGTGTTTTTAAATTACCCTTATGGTTTACCAAACTATCTTGGATGCTTTTGAATCTATCCCAATAGTTACATAGACTATTTTCATGTTTGTGAAACCACCATAGTGGTTTTTGTGCACCAAAAGACTTACAAGTTTGAAATGTTTAAGTACCACTTAAGGAAGGTTTGAAAGCTAGAAAAGGAAATTAGAATAAAAATGGGTCTTAGCATTTTATTTTTATTAAGATGTCCTTCCACCACCATCATAGTTTATTAAATGTTGCACTATGAAAAATTTGGGTGTGTATAATATCTAGTAACCATAGGCATCCAAGAATTACCAATCTCGGCCCAATAAGCTTAGACACTCAATGTTGAGATATGGACTAAAATAAACTCATTATATATCATTTTTTTAGGATTTTAGACTGTCATAAACAAGAACAAAACCTAAACAACCTAAGTACATTATATTGTAAGTCATTTATATTTATATCAAGTGCTATAAATTAGTCATACTCTATTAGTTAGATTCATATTTCCTTGATTTGTACACATTATAAAATATAATATAGCCTTTATTTTCACCTTGTTTGTAAATTTAAATAAAAAATATGATAAAACATATCGGTCAATTAGTTATTCCTTTAACCATGTAAAAATCATAAGTTCCATTATGTTTTCCTTCTACTTGATTATGGTTATCATATTTTTGCATTAAGATTTTATATATTATTTCTAATTTATCCTTACTTGCATTAACTTATCATGACTAAAATGGATATACATAGTTATAATTTCTATTTAAATCTATGATAGTCATAATTACATGATTTTGTAATATGTAACATTTTTCATAGCCATGTAATGAAATGGGTCAATCTCATGTGCAATAAATCTAAAATAAACAAGGAATGATATATAAATCTCTTAAATAACTCACATCATCTCAATCTAATGTAAGATGCTCCCAATTACTAATAGACATCAAAAGGCATCTACAAATCATTTTTTCCTCCTTCTCTAATAACTCAAGGTCATATTAGCTACTATCTGACTCCCATTATTCACCCTAGTCTTATATTAGATTTTGATGTCCATGATATTACAACTAGAAGAATTTAGATGCCCCATATTTTGTATAAAAATAGAGAAATCCATAATTTTCCTCTTCATCACCCTCCACCTCTCACCATGAAAGATAATTCAAATAAAGGGTATGATATCATTGAGCATCTTAAGAATGCACAAGATAATATATTCATATTAGAGATAAAAAGAGGTCAAATATCTATAAGGATATATTATATACTACATCACATGACATGAATATACAAAATTATGTAGAATCAACCTATTTTCATATATAATAAATATACTAATTGATTGTGAAGACATGATATAATTTGAAAAAGATGACTTGATATTGGAGAGTTGTCATTGATGTCACAGTGATGTCATGGAAGTATTTTTAAGAGTGGATGAAGTTATTTGATAGCCTAAGTAATAATGACAAAGTGTGTAATGTGTTTGTCCTAGTGTGCTTAAAGGAGGCTTGGTTGATCTTCAATTTTGGCATGATTAGAGATGTCTAATGATGAGTATGGTGATTAAATAATGTAAAATAGGTCCTTAAGATGTTATCTATGATTTTATATCCTGTGTGCATAAGTGTAATTCATTGTGTTCATCTACACATTTCAGTCTAATGGTAGAAAATCAAAATAGGTATTTTGATGACATCACCATTCCCACATGGGAATGAGTCAAGCAGAGTTGGTCATATGGCTGTGATAAAATTAGTCCCTAGTTATTATATGATATATCTCAAGTCATGCATCAAAGTGTGGTCAAAGATATGTGGGTGAAAAGTTGGGCTCCTAGGGGTTTTGACAATGTTTTCCCATATTTAGCCAAAATTGTAAAGTACCAAGAAGAGATGAGTAAGAATTTTGATGGTGGCATATCTCACACATGTGGATGTTTTAGGATAAGGTGATCATATAGGTTTGTTAATTTTTGTGCCTATTTTTTTAATATTATTTTCAAATCTTGCAATAAAGTGCATAAAAAGATATGCATATGGAAAGTTGGGCTCCTGAGCAATTTGACTATGTTTTTCCATACTTATCCAAATTTGTGTGTGATAAGAAAAGATGAGTAGGAATTTTGATGGTGATATATATTTTACATGTGAAAGTGTCAAGTGAAATTGATAATTTGGATTTGTTCAATTTTGAGCCTAGTTTATTTATGCTAAATTTTAGATCATGGATTAAAGAGTGGCAAAAGCTATGCAGGAGCAAAGTTGGTCTCCCAAATAAATTCTAAGCATAGTTGGATCTATGATAGAATATTTTGATAAGGCATTTTAATGTCATTATATCTCACACATGTGAGGGTTTTATGAGTTTTTTTTCACATGGTTGGATTCTCCTATGTGAGGAGATCATATGGTCCAAATTTTATATCATGCATCTAAGTGTAAAATAAGTTATTAAGGTTCAAAAATGGTTACTTAGGTAGATTTAAAAGGTTCCCATAGTCATTTATACACAAGTTAAAGTTAGAGAAATATTGATGGTGAAAATTTCTCCAAGAATTTAAGAAGCAGTGAGATGAGGACAAGTGCATGATGTTTAATGATTAAACAAAGGTAAAGGATAAGGATCTAATAGTGATCGAGCGATCATATAGATTGATTAAATGGTGAGAATTTTTTGTTAAATACTTGGTTGATCCATAAATATTGATAGAGTGCATAGAGTCAACATTTTAAGATTACATGGGATGAGGTCAAAGTAATATAGGTTTAACATTTGAGCATTGGTACCTATATGTTAAAGATTAAATAAGATTGATGAAACATATTGAATCTAGGATGGGAGGACATGAGATGTGAGAATTATATTTATGGTTTAATTATGATCATTTCCATTTGAATATTTGAATTTTATAAGGGATAAAACTAGTGCTTAATATTTTATCTATATCTTTTCATATAATATGAGTTTTCTAATGTTTTAATAATAAAAGATGAAGAGGACTCCATGGCACATCTAATGAACCTAATTTAAAGATCTAGAAGTGTGTTTAGAGAAAGATATTGAGATTAGAAGTTGGCTATGGTTTTGTGATTGTTCTACAAGTGACCCAATAAGAGTAATTGAACTTATGTAGATGATGAGTTGATGTTTCATGGTGAATTGGATATTGGGGAATGTTGTAGACTCCATGAGGATGCTCTATGAGTATTTTTGGAGGTGTGATCAATCTATCTTAAGTATGAAAATTATTTAAGTAGTTGAATATATGTTATATAATGGTGTTTTTATGTATAAGGTCTATATTTGATTTTATTTGAGGATACACAAAGGTAAGCAAAGGTGATTGTGATCAGTTGAGGATGTCTTATGGGACATAAAGAGTGGACCTATGTATTTATAACTTGTTCTATGTTATTATTATTCTTGGAGAAGTGTCAAAGAAGTTGAATGGTTGTCCATAAGACATAAAAGTGACTTATGCCTATTTGAAAGTAGATTGTGCTTAAGTGTGACCCATATGAGATGCCTTAAGGGTAAAGGCATGTTGTGTAGCTGATAAGGAAATATTTTGATCTTGTTAATTCATGATTTATCTATGTATATTGAAACCAAATGTGTTGGTTTATATATTTTGGATGTGAGAGACTTGTGAGAGATTTGTGAGAGATTTGTGAGATGCTTATGTGTGTGGTTTGTAGAGTGAAGGATAGTTATTGTGTCTAATGGTTGAGTTAATGTGGATAATATTTTTTTAACTATGTGTATAACCTATAGATCATGTTCTTTATGTCAAAATAGTGCTCTTAAATTTTGAGGATCTGTGAAGAGGTTTGAATGTGCATATGATGATAGTTTGAGTGAGTAAGGAGAGAGATTATGACATGCCTATGTGAGAGGCGTATTTGAGATAGATAGATTTTGTGTAGGGGTTAGAAATAAAGATCCATCATTAGGTGTTGAAGACATCAAATCTAAGGTGGAAGTGTTATTTTGAAGGAGGGTCTAATGAACTTGATATTTTTTAAGGGAAGTTACTTCTTATGAAATAAGGTTTCACTAAAGACCTTTGGTTGGAAGGATTTGATCAAGGTTGTAGGTTAGAAGGACTTGAACAAAGTTTCCTGATTAGAGGGACTTGATCAGTCCCTTGTTTGTGATAATCTTATATGATAGTATTCTATGTGTTTTTAGGATTTAGATCAAGTTGTATTCCCCAAGAGGGTTTTCCACATAGATCTTGTGTTTTGTATGTGATCTTGCATTATATTCAATGCTCATTACTATGAATGATCTGAATGCTCCATGAATGATTGTATTAAATTCTTAAGTATTTGAAAGGGTTTGGAAATTGAATTAGATTATTTACCACCACTAATTCAACCCCCCCTCTCAATGGATTGTAATTATAGTAATTCGTATCATATTAGGTCCTTTGGTAAAGGATTGATAGCTTAAAGGTGATTTAAGGTACAATGGCTAATTAAAATGTGCAAGTTGGTTTCTATACTAAGAAAACACTAATGTTTAGTGGATTGAATTATGATTTTTTGAGTGCTAAGCTGAGGACATACATTATGTCCCTAGGTTTTGATTTATGGAAATATTTTGTGCATGGTTATGTTGTTCCTACTACTCCATCTAGTGATGCAGAAAAGAACCTATTTGAGAATAATTCTAAGGTAATAAATGCCATCACCTATGGTCTTATAGAAAATAATTTCCCTAAAGTAATTCATTACACATTTACTAAGGAAATATAGGATAAATTAAAGAGTATTTTTGAAGGAGATTCAAAGGTTAAGTTGGAAAATTTGTAGACTCACATAAGGTAATTTGAAAGTCTCAAGATGAATGAAGAAGATATTGTGGCATCCATTTTGTAGAGAGTTGATGAGATTGTGAACATCATCAGAGGTCTTGTAGAAAACATTGAAGAGGTTATTGTTGTTTAAAAGTTATTAAGGTCTCTATCCCCTAAGTTTGACCCAAATGTATCTACTATAAAAGAGAGTCATGACCTTACTTAGTTAAAGTTGGATCAATTGCATGGCACCCTTACTACCTATGAGATGAGGAAGAATGATGATATACCACCAAATAAGGAAGTAAATTTTAAGATTGAAATGAAGACAAAAAAAAATTTCCAAGGTAAGAATTTCAAGGATAATAAAATTCTTGATACAAATGAGGATGAACTAATTTCTTTGATCTTAAGAAAATTGAGAATAGGTTCAGGGAAGTATAAAGGTAAGATACCCCTCAAATGGTTCCATTATGGTGAGATATGACATTTTGATAATAAGTTGCCTCATATGTATAATAAAGATGATGATGAAGAGCATGATCAAGGTCATGATGATGGTAAGAGATCATTTAGGTATGATAAAAAGGAAGGGATTCAGAAGGTTTGATAACAAGAAAAAGTACTTCAAGGACAAAATGAGTCTCTACACAAAAGAAGATTATAGCTCATTAGGTGAGAGTGAAGATAGTGATTCAAAGTATGATCATGAATATGATGGTACTTTTGAAGATAGATCCTTTTTCATGGCTGAGAAAGGAAGTTGTTCACATCAAAGGGAGTCTACTTGTAGTGATTCAAATGATGATGAATAAGTGGAGGACTATGACACTAATTTGACTAATGCTCATGAAGAAATGAATATTGAGAAAAATATCAATAAAAAGATGAAATACAAACTTAAGGAATTTGAGGAGTCATTCATTGTATTTAAGGAAATAATGGATGAAGATGCCAAAGAGAATGAAGATATGGTTAAACATCTTAGTTTTCAATTGGAAGTCCTATGTACAAGCCTGAAAGCTAAAGAAGATGAATGCTCAAGGTATGATTCTAAGATAGTGTCTTTCAAATATTAATTATAAAAGTAGAAAAACAAGGTGAAATCATTTGTCAAGTTTGATAAAAGTTTTAATGATTTGGATGATATCTTAAAGAGTCAAAAGTCTACTAGTGACATATCTGGATTATGTTTTAATAAAATCCCAATGTTACTTATCAAGATGACATGAATTTTAATAAGAACAAGGTGGATTATACTTTGAAGATAAATCATTAGACACAAAATAAAGGTACTAGTAGACTAAAGATAAATTAGATAAGATAACCAAATGCCATGAGGTATGCAAATTTTAATGGTTACTACTATACTTGTAATCAGTTTGGGCATAGAGATAGAGAATGTAGAAGACCTATTAAAAATGAAATTACATGGAACTATGATGGGATTCATCAGTCAAAATGTGTAATCAAGGTTGAGTGTCTCAACTATCATGATGTGAGCACTTTACAAAATGTTTTACATTTGAGGTAAGACAAGTTGAGTTTCTTTCAAGAGATATTAAGTGATATAGTTATTATGAACTAGGACACATTATAAGACTTTGTCCAAATATGGTAAGGTAGAGTGAGAATTTTTCAAAAAGTATGGTGTCCTTCAATTTTGAATAGATAGGTCACATTACTAGGTTCTAAAAGCAAAGTCCTACAAGTTAGAATAGGTGTAATCATGCTACTAGAGTACAACAAAGAAGGCAAGTTAACTCATGGAAACTAATGGTGATGAGTATGAATCATGATGAGTATACAAGTATAAGTAATCTATTTTATATGGTAGAGAATGCTTCATATGTTGAAGATTCCCAAGAGGTCTCATTGTCTACTCATGTTGAGAATAAGGAGACTAATCTCAAAGAAAAGACCAAGGTGTTCATTGAAGCTAAGTTTGAGTTATGTATGGATCCAAGTGAGCACATTGTTGTTGTTTAATAAGTGCCTAGTGATGAGGAATTAAGTTTCAAGGAATATTATTTAGATGAAAAGGTATGCCATAAATCTTTTTTGTCTCCATGTATTAATAATCTAATCATAAAAGAAAAAGAGAATGTTGTAGTAGTTGAGCAAGTTATTTATCTAAAGCCAAAGAAGAAGAAGAAGAAGAACTATAAGTATAAATTGAGAAAGGAGGATATGGAATATGAAGATTTGTTTCTTTAGAGCATTGAGGTATAGTGGTTGTCTCTATCTATGCTTCTTAAGTGACTCCTTTCAATTATAGAAGTAAGTGTTGTGGTGTTTTTTAGTTAGAACAGTTTGTAGGGTTAGATTGAAGGTTCCTAGATGGAAAAGGAGGATTTGTGATTTATCAAGATAATATATTTATATAAAAAGTTATTTTGACATTATTATATTATTATATAGGTGGTTTTATGATATAAAGGTATGTTTAAGTCAAATTGAATATTTTTGTTTGCTTTTGGGTTTCCTAGTTTGTGCTTATGACTATGCAGGTCCTCAAATAGTTTATAAGAAGTAAAAGTTCCCAATGTTGTGGAAGATAAAATATTGGTCCATAAGATTTTAATGTTTCTCTATAACTTTATAAGAATATTTAGAGGTGGATGTTGACTAGAAGGTGTTGTGTTGACTTTGTTTATTTTAAGATTCTAGGGTTTTGGGCTCTACTAGAAAAATGGTCTTCCTTATGAGTTGAGGTCTGAAGTTTTTTAATAGGTTAAATGGTATAAATTTTTTATTACATAAATATTCATAGAGATTTTAAGGTTTTTGGTTCTCAAGTTATTCTTGTTTATATCAATATAGAGGGATAATTAGATAGTAGGTTTGTGAAAGAAGTATGTAGCAAAGGATAAGCTTGGTGATGAAAATTGGTGTGCTTGAGGGGGAATATAAGAGTGCTCAAAATATAAATTTTTATGTTTGGAATGTGTGTCTACTAAAATTTATAATCTCTTCAAGATTTAGGTAGGGCTACAAGTGGAATAGACAAGCCTAGTAAGAAGAAGAGTGATTTTGTTCAATTTTTTCCATAATAGAAAATCATGAATTTTTCAAAGAGAGTTCTCAAGTTGGTTTATAACATGTTTCCTAATTGATGAGAGGTATGATGCTCTGTTGGTAGTCATAGAAGTGTCTTAAGAGAGAAGGTTAGTAAGCTTGTATGGTGGTTCTTCATGGTGTGGAGATTTAAAGATGCTCAAAAGATGAAATGGATAAAAAATATTAAGGGGAGTCCCTTTTAGATGTTTCTCAATAATTTTCATCATTTTTTATTGTTTTGTGTTCTCTATATTCATTGGTTGCAATGTTTTGTTGAAGTGAGTATTAGCATGGAGCAACAGAAAGTTTTCAAGATAAGCAAAAGTAGGCTCAAGGTAAGGGGGAGTTTGTATCATATTTTTATGATGGTACTTTCTTATTTATGGTATTTTGAGATCCTTAAGATTGATTGGTGCCCACTTTGTCATTATGTCAAAAGGGGAGAAAGTTCCTATTATGGGAGTGATTGAAGAGAGAGAAGGTGAGTTCTATATTGTTATATATGATGTTTTTTGACATCAATGATAAACAGGGATATTTTTTGACAATTTTCAATGATGTCATGTAGATTTATTGGTAATTAGATGAAGTTCTTTGATAGCCTATGTAATAATGACAAAGTGTGTAATGTTCTTGTCTTAGTGTGCTTAAAGGAGGCTTGGTTGATCATTAGTTTTGGCAAGATTAGAAATGTTCAGGGATGAGTATGGTGATTTTACCATGTGAAAGAGGTTCTTAATATGTTATATATTATTTTAGAGCTTGTGTGCATAATTTAAATTCATTTTGTAGTCCATTATGTTTATCTAGATATTTTGGTCCAATGGCAGAAACTCTAAATATGTAATTTGATGATATCACCTTTACCACATGGGAATTATTTAAGGGGAATTGGCCCTATGGATATGATAATATTAATACCTAGTTTTTATGTACTAGATCTTAAGTCATGCATTGAATCATAGTCAAAAATATGTGGGTGAAAACTTGGGCTCCTAGGCCTTCTGACAATGTTTTCCCATACTTAGCCAAATTTGCAAAGTGGCAAGAAGAGCCAAGTAAGAATTATGATGGTGGAATATCTCAAATGGGTTGATGTTTCAAGAGAAGGTGATAATATGTTTTTGTTTATTTTTTTTCCTAGTTTCTTTTCACTAATTTTTATATCATGAAACAAAGCGCATTAAAAGATATGCATATGGAAAGTTGGGCTCCTAGGAAGTTTGACTGTGTTTTTCCATATCCAAATTTGTGTGTGACAAAAAAATATGAGTAGTAATTTTTATGGTGATATATATTTCATGTGTGAAGGTTTCAATTGAAACTAATCATATGGGTTTATTTATTTTTGATCCTATTTTATTTGTGCTAAATTTCAAATCATGCATTGAAGCATGGAAAATGTTATGCAAGAGAAAAGTTGGTCTCCCTAAAAAATTCTATACATAGTTTTCTCTATGAAAAAATATTTTGAGAAGGCATTTTAATGTCATTATATATCACATACATGAGTGTTCTATGATATTTTAGTCACATGGTTGGATTCTCCTATGTGAGGATATTATATGATCTAAATTTTAAATCATGCATGCATCTAAGTATAAAATAAGTTATTAAGGTTTAAAAATGGCTACTCAGGAAGATTTCAAAGGCTCCCATACTTAGTCATTTGTTTAGAAGTTAAATTTTGAGCAATGTTGATGCTGAACATTGTTCCAATAATTCAAGATTCACTAAGATGAGGATAGGTGCATGATTTTTAATAATTGATTAAAGGTAAAGGATAAGAATCTAATGGCAAACAGGTGTTCATATAGATTGATCAAATGGTGAGAATTGATCATTAAAGACTTTATTGATCCATAGAGATTTATGGAGTGCATATAGTCAACATTTTAAGATTGTATGAGATGAGGTCAAAGTGATAGAGGTTAAACATTTGAAAATTGGTGCCTATGTGTTAAATATTGAACAAGATCAATGGAGAGTATTTGATCTAACTTGAGAGGACATGAGATGTGAGAATTTTTTTTAGGGTTTAGTGATGACTGTTTCCATTTGAATATTTAAAGTTTTTAAGGGAAAAAGCTAGTGATCAATAATCTATTTATGTATTTTAATAGAAGATAAATTTTCTCATGATGTTAAAATAAAAGATGAAGAGGACTCCATGTCACATCTAATGACCCTGATTTTAAGATCTCGAAGTGTGTGAAAATAAATATATTGAGATTCGGAGTTGACTATGGTTTTGTGATTATTTTGCAAGTGACCCAAGAAGAGTAATTGAGCTTATGTAGATGTTTTTTCAATGTTTCATGGTGAGTTGGATATTGGGAAGTGTTGTAGACTCCATGAGGATGCTCGATGAGTATTTTATAGGCATGATCAATCTATATTAAGTATTAAAAATTATTAAGGAGTTGACTATATGTTTAGTAATGGTGTTCTTGTGTATAAGGTCTCTATTTAAATTTATTGAGGATACACAGAGGTGGGCAAAGGTGACTGTGATCATTTGAGGATGTCTTAGGGGACATAATTATTTGACCTATGTATTTTTAAGTTGTATTATGTTATTATTATGCTCATGTAAGTGTCAAAGAAGCTAAATGGGTCTCCATAGGACCTAAATGTGACTTAGGCCTATTTTAAAGTAGATTGTGCTTAAGTGTGATCCATATGGGATGCCTTAAGGGTGAATGTATGTTTTTTGGTTAACAAGGACATATTTTGATCTTTTTAATTCATGATTAATATATATAAAATGAAACCAAATGTTTTGGTTTCTATATTTTATATGTGAGACTTGTGAGATATTTGTGAGAGGCATGTGTGTGTGGTTTGTAGAGAGAAGGATAGGTAGGGTGCTTGTTGGTTGAGTTAATGTGAATAATAGTTTGTTGGTTATGTGTATGACATGTAGGTCATGTTCTATTCTCTTTCAATTTTATGATATGAGAAGAGGTCTGAATGTGCATATGAGGATAATTTTAGTGAAGGAGAGAGATTATGGCATGCCTATGTGAGAGGCATATTTGAGATAAAGAGAAACTATTTATGTAGGGGTTAAAAAATAGAGATCCATCATCAGTTGTTGATGACATTATCTCTAAGGTGGAAGTGTTCTTTTGAAGGAGGTTTTAAAGGACTTGATATTCCTTAGGGGCATTTACCCCTTGTGAAATAGGGTTTCACTAAAGACCTTTGGTTAGAATTACTTGATCAAGGTTGTAGGTCAGAAGGACTTAACCAAATGTTCCTGATTAGAAGGACTTGATTAGTATCTTATTTGTGATCATATTATAGGTTAGTATTCCATGTTTTTTTAAGCTTGAGAGTGGGTTTTATTACCTAAGATGGTTTCCCACATAGATATTATGTTGTTTATGTGATCTGGCATTATGTTCATTATTCACTACTATGAATGATTTGAATATTTCATGAATGATTATATTCGATGCTTAAGTATTTATAAGGATTTGGAAATTAAATTGGATTGTTTTCCACCACTTATTCACCCCCTCCTCACAATGGATTTTACCTATAACACTTTCATACTCAACACACTTTAAATCAAAATGTCCCTTTGATTATTCATGTTGAAATCTCAAATATGGGAGTAAAATGAGTCTTGATAGATAATGACTTAGGATTCAACATATGCAATATCACATTTTTACAAGCATTAGCTGTCAATATGAACTATATTAAAAAATCAAATAATAACATCAAAGGCTTTGACAAAATTTCTCACCAAGTGTTGGGATTAATTACTTTAGATATCATATTATGCCCCAAGACACTATCTACTATGTTTCATGTGATGCCAAATCACTTAAATTATAACCTATTCTTAGGTAGACCATGGATACGTTGAATATAATTTGTACCATTTACTTTTCATTGGTGTATAAATTTTATCCATAATGGATGTTTATTACACATGCCCTATAGACAATCAACATTTTAAATATTTCAGAATAGTAGAATCTACTGATAGATACAATCTAAAATTTTATATTTTTTAGTCTATAATAATACCACCATCACATATCATACCACCATAAATGATTCATAGATATTAAATTAAGGATTCAAGCAACATTATTGAAAAAGAGCCAACTCTAGATGAATCAAGCAAAAAAAAGACAATAAAGGTCACAAAAGAAGAGAAGATGCCATATATTCCCTTATTATTAAACTTAGAGGATCAAAATATAATGTTCATTGAATAATATTATAGTGGTGATGATAATAATGACATACCAAAGAACATAATTAAGTATTTATCTCATATAAATTTTATGCCCATTCTTTTATGAGAATACATGGATGATTCCAAAGTAGTAAGCAATACTAGATCAGAAAAGAGAAAGGCACAACTTCTAGATACTAATAAGTATAAAAATGAAAATAATTTTTACAATATAAGTTCAAAATAACATATTGAATGATATTTTCTCCACTAAATAAACTCATTATTAAATCTAACATAACTAGATAACAAGAGGGATAATACATTGTAAAAGTCATTAAAGGTGTACACATTCATTTATGATAGATGAAATAAAAAATATAAATCTCATAGATGTATAACCAATTATTATATTACATATTACTTTTGAATAAGATAAATTGAGTACTATACTATATATGTTACTTGATATGTATTTGGTGGCTCTACCTATGACTCAACATGGATAATGGAAAGTCATTTTGGAGTTTCATCACATAATAATAGGACATAAAGAAAAAATTTGTGTGTCAATAGCATAAAATATTCATAATTCTAAGAATGAATGGATTATCATAGTAATTAGTATATAATATAAGTTACTAATAGTGGTTTATAATAGGTACCAATCTAGAATAGGGCATGTAAGTTCAGCCATCCATGACATGGCATCCTAAATTTTACAATATGCATTAAGGGAAACTATTAAAATTGATGAATAATAAGGAAAAACCATTTGTATAATTGAATTATTAAAATATTTGGGTCATAACATGGATTAATTATAACATATTATACATTTTGAGGGATAAATTAGACATATTACATCATCGATCTATTTAAATCCTATGATTGTTGATACATTAATATTTGTGATTCTCCTTGGTGACCAATTATCGGATAAACTTTGATAACAATGGTTTTAATAGATGTATGTTGTATTTTAAACTCAAAATAAATAAATACATAACATTAATTTATGAAATATTCTAAACTATTTTCATAAGTGTGAAAGGGAGCAGAAGAGGAGTTTTAAAACTAGAAGCAGGGGATGAGGAGGAGGATGGTGATAGTGATGATGATGAAGTGTTTATGGGGGTTTACTAGTCATAACTGGTCAAATCTAGAAAATATATTTTTGTACCAGATCTGGTTCCATTAAAAATGGATTGGGGAATATTTTACTTTCTTAAGAAACCCCTATATCTATATTTATAGTTGATCATTGGATGGTTTGGAAAAAGAATGGGGGGATCTTGTTATATGGTTTATTTTCTATACTAGGTTTTGTAATAATAGATAACTAGTTTATTTGGATCATTCCAAGCAAATCTACATGCATCCCCTATTGGAACCAAGCCTTCAATGAGATTGAGTTGTATGGCTTAGGAATTTGATTTTCTAGTTATATGGTCGTATCCTTTGATAGGAATCTTGTTTTATTTTCTTTTACATGCTTTGTTGAGGAGCATGAATCTATGTTGATGGGCCTTAGACGGGAATGTTATTTAGGTTTTGATTTTTCCCTTAGATAGGGTGACCATAAAAATGACCAGGCTATCTTTACTTCTATAATATTGGGGTTGTATAGAGATTTTAATAGGAACTTTTCAATCACTGGTTGGATTTTGATAGATGGACTCATTTATGAAAGGATCTTGCCTAATTGGGTGCCATGTGAAATATCTCTTTGTACTATTTCATAAGCTAGTGATTTTCTTGGTTCTACCTTCAATTCCTAGTTTGTTGGTTCCTTTGTTCTTCATTTGCAAGCCTGACTCACATTAAGCTTATATTTGGTGAGTTTTTCCCCAAGTTGTATTCACTATCCTTATTCAGGGTCTAGTTTTATTCTTAACTTTACATCTTGGCCCTATTTATCTTCATTATGTTTTTCTAAAAGGAATAAATGGTATCCTTTTCGGAAAAGTTGGTTTAATGATGTCTTCAAAGATCTAACTAGAAAGAATAGTTTTATGGGCTTGTTGGCCAATTTTGGCCCACATACCAAGCTTTTACCTGAATGGATGAGTTGAACAAAGTTATGGATGGAATGAGTGGTCCAAAGATCACATGTAGCTTTCAAATATTTTGAAAAAATTTAATTAAACTTAAAGTGTATTTTGTCAAATTTTAAGGATCAACAAGTTCTCATGGTGATCATGACCTTCATGGACATAAACCAAGTTACACAAGGTCTCATAAACTCATTTTGAGTCTTGAAAGTTATTTCACAAGTCCAAATGAAGCAAACCATCATGAGAACATCACATAGAAATGGACTCATTAACTTTATTTTTCATTTAGTAAGTATGATTATAAATCCTCTCAAGGCCAAAATATTACATGGACATGTATTTATTCATGCCAACATCATGCTCTATACATTTCATGTATTGATGAGCTTACTATCTCAAGATATAAAGATTCAAAGTTAGACTTATAGAGTAAGATGTTCATGGGGATGTCAAGTTAAAGATTCATGAAATAGACATTTAAATTCAAATATTCCTAGTTTTTATGTGGAACTAACAAGTGTCCAAATATCAAGAACTCAAGTCAAGATCCAATGGTGAGTGAATAATCTAATAGGTCAGTGTGTCCCAAGGATCCAATAGAATGTGTTAAATAATATAGGTGTAGACTAAAAAGCTTAGTGGATCCATGTAGATCAATAGTGAGTGTGTAATCATACAAAATATATTTAATGGTGCATGGAGACTGACAAGCTCAGTGGATCCATGTAGATCAATAGTGAGTGTGTAATTTTACAAAGCAGATCTAATGGTGAGTGATGCATTAATAAGTCAATGGATATCAAAGGCTAATGAGAAGCTTCCAAGTGTCTCAACCACACTAATCTGGTAGAAGATCTATGGCTTACATTCGTTCATATATAAGTATATCTATAGTGTATAAGAGGTCAAAAAGTTAGCAAGATCTTATGAATCAAATGAGAAGCTGATAGTTGGCACATTATAAGAAGCCTAGATCAAGATTAGTGAAAAATTATGAAGTTTAAAGGTGTTATAATCTTGAAGGCCCAGATTAAGATCAATGGCTAAAAATAAAGGTCAAAGTTATGAGACTTTAACTAGAGGTTAAAATATGATCCAAGTTGAACTAGAGTGAATACTTCAAAATAATGTCTGCATTAGAGCTCAATCAAGCATAAATTAAACATGGGACATAGTTATATAGTTTTTTGTTGTCAACAATAAGGTTTCGATGCCATGAACCTTTGGTTCAAAGATTAAAAACATGTAGAGTCCATCTTTTGGGGTTGAATTGTTATTTTATGACTATAATCTTTGCTCTTTAAAGAAGGATCTATGCATGCAATAAGTTCTTGGCTTCCATAAGGTCTAGAGGTAGGATAAGTCCATTTTAGACATAATGTAGAGGTTAATAAGAAAGCTATGTGATATATATATGTATGCATCGATATAATAGTTATAGGAAAACCAATAAATGATATTTCTTTTCAATCCATAGAAGATATATATGCTCAGCTATTGAAATGGGGAAGATATATGATAAATGAAAGAGTGTCACATATTTCGATACGGTCATAGATCCAGCAAATAGCCACTAAAATTAGACATAGTGATGGCCCTGTTAGAACCAAGGGTATGAGTACTTTGTCCTTACAGCATGAATCAAGTGGAGATGGTGTGGAAGATCAAAATAAAGAGAGTTGGTGGTTGGAGAAGTTGTTGGAGCATTGATTCTATTAAGAAATGTAAATATCTTTTATCTAACATACTTAGTCATGACTCATCATGCAAAATAGACTCTTATCCTCTAGTGGATCTCTCATCCAATAAGAAATCTTGAAGATTATTGGAGAAAATCTAGGTTAACTTATTGAAAAGGATTAGTCCTTATTGGATTAAGGGCAGTGGAGCATTCATTAAAAGGTGGCATATCATTTATTATTCTTGGTTAACATGATCCCTCTTCTCTCTTTGCCCTTTCTCTATATTACCCATTCTTTCCCATCTTTATCAATCCCTCTCTTGGGCATGACTATATTTTACCAAGATTGAGCTTTGTAACCTCTTAGGAATGAATAGAAGACCATTTCATATTTCATTGTTTTGGTATAATGTGTTAATGTTAGTTTGATTTGCATATGTGGTAGAAATATCTCCCTTGCCAAGTCTTGATCTCACCTAGCTACTAGTTTACCTTTTTATGTAGGTCATGTTTACTATTTATGTCATTTGATTGAAGCTACCATGTGGATAAATTTACTAGTTAGTGCTTTGCCTCATGGATTTCCATCACTTACCCTAGGTTTTTATCACTTGGTGAACCTTTGCATGAAATAATGATACATAAAAAACATTTAGAGTTGTAGATTCATTATTTTGCTTATCTCATTAGTGTCTTTTTAGAATTTTAAGAAGAGTGGATGAATAATAAATTAGGGTTCATCACCAACATTAACTTAGGATTCCATTTCAATTATCCTTATCTCCCTTTTGCCCTAGCAAGTAGTAGGTTTTAGTGAAAATGAGATAAGTGATGCATCATATGAGATAGCCTCATTAAAAATATTATATGTTTAACCCAATATTAGGTAACCCATAGCCTATGGTCATTCTCATGTTAGAATATATTTTAGTAGAGGACCTAAACAATCCTTTACTCATCTAGGGTGCAATCTAGGTCTACAATAGTTCTCAGATGCCCTATAAGACTAAGATCCAAAAGAATGGAAAGATTGTTGGCGTATCTTTCCTCTAATTAGCTTTTGGAAGCAATCAAGTTAACACCAATGGTGAATTTTAATCAAAGCTTTTAGTTATAATCAGCCTAGGTATGTCTCATTAAATATTTCAATTAGCTTTGCATCTCATTTGACATATGAGGTTGGTATGAATAACTATGGTAGATACCCATATCTTTCACCTCCTTATCAGTAATTCTAAGATGATCCTTATGATCCACATGAGCGTAATCAACCTTACAAAGAGTTGTATCAAATATTTTATGAGCCATATAAATGTTCTCATGATCTTTATTATCAAGGGCATATCTCTCACCTTCTTCATGACCCATATCAGCCCCACCATGATCCCTATCAGCTTTATGATGAGCATCACCAATAATACATACATATTTAATAGAAGTATGGTGAATCATACCAATCTTATGAACCATCATGAATCTTGTTGTCTAATTTATAAGCTCAATTAATCCCCAAAGTAAGCCATCTCAAGCTTCAAGCAAACTCTATTTAGCTTTGAGAAAGATATGATGGACATAGACACTAGGAAGAGTTATAGATAAGAGATATATAAGCATGAAATTAAAATGATGAGGGCTAATTTACAACAAGTTAAATAGGTATATTCATATATCATAAGGCAAGGTCACTCAAATTTTAGTTGTGATATTCTAGACATTAGTGTTCTAATAGTAAACATTGAAGAGAGGCTATTAGTTTATGAAGAACCATAGGTTCATCACAATCATCATCATGTTCCCATAGAGTTTCTATTTTCCCTACATTAATGAAAAACTAACATTTACCATAACCTTCATGAATCCATTCAGACCTTGCCTAACTTTCCTACCTATAAGTGTATCCAAGAAAGGCCTTGGAAGGTTGAATAAGTATGTGTTGAGAAGACTAATCTCCATGCTTCTCAGTAGATCATAAAAAATAATTCATCTTCAATTTTGTAGGGAGATAATTATAACTAATTGATCTATGAGTTTTAGGTTAATTTAGCCAAGCAAATTAAGTTTACAAATCAACATCTCCAACATTCAATAGTAGCTACAAAGGAAACACAATAACAAATTTCTTATTTCCAACCCATAGCAAGAACAAGGTAGAAGTGGGGGTTTCTAAACCTAAGGTTATAACTTGGAATCAGATTCAAAAATCAAGAACGAAGGAAGAAAAATCAGGCATAAACCAATATGTTGAATTCAATATCAAGTAGGGGGTCATTCAACCTCCACTACTCTCCCCTCAAAATAATAGAGCCTTTCCTTCATGAAAATCCATTCAAGAAACAAATAAATAGAGAGAGGAGGTGAATGTGATCCAAGAAGATCAGCCTCATGAGCAAAATTAGGCATATACGATAACTTCTTTAGAATTTTCTCATCTTACTAAATATTTTCAAGGGTTTATTGTGCCACTCTTTGATATAGAGCCTCTCCTTTATGATGAAAATAAATAAGATAAAACTAAGTAAATAAAAAGTGAAGGTGACTTGAGTGACTAGGAAGAAGAAATCATGATTTATACACCTTTTGGCAAGGATAAAAATGCTTAATTCTTCCATGATGATGAAAATATGGAAAAAGTGCTAGAGAAAGCTCAGGTATAGGTTGAGATACAAGTATAATAACAAGTGCAAGAATAAAAATTTTTAAGTATAGAACAAGAATTTATTTATCATAAGTCTCTTGATCAAATATTAGCAATCTCACCTCAAGAAGCTCCTCAAAAACTTTTTGAATTAACCATTGATGAATGCAATTTGACAAAAGAGGATAAGAATCAAGGTAATTAAAGTTCCCAAAGAAATAAAAAAATAAATAAATAAAAAATAAATTTCCCTATTGATACAAGGTTACAAAGAAATAAAAAAATAAAGTTCCCAAGGAACTTATTAAAGGGAAACATAGAATAAAATAGAAACTAGTCTAAACAAAACAAGGACCAATAGCCTAAGGAATAGGGAAAATAATATAAAAGGGAAATAAACTACTGCTTGTGTTAATCACTTATTGAAACAAAGAAAACCTATAACAACTAACTTGAAGTAAAAAAATTTCCTCTAGGGTTAAATTGGAAGTTATTTGAGGTACCATATAAATTTAAAATCTATTTTCCATCTCTTGATAGCTTTATTCTATAGCTAAGAGCAATTGGATGGTCATATCTGCTTGATGATGTAGATGGGCCTGCTATCTATGTTCTTAGTTAAATGGATTGAAGATATGGATCCAAGACCCAAGTATCTTTCTCTCATATTATTCTTTCTTTCATCAAGTATACTAATTCTACCTCAACCATAGGTTGATCATGGTCTAATATGTCTTCCATTGTACCTTGATTCTAATCTGCATGGAAAAGTGACTTAGCTAGGAGTAGTCTAAACAAAACAAAACAAATAAATTGATACAAGGATACTCCTCAAGATCTAATCGAAAGCAATAAATTTGATAGGTCAATAGGTCCCAAGGATCTAACGACACATATTCAATCATATTAAAGATATCAATAATGAAAATCAAGTCAAAAGGTCAGCATAAGTGAGAAGCTAACAAGTGGAAAGATATTAGGTGTCTTTATATAGATCCAATGGTGCATGGTGACTAACAAGCTCAGTTGGTCCAGGTAGATCAATGGTGAGAGTGTAATCATACAAAGTAGATCTAATAGTAAGTAATGAGTCAAAAAGTCAATGGATCTTAAAGGCTAATGATAGTATACCAAGTATCTCAACCATTGATCTAGAACTTAGAAGTTTTGGTTGAAAAATATTTCAAGAGCACAAAAATAACATAGTAACAATGAATTCTCTGAGAAAAGGTGTTTTATTACTCAAGATCACAATACAACTATATGATTATCTCTGGGAAGAGATGTTTGATTTCCATTTTAGGTTACATATTCATTTATACACATTTTTAAAGTAGGGGGAGGATGTGAAATGTCTCCAATCTCAAGGGAGATGAATTAGTTTGAATTCCATAATTTAAAACAATACAAAATTTGAGGAATTACTATTTTTAGAAACTTACTATTTTTATATTGCACTACTAAAATTGAAATTCGGGACAATTATATTGGGTTTTTAGGGGTCAAAATTAATTGATAATATCTCAATTACATCTCACCACATTCTCCTTGTTCTTATATTTCCAACGGTTCAAACGATGAGTCAATTGGAACTATGGTGTAAAAGTTATGGCTCCCAGAAGTTTCAACATCAATTGGGGTGGAACCGTCACCCAAATTGTCACCTAAATTGTTGCTCGAATCATTCCTCCATCCTTAAGAAGCAATGGTCCCCATTGTGTCAATGTTCATCATTAGGTGTGGAATTTATGTCTTGATTTGATTCTCTATGAGCCACTCACCTTGGTGGCTAAGCTGGCCCCTTTTGACCCCCTGATAAAGTGAAATAGAACATCCTCTTGTTATCTTCATCCAGGTGTCCACAATCTAATCCTCCTCCACTAGAGAATTTTTTTTTACATCAAGCTCATCAATGTCTAATTGTTTTTCCATGACTAAAGTATCTAATAGAGGTGGATGATATGGTTTGAGGAGATCCACATTGAATATTGGATGTAGACCAAGGTAGGATGGTAGGTTCAACTCAAAATCATTTTCTCCAACTTTTTTGGTGATGGTGTAGGGACCATATTGTAGAGGCTGAATTTTTATATGTGGTCTTGTAAGTCATTACTTCTAAAGTTGTAACCAAACCTTGTCACCCACATCAAAATGGTGTGTAATCCTATGTTTGTCATGGCATTACTTATACTTTTGATTCATCTTCTCCAAAATGTCATGAACTTGTTGATGTATGTGTTGCATTTATTCAATGAACTTTGTTGATTTTGATGCTTCAGATCTTCCATGAGGTGTGTATTCCATGGTAGATAATGGAATAACTATATCAATTGGTGTTATGGGTTGGAAGTGAAAGCATACTTGGAATGGACTATGTTTGGTCAAATTGTGTAGAGCTTGATTGTATCCATGTTGTATGAAAAGAATCCCCTCATCCCATGTGCATGGATGTTTGGAGTGATACATCTAAGCCATGTGAACAATAAAGAAATTCACCACCTCTATCTAAAAATTAGTTTATGGATGGAAGGTTGTGGACTTCATCAGCTTGGTATCCATAATTTTCCATAGAGTGGACAAGAAGATGCTCAAGAACTTGCTATCTCAATCTGATACAATTGACTTGGGGAGACCAAAATGGAGCCATACATGACTAAAATATAGTTGAGTAGTTTCTTTAGCAAATATATTTTTCTTATAAGTAATCATGATAGCCTTTTTTGAAAAATGATCAACTACAATAAAAATATAGTCCTTACCATGTTTTGAAGTGGGCAAACCTGAGAGAAAATCCATTGAGATAGATTCCCAAGGCCTAGTTAGTTCTGGAAATAGCATGTAAAATCCTTGATTCTTATTTGTTGGCTTGGATATCACACATGGGGTGCAATATTTGAGATACCTTTCCACATACTTTCACATATGGGGCTAGTAGAAGTGTTTCTAAATAACTACCAATGTCTTTTCTACACCAAAGTGTCCAGCTGTCCTAATGAAATGTGCTTCCCATAACATCTTCTATTTCTCTACAGTTAGAACATAGATGTGCCCCATATGACAAAGGAAATTATATTGTAAATATAAATTAGAAACATTTTTACCTTTTTGAACCACTTGATATGTATCAATAAAGGTAGGATCTGCTTCATATAGAGCACCCCAAGTGGTAGTCTCATGTTTGTATAGGTCAAGAACTATTATGAGTGTAGTAATTGGTGGGTGGCTTAAACAATTTGTAGTTGTATTTGATCTCCCCTTTTTGTGTTTGATTATTAGATGGAATCGATGAAGATATTTGGCCCACTTTTGGTGCCTCTCATTTCACAGTTTGCTCTATGTCTAGATGAATTCCAATGGTCTGTGGTCAATGTGGATGACTATCTCTTTCCCCAAGACATAGTGTTTCCAAATGTGAGGGTGATTCTTTAGGTTCATGATTTATAGATGCCATGTTGATCATACATGAATGACTGACCAAGGAGTATATCACAAACATCTAGATTTACCACATCACACAATACTTCATCTTGGAAAGGTTTTATTGTATATGAGAGAAGATACTGATGGGTGACACAGAGGTCTCTCCTTGGGCTCAACCATCTAATACTATATGGATTTAGGTGAGGATTCATGGATAGATTTAGAATTTTCATAACTTTTGTAGAGATTAAATTCTTTTGACTCCCACTATCAAGAATGAAATGTAGAGGCTTACCTTTTACCCATAATTTGGAGTGGAATAATCTTTCCTTGTCATTTGGCCTTTCCTCACGGGTCTATGATGAAGTGATGATGGTGTTAGGCTCAACATCTATAATCTCTTCTTCTTCCTCTTCAACTATAGGTTGTGTATGAGATAGAGTAGTAGATGTTGAGTATTGTGACTCAGAAAGAAGTAACTTGATGGCTCAACATTCTTCTTTGGAGTGAGTTCTAGTTTTTGGTAATAACACCATTTTCTAGCCTTCCCCTTCTGGGGTTTCTTATTTTGAAACTCCTTTTTCTTCCAATTTTGGCCTTGTGTTTGACCTTCCTTATCATTTTTTCATTTTAAGGGTTGACTCTTCATATTCTTTCTACCATGCTTCTGCTCAATCTTCACTATAAACTTGTATACCTCACTAAGGATTTCCAAATTGAAGAGTTCCATTTCCCCTCATATGTACCATTATATTCCACCATGATATTTGAGAGTTTTATGCTTCTCACATTCTTAGATGCCCAATATTATAGACAAAGAATGAAAAATTTCTGTGTAATATTGAACAGATTGGTCTTTACCTTGGTGAAGTTGTTGCCACTGTATGTATAGATTGTCATATGCTCTAATGGGATAGAATTCTTCCTTTACCACTTCCATGAAATCATCCCAAGTAGTTTCCACATCAAGGCTAATGTCATATTTACTGAACCTCTATTTGTACACTTCCCACCAATTTTTCATGGGCAATGATGCTTTCAAAAGAGTAAAAGTGATCTTTTCTCCATTAATGAACTTATTTATAGATAAGTAGGAAGATAATTGATCCAACCAATTTTATACTACATTAGCATTGATTTTGACTTCAAGAATAGGAATATCAAAATTTACCTGAACCTTGAAGGGTGTTGTGGCACTAAAAGGATGGTCTATGGATGAGGATCCAAGAAGTGTAGATGAAGAGCTAGACTTTCCCATTAGGAGTTGTTAGAGAATTTGGGAAAATTGAAGCATCTATGCTTATTTCCATTACAAGGATTCATTCACCATTTCATTGAAAGGATCAGATGTCTTGGTGTCATCCACCATTTTAATTCATTTGGAGTGAGTAGGTGGATAGTTTGGAAGATCTATTATTTTCCACCTAAGCTTCTTGTAGCCTGACCTTGTCCTTAGGATCATACACTCTCAAGACAAATTGCTCTGATACTAATAATCCAAAACTCACAATTTTTGGTTGAAAAATATATCAAGAACACAAAAATAACATAGTAACAATGAATTCTTTGAGAAGAGATGTTTTATTACTCAATATCACAATATAACTATATGCTTATCTCTTAGAAGAGATGTTTGATTTCTATTTCAGGTTATATATTCATTTATACACATTTTTAAAGTAGGGGGATGATGTAAATGGTCACCAATATTGAGGGAGATGAATTGTTTCAAATTCCATGATTTAAAACAATACAAAATTTGAGGAATTACTATTTTTAGAAACTTACTATTTTTAGACTGCACTATTAAAATTGAAATTTGGGGTACTTCCATTAGGTTTTTGGTGGTCAAAATTCATTTATAAAAGATCCATAAAATCTCACCACATTCTCCTCATTCTTATCTTTCTAAAAGTTTAAATGGTAAGTGAATTAGAGCTACGGTGTAAAAGTTATGGCTCATGGAAGTTCTATCATCAATTGGGGTGGAACCGTCACCTGAATTGTCACATGTGTTGTTAATCTGGTAGAAGATATATGGATAATGTTAATTCATAAAAAATAAAATATATGGTATATAAGAAGTCAAAAATTTAGTAATATCCTATATAGAAAATGAGAAGCTAAAAGTTGGCATATTATGAGAAGTCCAAATCAAGATCAATGAACAATTATGAATGTTGAAGGTGCTTTAATATTTAAGGCATAAATTAATATCAATGGCTAAAATTAAAGGTCAAAGTTATGAGACTTTTATTGGAGATCAAAACATGATCCAAGTTGAACTAGAGCAAATACTTAATAAGTATATGTCATCATTAGAGCTCAGTTAAGCCTCTATTAAACATGGGACATAGTTATATAGTTAGGGGTTATCAACAATAAGGTTTTAATGCAATGAACCTCTGATTTGAAAGTTTGTAACATATAGGGTCCATCCTTTGGGGTTGTAGTATTATTTCATGATTATAATCTTTGTTCTTTAAATAATTATTTTTTCATGTAGTGAGTTCTTAGCTTCCATAGGGTCCAGAGGTAGGATAGGGTTTTTTTAGACCTTTGTTCTTTAAATAAGGATTTGTTCATGTAGTGAGTTCTTAGCTTCCATAGGGTCTAGAGGTAGGATAGGTTTATTTTATACCTAAAATTAAGATCAAAAAGGAATATATGTGATCTATAATTTTGCATCGATATGACATCTATAGGAAAACCAATAAAGGAGATTGGTTTTTCAATCTATAAAAGAGATGTATGCTCAGATATTGAAATGCGGTAGATATGTGATTAATGAAAGAGTGTCCTATCTTTTGATATGGTCATAACTCTGATAAATAATAACTAAAAGTAGACATAGTGATGGCTATGTTAGGTCCAAGGGTATGAGGACTTTATCCATCATGGAATAAGTGGAGATGGCATGGAGGATCAAAACAAAGAGATCTAGTGGTTGGACAAATAGTTGGAGCATTGATTCTATTCAGAACCATAAAGATTTTCTCTAATAAAATTAGTCATGATTCATCATGAAAAATAGATTCTTGTCCTCTAGTGGATCTCTCAACTAATAATAAAGCTTGAATATTATTATATTAGATGTAGGTTAAATTATTGAAAAGGATTAGTCCTTATTATATTAAGGGTGGTGGAGCATTCATTTAGAGGTGGCATCTAATTGATTGTTCTTGGTTAATGTGTTCCCTCTTCTCTCTTTGCCCTTTCTCTATATTACCCATTCTTTCCCATTTGTATCAATCCCTCCCTTGGGCATGACTAGACTCTGCCAAGATTGAGCTTTGTAACCTCTTGAGAATGATTGTTTACAAATATCATTGTTCTAGTATAGTGTTTTAATGCCAGTTTGATTTATATGTGTGGTATACATCTCTCCCTTACCAAGTCCTAATCTCACCTAGATACTAGTTTACCTTTTTATGTAGGTCATGTTTAGTGTTTAATGTCATTTCAATAGAGCTAAAATGTGGATACATTGACAAGTTAATGACTTGAATCAAGATTTTTCATTAGTTCACTCAAGTTTTGATCACTTGGTGAACCTCTGCATGAAATACTGATGCATAAAATAAATTTAAAGTTGTATATTTAGTCTTTTACTTATCTCAATAGTTTTTTTTAATAAGTTCAAGCAAAGTGGATGAAAAATCAAGAAGGGTACATCACTAACATTAGCTTAGATTTTTGATTTGGTCATCCTTCTCTATTTCACTAAATTTTGTCTATTTTAGTCTATAAAAATAGAGAAGAAGGATAGGGATAAGTGATTGCAATGAACCTGGATTAGTTTGCACACCATATCCAGCTTTTGTGATCACTCCTCTTTGGCTGGGGAAGACTACATACAAGTAAGAAAACACTACCATAAAGTGTTTATTAGTAGATATATAAGTGGGTTACCAAGTTACGCACTTGTTCCAAGAAGTGTCAAACTTTTTTAGAGATGACAGTCCACTTTTGAGAGACAAAAGAGTAATAAATAACCAAGAAAGACGGAAAAAGAGAGAGTAAAAGAGAGATAATGTTACCATTATTCACAACTTGAGTGCATTAGAAAGTAATAGAGTGTAGGTAGTATATTCAGTTTATATTTTGGAAGTTGTTTGGGTAGGTATTATGAGAGTTAGGAAATCCATAGTTGCTAACATCGATTAGGCTATCAAGGTTGGTGAGGAAGTAACTAATATCAATTAGGCTATCAATGCCAGTGAGGAAGTAACTGATATCAGTTAGGCTACTGAGGTCGGTGAGGAAATGTGACTGATATTAGCTATGCTACCAATGTCGATAGGGTCAATAATTACTTAAGAGTTTGTGAAAGGATTTTTTGGGTCTAGGAAATGGTTTTTGGTCAAATTTGGAAGGTTGGGGGAGAGTTGTGTGAGTGAGTGAGTGTGTGTGTGTGTGTGTGTGTGTGTGTGTGTGTGTGTGTGTGTGTGTGTGTGTGTGTGTGTGTGTGTGTGTGTGTGTGTGTGTGTGTGTGAGAGAGAGAGAGAGAGAGAGAGAGAGAGAGAGAGAGAGAGAGAGAGAGAGAGAGAGAGAGAGAGAGAGAGAGAGAGAGAGAGAGAGAGAGAGAGAGAGAGAGAGAGAGAGAGAGAGGGAGAGAGAGAGAGAGAGAGAGAGAGAGAGAGAGAGAGAGAGAGAGAGAGAGAGAGGAGAGAGAGAGAGAGAGAGAGAGAGAGAAGTGTTTTGGGATGGATTTGGTCAAATGTTTTGGTGTGTTGAAATAAGGAGAAACAAATGGGGAAGTTTTATATAACTCCTTCATGGGGTTTGATTAAGAATATGTAAAAGCAATAAATAATAGATGTAAAGGAGTTGTAAAGTAACTACTTAAAGACTTATAACATAAGTGATGTACTTAGCTACAGTGGTGACTGAATGATAAGTTCTATATGGGTGGCTCCTATCAGGTAGTTAGAATTGATGCCTTAAATAGAGATAATAAGTGGGTATTTCTATATCTCAAGAGCTTGGTTCTAGATTTGGATTGGCTTATGTAAGATAACAGTAGGCTAAGATGTTAAAAGTTGAATACAAAAAACCTATATGCAAATAAGAATGAGTTTTCTTGATTTCTACTGACCTAAACATAAGTTTGGAGTTTGGCTTATATAACTGACGTCAGTGATCCCACCAATGTCGATTGTGGGTTGAGCAACATTAATAGCATAAGAATAGGTAAAACTACTATTTTTAGCCTATTTTTTATTGTTCCTCATGCAAAGTGTGGTATCCATTACAAAATGGTAGAAATGGGAAGTTAAAAAAGATGTAGTTAGTTAGGAACTCATTTTTTGGGGTGAGAACAAGTCTTGGGTAGTTAGGATAAGGGGACTAAGTCTTGAGGTGACTCATCAGGTAAGGATTAGTCTTAGGATGAGGTGGCCAAGTAACATGGAAAAAAGAGTTTTTAATTAACTTAATTAAACATTTAAATTAATTCAATGTGTTAGGTGTAAAAGTATGGGTTAAAGATGCTAATAATTATTATTTAAATAGGGCTCAAGGTGGGTTACAACATAGGGAGTTATGCACATGTACGATGTAATTTTGGTGTCTATATTTACCCATTTTTGTCTTGTAATTTGCATTGACATGTTGAAAGACAAAAATAGGAGTTAGATGATCAAGGTATTAGATGATGTATCCTCCCTCAAAATGGGAATCAATGGAGGAGAAACTAGAATTGAGTACCAGTTTGATAAGAAGTGAATTATATGAGTGGAGGAGAATGTGGTGTCATTGCTTGTGCATATACTACTATGAGTTATAGTTGATAAAATTAAAAACAATTAAGGTTGAAGAGGACTCAGATAGAAATAACCAAAGCATAGCTTGTAATTGATAGTTGATAAGGTTTAAATAATCAAAATTGTAGCTCTAATTGGTCCATGTGTCCTAGGTATCTGAGGTAGGAAGTGCCCCTGAGAAACACAAAAAGGTTGTAGGTGATAGGCTAAGCTTAGTCACCATCCAAAACACCAAATATACATGCTCATGTACAATATCCAACTATAGTGGAATAACATAAGTGTTCTAGACAAGTGATGCAAAGTTGGTGTAAAAGGGTCAATGGGAAAGGAGATATTTGTGATCTCTAGTCGAAGTCATCATGAGTAGAGATTTAAGTGATCTTCAAGGGTGGTTGTCATGGTTGGGGAGATATATGTGATCTCTAAATTTCCCCATATTATGGGTAGAGTCTAAATGGTTGTGGTTGTTGATGAAAATTCTAATGTAATGGTGTCAATGTTAGTGATGTCATCGATGTTGGTAGTAAATATTGTTGACATCAGCGGCCTATGGCAAGGTTGCCGATATTGGTGGGAAAAAGTGCCAACATAGATGGTTTAGGTTAAGTATGATGACATAAATAGGTGACCAAACCTAACAAAAAGGGGTTTAGAATCCCATCAAAACTCATTTGCAACATTTTATTGGATAGAAAAGGAGCTTTAAGAGTGACTGAGATGGTAGAGCTAGGAGGGGACCTAGTGGGAGGTGTGCTACCACAAGAACCAGTTATACTAGCCTAAAGGAGATGGAGAGATGAGGTGAGATTCCCTATGATTTGGTTTTGAATGTGAGTTGGTTAATTTATTTATTATAGGCTAAATTTAAATGTTGCGAAAAAGAAATGTGTTGAGGGGGGAAGGGTAGGAAATGGGGGGGTTAGGTTTAGGTTAGTCTGGGAGGTATTGAGGATAGGTTTGTAGGGTAAAATTTAATTTTGACAAACAAATCATTTGGACTTAGGGCTAAACTAGTCACCAATTTTGGTGTGGTTCACTGATGTCGATTGACACGATGATGATGTTGGTAAGTTTTATCAATGTCAATCAAAACCAAGCACTGATGTTATCATTGAAAATCAATGTCAATGATTATGAAGAGCTCAAAAATAAGAAAAAAGGTAAATTTGGATCCCTAATTGAAGTAGTCTACTAACCTAATCATCAAGCTAGCCTTAGAAAACCCTATGTTGACTGAGTGCTACTTGCATAGCCCAATTGAGGGCCTCAGGCCAATGTACTTTTGTTAGAGCCTAGGGAAAAATATATAAGGTATGGTTAAAAGTGTCTTAGGGGAAATGGGTAATAAAGGATAGGTTGAAATATGTCAAGGGATCTAAGGCCTAAAATATAGGTCATAGGGTTGAAGGTTAGGGAGATAAGCCGTGTGGCCTAGATTTATGATAGGAAATTAGGCATAGGGTGGAGAGAGAGGTAGTGAAGCCTAGGGTAGAGAGGGGAGAGTAGGTTAGATAGTTAGGTGGGTATATGGCTGAGCTAACCTCAAAAGACCCCATGTTGACTGAGTACTACCTACATAGCTTCATGGAGGGCCTCAAACCAATGTAGTTCTCCCAAATAGAAAAAAAAAGGAAGATGTAGGTGTATGTTAGAAAGTATGTGACTTGAGTTATGTGTGTATGGATGATGGTAAGGCTAGAGTTGACACTATAGGATTGCCTACCAAGGCTAATAACATGGATAAGGAGGGATGTCACCCTGGATGAGTGGGAACACATGATAGCCACAGGTTAGGGGGAGTGCAATGATATTACAGAGTTGCATGAGACATGAGTCTAATGATAACATTGATCAAGAGGTAGGATCATACCACCAACACCTTTCATCTAACAATCAAAGAGTTGATAGTGACTTAGGAGGATGTATATAAGATTCTAGAGTTGCCTCTCTAGGGTGAGGAGCTCTTCTCATGTTTGAGAGAGGAGCATGATATTCACATGGTGGCATTATTTGGAGAGCATGTTAGAAATGTGACCTATCACTTAGTGAGCTTTACCTACTAGCCATTGTACATTACTAATGAGGAGAAAAATTAGCTAATAATATTGATGATGATAGGGATTATAGTATATTGCTTACTAGATATAGATGGTGGGTGATTTCCTATTGTATTGATAGGTGTGTTAAAATAGATGGATGAGCAGTGGAGTGTATTTATAAGGGGACTAGTGTTTTTGGCATATTTATATAGAGAGTTATGGGGGTTAAGACTACAATGGTGATATAGTTTGTGTGTTAGACACTTATTCCACTATTGGTCATATGATCATATCATGGTGACATGACCATTGGGGCTACCTACCATGATTATATCAAGATTTAGGGTGGGTTTTAGATGGTGGAGAGATGGGATGGCCTAAACCTAAGTAGATGGCATAGTGTGCAATATTGATTATTATAGGCACATGATAAAGGGTTTGATCCCTAAAAATATTGTGTTAAAACCCTACTTAACATACCCTTATTTCAAAGGATAAGTAGAGTAGCTTTTTGGATTACAAATCTCATTATGGGTTAGAGGGAAACAAGCTAGTGAGTTGGAGATGGTAACCATGGCATGGGTTAGGAGGTAATTCAACCTTATATAAGATGTACCACCTACCTTCCCTCAATATTGGAGGGATGATATTAAGGCACCCCTACCCTTACCATAGGAGACAAATTGGCTAAATTTTGAGGAGCTACCAGTAGGGCCAGGTGTAGTTGATCTAGGGTGCATAATGACATATATGGTTTGGTGGGTAGCTTTACATCCCATGATCGAGGTCGGCCACCACTAGATTTGCAAGAGCTAATAAGAGAGAAAGATGTAGCTATATAGGCATAATATGTAGAGATACAAGGATAAGATGTAGCAGTGTAGGCTTGATATGTAGTAGTACAAGATCAAGATATAGCTCAATCATAGGTATTGGTTTTATATGGACAGGTGGTGACATTATAAAGCTAGTTCAGGGCATTATAGGGCTAGATTGGTGCATTATAGGGTTAGGTTATTACACTGATAATAGAGAGGGATAGTTTGAGAGTAGCAGGTTAGGCTAATCCTCCTCTTCCACCATAGGGACCAGCATAGGTTGGGCCTTTAGTAGGTGTGATGGGACCACCACAAACTATATCTCTGGTGAGGTATATTACTACCCTCGATGAGATTGCTTATTATGAGAGGTCCATTAGGGATTTCAAATATATTTAGAGGTATTATGAGTTTAAATAAAAGGAGAGATTAGTGTCACATGCCACAACTTATAGCTCACATAGATGTAGATGGTAGAGAGTGGTGATGACACTACCTATTCACGACCATGTGGAGAGCCTTGAGAACTCTAAGTGCCAAATTTTAATTTTTTTATATATGTTATATGCACACCATCCTATGAGATGAAGATGAGAGATGTATATTTTGAGAAAGAGATGATATTGTGATGATGTATTGATGTACATGTATGCTGAGTGTGTGTATATATATATATATATATATGAGATGTATATTTATTGTGATTTTGAGATGTGTTTATTATGATTGTGGTGATGTTGATGTGGATGATTAATTTATGTTATGTTAATTTGATTTTAATGTTTGAGTTAGTCTAACATTTCCCATATGTGTGATGGTATATGCATAGCTAGTTTGTTAGCTTCATATTAGCATTTTTCCACATTTATGATGGTGTATGCTTAAAATAAATGGAGTAGGATTGATATTTTTTGTATGATGTTTTCATCTCGATAGAGAGTTTGATATGTGATTTGGATGGGAAAATAAAGAGGTAGAATTATAATTTATTGGTAAAGATAATAATCTTAACATAAATAGGCTCAAGATTATGAGCCTCTCTCATGTTTTGCATCACTGGGCCATTTTGTTTTTTAGAGAAGCACCATGTTCACCTTGTGTTAAGTGAGTTAAATGTCCCTTGAAAGAGTATGAGGGAAAAAAGGGTAAATGAGTGAAAGTATTTGGGTAGCATAACCTTTGAAGTGGGGATGATATGTCCCTATTGTGGGTGACTCGAGCACAACTATAGGCAAGTCCATGACTCAATTTTTTGTTGGTTGTGTAAGCTAATCAATGTAGGAATCCTATAATGGGATTATGTATGTATTGAGGTCATATGAAGCTGATCAGTATGAGAAGCATTTTATTTGTATTCACCTTTGAGAACAAAGCTTGACCTAGCCATCCTTCAAGGGAGTGGTCTAAGTGTTTGTTTTTTATTTTTAAATAGTTGTCATTCAAGGGAACAGTCTATTGATAACAACAAAGATAAGCTATGTAGTTATCCTTTAATGGAATCGTCTACATTGAGAAACATGACATTAGAGATTAGAAATTATCTACATATCCCATTTTTTTGTTTTTAATTTTTTATTTTTTTTTAATTCATGGACAAGTCTATAGAGGATTAGGATTTTTCCACTTTGAGGGAAAAACCATAACACCTCGTAATTTAAATTTGTAGGAATAAGGGTTAAGAGGAAGAGAGATTAATGTAATATGGGTGCTCAAGGGACAAACTAAAGTTAAATATGAGGTGAAGTGATTCTTATTTAAGAAAATAATGGTCGTAGGTGTAAGACATTTAAAGGCTCAAGTTCTAGCCTTCATTTGGGAGAAGATAAGTGATAAGTTCCTAATCCATTCTTATGAGTTATGATGTAGGGTTAAAGCCAATTAGGAGAAAACTTACCCCATTACTTTTTTCCATGTTCATCACATGTTTATTTAATTTTAAGATGAGATCTCTAATATTGAAATCTCACTCTATGAGGTTTTTGTTCTAAGCTCATTTGATACACTCTTGATAGATTTTAAGGTGGTTGAGGGTTATGAGATGGTTCTCATCAAGCAATTTGAGTTGAGTCAAACATTCTTAGAAAAATTCATCATTAGTATGTCTTTTATAGAAATGCAAAGAGAAGGAATTTGAACCTCAATAGGCAAAATAACTTCCATCCCATACACCAATGAAAAAGGCATAGCACCCATAGGGGTTTGAATGCTAGTGTGATAAGCCCATAAAGCAAAAGGAATGTGTGTGTCAATACTTGCTCATATCATTGACTACCTTCATGCAAATTTTGGTCAATATTTTGTTAGAATATTTTGTCTGTCTATTTACTTGTGGATAGTATACTGATGATAAGCTAAATTTAATTCCAAATGTATCACAAAGACTTTGGATAGCCTTATTTTTGAAAGATTTGTTGTTATCTATTATAGTTTTATAAGGGACACCAAAATCATAGATGATGTGATGGTTGATAAAATCAACAATTTTTTTAGCTTTATTGGAGATAAGAAGAATAGCCTCCACCCACTTGTTGAAGTATTTAGTGGTAGTTGTTTCTATGCAAAATTGCTTTCTACATTCAAAAGAAGAAATAAGAAACTAAGGAAATGGTCAAGGCTAGAAGTACCTGATAAAGTCATGCGCACCGAAATCAGACGTTGAAAGATTCTCCTCTTTTGCTGTGGAGGAATGACACCTGCGAAGAAAAGGCTAAAACACGAAAAAACGTTAGTCAAAGATATGGTGGGCTATCAGGCGAACGCCTGATCCCGGAAGTATGAAGACTCCCTAGAAGGATATCAACCCACTGATAGAAAAATAGAATATTGGACGAAAGTAGATAAATAATAACAGAAATAAATGACAGAAAAATAAAAGTGCGTACCTGATATGCAGCACTATTCTACACAGTCACCGGCGTCGGTCTTTGTGGTGCCAGCGTTAGTTAGAGAAGGTGCCGATGTCGGTCAAGGTGCCGTCGTCGGTCGGGGTAGTGACCAGCGTCGGTAGGGGCAGGTTCTGGGAGAAGTCTGAACAGGTTCAGGACAGGGTCTGGGAGAGTCGGGACAGGGTCTGGGTAAGGAAACGAGGGATGTTAGGTCTGAACAGAGTCGGGACAGGGTCTGGGCAAGGTCTGAGAGAGTCAGGACAGGGTCTGGGCAAGATCAGGTCGGGTCTGAATAGAGTCCGAGGGGTTTTAGTCTGGACAGAGTCTGGGGGTTTGAAGAATCAGGATGACTGAACTGATAAATAATAACTAAGGAAGAAATAAAATAAACAGAATAAATACTTACCTGCCAGAAGACGCGATGAGAGCCATAGTTGGAGTCAGATCGAATGTAGATTGGTTGATGCCGAGAGTGTTGATGTCGTAGTGTTGATGTCAAAGTTCATAGGTTGGTTGATTGCTCGGGTTCAGTTGATCAGCGTTTCGAATAGCGTTCGGGGATCCGGGTCTCGAATGGTTGGCAGAGGTTGATGAAGGTGAGAGACGGTTCCAGAGATGGTTCGTCAACCGTTTCGGGAAACCGAATGATAACTGGTAATAGATAACGGCAAGGTGATCGACGTCGGCAGGATTTCTGACGTCGGCCGATAGGTGACTAACGTCGGCAGGATTGCCGACGTCGGCCGATAGGTGACCGACGTCAGTGACATTGGCCAGGTAAAGACCGTCGTCGGCAGATGCATAATGGGGATAGAGTCTAGCTTTAGCTCTGTGCTCATTTTTACATGCTGCCAGGGTCAAGGTTGGTGAAACAAGTGATCGGCAAGGGTTCAATAGGCGAAGAAGAATAAGATGGGGAATGACCAGGGGAGTCGACATGATTTTGGTGTCTACATTTGCCCCTTTTTGTCTTGTTGGTTGTTCTGGACGAACTGCAAGACAAAAATAGGAGGGATTGCCCCAGGTGAGGGATAAGGTTGATTTCGTCTTGTTGGTTGTTCGAATGAACTGCAAGACAAAAATAGGAAGCGAAATGCCCTGAGTACGGATATTCCCCCTCAAAGCAGGAGTCGAGGGAAGGGAACCAGGAATCGGGTGCTGATTTGACAAAGAGTGGATGAAAAAGGGGTGAGGGTGAACGCTGCAAAAGTCGTGATTGCGCGTATACCACTTACACGAGATGGTCAGGCCAAAGTGTCGCAGGTCAAGGGTCGAGGAGTGCCAAAATTGAAGTAACTGGGCCCCAGCATTTAGTCGTCTGCTGATCGGGTCACTCAATCTAAGCTGAAGCTCCAAATGGGTCATCGCGTTCCAGGTATCCCGGGCTCAGGAAGTGCTCCTAGAAACGCGAAAAAGTCACAAGTAGGGCAGATCAACCGGTATGCGATCCTATACTTGTGAGGGTCCAAAAGGTCTACGCACAATTCTGCTAACCAGTCATGAGGTAGCATACATGCAAAAACAACCAAGGCAACAACGTCTTGGAAGTGGTCGAGGTCGGAGGAGATAGGCATGATCTCCAATGGTTGGTGGTCGATGGATGGATGAATGGACGAAAGGATGCGGCCGAGCTAACCCCAGAAGACCCCATGTCAACTGAGTGCTACCTACATAGCCCTGGTGATAGGGCCTCATGCCAATGTAGTTCTCCCTAAAAGGGAGGAAGGGTCAGAGGGATTGATTGGTCTTGGTCAAAGTCGATGATTGGTCTTGGTCAAAGGTCTTGGTCAAAGTTGATGAAGTTGGGCGTGATAAGAGTCAAAGAAGAGAAGGTTTGTCCATCAAAGAGACGAACAAACGGGGGTGGTCGAGCTAACCCCAGAAGATAGTCGTGTCATTTGAGTGCTGCCTACATAGCCCCTGGTGATAGGGCCTCAGACCAATGTAGTTCAGACAAAGGGTCCGAGTGGTAGACAGGTGGTTAAAATAGTTGATAGATTGGTCATGGTTATGATGAAATGATGAGGAAAAAAAAAAAAGATGTCGCAGCTTTTTCCAAATGGTGTATTTTGCAACATTGGTTGATGGGTTTTTCATCCCTAGCAATATTCCATATTCGTGATGGATGTATGCTAAAAATGAATTGAGGTCTATTTATGCGTCAGCAAGTATTGGTTTATGCTGAACATAAATTGCGGTGGGTCGATAGTTTCCATGTGTATTGGTGTCCATAGAAACTAGGGTGAATAGGCTAGGTCATGTTGAGGGTCTGAAAAGAGAGTTGAGCTAAGTCGATTGACAAGTGATGAGGGTGAATGTGACCAAAGTGCAGAAGAAGTGAAAAGCATATTGCTCTTTCAGTGACAAGGACCAAAAAGATAGCACAGATAGGGGTTATGAGAACCAAGAGCCCCATTCATGCGTGACGTCGTTGACCATAGTTATGTTAGAGCAGTAATCGAATCACTTAGACAGTAAAGTGAGCTCGAAGTCCCTTGAGCAGGTAATAGGAGGAAGAAAGAGGGTAACCCATTTTAAGAGCAGAGATAACTTTGCCCCTTTTTATAGGAGACCCTGAGACAACTATAAGTCAAGTCCATGACTCTTTTTTTTTTTTTTTTAAGGCGCAGACTGATCAATGCGGGAAGCCTGCATAGAGATGTCATTTGCTTGGTGGTCAGTTTGTGAAGTTGATCAATGTGGGAAGCTTCTAAAATAGTGCTGTTTATTGCCAAATTAGTCATAGCCATCCTTCGAGGGAGTGGTCTAGATTTTTGTTTAATAATGTTTGATAAGTTGGCCTAGCTGTCCTTCAAGGGATCAGTCTAGTAATACAGCAATGATAGTACAGCTGTCCTTCGAGGGATCAGTCTGTCTTTTTGATTTTGATATTGATATAGTGACCATGGATATGTTTTGACATCTTGATTTGTTTTGATAGAAGTGTGAGTCATGGACAAGATTATAGAAGTTCAAGGGCTCCCTTTTATTAGGACAAAGCATCCATACATCATAAAAGGGTTATAGGAATTGTTAAGAGGAATAGGGTTGAAAGGAAGTAGGATGAAGAGGACGGGGATTGCTCAAGGGATGAGCTCAAGTTAAGTGTCAAGTGGATGAATACTCGACTAGCAGTAGAACGGTCGCAGATGCAACGCATTAAGAGGGGGCTCAGGGTCTGATAAGTCCCTGATGTATACATGTGCATGATAAGGTCCGAGTCAATTAGGAGCAAACTTGCCCCATTTGCCTCTTTCCAGATTGGTCCAGTGTTGATTGATGAGTGGATGTGAAGTTGGTTGATATGGTTGTTGATTGATCGAGAAAGGTTGAATGTTTTGATAAAAGGGTTGGGTCAATGTTTGGTTGAGATTTGGTCATTTGATAAGTGGTCAATGGTTGGTCGAGGGTTGATTGGTTGGTATTTGGTCTTTGGTTGGGTCGAATGTTTGGTTGAGGTCGGGTTAAATGTTTGGTTGATAGTCTGGTTGAGGTTAAGTTGACAGAGTGATTGATATGTGGTCGAGACTGTGTTGAAAAATTGGTCAAAGTTTGGATGAAGGTTGAATTCCCCCAGCGGCTAGGGAGAATGTTTGACGGATTAGTTAAGGTCGATTGAGGTTTAGTGGTCAGATGGACTGTGTTGATGTTGAATAAAGGGGTTAAAGGCAGCGAAGGGACCCTAGTCTGTCGTGGAGATCCCGATTTAGATGACGAGGTTGGAGAGGTATGGGTCGGTGTTGATGATTTGTCAAAGGGGTGGTCAAGAGGATCCTTGATAAGAAAGGAATCCTTTTTCCGGTGGTGACGAATGACAGCTTTAAGAGCGCAACAACACTCGGTGTCATGTCCCGGAGTGTGATGATAGTGGCAGAATTTAGAGTTGTCGAACCAAGATGGCCTTGATCCGAGAGTTGATGAGTGGGGTGGTGTTGAAGGTTTGTTGATAACGTGGTCGAGAAGAGAGGCGTCATTCCCCAGACATTGGTGAACGACGACCTTGAGGGCATGACAATGCTCCGTGTCGTGCCCAGGCGTGCGATGATACGCACAAATGCGAGTGTCATCGAACCATGGTGGTTTTGGTCCGAGAGAGTGATATGGTCTAAGAGGCGGGAGATAGAGACGAGAGGACTGCAACAATTGCCGTAACAGCAAGGCGTAAGAACCTGCTAACGGGTCGAGATGTTTTATTGCAGAGAGGGTTGGTGACATTGGTTTGGGAGGCGAAGGAGGCATTGGTCGATGATTTGGATGAGGTATAAGTCTGACGGGTTGATAGAATAATGGAGGTGACTTACCTCTGTGAAGTATGGGAGTGGGAAGCACTCCGAGTAAAGTAGACGGATGTGGGCCTAAGATTGAAGGTAATGACGAAGATAGGGGAGGAGGCCTCCGGTGTGGTTTAGTAGCCTTCTTTGGTTTGGGTTGAGGGCCACCTTTGTGCGAGGCAAGATTAGATGTGGGGCGAACACCAAGAGGTTTAATCTCTTTGGGCATGATGGACGCCTGCACGGGTTTGGACTTAGATGTGGACGGTTTTTCTCTCAATGGAGAAGGGATTGAAGGTGTGGGCTCTTTAAGTGGAAAGAGCTCTGGAGTAGTCATGGCTTCTGTGTGTGGTTGAGGAGTCGAAAAGGTATGATCATCTATGGATGATAATAAGGATGAAGGCGAGGCAGCTGGTGTTGATGTGGTCAAAGCGTCCTCCAATATGTGAGAAGTCGATGGAGGACAAATGGGAGAAGAAAGTTCTTCGCCATGTGGAGGAGGTATAGGGGAAGAAAGGTCTTCTTCCTGTGAAAAAGGTTGGTCAGGGATAAGAGAAAAGATAGTGTCGACCGTGTGTATATCATGGTCTTGAGGGTCATTGGTTATGGTTTGGACATTGTCTTGAGTAGGCGGGTGATTAGAAAGGGGTTGCTTGAAGATTTCAAGGTTTTGGTTGGGCGATGCGTTCGGGTTATCTAAAATAAGATTCCCCTTGTCTAGCATGTCCTAGACAATGTTTTTAAAAGTTTGACAGTGATCCGTGTCATGGCCTTTGACACGGTGATAGTTGCAAAAGTGATTCTCCCTGTACCATGCAGGGATAGGTGTTGAGGGGTTGAATTGATGTGGTCGGATTGGAGGGAGATCGAGGACCCCCTGCTTGACGAGTTTATCCAAGACAGAGGCATATGACTCTCTAATTGGAGTGAATTGACGCTGTATGGATTGACGTTGAAAATGTTTATTGATGTAGTCTAATGTTGAAGATGATGATCGGTTAGTAATTATTGAAGATGATGGTTTAAAGATGACAGTGTTTTCCAACTCCTTGGATTGAGAGTGGGCAGAAGAAGGTCTGGAAGAAGAATGGTCATTAGTTCTTGTGTTAGTGTTACACAATTTGACCTTATCTTCTTCAATGGCATGGAGTTCAAGCTTTCAGGCCATGGTGAAGGCCTCGTCGAAAGTGTGGAATGTTTGAACCCACAAGGTAGACGAGATGTGACTGACACATGCTCGGGAAAAGAGCTCAATGAGCTCGAGTTGAGGCAAGGAGAAGGAGAGCTGATTAATCAAGCTTCTCCAACGGGCGACAAAATCGGCTATTGATTCGTCATCAAATTGCCTGATGGAGTAAAAGTCTGTGATCGAAACTTGTTTGGTGATATTGATAGAAAAATGGTCAACGAATAGTTGGGCGAGTTGAATGAATGAAAAGATAGAATGTCTGGCAAGAGAACTATACCAGTCAAGGGCAGGGCTAGAAAGGGACATAGGAAACGTGCATAAAAGTAACGCATCGTCGTGGGCAATAAGATAACAGGCATGTCTAAATGCTCGTAGATGTTGTTGTGGGTCTTCCTTATTCTGAAAGTGAGTGAATTTAGGAAGCTCCCAATGGTTGGGGTATGGTCGGATAAGGACAGAAGGATGGATGGGCTCGCTGCAAACTTGTTCATATGACAAAGTATTGCTTGAACTGGAGATAGAAGCTTCGAGACTGGACATTTTATCCATCAGCATCTTGATAAGATCTGCTGACGGATTGGCGGGTTGAGTGCCCCCTAAGTTGTAAGGCGCTTGGAAGAGGCTAGAGGAGGCGTGCGACATAGCCGGTTGTACAATGTACGGATGACTAGTCGCAGGGGTAGAAGTAGAGGTTAAGGGTGGTTGGGTTATGAAGGTTGAAGGTATAGGCTGACTAGATACCACTAAAAGAGGTTGTGTGACGGCATTGACAAAGGGCGAGGTAGGCACTCCTGCATATATAGGCGCAAGAGTGTGAGGGGTCGAGGCAATCAAGTTCTGATATGATGTAGAACTTGGTTGAATTGCAGGTGGTTGAGGGGGTAATGAAACCCCGGTGGAGGTTGGTCTAAAAATAGACGAGGAGGCCAAACTTTGCATATAGGCCATGGTCGGGTTAATGGTTGAGGCGAAAGGTTGAGTCGTAAAAGGTTGGGTGGCGAACGGTGTTGATGTCGTCGCCACGTCGTCTGAAAGGTCCCGCATTAATTTTCTTGCGAGATAGTTTTGGAGGGCTGCGGTATTGAGGTCCAAGAATCTTGCAAAATATTGGTCCCCTTCTGGGATGATAGGCATCTGGGTTGGAGATAGTCTAGTAGGAATTCTTTCGGTCTTCGAGTAGAACTCCATTATATGATTGTTTATAGACGGGGTAGGTGAAAGCGATAGATGGCTGGCGTGGTCAAGAAGAGCCTTGGTTTGACTACGTGTTAGAACCATTCAAGGCAAGAAAGAACGTCCTCACAAGCTCAAACAAGCAGATAAGAACTAAAAAAGATGAAGACACAAGTAGATCCTAAAACTCTAGAAGTAAATTATTAGGATTATAGTGGCTTATGCCTTAGAATGTGTGTAGTGGAAGGTTGGCTTTGTGAGTCGGGTCCTAGAAGAAGCAGTCTATGGATGGTTTCGGGTTTTGTTATGGTGCTCAAGAAGTCTGTGTTAGGGTCTGGTACGCGGCCTGGTGCTAAGGAGCAAGCTCCCCTCACTTCACGATTCCAGTGGTTAGCTGGTTTCGCTTAGCCAAGATATACCTCGCCTAGAGTTTAGACTCTGCCAGAGAACGAAGTGGGCTTCCCCCTTGGTGATGAAATCCAAGTAGGGTCACCGGGATGGGTAAGGTATCTGCTGGGGGATGAAATCCCAGTCGGGCCTTGTCTCAGGTAAGTTTTATGTTTGTTTTGTGCAGGTGGTCTGGTCATGTAACATCAAGTGATCTAGATTAATTCAACATGCGGTTTAATTACTATGTGTGGTCTAAAAGATGCAAGCAATCAGAAATGAATGCAAAATGTTTTAATGTCCAAGTCAAAATGTTTGTTTGTATGAAGATGAATGGAGAAAGAGTCGAAGAATATGAGTTTTAGCTAGTCTAGAAGTGCAAGAAAGAAAGAAATGTTCGTTTTAGTTCTACTTATGATGTCGTTTAAGAAGAGACGAAAGGAGACGAAAAGGAAGAAACCTAATGCACCTAAATGAACGAAAGAAAGAAAGAACCCAAGGAGGACCTAGGGTCCCACCGGGCGTGCCAGAATGTTTCTATGCAAAATTGCTTTCTACATTCAAAAGAAGAAATAAGAAACTAAGGAAATGGTCAAGGCTAGAAGTACCTGATAAAGTCGTGCGCACCGAAATCAGACGTTGAAAGATTCTCCTCTTTTGCTGTGGAGGAATGACACCTACGAAGAAAAGGCTAAAACACGAAAAAATGTTAGTCAAAGATATGGTGGGCTGTCAGGCGAACGCCCGATCCCGGAAGTACGAAGACTCCCTAGAAGGATATCAACCCACTGATAGAAAAATAGAATATTGGACGAAAGTAGATAAATAATAACAGAAATAAATGATAGAAAAGTAAAAGTGCGTACCTGATATGCAGCACTGTTCTGCACAGTCACCGGCGTCGGTCTTTGTGGTGCCGGTGTCGGTTAGAGAAGGTGCCGACGTCGGTCAAGGTGCCGTCGTCGGTCGGGGTAGTGACCGGCGTCGGTAGGGGCAGGTTCTGGGAGAAGTCTGAACAGGTTCGGGACAGGGTCTGGGAGAGTCGGGACAGGGTCTGGGCAAGGAAACGAGGGATGCTAGGTCTGAACAGAGTCGGGACAGGGTCTGGGCAAGGTCTGAGAGAGTCAGGACAGGGTCTGGGCAAGATCAGGTTGGGTCTGAATAGAGTCTGGGGGGTTTTAGTCTGGACAGAGTCTGGGGGTTTGAAGAATCGGGATGACTGAACTGATAAATAATAACTAAGGAAGAAATAAAATAAACAGAATAAATACTTACCTGCCAGAAGACGCGATGAGAGCCATAGTTGGAGTCGGATCGAATGTAGATTGGTTGATGCCGAGAGTGTTGATGTCGTAGTGTTGATGTCAGAGTTCACAGGTTGGTTGATTGCTCGGGTTCAGTTGATCAGCGTTTCGAATAGCGTTCGGGGATCTGGGTCTCGAATGGTTGGTAGAGGTTGATGAAGGCGAGAGACGGTTCCAGAGATGGTTCGTCAACCGTTTTGGGAAACTGAATGATAACTGGTAACGGATAACGGCAAGGTGACCGACGTCGGTAGGATTGCCGACGTCGGCCGATAGGTGACCGACGTCGGCGACATCGGCCAGGTAAAGACCGTCGTCGGCAGATGCATAATGGGGATAGAGTCTAGCTTTAGCTCTGTGCTCATTTTTACATGCTGCCAGGGTCAAGGTTGGTGAAACAAGTGATCGGCAAGGGTTCAATAGGCGAAGAAGAATAAGACGGGGAATGACCAGGGGAGTCAACATGATATCGGTGTCTACAGTAGTAATGATAGAACGATGATAGAGAGAGGAATGAGGGTTAATCTCACTGAGTAGATCTAAGCCCCATTGGGAGAAGGGCCATAAGTATTTGGTGACTTGTAATGCATGACTTAGAATGTGAATGAGGTTAACGTGTTGTTGACATTTGACATAACACCAAATGTAATCACTATAGTCTAGATGGAGTGTTTTCTAATAATATCCAAGTCGAAGGATGCACTTGGTAACTACGTGACCATTGAAATTTCTACCACAAATCTTGTCATGGACTTCTTTAATAGTGAAGGGAGTCTCAGTACTAGTGAGGCATCTACGGAGGAGACCATCAAAACCTCACTTGTAGAGAAGTCCCCCTAGCATAGTTTAATGAGTGGCACATTTTATGAAGGCATGTATCCAATTATTAGAGAGATTAGAAGGGGTAATAGAAAAGGAAAGATAATTCATTTGTTGTTTATACCATAAGTCATGTGGGTTGGATGTTACATTTTCAATAAAGAGGATGTTAGTGGATGCATAGGAGGGTAATGTTAAGTGATGCATGGTGACATAGATTTTTGAGGAAGAGGACGAAGAGGGTATGTGTAAATCAAGTGAATACATTATGTTAGAAAACTTTTTTGTAGATCAAGGAATATTTTGTAAGAGATAAGAGTCAAATGATCCCAATAGCATATCTACATAATGTTTATAACACTATAGAGTTTCACTTTTGCATAGGTAAGAACCATTAACTTGATTAACCACTAATTAAGAATCACTAAAAATGGTTATGGATTTGATACCAAATAAAAGATTTGTTAGAAGCCCTAAGATTAAAGCCTCATATTCAGCCATATTGTTAGTACATTCAAAATCTAGTTTAAATGATAAAGGCATAGGCTCACCATCTAGAGGAATAAGAATGACTCCCACACCCCCACTATATTGACATTTAGACATGTCGAATAACATCATAATTTAATAAGATATGTCATTAGTGGAGAGAATTATGATGGATTCATCAAGAAATTCAAGGTTTGAAGGTTAGTTACCAAGTAAAGGGGTGACAATTAACTAGTCAATGATTATTTGCCCTTTGATAGACTTTTGTTTAATAAACACTAAGTTGAATTTAAAAAGGAACATGAGCCATCAAGATATAAATTGGTTTTGATATGGCTTGGAATGCATGTATTTGAGGGGATCAGTATGGGTGACCATGTAGGTTTTGTGATTTAGAAGATAATGGCAGAGCTTGAAAGCTGAAAAGACCAATGCAAGACAAAGTTTTTTAGTATGGGTATATCAAGTATCATAATCAATAAGTGTTTATATTATATAGTAAACCACATGTTCTTGATGGTGATCATCTTGATGTACAATCATAACACCTAGAGAATGGTCTATTGCAAAGATGTATAGGTAAAAATGCTGATTTTCCTTAGGTGAAATAAAAACTGGTGGGAAAAGGAGATATTGTTTGAGTACATAAAAAGCTTCTTTAAAATATGTATTACAATGCAAATATACATGAATTTTGATGATATTTTAAAAGGGTTGGTAATGATTTGACAACTGGGAGATGAATCAGTGGATTGATTGAAGTTTGCCTTATAGGCTGCAGAGCTTTTTGATATTAGTAGGTTGAGGCATCTCTAGTATTGCTCTAACCTTAGCAGGGTCAACCTCAATACCATGGAAAGAAATGATAAAACCTAAGAACTCATTGGAAAGAACACCAAAGACACATTTATCTGGGTTTAGTTCAACATTATATTGGAGGAGATGAATAAATATGATTTTGAGAATTGTCAAGTGATCTTGGCAAAGTTTAGACTTTATAAGTAAGTCATCCACACAAATTCCATAATTTTATGTAGGAGATCATGGAATATGTAAGTCATAGCATGTTGGTAGGTGGAACTAACATTATTCAAACCAAAAGGCATGACTTGATAACAAAAAGTTCCCCATGGGGTAATGAAGGTTGTTTTATGTTGATCCTTAGGAGAAACCAGTATTTGATTATATCTATAGAACCCATCCATAAATGATAGCATCTCATGGTTGTCTATAGATAAATAAGTTCATCGATACATGGAAATGGGAATTCATATTTTGGACAAGTGAGGTTTAATTCATGATAGTTAGTGTAAGTGTGGATTTCCTTTATTGGTTTTATGATGGGAATAATATTAGAAATACATTGTGATTAGTCAATGGGTTGGATAAAATTAATAGAAAGGAGGCATTGGAACTCTTCTTTGATAAGGAGAGAAATATAAGTATGCATCTTGTGAAGCTTTTGCTTAATAGGTTCAACATTTCAATTAGTGATAATGTTATGGGTGATTATAGAGGGGTCAATACAAGGCATGCCATTATAAGAACAAGTGAAGGCTTTACTATGGTTATTAATTAATGTGGAAAAATCAACTTGCTTAGAGGCATCTAAAGATTGCCCAATATTGAGGATGTGGGGGTTATCATGAGGGGGTAAATTGATGTCAATGGTTGATTCATTTAGTATAGCTTATGTTATAGATAGGAGCAACCATTAGATATAGGAATCATATGTACCCATCTATTTGAGAATATAATCATCATCTTGACATTGGATAGTGTTAATAGAGGGAGATTCTTCATCAATTATTTCAAGATGAATGAGAGGAAGGGACCTTATATTCTTACCCTAGTGATAGGTGAGAGGCCTCAAATGGATAGAATTTATTGAAAATTAAATTAGGAGGTATAGATACCTCTAATTTGGTAGGTGATGATGGAGAAGAGGGTGGAGAAAGAAAGACTGGCTCTTCAATAATTGGTACATGGGAAGTTTTAGTGAGTTTAATTTGTTTGTTATAACCCACTCCAAGCCTCTTTTTGGGAAGTTTACAGATTTTAAGAATTTATTATGTAGTTGGGTTTTTCTTTTGACATATAACATAATAGTGTAGAATAGTAAAGCTTTTGGTAACTTGAGTTCTTATTGAGTGTTCTTCATTTTGATTATTGGGTTGTTAAAAATGATGAATGAATGAGAGTTGATATTATATTTATACCAATCCCATAATGATATAGCTCACACTAAGGCACTTTGGCAAACTTTTGGAATACATTTCATTTACAAACTAGATGACATTAGGGCACTGGATACTTATGTCAAGATAGGAAAATAATGTTGAATTTATTATCTATCTAAAACATTAGTGTTTAGGGACTATCAAAGATGGTGTAGGCTCAAAACATATAAATCTATAAGATAAGTAATTTCTAATAATTTTGGGTAAGATAAGATGTTTGTGTCATCAATATAATGTTAGTTAGACTAATAAATAGGCCAAGGGGCATAATATAAAGTAAATACAAGGATTTTGGAAGCAAGGTGAGTGTAAAAATGAGAGGAACAACTAAGGTCTGAGTTTACCAAGTGTAAAAGATTGGGGTGCTACATAATCACAAAATATCATCTACATTTGTTACCTCTTTGATTTAATAGATCATGAAGGATTTATAAACATGTACAAAAAACTTTCATGGTTTTTTTAACCCTCTTGAGTAAATTTATTTCCATATCTCCTCCATCAGGTCCAAACTAGGGTTTTGAGAGGGTTTTAGGAGGTTTGGACTATTAACAATTATTCATAGAATCTTGACATCCAAACTTAAATTTTTTTTCAAAAATTTGGATTATATGACCCACTTCAACTCTCCACAATTTTTTGAGGTCTCATGCATAGTGTGTGTACTGATATGAGTAGATGAAAGCGACCCTCAAGCTCCTTGTATACATTTTGAGTAAGCCCAAGAGGAAATTAGGCCAATCTAGCTACTTATAGGTCATCTCCTATAATCCCATGTTTCCAAATATTTCTTGGATCCAATATAAAGATTATAAAATTATTTTTAAAGTGTTATATATCCTTATGCATGATATTAGGCACATGTAGTGTTTAGGCCTAGTTCTAGGCCTAATAGGCCTAACTATATTTTTTGTATGTTTGACCCTTATAAGGGTTTCCAATGACTATAAGGACTTATATATATATATATATATATATATAACATTTTCCAAATATTATAAAATATCCCACAATAATTCAATCTTATCTCCTTCATCCATTTCACTCTTATCATACCAAACTATAGGTTATCTTGTTCAGGGAGTGCCCTCTATATGAGACAAAACATAAGGCATATCCCCTATTACTCATACTCAAATGATACTATTGATAGATATATTAGGTGATTAATACCATATATATATAATTTTAGGGTTATATTCTTATCTTATAAGTCTCAAACATCAAAACTCATGAGACTAAATTTCTAGGTCTATATACTGTAGGTAGGGTTTAGTTGACTATGAGTTGGGGTAAAAAAATTAATCCTTGCTCTATTTATCATATTCATAAAGGTCACAAGGAATGAGATATATCATTTTTATTATGTTTTCAACATGTTTATACACTTTAAACCTCTTCCCATAAATAACCTAGTATCTTTCATTGAATGAGCTAGTTTGTATACTGTGTCACAACTGTAGGTAGCCACTCAAAATTTATAAATATCCTATAGATGTTGATGCTTTTCTGAAGACCACATGGATGGTGAACATTTAGGTAGCCAATATGAAATTTATTTGTACATATTAATTAACTTCATGTTTTTGATCATTTTATATCATGCATATTTCTCTAGCATGATCTAACTTATGAATATGCCAAACTGTAGGGACTCATTTGGAGAATTAATAATCTAATTTAGGTGATACACATTTAAATATCATACTTCATATTTTTTAGTTTCACTTGAGATCATTAACACTATCTCAAACTTAAATATACTCAAATTTTGTCTTGATACCATGTTATTATCACTTTGTTATCCACATACTATAGGTCTACAAGTTCAAGTTTCATTTTGATTCAAAGCATTGTTTTGGACTGAGTGTCTAAGTTGGAAACATAAATATACTTGAAACTCACTTAGCCATTAGTTCCCTTAGACCAAAAAATATATTATCATGATAAATCTATAACTTCCCATATATATATATTGTAATAATGGAGTCATTAGACTTATACAAACCACTTAAGTATTCACTAAAAGATGATTCATTGCATGAGCAAAAAACTCATTCAAAAATGATAAGGTAACTTAGTCCTATCTTCATCTTTCTCACTTTGGTTTATTTTAAGGTCTAGGTTAACTAAAATATTAATGCTATTAGCCTTGAATAGACTTTATAACCTCCATTCAAGTGTTTGGAATCCACACAACCTATTCCTTGATTTTTGCGTAGCTTTACAGTCTTATATACACACCTATAGGTGGCTATATGTGACTATGCATATTAGAACTCTAATAAATATTCACTTAGTGAATTATAAACTCATATAAATCAACTTATAGTTACTTTAATGTGAAACATGGACCATTCATGGTATACAAAAAGTGAAAACAACATCTTAAAATTTAATTGGAATCACACTTAGGATAACACAACATGCAATCAACAAAAACCTATCCAATAGACCATGAGGTCAACCACTAGCTCAATGAGAGTGGTTCTAATGATCGTTTCACATTCAAACATGCAAGTTAGTTTTAAAACCACTTGAAAATTATGTTCATAATTTAAAATTACACATACATCATTTATTTAAATCAATTCAAATAGATGGGAAACCTAAAGACCTTAGGGATGTGTAGGAAGAAGTAAGTATTTAACATTCTAAGTGATGATTCATAGAGCACATATTACCAATCCTATAATTATTTCCATTAATAATAAGGACATGAAGGTTAATAAATTTACACAAATGCATTTATTTAGACTCTCATCCTCTTGTCTATATTGATTGAAAACCAACTGACTTGTTTGACCTTACAAAAGAAGTGAGAAGAGAGATAAACTAGGTTTTTGTAGTTTTAAACATAGTAAATATTCTCAAACATGAAACTAACTTGTTGAATTATGAAGGGACCCCCCTAAAGCCTCACACGTGATAGTTTTATATTACTTATTCGTATAACTACCCTTATGTTTCTTGAAACTATTATTATTTTCTTGAATCCACATTGAACATGCATTTCTTTAGTTTGAAACTAACTCCTAAAAATTCTATGACATATTATACATTGGAAAACACTTTGGAATTTGTCATTTCATGAAATTCACATACAAGTTCATTAGAAATGCCAAAAGGTGACTATTATGGCTCAATTTTTCACCCTTTGGAGGAGGGATCTTCAGGCCCTTTCTAATTTGAGCAAAACTATGGGATTAACCCCAAGCTATGGATCACGTATGGTGGAGTTAAACCTTGATATAATGCCATATTCCTCTTGATTATCACCTAAACTAATTCTAGACTAATTATTTGCAATAAAAATGGTTATAAATAAAATTAGGGTTCCTAAGAAGGATACAAGGATGATGCACTAAAGTTGAAAGGACACTCATATAATCTTGAACACACACTAGATTAGAAAAATATAACTTTGGCTTACTCAATCTCACTAATTGCATAAATGTTTCATGGGAGAAGTTCTAAATAGAACACTAATCTAGACTTACAAGTTAGCTTGAAAGAACCTTAAAAGAAGAAAGTAGAAGGATAGTAAATTAGGAAGATTATCTTTCACAAATTCACCATACAAAAGAATGCTAAACACTAATTATATATAAGAGATAGGCAAAGAGTTGTTCCTATTAACTCAAAAGGTAATTTTTACAATATTTTGATAGGGTTTAACCTTATCAAATGAGCAAACATTTTCATGAGTCTCAATTAGTATCCTTGTCCCAAAAAATAAATGATAAATTATAAGAGGTGAGAACCTGTTCAATAGGAATGAGTCCAGGATATATAGGAGAAGATAGAAAAACAAAGTATGTGGGAACACGCTATCAAAAAAAGAACACTTTGTCATAGGTCATTAAATGAACTTGAGCCACCACCTTTTGATCCTTAGCTAATCAAAACCTTTCCACCTTTTTGATCATTGAGTGAGAAGGTCCCCAAATGTTTTAAGGATGTATTTAATTTTCATAGCTATAGTTCCTAGTACTAGACCTTTTATTTTATCCTTCACACCATCTCTTTCTTGAAGACAAAACCTCATGCTCATGGATCTAATAAGATGATGGTTTTATGACTTTTAAGCGACTGCTTGTCAATAATATGGCCATAATAAAGGATGAAGATCATTTGCATTAATCATGTCTCTATTTTATCTTCATGTTTGCATCATAGGTCCATCTATAGGTATAAAACCAATATAAGGTTATTATTTTTCCTATAGTTTCCATATCAGTATAGACCTATAGACTGTATAGAACTTTTATATATTATAATATGTCCAAATAGACCTATCCTTTGTTTACAAGGACTAAAAGCCCATATATGCATACACAAACCCTTCTTAAAAGGGTGAACACTATTTCAAAACACAACCCTACTTGTGCAAAAATATGAACCAAAGATCCATATTTAACCTTAATGGCAATCTATATGTGTTCCTTATATATTACATCATACTTACCATTTCATGGCATTTAAACAAGATTTAATGACATCAATATGACCCTTCAAAACCTTATTAACCTTGGTCAAAAATGGATTTTCAACCTTCATCAAAAATCCTAGGCCCACCTTTGTTTTGATTGGCCACCCAAATTTGACTCTGCTCATCGACATATTGACTCATCTCACTCTATTGATTTTGATTTGTACAAATCCCCATGAGTCATTGATTATATGCTAGTTGAATGAACTATTAACACTTTTTAGGCATGAATTTTCTCTTAAGATTAATTAACCCCTTTGATCTCCACTCATCATTAGATCTAAATGCTCAATAAAATACCAACTATTGATCTGTTAGGACCAACTATTTGAAATCTAATAACTACTTCATGATCCTAAAATTGACATCCTCATTCCCATTAAATGATGTTCACATGACCATCATTAATTTTCATTTCAAAATCAGACTTAAGCTCAAATGGATTTCCTATGCTCTATTATGATCTTAACCATTGGTGTGTCTAGGGATATGTGTGGCTGACTTGTGGCTTACATACCTATTTTATTTATTTATTACATTTCTCTATGTTCTTAGATAGGTCAGCTTATGGAATAACCTTGACTAAGTAAACTATATATAGGAGGTAGTGGTTAGTCTTTAATCATCATGTTAGGTATTATTCTAATAGTTCATTATTGTGGAGGTTTCCCCCTCAAAGTGGCTTTGTTATATTATCTAATATTCTATTCTACTGGCAATTATCACAGTGTAAGCTCTCATATTTTCTTATTATACACAATATAAAATCATTATTTTTGAATATCTAAGTAATTTCATTACAAGTGGTATCATATATTTGATTTTGACAAGTTTCCTATACCATTTTTTTAGGTCTAGTGAGGCATGGATTTTGGGAGCAGTGAAAGTGAAAAAACATAACTTGCAATCTAGGAAGAATTAATTTTTTCCATCAGTGTAGTATTGATCAAAATTCATTTTTTGAAAAAAAATTAAAAAAAGTCTAGAATTTTTTTCCCCTTGTACACTTTTAGTCATTATATTTATCTCTATGAGATGATTTTAATGATAAATTCTATTGGTACACTTTTTTGGTATCAAAAATTTCACTCTAGTGCAAAAAGGTAATCACTGGATTCATCTTAACAAGGTGATCACAATGGTACCATTTTTAATACACTTTTTTTTTGGGGTCAAAATCCTCCTATGGTTTTTTTATGGTAGGCCCTTCATCTTTGGAAAGAAAAGGGGCACCAAAATCTCCTAAGACTCCTATCGATGACATGGAATCTAGCACTTCAGATTTAGTGATTTCTCAGCTTCAAGAGGACATAAAACACTTGGTGAGGCATGATGGATTTATTGTAGTCCAAGCTGATATTTCATGGATACATAAAGAGATTAATGGAGTTAATAGTGAATTATATCATATCACTATATAATTGGCTACTGTCGCATCTTAGTTTCACCCTAATAACCCTCCACTTTAATATTTAAATCCTCCTCTCAACAACTCTCATCTGGGTATGAAACTGATGTTTCCAAAAGTGGACATGCATAAGTTTAATGGTAAGGATCCTCCCACTTGGATTAAAAAAATTGAGAGTTTATTTGAGTTTCATCAAACCTCTAGTTCTTAGAGTGTGATGGTGGTGTCCCTATATATGGAACCTAAGCAATTCATTTGGTATCACTGGTTATGTGCTCAAAAGAAAAAGAATGGGGATCCTATTACATGGAGTATTTTTACTAAGGAGATAACAACCCATTATAAAAATAATGTATCTAAGAACTATTTTAACCAATTATCCACGTTGTGGTAAATAAGACCTATGAAGGATTATATTCATCAATTTTAGAATCTCTCTTTACGAGTGGAAAATATCACTGAGAGAAATTTGATGGATCTATTTTTGGGTGGCCTCAAAGATAACATCTAATATGAGGTTAAAATTTTTATCCCAACATTTGTATCAAAATTTATCCCTAAGGCACACATGATGGAAGAAAAAAAATATGGTCAAAAGGAAAACTTTGACTACTGATCATGATCATAACATTCTAGCACCATCATTTCCACAACCCACTAGATTAACACAATGAAAAATTAAGGAGAAGAAAACCAAAAGTTTGTGTTATGGTTGCGACAAAAAATGGATCAAAGAACATCATTGTGTTGAAAAGAAGTTGTTTTACATTGAAGGGGCCAATGATGATGAAGATGATGCAGAAGTATATGAAGTAGATGTAGAATTTCCTAAGGAGGAATCTAAAGACTCTCAACCTACTATTTCATGCCATGCCCTGTTAGGTATTAGTATTCCACAAACTCTTAAGGTTATGGGTTTCCTTAAGAAATAGAAGGTCACTACCTTTATTTATTCTAGGAACACACACAACTTCATCCATAGTAAGTTGGATACTCATTTAAATTGTTACATTTAACTAGATCCAAAATTTTAGGTTATGATTGTAGATGGTGGTACCATTAGTTGTTCAAGAAAATGTCATAGTATTAATTTGGACATGGGAGAATACTTATTATATTCTCCTATGTTTGTTATTTTGATGGGTGGATCTGATATTATTCTGGGATTCTAGTGGCTCACCACTTTGGGCACTATTGAGATGAATTTTCAAGAATTGTTCATGCATTTTCATTCTGAATAAAGGACATTTGAGCTAAGATCATTAAAGCCTAAATATCTCCAACTTGTTAGCTCCCATCAAATGATAAAGATTTTTTGTAAGGGTGTTGAGGGATTTGTATCTCACTTATTTTCTATGGAAGTACATCCAACTCAAACATCTCCACCTCTTGATTTACAAAAAATAATTGATTCTCATTCCATTATTTTTGGAGGCATGCCAAAAGGACATCCACCTACCTACACACATGATCATGCTATAACACTTATTCTTAGTAGTAAACCACCTAACATCAGGGCATACAAATGTCCATATGCCCAAAATAGTGAAATTGAAAAGATGTTATAAGAGATGTTAGATGCAAGAATCATTCACCATAGCCAAAGAAAATACTCTTCACCAGTTGTCATGGTAAGAAAGAAAGATGACACTTGGAGGATGTACCTTAACTATAAATAACTCAACAAGTAAACTATCAAAGATAAGTTTCCAATTCCTATCATTGATAATTTTTTAGATGAATTGAATGGTGATCTTTATTTTACCAAGTTAGATCTACATTTTAGGTATCATCAAATCAAGATATGTGATGAAGACATACTCAAAACCTCTTTCAGGACTCATAAGGGCCATTATGAGTTTTTGGTTATGAATTTTGGCCTAAAAATGCACCATCTAATTTTTAGAGTTTGATGAATACTATTTTTAAGCCATTTTTAATAAAAAAAAATTTGGTATTCTTTGATGATATCCTTATTTATAGTAAAAATTGGTCAGACCATTCACAACATGTGAAATAGATACTCTCCATTTTGGAGCAAAATAAATTATATGCCAAACCTTCCAAATTTACTTTTGGGGCTAGTGAGGTTGAATATTTGGGTCATTTGGTATCTTATGAAGTAATTAAAGTGGATCCTAAAAAAATCCAAGTAATGGTGGACTAGTTAATTCCTAAGACACTCAGGCCACTTCAGAGATTTTTGGGGCTTACTAGTTACTATAATAGATTTGTCAAAAATTATGGTAGTATTATAGCCCACTTACCTCTTTGTTAAAGAAAGACTCCTTTTACTGGATTGAGGTAGCTACTTGGGAGTTTGAAAAATTGAAATTGGTTATGTGCACTACTCCAATATTATCCACTCTTGATTTTTCTAAGACTTTTGTGGTTGAATGTTATGCATTTGGGTATGGTATGGGTGTTATACTCATGTAAAAAGGAAGACCACTAACATTTGAAATTCATCAACTTAAGGGTAAAAATCAGCATAATCCCATATATGAGAAGGAAATGATGGCCATTTTACATGAAGTCAAACAATGGAGACCTTATTTGATGGGTCATCACTTTTAGGTAAAAATCGATAATGATAGTCTTAAATATTTTCTATAACAAAGGTTGTCATATGAAGAACAAAAAAAATGGGTAACTGAGATGCTTATCTATGATTTTGAAATAGTCTAAAAAAAGGCAAGGAAAATGTGGTGGCAGATGCACTATCCAAAAAAGATGAATTAGTTGAGGCATTGCTATATGTCATAACCATTTTACAGGTCGATTGGATAGAGGAAGCATAATCAGAATGGGAACATGATAGTACTACTCATGATTTGATTCAAAATATTTAGCAAGGTTTAATTGGATTAAAAAAATTCACATGGAAAGGTAATGCCTTATGGTATAAAAATAGATTGTACCTAAGTAAGAATTCTCTTCTTAAACAAAAAATCCTTCAATAAATTCATGCAACTCCAATTGGGGGTCATTCAAATTTTTTGAAAACCTATCACAGAATCAAGCAAGATTTTTTTGGGAAGGTCTCAAGGGGAATGTCTATAAATATGTTGATAAATGTATGATCTGTCAATAAAACAAAGGTGAAACCATTAAAACTACAGGTCTTTTATAGCCTTTATATATCCCTAGCTAATGTTGGGAAGAGGTATATATGGATTTCATTATAAGGTTACTAAGATATGATGGTCAAAATGTTATCATGGTTTTTTTAGATCATCTTAATAAGTATGTTCATTTTTTTCATTATCCTAGCCATTTATTGTTAGTACAATAGCTTCTAATTTTCTCAATATAGTTCATAAACTACATGGAACCCCTAAGATCATTGTCAGTGATAGAGATCCCATTTTTATTGGTAAGTTTTGGACTGAGTTATTTACATGTTTAGGCACCTATTTGTCTAATATTTCATCCTATCATCCTCAATTTTATGGAAAAATTGAGGTAGTCAACAAATGTGTGGAAGGATATCTCCATTGTTTTGTTTATGATAAATAGGATAAATGGGTTAATTGCCTATCACTTGATGAATGGTGGTATAATACTTCTATTCATAGTTATTCCAAAATGTCTCCTTTTGTGTCACTATATGGATACCACCCTCTATCTATCACTTCAACCTTAAAGGTCCATCCTAAGTTTTGTGCAGTTGAAGAACATATTCACCATCAACAGGAGGTCCTTACAAGTTTGCATGATAATTTATCTATGGCCCAAAATCACATGAAGCAACAAGTAGATCAACATAGAAGTGAGATTCATGTTTAAATTTTTTATTGGGTATTTTTTTCACTTAAATACATATAAATATATGTCATTAAAGCAACAAACAAAAGATAACAAGATTTCCCTTAAGTATTATGGGCCTTATTAGATCTTGATAAAAATTGGTAGTGTGGCTTACAAGTTATATTTTTCTTCATCCACTTGTATACATCTAGTATTTCATGTATCATGCATAAATAAAGTCATTGGACATAGATTTACCATTCAAACAAAATTACAAAAATTGGATGAGGAAGGTAGAGTTTTTCTTGATCTTGAGGCGATCCTTTAATAGTGCACCAAACAACTGCATTCTAGAGAAATTACATAATATCTGATCAAATGGAAGAATCTTCCATGTGAAGATTCCAGTTGGGAGGATGAATCATTTTTGAAATAGCATCCAAGTTGCCAAAATGTTTAGGACAATTTTGTTTTTAAGGGGAAGGGCTTGTTATTCCCTTAATCATCAGTATGTCTAGGGATATGTGTGGCTAAATTATGGCTTACATACCTCTTTTATTTACTAGTTACATTTATTTATGTTATTAGATAGGTCATCATATGGAATAAACTTGGATAGTTAGATTATATATAGGAGGTAATGGTTAGTCTTTAGTCATCATGTTAAGTATTCTACTATTAGTGTATTATTGTGGAGGTTGCGCCATCGAAGTGGCTTTGCTATATTATCTAGTATTCTATTCTAATGTCAATTATCATGGTTTAATCTCTCATATTTTCTTATTTTATGAAATATAAAATCATTCTTTTTGAATATCTCAATAATTTCATTACATGCTCTATCTAAAACTTGACATCTATACGAACATCTTATGATTTTTAACCAATTTTGAAGGCTTGGATATTGAGGCACAAGAATAATGGAGGAACTAAACTTATAGGAGATGTTATTGAGGCCAAAATTAATGAACCCATTTTATATTCTAGTCTTAAGATCCTTCTAAGTGTGTCTATGAAATTTTCAAGTTGACTGGTCCATTAATTCCTTTATGACATCCTAATGAAATTTGATTGAGGAGCCAAATTTAAATATTTATAACTTCTACTATGCTTTGGTAGATGATATAAAATTTAGCACATAAAAACTAGGGACCAAGATTAATAAACCCATGTGATCACTTTTTCCTAAGATTGTCACATGTATAAGATATTGTTTTGTCCAACTTAAAAAATTTCAACTAAGAGTCCAACTTTAGATCTTCATAAATTTTGATGTGCTTCAATGAATGACCTAAAACTTGGCACATATGTTCTTAGAACTAAAATTAAAAAAAAATTGTGTGAAGGTTCTCTCTTAGCACCTTCACATGTGTGATATATAACATCAACAAATTGCCTACTCAGAATTTCTACCATTAGCCCTAAAATGTCTATATGAACATAATGAAGAACTAGATGAAAACCATGCACTTCCATATTCATTCCAATCACTCTCAAAATTTTGAAGGGTCTATGCAACTTGTCCATCTATTCATCCATTAACAACCTAATCCACATGGGTAAAAGCTTAGTATGTGGGCCAAAAATGGCCAACATCTTTGGTGACTCATAGGGAAGCATGCATGCTATGATTTGAGAACTTAGACCATTTGACTCATCTAGTCCATTTGTCATGGATTCATTAACCTCTATGAATCTCAAAAATTATCTTGAAGCAAAAAATACTAGAAGAAATAAAACAAAACAAAACAAAATCCTTAGGCACTTTGGAAAAAAAAACACTAGAATAAAAAAGAGATGTGCACAAGGCACTTAGAGGAAAGCATAAAGCTATTCTAACATATAAAATATGTTAAAAATGATGTAATGATATTTAATAATATGGATTTAAATGAATTTTTTTGACTAGGATAGGTAATACCTCTCCATCTAGTTGGGCAAGATAAAAATCATTATGTTCTTTGAATCCATGGATCAAATACGGATCACTCCACAAGACGTCAAACTTGGTATGGTTCCTTGGTTTGGCCTTATTTAAGTCCAATTTGAGAACTAGGTCACCTTTATTGAAGTCTCTTATTATTTATTTATTATCAAAGTATTTATTGACCTGATCTTGATGTGACTCTAGTGTTTTCATAGTAAGGTCCCTATTTCTTTCTAGCTCCATGAGCTCTATCATCCTCACATTCATGGGCTCATCCTTAATCTACTCAAGATGATGAGATAACTTCAATGTAGGATGTTTAAGAGAGATGAGAAACTTGGACTCTCTTCCATATACTAGGACATATGGAGAATTGATAATGGCCTCTTTGGGAGTCACCCTATCAGCCCATAAGGCTATTCATAGCTTTATATGCCATTCTCTTTGATTGTTCTACATGGTCTTCTTAAGTTATTATTCATGGAATTTACTAACCCATTTCCTTGAGGATATTAGTTGGAAGAGGTGATGAGGTAGATGCCTAGTTTGAGAGCCCACTCACTGTATTCATACCAAGGAATGTCATTTAATTATTTAAAATTATGGTGTTGGGACACTAAAGCTGGTCACAAGGTTGTCATAGATGCCCATAATTGCACCTTTGCTATCTTACTTCAAAGAAATGGCTTCCACTAACCTGGTGAAGTAGTCAGTTATAGTAAGCACCCATTTATGCCCTACACTTTATGGAGGGTTAATCATTCTTATGAGGTCCAGATCCCACTACATGAAAGTTTTCTCCACTTGAATTGGGCTGAGGGGGAAGCCTACCAATCTATGCTTACATTTGAATAGATCACATTCTTGACACTTTATTCCCCATGCATAATAATATTTGAAGAGGTTGGGAAAATAATATCCAACTCTCATCACCTTGGTTACTATAGTTCTTGGTAAAAATGGTCTCCTATAGGCCTATCATGGAGCTAATCCAAGAGTTTGGTCACTTGGGAATCATCTAATAATTTAAGGAGTACCCCATTAAGGTCACTTCTAAAAATTACACTATCAACAAATGAATAAGGTATATAATAAATATTAAAATACCTTCTTTTGGCTTTGTCCAAACCTTGGGGGAATTCTCTTGTTTTTAATAAGTGACCTATATCTTGAAGCCAACTTTTTTGAAATGGAGGTGTGCCTACTTGTGAGTTGTCTTAGGTCACCAAAATAGCTTCCTTATCTTCTTGGAGGTCATTCACCATGTGTTCACACAAGCCCTTTTCCCTGACTAGTTTGGTGACCTAGATCTCTATGTCATATTCCATAACCTTTGTGATCTATCCTACTCTCTTCTCATTCAAATATTTGTTAAGGAGGTGTTGTCCATTTTTTACCCACATACCAAGAATATGCCCAATTTCTAAAGATATTGAGGTAGATTTCCTGATTGATCAAATACTCAAATAACTATAATAAGCTTTGGATGGAAGGGGTGAACTAGTGAGATCATGAAACTCATAAATCTTTTGAAAAACTTTAATTTCACTTAAAAGTGTAATTTGTCAATTTCTAAGGGTCGGTCTAAGGTTACAAAGAATCTATGGACTATAAAAAATTCCCAAGATAAGAATGGAAGGTCATTATATTCATCTGGCTCACTCTCCATCCAGAGCTTGACTAGACATTTGGCTATAAAATTGAGTGACTCTGACGATGCTACTAGATCTCACACATATAGATAAGTAAAAGAGAACACATATATTACTTAAAATTAGTCCTAGGTTTCCATGTACCAATCTTTAGCTCATTTGCCTAAGCACAACAGAAGATCTAAAGTTTTGAAGATTGGATCCCAAGCAAAATTTGCTAAGTTTCCATAGTCAAATTTTTGAAATGTATAAATTTAGTTGAGTCAACACTTTCATGGCACTAAATATCACACATATGGTAGCTCCAACAAGAAGTAATCATATGGGTCTATTCACTTTAGAACCTATTCTATATGAAACAAGTCTTAGCTCATGCACTATAGCACAAAGGAAGATACACATGGGAAAATTTAGCTCCTAACACATAATTTTATGAGTTTTGATACATAGCCATTTTAAGCTAGACTATCATCAAGATCTCATGCAGGGTCACATGAACTAGTCAACTTCAACATTCTATAGAATTACATGGAATGCTCAAATAGATAACAGATCAAAAGAGTTTGTTTCCTTCAGCTTTAAATCCATTCTCTACAAAAATTTTACCTCTATTATCTTCACACTTTTAGATATAAAATTATAAAGTTGGTTAGAAATGGTAGACATTAACATAGATGTTAATTTCAAGCTCTAGGAAATAGCTATTGGAATTCAAATAGTGGGCTTGAACAAATTAAATGGTGCACATTTCATCATGCCAAGGAGATCAATTGGTGAGATGCAAGTCAAATGGTCAACAAATATTAGGAACCAATGAGAGATTGATGTTGAGGTGGTGGGTCCAAAATGATCTATGGTCTATATTTAATCAGATCTCAAGATATAACAAAGTGAAATAGAGTCGAAGGGTTAGTGACCTAAGTCAATTACCTATAGCCAAAAATAAAGAGGTGAGTCAGGATGTCTTCAAAAAATTTGGTAAAACATGAATGAACCTGACTCAATAAGAAAATAAAATATCCCAAACTCATGTCAAACCCAATTTGGTAGAAGTAAAGGAAAGAAGCTTGATTTAGACTTGGCTAAAGACCTGACATTAAACAAAGTACCATGTATATGTAAAACTAATGTAAAATCAATATCCTTAGATTGGTTTTCACCTATAATTATCTTGGTCTAAGATCCAAGGAATAAGAATATATATGTGATTGGAAAGGAGATCATCCCAAGTCATGCCCTCAACAAACCACCATTCAAGATAGGCATGATGTGTCCCTAGAAGGTAAAAAGATTTTATCTTGTTTATGAGATATAGAAAAAGATTAATAGATCAGAACCTAGGGATTTCAAAATTAGTTGGAGAATTTATTTTTATCTAGATCATGACTTGCAACTATTGGCAAATGCTTGTCTTCTAGTGTAGCTTGCTTGAAATAGAATGATTTGGAGGCTATTTGGGAAAATCACAAATATCTTGTTCATAATGACCTATTTTAATGGAACCAAAATCTTGGTGAAACATCTTTTGGATCTAAAAACTCTTTATGATCATGAACAACATACTTTTCCCCTCCTCTTCATCCTTCTCCTATATGAACCCTTTCTCTTCATTTTGAAAGCATCTCTCAAGAACTTTAGATTGCATAGTTTATTTATGAAAGATGAGAAATACATTGAGATACTAGGAAGTATACTTATCTTTATTAGGATTAAACCTATCAAGTATTTGTAAGAACTACCTCTCAATGTAGTAGGACTTTCTTAACCTATCTTTTGCCTTGAATCTTTGTTTGACTAGTTGAGCACTATGCCATTGTATGAAGGAGAATATTCCTCATTGATGGTCCTTCTTTTCCAAAAAATTTTAGAGGGTTTGCATTTTTGTTTGTAGGTCTAGGTTAGTGTTTTACTATGAACCTCTCCTATGAAATACCTATGTAAACTAGCTTGATCTTAAGGTTGTGCAAGCTAGTATTGTCTTTTGTTAATCTAGTGTGGGTTTGAGCTTATGGGAGTTATTTTTTAAATTTTGGTTAATAAACATGTTAAATTTATTAGGATTCTTTAATATATTTATAACCATTTTATTGTGAATAATTATGAATTTTTATTTTTAGGTGAGCATCAAAGAGGAATCCAATATACTCTAAAGGTTTAACCCCAACATAGGTGACTCATAGCCTAGTGTTGTTCCCATTGTTTAACCAGGGTTTAAGTAAGGAGTCTTGAACAATATCCTTGCCTAGTGTAGGGTTTAATTATGGATGATAAAAGTATCTATCATGCTTGATGGGACTAAGGTCCAAATCAATTGAATATTTTTGGTGTTCTCTTCATCCAATTGACCTTTGGAGTCATTCTATCAAACATCACTAGTGACTTTGAACATCCATCAACTAGTTTAAGTGTCCCAAGTGTTTAATCACCACATTATAGTATGTAAAAACACCACCCATTTGGTAAAAATGTATGTCCATCCATTCCTTATCTTATATATCAAGTTAAGAATATTTATGGCTTCATCCCAAGTGGTCCTCAAAGCTTAGTGAAACAACCATATAATCATTCCTACTAGTATTACATTAAGCTTATCTCTTCTCCATATCAACCTACTTCCTCCTTTAGTTAGCCTTATGAAGCTTCATCTCTACCAGCTAAGGAATATGAAGTCCTCCCTTCATAGATCCTCTCCTATGGAAATAAACCCAATTGTTTCATACCCTTTATTATGAAACCCACCTCTCCCAAACCCATATAGTAAAGGGAGGGGGTGAAAAAATATTTAATTACATTCCCATCATGGAAATAAATCAAAGAGGGTACAAAATAAAAAATGCAGATGCTAGCCAAAAAGGTCTATAAGATGGTCTTCATATAAGGAGGACTAGTTGTATAAGAGATGAATCAAACAAATATATCTCAACCCAGTCAGCTTGGTATACAAGAGTTTTGAGACTCTCCCTTTTCCCCTTATAATATTCTTGAAGAAAATAACACAAGTGTCTATAAGGAGGATGTTATAGTAGGTAATCCACTTCTTTTAAAAGCGGAGGAGACAGGTTTTAATCTAACTCTTTGGTATGGATTTGATATTTTCAAAACCAAAGATGTGGCTAAGGTAGGGAAGAGTCTCCTTCGTCCCATGATATTCCATCTGGTATGGATACAAATGGAAATGAGCAAGATGCATAGATTAATATAGTAAATCAATAAATTGACCATGGTAAAAAGGTCCTAAATAATCTTGAAGAAGATATAGAGGAGGAAGGGGATGAGGATGAAGTATGGAAATAATTTTACTATGAATTCATAGATTAGGTAGAGGTTATAAAGTAGCCTATGCCCCCTCTAAGAAATGAAGGGGAATGGTTAGATTAAAATCTTGAATATGACATGATAATATTTGGGTGGGATGATGAACTAACAGATGGTCCCCTCTAAAGAAAACAAATCAAAGATGGTGTTAAAATTGGCATTGTCTCAAATGACAAAGAGTTAGACGATTTTTGGGATGACTTAGGTTTTTTGCCTAATCCTAGATGGTCAACCAAGCCCCAATCCAAAATAGGAGTTGGTAGAGGACCCCATAGTTTTGGTTGGATCAAGCCTTTAATAAATGGATCAACATGTCTACATTGGATACATGCTTTCCCTTTTTCATCCACTCAAGATTAGTCCAAAAGAAGAAATAACTAGGCCCTTCAACTCACATGGCATAATATCTCAAAAGAAAGGTGTTTTTAATCCTAGTTCACCATAGTAATTGATGCCAAATATTTTCCTTTTAATCTAGGTGGAATTAATTGAAAGTTTAAACCTTGTATATAAGCTAGAATAGGTTTTATGATTTTATTTAAGTTCTTTTCTATACATTTGTTTAGTAGGTTATTTTTTTTTATTTCCTACATGAATTTCCTTTTGTTGTTTTGATTTAGTCCTTTTTGTTTCAAGTGGAGGATCCAGATAGAGGTTACCTTGCATATTTCTCATGGTCAAGATCATATAAAAAAGAGTGACTCCATGTCCAATGGATCAGACAAGGCAACATGAACTAGGTTCTCAAGTATAGCAAGCATACTTCCCTATGAGTCACCAATGATGTTGGACCTCATACCAAGCATATGCCCAATTGCTAAATATCTTGAGGTAGAGTTCCTAATTGATCAAATACTCAAATAACTAGAATAATCTCTAGATGAAAGGGGTGAACCAGTGAGATCATGAAACTCGCAAAGCTTTTGAAACAATTTAAGTTCACTTAAAAGTGTAATTCATCAATTTATAAGGATATGTCGAAGGTTGCAAAGACTTTATGGATTGTCATAAATTCCCAAGATAAGCATGGAAGGGCATGGTATTCATTTAGCCTACCCACCATCTAGAGCTTGCATAGACATTTGGATATAAAGTTGAGTGACTATGTTGATGATAATAGCTCTCTCACACATAGACAAGTCAAAGAGAATTGGTCACATGGATTTATTCACATTAGTCCTAGGTTGCTATGTACCAAGATTTGGTTCATCCACCTAAGCACAATAGAAGATCTAAAGTTTCAAATATTGGATCCCAACACAAAATCCACCAAGTTTCCATAGTCAATTTTTTATAAGGTCCAAATTGAGCCAAGTAGACACTTTCATGGCACTAGATCTCAAATGTATAGTATCACCAAGAATAAGTAATCATATGGGTCTATTAACTTTATAATCTAGTCCATATGTACCAAATTTCAACTCATGCATTATAGCGTAAAGGAAGATATGCATGGGCAAAGTTAGCTCCTAACACATAATTGGCTAGGTTTCTATACTTTGCCATTTTAGGCCACACTGTCATCAATATGTCATGTAGAGTCACATGAACTAGTCAAATTCAACATTATACAGAAGCACATAAAAACCTTGAATGACTAGTGAATCAAAAGGGTTCTTTAACTTTAGTTTTAAATCCATTATCTACAAATTTAGTACCTCCATGATCTTCATGCTTCTAGATATAAAATTGCAAAGTTGGTTAGAAATGATAGATGTTCATGCAAACATCAATTTCAAGCTCTAGGAAATATCCATTGGAATTCAAATAGTGGGCTAAAAAAAATTGAATGGCATGTGTTTCATCATGCCAAGGTGATATATGGTTGAGATACATGTCAAATGGTTAGAAAATCCCAAGAATCAATGAGAGATTGAGCTTAATTTAGTGGGTCCTAAATGATATATGGTCTATCTTTAATCAGATCTCAAGATCTGATGGAGAGAAATAAAGTCAAAGGGTCAGCGACTTGGATTGATTACCTAAAGCTAACAATAAAGAGGTGAGTCAGGATGTCTTGACTAAAGTCATTTAAAAATGAATAGACCTAAATTGACAAAAAAATAAAAGAGCTTGAACTAAATTCCAAATCAGGTTCGTAGAAGAATCAAAGGAAAGAAGCTTGATACAAACTTGGATAAAGACCTAACATCAAAAAAAGTGACACCTATAGTAAAACTATAGGAAAACCAATATCCTTAGATTGGTTTTTTCCTATAGTTATCTTAGTCCAAGATCTAAGGCATAATAATAGATATGTGATTGATGAGAAGATCATCCTAAGTCAGGACCTTGACAAATAACCATTCGAGACAGATATGATATGTCCCTGGTAGAACAAATATTTTTTCTTGTTGATGAGATCTAGAAAAAGATCAATAGATCAGAACTTAGGGATTTGGAAAGTAGTTGGAGAATTTATTTTTAGAAAGATCATGACTTGCCACTTTTTGGAAACATTTGTCTTCTAGTGTAGCTTGCTTGAAATATAATGATTTGGAGGCTATCTAGGCAAATCATAAATATCTTATTTATAATGACCTATTTTGATTAGACTAAAAGCCTAGTGAATCATCTCTTGGAGCTGACATCTCATTATTATCATGAACAACACGTTTTCCCTCTCCTCTTCCCCCTCCTCTTATATGAACCCTTTCTCTTCATTTTGAAAGTATCTCACGGGGAATTCAAATTGGATTTTTTATTTCTAATAGATGGGACATTCCTTGAGATACTATAAATTATACTCAGCTTGATTAGGATTAACCCTATCAATTATTTGTAAAAACTACCTCTTAATGCAATAGGACTTTCTTTCCCTATCTTTTTCCTCGAATCTTTATTTGACTAGTTGTGCACTATGGCATTGTGTGAAAGAGCATCTTCCTTGTTCACAGTCATTTTTTTACTTTTCTTAGAGGGTTTTCATTATTGTGTAAAGGTCTAGATTGTTTTCTAATCTGAACCTCTCCTATGATATATTTATGTAAACTATCTTGATCTTAAGGTTATGCAAAGTAGTACTATCCTTTATTGATCTAGTGTGGTTTTGAGCTTATGGGAGTTATATTTTAAAGTTTGGTGCATCACCCTATTAACTTTCTTAGGAGACCTTACTCTATTTCTAACCCTTTTCTAATGAAGCATTAGGCTTAGTTTCAGTGTTAGGTGAGAATCAAAAAAGAAGTTGACCTACTCTAGAGGTTCAACCCCAACATAGGTTACCCAAAACCTAGGGTTATTCACATTATTTGACCAAGGTTTGAATAAAGAGGCATTAATAATCTCCTTTCCCAACTTATTTTGCAATTCTAGTTGATAATAGGAGGAAATCCCTAAATCTAAGATGAGACACCATAAGATGGATCCTAATTTTGGAGAGCATGGGCCTAAACTTCTTGATGAATCTCAAGGTTACAATAACTTAAATCTCAATGAAAGTATATCTCACCTCATGCCATTCTAGCCCTTAACTAAAATGGCAATTGTATGCTCCATTACTTCACCATTCTTCTACATCAGCATAACTGATATGTTGTCAATGTTAGCAAAGGTGTACAAGATGAAGTCTTTAGAAAAATCAAAATTTAAGAGTGAGTATGCTTGGTAAATTTCATGTTTTATGGCTTTAAAAGATACATTTCCTTAATATGACCAATAAAACACTTAGATCTTCTTCATCATGGTGGTGATAGGATTGACTAGGTTTTTAAAACTAGGTATGAACCTTCTCATGAAGTAGATCTTCTCAAGGAAGATTTGAATCCCCTTCCTATGTTTTCGAAAAGATAAGGATAATAAAGCACTTAGTATATCAATATTAATGGATAATCCCTTTTTTGAAACAATATAACCCAGTTGTTTGCCTTCATACATAGAGAACACACATTTTTTTGGATTTAAAGAGATCCCATACTTTCTACATCTTTGGAATATCAGCTTCAAATGGTCCATATGTTCACTAATATTTATGTAGAATATTGTAATGTCATCTAAGTAGACTAATACCATTTGATTTAGCATTCTTTAGAAGGCCATGTCCATTTCTCTTTAAAAGGTTTCCCCAGCATTGGATAATCCAAAAGGCATCTTATAATAAGTAAATGTCCCCCACTTGGTAGTGAAGGTAGTCTTATATTGGTCCTCTTCTCTTACTATTACTTGGATATAACCTAAATATCCATCTAAGAGAGAAAAGCATTCTGAACTAGAAACTACTTATAGGAGTTATTCCATGGATGGTAGAGGGTAATTATCCTTCAAAGAGACCCTGTTAAGATCCCTTAAGTCCACACATAGTCTAATCTCCCCACTCTTATTTATGATAGGTACTAGATTAGCTACCTATAAGGAGTTCCTGACCGAGAAGAAGATCCTAGATTTAACAAGCTTATTCAATTCCTTTCTCATGAGTTCTTCTATCTTGGGATTTATGGGCCTTTACTTTTACTTTATAGGCTTGGCATTAGCCTCTAGTTATATTATGTCTTGGTCCAAATTAGGATCAAATCCCCTTAATTCACTATATTTTCAAGCAAATATGTCTACATATTCCTTGTAGAGCTCTATGAAATCATGCCTTTCAACTTTAGTGCTTTCCTTTCCAAGCTTGAGGATATTATCTTCAAAGATAAGAAAAATCTCATAGTTCTCTTCTTAGTTGAAATCACTATTTTATCCTTCCTCATACGGTCCCCTTCATGAAATATGCCTTCTAGGGTGAATATACCTTTAAGAAGATTATTAGACCTTGATTAAACAATCTACTCCCCATAGTGATGCTATAATTTTTCTTGGTTGAGGGAGAACTCTTCTTCTTGATGTAAAAAACATTTAATTTGTTTGTCATTTTGAAAGACCTGCTAATGAGCTTTATTATCTAGAACTAATGATCTTATTAATACTTTAACATCTGGTTGAACCTTAGTCCTTTTAAATTTATTGGGGATGTCAAAATGAGCCCCCACAAGTATTAGCCTATCAACATGTTGATTCTAGACTATTGGGAATTATTGAATTTTGAAGGCCTTAAAGGCCTCAATTAGGTCCCACACTCTATGTTTTCAAGACATAATTAAGGGGTTCCTAGTGGCACTCTAACCTCTAACTTGGTGTATAACCAAATTACTATCCCTATAGACTTACAACTACTTGATCCTTCTCTTATTATCCCATTGAAGGCCATGGATGAGACCCTCATATTTTAATGCATTGTAATAGTAGCTAAATTAGAACATATATGAAGATAATTACTTATCATTTGAGGGGGATATTATCATTAAACCCACAGCCACCTCCATAGTTTCTCCTTGAACCATAAATTCAAACTTCCATAGAACACTAGGATCTTCTTGAGGCCTCAAGAGGGATTACATTAGTTTGTTTTATTCATGCAAATAGTAGACACCTAAGTCCCTTTATTCAACACCTTCTAATGGGTCCACCAACTTGATGTCATTACATAGCTCATCCAGGAACATGTCTAGTACCTCTTCTATGTGAGTGTAATTGATGTTGACATTATCTAGTCCATAAAGTTCTATATGGAATTATGCAATGGGCTTAGAATTTATTGAGACTTTATCCCTATAACTTGTATACATGCCATATAGGACCAATATACTACAAGATATACCCCTATATTTTATGTGAACTCTATAGATCGGCATAATGAAAACTGACGAGGTGCATCCAAGATCAATACATCTGGAGCCATAGAGACACTTGGAGAATCATGTAGGGCCATATTGAGGTCCTTGATTATTCTAGATGGCTTGGGAGAAGAACCATCAAATTGAATCCCTCCTTTGTACTGTGATTCATATTTTAGGCCAAGTTGATCAGCTATGGACTTTAGTATTACCTAGGTATTAACACCATTGTCCACTAGGAAAGTGTTCACTAGAGTTGCAAATGATCATTGAAATATAGAATGGAGGAGGGTTGACTGATTTACCTAATTATTTTTCACTTGATTCTTTAGCTACATTGGTGAGAACTTTATTTACCTTTCTTGGTGGCTTCTCTACAACATTGATTTTTGATAGTCCTTCTTGAAGGATGTCTACTTGCGTAGACATAGAGAACATATCCCACATGGGCACACTCACATTTGAACTTTTCATTTGTTCAACATTTTTTATGGGTAAACCACCAACCTTTTCTTGTGTTTTAGGATCCACCAATGTTCTTTGTTGAACTTGTGAGCCTAAAGGCACTAAAATATTCCCTTGGACCTAATGCTTTTGGAGGATTAGAACCTTTGAAGTGACAACAATTTTATTTGGATTTTTCAATGGAGTGATGGTAGGAATATATTTAAATGCTTCCCAATTACCATCCATGTTATTCCTTTTAAATATTGTGTTTTCTACTAGTAGAATATAGGCTTGGCTAAAACTAGCCTATTGGTTGGTTATGTAGCACTCTTCTTATTCATAATTCATCATTATAGCATCCAACTAATTTGTTTCTTGACTAGACCATTGACCTTGTGGAGGCTCTACTAGCTTGGTCATCATAGGTACATTTGCATTTTGGGCCATTAGAGCTTGGTTGTATCCAAAATTAGTAGCTTGATTCCATTAATCATTGAAATCTTGGTTAAGGTCAATATTTGGGACAATATGTTGACCAAGGGACTAATTTTAAGGAATGATACCCTCTAATTCTTGAGCCACATTATTTTTAATTGGGACTAAGGAGTTAGAAGTACTATCAACATTAGGATTTTAGTTATTTTTCCTATTATAGCCTTGATGCCCTTGTCCGTAGTTTTAACCTTGGCCCTAACTTTGGTAGTTCCCCTTATATGGTGGCCTATTTTATTGAAAGGATTGATATTGAGGTTGATATGAACTTTGATAAGGCCTATTAAAATCATGTTGCCTTTTGACATTTACTATCTCATTCCCCAAGGATTGAAACATGCTTTTGAGCTCTTGAAAGTTCTTTTGCTCTAGTGAATCACTAGATCCACTAGTGGAAGCTTTCTCTTATTTTGGTGTAGGTATTGAAATAATTATTGGTGTAGGAGGAATAGCATTAAGTGAATGGATATAAATAGGAGGTGGTTTTATTTCAATAAATAAGGGTATTGGTGGTTTGGGTGTAAAATTGTCAACTTGAACTAGACAATTTTATGCTTTGATGGCCACCTCATATGCATCTAGAAGTATATTTCCTCTCATATATTAGATCATCACTACTATGTCACTATTTAAAGTCTTTAAATAATACAGGAAGGAAAAGTTAGGTGTTGGTCTAACTGTGACTAGATTTCTATCCTATATTTTTTGGAACCTTGTTTTTAAGTCTTGCATGACTTAATGAGGAGCTCTCCTAATGGTAGTTAGCTTCTCTACAAGTGAAAAATTGTCACTTTTGTCTTCAAATATTTTAGACAAGGCTTCCCCTAATTATTCCCATGTTTAAATGGAGTTATTATCAAGGCCTCTGTACTAATCTATGGCCTTTGCTTTCAAATAAGTAGCTAATAACCTAATAGATATATTCTCCTCAATGACATTATGGATATTGAAAAAGTTGGATATGTCTATGAGATGCTCAGAGGGTGTTGTAGCTTGGTATCCAATGTAATAGTGAACACTTTTAAGGGATCCAACTAGGATAATATCATAGTGAGTAAGGGATAGATGGCTTTGGCCATTAAAAGATGAAAAATATCTAGGGGTTGTCATGGATATGTAATCATTTAATGAAGGTCTTAGTATAGGGGTAGGCATTGAAAATTACCTAGGAGGAAACATTTTATTATATGGATGTGTATTGGTAAACCTTAATCTATTTTATAAATTTTAAGGTAGTTTAATAGATTCAAAAGGAATGCCTCTTAAGGTTGACCTTGTTGTCACCTTTGGTAAGAGATGAATCTATTAATTTGCACCAGAGTGTTGATTCTTCCTTTTAGAGTTTCCAAATATTGTATTTTGGGAGCTTAACTATTATAAAATTGATCAAACCAACATCAAATTTAATCAATCTTCCTTTTAAAATAAGTGGGTCCCATCAAGCATGTTAAAACTAGTATGGCTAAAATTTACATCATTTAGAGGAGGGTTCTTTAAGCCCTTTCCAATTTGAGCATAACTACATGAACAACCCCATGTTTTGAGTCACATATGGTTGAGTTAAACCTTTGGAGAAGGCTGAATTCCTCTTGATGCTTACCTAAACTAATGATAGACTATTTCTTTGTAGGTAAAAGGGTTAGAAAGAGAATTAGGGCTCCTAAGAAGGCTAAAAGGGTGATACACCAAAGTTAAATGGACACTCATATAAGCTTGAACACACACTGGATTAACAAAAGACAAATATAGTTTACTCAATCTCACAATCTCACTAATTTAACAAATGTTTCATGGGAGAGGTTCCAAATAGAACACTAATCTAGACCTACAAGTTATCTTGAAAGCACCTTCAAAAAGACAAGTAGAAGGATAGTTAACTAGGAAGAATATCCTTCATAAATTCACCATACACAAGCATATTAAGCACTGATTAAAGATAAGGGATAGATAAAGAGTTGATCCTATTACTTCAAAAGGTAGTACTTATAATATTTTGATCATGTTTAACCTTATCAAACAAGCACACTTTTGCAAGAGTCTTAATGAGTATCCTTATCCTAGAAAAGAAATGATAAATTTTAAGAGATAAGAACCCCTTCCATGGGAATGAGACTTGGATAAATAGGAGAAGAGAGAGGAATAAAGTATGTGGGAACATTATATCAAAAAAAGAACACTTTATCCTTGATCATTAAATGAACCTAAGCTACCACCTTTTCCTCCTTAGCTAATGGAAGCATTTCCACCTTTTTATCAGACTGAGAAGGTTACTAATGGTTTTTAGGATGCATTAAATGACCCTAGCTATAGTTCCTAATACTAGACCTTTTCTTTGAACCTTCATGCCATCTCTCACTTGAATATAAAACTTTGTGCTCATGGATCTGATCAAATCATGGTTTTGTGCCTTTTAAGCAGTTGCTTGTTAAAACTATGGCCATGTTGAAGGATGAATATCCTTTTCATTATATATATATATATATATATATATATATATATATATATATATATATATATATATATATATATATATATATATATATATATATTATCTTCATGTTTGGATCATAGGTCCATTTATAGGTGGAAGACCAATCTAGGGTTATTGCTTTTCATATAGTTTCCATATTAGTACAAACCTTTCATATAGTTTTCATGTAGTTTCCATATTAGTGCCTTTTAAGCAGTTGCTTGTTAAAACTATGGCCATGTTGAAGGATGAATATACTTTTCATTAATCATGTGTGTGTGTGTGTGTGTGTGTGTGTGCGCGCGCACGCGTGCGTGTGTGTGTATATATATATATATATATATATACACACACACATACACACACACACACATATATATACACATATACATATATATATATATATATATATATATATATATATATACATATACATATACATATGTGTGTGTGTGTGTATTATCTTCATGTTTGGATCATAGGTCCATTTATTGGCGGAAACTTAATCTAAGGTTATTGGTTTTCATATAGTTTCCATATTAGTACAGACCTATAGACTATATAGCACCTTTTTGTTATAATATGTTCAAATAGACCTATCCTTTCTCTAAAATAACTAAAATACCATATATGAATACATGGATCCTCTTAAAATTGTGAACACTATTGTAAAAACAACCTTAACTAAGCAAAAATATGAACCAAAGGTCCATATTTAACCTTAATGGTGTTCTATATGTGTTCTTTATATTTTACTGCATCATATTGACTACTCTATGGAATTTGAATGAGTTTTGATGGCATCAAAATGACCCTAAAAAACCTTGTTTCCCTTGGTAAAAAATGGCTCTTTAACCTTTGTCACAAATCTTGGGCCTACCTTTACTCTGATTGCCATCAAAATATGACTCGACTCGTTAACATATTGACTCATCTCACTCTTTTGATTTTGATCTATATAAATCCATACAAGTCATTCATCCTTTACCAATTAAATGCATTATCAACACTTGTCATGCATGCATTTTATCTTGAGATTCATTGACCCCTTTGACCTCTACTTATTGTTAGATTTGAATTCTTGATCAAATTCCATCTATTGATCTATTGAGACCCATTATTTGAAAGCTAATGACTACTTCATGATTTTAAAATTGATGTCCTCACTCCTATAAAATGACATTTATGTGACCATCATTAACATTAATGTAACCATCAAACTTAATATCAAATGTATTTCCTTTTATTTATCTAAAACTTGATGTTTTCATGAATGTCTTCTACATTTTGACCAACTTTTAGTTCTTGGATCTTGAATAACAAGAATCATGCAGGCACCAAACTTGTACGAGATGTTCTTGAGGCCAAAAAGAATGAACCCAGTTGATCCTCTGGTCCCAAGAGCCTTCTAAGTTTGTCTATAAAATTTTCAAATTCACTGGTCCATTCATTCCTTCTTGATGTCTTGATGATGGTCTAGTTAATTTTGATAAGTATGGGAAAATTAGGTAAATTTGACTAAGGAGCCAACTTTGAATATGCATAACTTCTACCATGATTTGGTAGATGATCTAAAACTTAGCATGTAAAAGCTAGGGACTAAGATGAACAAACCCATGTGATAATTTTTTCCTAATACTACCATACATGTGAGATATGAATTTTTCAATATGCTCACTTGGCTCTATTTGAGATTCTTTGAAAATGGCTAAGTTTAGAAACTTAGCAAATTTTGATTGAGAGGCCAAATTTTGATCTCCATATATTTTGATGCACTTAGGTGGATGAATTGAAACTTAGATAATATGTTATTAGGACTAAAATTAATAAACCCATGTGACCATTATCTCTTGGAACCCTCACACATGTGAGATATAACATCAAAAAATTGCCTACTCAAAATTTCTACCACTAGCCCCAAAATGTCTATATGAACATAATGAATAACTAGATGAAAAAAATGCATTTACATACTAATTCCATTTACTCTTGACATTATTAAGGGTCTCTAAAACTTTTCCATCTATTCATCCATTATCAACATAATCCATATTGGTACAAGCTTGGTATGTGGGTTGAAAATGGCCAATAGTGACATAAGGGAAAATTAAGACATGACACAAATGAACAAAGTGTAAAAAATATTAAGTGACATAAATAAAAATTAATAAATATATTTATGACCCTATGAATACCCTATAGGAATTTTGAATATATAGGGGGTTGACCTAATTTTACCTAGGGTCAAATTTGGTCAATAGTTTAGCATTTCATAGGGGTAGCAAGCCTGGTATGCTAAGGCATAGTAGCCGTATCCTATCTTTTGGAAATGAAGTAACCTATAAATTATTACTGACACTAACAATCCTTTGAAAATACACCAAACACACCACACATAAGGAAATAAGAAACAAAAAGTCACACTTGTGTTCTCAAGAACACTTAGTGAAAACACAAACCAACTGAAATCAAACACACATATCCTAGTATATATAATACCTCAAGAAACTTGAGGTTAAGCACCTTCTTCATTGATTTAACTAGGGTCCAATGCAATTCCTCTTGTATCACTATTTCTTTAAGAAAACAAAACATAATATGAGGCATGATTGTCTATGAACACATGCTTGTGGAAATAATCAAAATAATTACCATGATTGAATATTCTATTGGATGTAATTTTGTCATTTGGAGTACTCAATAATACTCCATCCATATCTAAAAAAAACTTGTTTTATGTGGTAGATGGATTATAAATTTTCACGGTCACTTGATAGATTTCAATTAAATAATTGGGAGTCATCAAATCCTTCTCAACTTTATATACATTTGGAACAAGATATATCTATTATTGGAAGACATCAATACCATGTTTAGATCTACCAAGAACTTATTATTTCACCATAATATTTTATTTCTCATATGAGGTCTTAAACTCTTCTTCATGCTAATAAAACACATCTTGGATTACCAAGGTTGCTTCTTACTTGATATAGATATCAAGGTCTTCCTTGTACTCATTAGAAACATGATTAAACTCATCAGGTCTATTCTCCTTTTGAATAAATAAAATCCTAGTAACCTCCTCAAATTATTGAATAATAGAATTGAATTTTTTCCAAATTTCATCCATCTCCTCATGATATTTAGGTTTAAGAATGTTTTCTTCTTTTGTAGGAAGAATTGGATGCTCACTAAGACTATCATGTTTTACTACAACTAGGATGATCACTAATACTATCATGTTTTTCCACAATCACCATCCACATGTATGACATATTTTCCCAATGCAACTTGTTCTAGGATGTTATTATGGTTTTCATCAAGTACTCCATAACAATCCTCATGAAGTATGTAAGTTCTAAGAATAGTTTCTTAAAAAACACCTTGCTTGCTCCCTACTCATCAAGATACAAATTAGATATGCCATCGAGGAGAGTTAGAGTCTCTTGATCACTAGGTTTTTCATATTTTTCAATCATATTTCAATTCATGTTATAAGTGTAAGTCATATAAGGTTCAACATGTAAACTAGAAAGAGCCTATGACTTGATTGTTACTTTTGCACCATATCTAGTCCTAAACCCCATATAGGACTAGTCTAAAGTTAGATAACATCTAATTTTAGTATTGAAATCTCTTGAAAAACAATGTGAAAAATGATAAGGCACATCTAACACTACAAATATTTATAAATGGTGAATTTAGGACAAGCATGGAGAATCAATTGCAAACCTCTAATTATGCCAATGGTCTTGGTAGTTAACTGATGGAATTTATAAATAAGTGTACATATACATGATAGGATTTAGAGTGAATTTTAATAATCAAATTATAATGAAATAATCAGACATATCAATTAATATGTATGCAATAATTACCATGAAAAATATCAAAGAGGTAAAAAAACCCACTAAAGTGATATTCATATATTTGAGAAACCAAATCACCCCAATACAGAAACTCCTCTTTCTCACTTCTTCAATAGCTTTCACATAAATATTTGTCCACACATAATTAATTATTTGTATAATATTATTTTCACACACTAATAATAGGGGTAAAACATTATTTATGATGAAATGTGAAGGGATGTGACCATTGTAAATACTGAGTCAAATCATCCTGAGAATATTTTAAATTACTGATAATAATAAACATATATGTTTTATTTTTACCAATAAGTAATAAATAACTTATGTTTTATTATTTATTTACATGAATTTTTTAACCCATGTTAATAAATAATTAATAATTATCAATTAAGTACTTAAAGTATACTAAGGGTCTTATAATTTCACCACTTAGACATTAAATGTTGTGACACTCCCCCTTAATTCTATGTGGGGTTAATGTCATAGTCATATTTAAAAAAAGAGATTGTACTATATAAAAAATTGAATGATTTAAAAACATTAATCATGGAAAACATCACCTTTTGAAACAAAAAGGAATGATAATCCATAAACTACTCAAGAGTAAGTTTAGACTAGCATGACCATGAGATTACATCTCATAGTTTATCATGAATAATCACTAGGCATATTTGGATCCTTTTATAACATAAGAAACTTCATTACAAAGTATTATTTTAATGTATTGGGGTAGAAATTTAAAACTTACACACTAATTTTACTCAAATCACATAAATTCTACATGAAGTTTAAAATGATTTATAATGAGAAGAAGTATAGAGAAGGAGAAGAAACACATGGCCATCAAGAAGTGGAATTGTCATGCACACTCCCCCTCAATGGTAACTCTAAGAGTCTCAATATTACATGAAACTGATAAAACTTGGTAGTACCAATTGGTTGTGTGAAGATATCTATTAACTATTCACCCATATAATAGAACTGTATATCAATATCACCATTTAGGACTTTTTCTTAGATATAATACACATGAACTTCAATATGTTTAGTTCTTTGGTATTGTAATAGATTTTTTTCCATAGATATACAACTTTGGTTATCACAATGAAGGATGGTAGTTTGAAAAACATCTAAATGAAGTTCTCCCAATAGACTTTTCAACCACATGTATTCTTTAATACCTTCCATATCACTTTTGTACTTAGATTCTGTAGAAGAGAGAAAGATAATATATTTCTTATTGATGGGAAAGACAATATATTTATTCTTGATGGTCCAAATGATAGCACCTACACCAAACTTAAACATATATATAGAAGTAGATTTGTGATCTAAAGTATCATTAGCATGGTTAGCATCACAATAACCATATAAATTAGTATTATTAATGGATGAATAAAATAAACCATAGTTTATAATTACTTTGATATAATGAAGAATACGTTTAGCTAATTTCTAATTACCCAAATAAGGATCATGCATAAATATATAAGCAACACTAATAGCATATAAAATATATGGCCTACTAATGGTTAAATAAATCAAAATTCTAATAAGCTATCTATAAAAAGTAGGGTTATATTTTTCACATGTAGGTTTAGGATCAAGTTTAACACCAACTTCAATATGAGTATTGGTAGATTTATAATCAAGCATGTTAAATTTAACAAGAAGATTATGTGCATATTGATATTATGATACAATAATTGAATTTTTATCCTAAAATATAATCATTCCTAAAAAAATGATTTAGAATATTTAAATCAATCATTTAAAATATTTGACTTAGTTTATCCTTATATTTATGAATTAAACTAGTTAGATTGCTAGTAATCAACAAATCATAAACATATAATACAATCAAAATAAAATGACCATTTTTAACTTTAACAAAGAGATCATTATCTGAATAACAATTAGAAAAAATCCAAATCTTTAAAAAAATAAGCAATTCTAGAATACCAAGCTCTAGGAGCTTATTTTAAACCATATAATGAATTTTTAAATTGCATACATAATATTATTCATTAGGATTAGTTAAACCTTTAGGCTAAGTCATATAGATTTATTCTTCTAAATCACCATTAAAAATGCATTCTTGACATCTATTTAGTGGATAACCTAACCATTTTGCACTATAAGAGTAATAATAAGTCTATCCATACTCATTTTTGCTACAGGAGTAAAGGTTCAACATGGTCAATCTTGGGCATTTGAGTAAACCCATGAGAAACTATTATATCTTTAAATTTGTCAATTTTACTAATTGAATTATATTTGATTTTATAAAGCCACCTATAATTGACAATGTCTTTTAGGTGGAGGAGGGACAAGATCCCAAGTTTGATTTTTAATTAAGGCATTATATTTATCTTACATAGTAATATTCCATCTATCATCTTGAGTGGATTCCTCAAATGATTTAGGTTCATAATAATACATAATCATTAATGCATGATAATAATGTTGACTTCTAGTTAATTTAATAAGATTATCAACATTATAAGATTAGATTAGGTATTCTTATGATTTAGTTTTTTTATATTAAACATGAAACTCAGGGGGTTCATTAGACTCTATGTTATCTATAAGTAGATCAACTTCTTTAAGGGCATCTATTTCATCACAAGGAGAAACATGAGAGTTAGGTTCATCAATAGAAGAACACTAAGGAGGATCCAAAAAAGGCTCACAAAAGGATGTTTCAAGAATAATAACATTAATTTTCTCAATAATCTAACATTAATAGGGTTCATACACTCTTAAAACTTTTTTCTTACCTCCATATCCTACAAAAATTCAAGAATAGGAAGTGGGGTCAAGATTCTTCCTCTTAACTTTAGGGACAAAGATAAAAGCAGGACTGCCAAAAATCTTGAGATGAGCCACATTAGGTTTTTTTAAGTCCAAATTTATAAAGGGGTATAAATATGTAATGATTTTGTAGGGAATCTATTAAAAATATGAATGATACTGTTTATGTCTTTGGCCAATAAGAACTTAAGAAAATTTTCAGATTGTAACATTGTTTTAGCCATTTCTATGGTGCAGTTTTTCCTTTCAGCAATACCATTTTGCTAAGGGGAATAGGAAGTTGTTAGTTCCATTTGAATACTAAAACTTTAAAAAAATAGAACTCTTTACTAACATATTCACCAAAATTATTAGTTCTTAATCTCTTAATAGAAAAATTAGATGCATTTTCAACACTAGCTTTAAATTTCTTAAATTTAGACCACACATCTAATTTATTTCTAATGAAAAAGGACTAGATCATTCTAGTTTAATAATAAATAAAAATAATATTACACAAATAAAAATTAAGATATATAAATTCAAGAGGTACTAAAACATCAATATGAATCGATTCTAAAGGATGTGACGAATTCACATCATGATTCTTGTGAAAGGGGTTAGTATCTTACTTACCATGTAAGCAACCCTCACAAGTTTTATGATGAGAAGGGATAGAAGGAATTAAAACAATAAGATTATTTTCAGATATATCATGTAAAATTATAAAATTAATATGTTCTAATCTTTCATTATATAATGGAGATTCATTATTACTATACAATGAAAAAAAACATGTAGAAGAAGGAAAAAAGATATATAAACCATTCTTTTGGACACCTTAAATAATCAAGGAACCAAAATGATTTCTAATGGAATAATTATATTTAATTAATGTTACAATAAAATTATCATTTTTAAGTGGAGAATAAGATAGAAAATTATTTTGAATCTTAGGTACATATAAAACATCATTAATAACAATATTTGAGAATTTTGCTTTTCCCTATTTAGTTACTTCTAAAAGAATTATGTCCTAAGTAAATTATTCTAGAGATATATATATAATCACATAAAATATATGATAAACATATCATATGGTACAATTCACCGCTATCTAAAATCCATTAATTTTTATTTGAAGCACATAAAGCAACATATAAAACAATAACATTTAAATATTGATTGTTAATCTAATTAGGGTTTTGATTCTTCTTGTTTTGATTAAAATTCTTCTCTTTTTTATTTTTAGAGGTTTTATTGTTATTTATATCCTTATTTTTATAATAGGTTTCCCTTCTATGACCAAATTTACCCCATAAATTATAAGTTTCATTAAACTTAGGCATATGATTCTTTTTAGCAAATTTATTATCCCCATGTTTGCTTTTAGTAGAATTAAGGTAAGATTTTTTGTTTATAGTTTTATCAAAAACATTATTAAGAGTGATAAGTTATTTAGTGGCATTCTCCTTAGAATCAATATTGGTAATCACTTATTCTTCTTGAATCAGGAGAGCAAATAAGGTGGTAAGGTCATAAATATATTTCTCAATTTGATAATAAGAATTCAAAATTGAAATTAAATTTCTAAAATTTTCATGAATATTTAACTTAATGATAAAATAAATCAAATTATCTTAAATCAAATTAAAATTACATCGATCTAACTGAGCTTTAATGTTTTTTAATTTTAGAAAGAAAGTTAACAACTTTTTTATCACCTTTCATAGGTATAGTTAATAATTAAAGGATTAATTTAATGATAGTTAAAAGGTGAGTGCCTTAATTCATAGACTCAAGGAGTTTATAAGAATCATTAGGAGACTCTTGATTACCAATGTGGAGAAGGAATTCATCCTTAACACTACAAAATAATGGACATATCTTTTTGTGATTTCTGTGAAAATGAATTGGTAAGCTTAGGGGTTATAAGTCATCTATAATGAGATTTTTTAGTCCCAAAAATAATATTCCATAATTTTTGGGCCATAAATTTAGTTTTAACTTGAATTTTACATATATTATAATTATTTCCATTAAGCATTTAAGATTTATATAAATAAAAATTAGGTGAAGCCATAGCTTCCCTTTAAATAATGTAGTAAACAAATGCTTAAAAAGAAACTATTTTAAATAATTTTTTTGAAATATTTTAAAAATAAAGTGAGTTTTACATCCAACTATACTTAATTACACAATTTATATGCCAAACAATGCAAATAACTAAATTAAATTTGTACAAATATAGGTGTCAAAAGAGTCACACTCAAAATGACTACTTAAACATTATTATTAAAAAAAGGTGTTCAAACTTTAACATAAGGATTCAAAATAAAAAATTACCACTCCAATGCTTCCATAATGTGCCAAAACCTAGTGATCAACTGGTTATATGACTATATGTATCAAAAAATTCACTAGGTCAAAAGCTGAAACAAGTTTGATAGGTCACCTAAGGTTTTAGATGCATGAGAAGTTGACACACAAATAAAAAAATAGGTTTCTAAAATAATTAAATTTGAAAAAAAATAACTTGAACAAGTTAATTAATATTAAATTTAGGGGGTTTTGAACTTGGGACCTCCTTTTTTAAAAGTTTTTAGCAAAAATAAAACCAACAATCCTTCAAAGAACCCAATTAAGAATATGCATGCACTAATATATATTTGAACCTTGTTATATCTAATTTTTTAAATTAAATATATATATATATATATATATATATATATATATATATATATATATATATATACGTGTATGTAATTTTAAAAGTAAATAAAAATTTTATAACTTTTTGTAAAAAATAACTATTTTTCAATGTGGGACCCAAGTGGCTTGCATAAAAAATTAAGAAATTAAAAAATAATTTATTTTAAAAATAATTTTCAAAACTATATGAAATAAAACTCCTACATGTAGTGTGCATAGGAAAATAATCTCATATAATTAGTATTTTGGTAATGCCTAGTAAGATGAATAGTCCACCAAATAGTCTAAAATTTTCCCACTCTTCATGAATTTACCCACTAAAAATAATTACAAGTTTAAATTTTGATTTTTGGTAGAGAAACTATCTTTTTCACTTCACTAGGCCATATTGTGTTGCCTTCAAGAGATTGTAAAAAAATAAATTGAAGCTTATAATGCTTTAGAGAGATTATCAGGGGTTTTTTATTCATAATAATTGTTAACATAATTTTTAAACACTATAAACCACCACCATAATCAATTTAGATAAATTTTAAAGTTTTTAGGCTCCACAAGTTGTACTTGGCTATACAAGAGCTCTTAATACAACCTAGACTAAAAAAAATATTCACAACTATTCCCTTTGCTCTTGAGTGGTGTTTGGATTAAGATCCAAGATGTGAAAATGATGAACCAATCCTCCCAAAGATCTATAAAAAAATATTCTTCCTCTATGCCATACACAGGCTTGCAAGAATCTTAAAATAATTAAAAAAATATTTTAAATTGAATAAAATCTAAATTATTTTAACTAAATGAAAAAATTCTTGCCAATTAAATCCACCTACTAGGCTCTATTACAATGTTAGAATTTATAAAGTAGTGTACATCCACATGATAGGATCTAGAGTGAATTTTAATAAGCAAAGCATAATTAAAGAAACACACAGATCAATGAACTATTACACATTAATTACCATGATAAAAACTCAAAGAGGTAAAAAACCCACCAAAATGATATTATTATATTTGAGAAACCAAATCACCCCAATACAAAAACTCCTTCTCACTTCTTCAATATCCTTCATAAAAACCTTTGTTCATGTATAATTCATGATTTATATTATATTATTTTCACACACTCACAATAGGGGTAAAACCCTATTTATAATGAAATTTTAAGGGATGTGACCATTGTAAATAATGGTTCCAACCGTCCTAAGAAATTCTAAAATTACTGATAATTATAAACAAATATGTTTTATTTTTACCGACAAGTAATAAATAATTTATGTTTTATTATTTATTTACACAAAGTTTTTCATCGATGTTAATAAATAACAAATAATTTTTGTTTATTTACTTAAAATATATTAAAGGTATTATAATTTCACCACTTAGACATTCAATATTCTAACATTGATCCATTTAATTGTAGTACACCTTTGGCATGGGGTTCATATTTCAAGTTCAGTTTGTCAGCAACTTGTTTGGCCATGACACAAGTACTAGATACACTATCAATAAGTCAATTGTGCACCAAATAATCTCCAATTATTATAGATAGGTACAAATTAAGATATATTTCTACCTTTTCAACTTTAACTGATTGACCTTCACTTGGCTTCATGGTGTTTGTCAAGGCTACCTCTCTTTGGCTAGGCTATTTGGTTGTCAGACCAATATTAGATAGATCCTCTTGAAGTAGGTATTCTTGTTTAGTTATTTCCAATGTATCCAAAATTGAAAAATTCACATAATAACTATTAATCTGATCTATAATGCTAGTGAAAGGATCACTAACTTTTACTTGTCCACTAGTAGAAATCATGTTGCCTAGACCTTAAGAATTTTTAGGTATGAAATGACTTATATAATTATTATCTCTTTTATTTAATTGCATATTTGGAACAAAATTATAAATACCTAGTCTTATAATTGTTTGAACATTCATTGGATAAGCATTGGCATCCCCTTGAGCTTCCTCAACTACCTTCTTCTTGGTCTTTATGTTTGTAGCTATAAAACTCACATATATGATTGACTACCCTTGATGATTAAATATGCATGAGTCATATTTCTAATAGTTTCCCAATGCAAACCCCATTTGAACACCCTTCCCATCAGTCACTCCCTCATTTTTTACTTCATCTTGAGTCAGAGCTAGCATAGTTCCCAAATTTTCCATGAAGGCTTGATTAAAGGACTCATTGACATAGGGAGATATATCATAAGGTTGGTCCAATGAAGGTTAAATATTTTTATCCAAGGTAAGGTTACTTTTAGTAGGCACTAGTGTCCTTGAGGTGGAAGGAGCATTGGTATTGTAACTATAATATGTCTTAAATTAGACTAGTTATCCTTTACCTTGGGAACAACCTTAGAAAGGAGGTCTATTGCCTTGATATTTTTGGTAAGACTAATTGGGTTGATAATGACATTGGAAAGGATTCATTTACTACTATTTAATGATCCTCTTTAGATCAAGGATTTCTTGCTGCATATATCTCATCCTTTATACCTTATTAGGTTTATTTGGTTGATTAGGGGCAACAAACTTTTTTTTACGTGGAGGAATGGGAGAAAAAATTGGTGTAGGAGTTTTCAAGTTAGTAAATAAAGGCATGGAATGTCTTGAGGAAAACTCCCATCCTAAATCAAATAATTATATGCCCTAAAGTTCACCTCATACATATTATGTAGAGAGTGAGCTCCCATAGATTGTATCATAATTGAAATGTCACTATCAAATGCTTTAAGGTAATAAAATAAATCATGGTGAGTTATTGGCCTTACCAAGATTGGGATCCTATCCCATGTCTTCTAAATCATTGTCTTGAAGTCTTGAATTAATTATTGAGGTTCTCTCTTAATGGTGGTCAACTTCTCCATTAGTGACAAGTTGTCACTCTTGTCCTCAAATATTCTTCTCAATGCATCTCTTAGCTCATCTAAAGTGGTGATTGATTTGGGTTCCAATATTCTATACCAATCAATAGTTTTAACCTTGAAGGAGATAGACAACAACATGATATAAATTTTATCCTCTATGTTGTGATTGATATTTCAAAAGTTAGTAATGTTTATTATATACTCAATGGGTGTGATGGAATATTCACCAGTGTATGATGGAACACTTTTGAGGGTAAACATGGGGATATCATCATATTTAGAAAGTCTTAGAGGGATATAGCCATTAAAGGAAATAAAATGATGGTTCCTTGCCATGGTGTCCTTAAGAATTGGTAGGAATGTGGGAATCAAGAACCTTCTTATGGGCTTGTGAGTAAGATATGACCTCTTTGGATAGGCATGGGTATTCTAAAATCTACTTGATTTATAGGAATATGGATGAAGTTATTGAAATTAAAAAGGTATGAATTTATTGATATACCTTGTGTTTACCTTAGACATGAAAGAGTGCACTAGTCTGCAACTAAGAATGAAACTTTTGAATTTCCAAATACTACAAGAAGTAGACTGTTACAGCTCCTTGTTGTCAAAGCCAACATTTACCTTGAATAACCATCATGGACTTTATATTCCATCAGTCATGAAAAAACTATTATATCCAAAAATTTAACCCTATATAAGTCAATTTTAGATTATCAATTTTAGGATAACATGGAACTATCTCCCTTCATATGCAAGTTACTATAAGAGATAGATCTCTAGGTTTGAAATGGCAAGATACCCTGATTTATCTTCTAGGCTCACACTACACTAGACTAATCTCTATTTGGGATGAAAAGGTAAGAATAAGACACAAAATTAACCTATTATAATGAGTTGATACACAAATTTATCTCCACACAACACACATTCATTTTCTCTTAATAAAGAAAGACTATTTGAACTAATATCAACTCTATGTTCTTCAAACATAAATATTTCTCATAGAGGTAAATTTTTATGCCTATCTAGAGGTGGCTGATAATAATATCTGATATAATACACTACTATGCCATTTAAAAATTCAAGATACACTTAAAAAATAATACACTTTATGAAACCTATTAGTAGATATGTCACTCACACAAACATACAAGAGTAGATGTAGAAATAAGGAGAACATGTTCTTCACTTTTAAGCCACATAAACCAATTTACATAATAAAGAACGAGATTGAAAATAATGAATCAATTCATAAAAATTTATTCAAATGAAAATGATGTTTCAAAACTATTAGGGCTTTGCCATACCAATTATGTATCTATTACAAAGCCAAAAAAGGCTTGAATATATAGACATAAGAGAAGAGAGAGAAGAAGTCAAGATGAAGTGTCACAAGACCAAGTTTTGAACTCTATAAAAAAATTAAAATTACCATATAATTAATTGTAAAATAATTCATGAGGCTATCATGAACATGTTTCAATTTTAAATAGAGCACCTTTCTCAAGTTGGTGTAGACCCTTTATTGTCTTGCTTTGAAACTGCCTTCATGATGGTGAGGGGTTCACTTGATTTTCAAAATATACCATAGGAATACTTGAAACATAATATATCAAATTATAATGTGGATAAGAGGTTATTTCAAGTCATCTATGCCTCCCTAAGTAATGAATCCATCCTTATCACTTATCATTCACTACCCACATTCATTCATCACTAGTCTTCTAGGTTTGTCCTCACACTTGTCACTTAAGTGACTTAAAGTTACTCATGGATATTAATTTTAGGTTATGTATGACACATATTTATAAACTAATTTCCTTCCACTCCATCAATTATACCTAAAAATTTTCCAAGTCACCTTGATCACTATCTCACTAGGTAGTCACTTCTCCATTTCACTATCTCATTTAGACTATCTATAATGAAAAGTGTAGCAGAGAGGTTTTTATCCAAAAACATGGTTATTAGTAAGTTTTATGAGTTAGGAAAAGTCTATAGAGACCTCCAAAAATAGTTATCACTTTTGCATTGTCCTCTATACCTACAAAACATCCTAATTCCTATAAAAAAAACATAATATTAGGTCAATCCATATGAATGATAATATGGAAAAATCGGATATAAATGAGCCTAAGAGAGTTATATAAATTTAAAAAAACTTTAATATTTGTTTTATTCCTCATAAATTCATTAATTTCCATATTTTCTCCATCAAGTTGAAACCAAGGTTTTCAGAGTGTTTTAGAAGGTTTGGACTATTAGCAATTGGTCATAAAATCTTGATGTCCAAACTTAAAACCAGTTTAAAAAATTTGGATTATAGGACCAACTTAAACTCTCCCTAAGTGATTTATGTCTCATGCATAGTGTCCATACTAATATGAGTAGATGAATGTGACCCTTGAGCTCCTTGTGCGCATTCTAAGTAGGCCTGAGGGGAAATAAGGGAAATCTAGCTAATTGTAGGTCATCTCCTATAAACTAGTGTTATAAACAATCCTTAAATTTACTATAATGGTTATAAAATTATTTTTAAAGGGTTATATATCCTTATGCATGCTATTAAGCACCTATAGTGTTTAGGCCTAGTTCTAGGCCTAATTGTATTTTTTGGTATGTTTGAACCTTTTGATTGTTTCTAGTTAATATAAGGCCTTTTATATCTTCTTTCACCTTTATCATAATATTTTAAAACATCCCACAATCATTCAATAGTATCTCCTTCCTCCATTTCACTCTTCTCATACCAAATTATAGGTTATCTTGTTTAGGGAGTACCCTTTTTATAAGATAAAATAGAGGGAATATACCCTATTATTTAGACTAAAATGAGACTATGGAAAGATATATTAGGTAATTAATACCATATTATAAAAAATTTAGGGTTAGATTCTGACCCTAGTAGTCTCAAACATCAAAACTCATAAGACTAGCTTTCTAGGTCTATATAATGTAGGTAGGATTTAGTTGACTATGAGTTGGGCTACAAAAATTAGTCCTTTATCTATTTTTACTATCTTTTAAGGTCAAAATTATTTTTATTTATCATTTTTAGGATGTTTTCAACATTTTCATCCAATTTAAACATCTACTCATCAATCACTTAGTATCTTTCATTGCATGAGGTAGTCTGCAGACTTTGCCATAATGTAGGAAGCCACTTAGAATTTACAAAGCTCCTGTAGATATTGATAATTGTCTGAAGACCACATGGAATGTGACATCACAATTATGTAAGTTTTTTTAACATATTCATTCACTTCATGTTTTTGACCATGTTCTATCTTTTATCTTCCACTAGCATGATCTAACTTATGAATATACGAGATTATACAGACTTATTTGGACAATTAAACAATTAATATAGGTCACTACATATATTTGAACATTATAATTAATAATTTTTAGTTTCCCATAAGGTCATTAAACCTATTTTTAACTTTCATAAACTCAAATTTTGTCTTGAGACCACATTCTTATCACTTTATTATCCACATATTATAGGTTTGCAAGTTCAAGTTTCATTTTTCTTGAAATCATTGTATTTGACTGAGTGTAAATTTTATAAAATTTTTGTAAAAAAAAAATTATTTTTCAATTTGGGACCTGGGTGGATTGTGTGGAAAATAAAGAAATAAAAAGGTAAACTATTTTCAAAACTATATGAAATAAAACTCTTACATGTAGGATGCATAGGAAAAGAATGACATAGAAGTAGTATTTTGGTGATGCCTAGTAAGATGAATAGTCCACAAAGTAGTCTAATTTTTTTCCACTCTTCATAAATTTATCCACTAAAAATAATTACATTTATAAAATTTTATTTTTGGCAAAGAAAATTTATTTTTCACTTCACCAAGCCATACTATCTTGCCTTCAGAAGCTTGGAAAAAATAAACTAAATATTTAATTCTTAAGAGAGATTTTTAGGGGTTTCATAGTCATAATAATTGTTAAAATAAATTTTAGACACTATAAACCACCACAAAAATCAATTTAGATAAATTTTGAATTTTTCAAGCTCCACATGTTGTATTGGCCATATAAAAGCTCTTAATGGAACCCAAACTAAAAAATATATTCAAAACTATTCCCTTTATTATTAATTGGTTTTTGGATTAAGATCCAAGATGTGAAAATGATGAACCAATATCCCAAAGATCCAAAAAAAAAAATCTTCCTCTATTCTATACATAGGCTTGCAAGAAGCTTAAAATAATTTTAAAAATATTTTAAATTGAATAAAATATAAATTATTTTATCTCAAAGAAAAAATGCTTACCAATAAAGCCCACTCACAAGTATTTGGTACCATGATAGAATTTATAAATTAGTTTACATCCAAATTATATTATCTAGAGTGAATTTTAATAATCAAAGCATAATGAAAGAAACACACAGATCAATGAACTAGGGGCAACAGGCTTTTTTTTAGGTGGAGGAATGGGAGCAACAATATGTGTAGGAGTTTTAAAGTTAGGAAATATAGGAATGGGAGGTATTGAGTCAATATTCATAGATGGAATAAAATAATTTTATGCCCTAATGGCCACCTCATAGACATTAAGTAGAGTGTCATCTCCCATAGATTGTATTGTCATTGAAATGTCACTATCAAATGCTTTAACATAATAAAGGAAATCATGGTGAGTTTTTGGCCATAACAAGATTGGGATACTATAACATGTATTATAAAATATTATGTTGAAGTATTTAATGAATTATTAAGGTGCTTTGCTAATGGTTTTTAGCTGATCCATTAGTGAGAAGTTGTCACTCTAGTCCTCAAATCTTCTTCTCAATGTATCTCTTATCTCATCCCAAGTGGTGATTGATTGAGGTTCCAATGTTCCATACCAATAAATATTTTTACCCATAAATGAGATATCAAAAAACCTAATTTCAATGTTCTCCTCTATGATGTGATTGATATTTCAGAAGTTATTAATATTTCTTATATGCTCAATGGGTGTGATAGAAGACTAACTAGTGTATGATAAAACAATTTTGAGGGTAGATATGGGGATATCATCATGTTGAGAAATTACTAGAGGGACATATCCATTAAATGAAATAAAGTGATGGTTATTTTCCATGGTGGCCTTATGAATTTTTAATAATGGGGGAATCAAGATCTTTCTTATGGGCTTGTGAGTAAGATAGGACCTCTTTGGATAGGGATGTGTGTTTTCAAATTTACTTGATTTGTAAGAATATGGAGGAAGTTATTGAAATTCAAAAGGTATGACTTTAGTGAGATACCTTGTGTTTACCTTAGGCATGAAATGGTGCACTATTCTACAACCAAGAATGAAACTTTGGAGTTGGTAAATATTTCAAGAAGTGGATTATTAGAGCTCCTTGTTATCAAAGCCAACATTTATCTTGAACAACCATCATGGACTTCATGTCCCATCAGGCATGTCAAAACTATTATATCCTAAAATTTCACCCCATATAATTCAAGTATACCTTATAAATTTTAGGATAACATGGAACTATATCCCTTCATAGTCAAGCTATTATAAGAGATAGATCTCTAAGTTTGAAACAACTAGATACCTTGATTTATATTTTAGGCTCACACTAAACTAGACTAATTTATATTGTGGATGAAAAAGGAATAACTATAAAAAAATTAACCTATGATAATGAGGTGATATACAAATATATCTCCCAACAACACACTTTCATCTACACTTAAGAAAGAAAGATTATTTGAACTAATTTCAACTCTATGTTCTTCTGACATAAGTATTTCTCATAGAGGTAGATTTTTATGCCTATCTAGAGGTGGGTAAATATAATGTATGATAAAAAAATATTAATATTTCCTCTCACACTTCAATACACACTTAACAAATAATAGACTTTATGAAACCTGTTAGTAGAGATATCACTCACACAAACATACAAGAGCAGAAATACAAAGAAGAGCATGCTCATAACTTTTAAACCACTTGACATAAGTAAGTAAGAGATTAAAAAGAATGAATAAACCTTATAAAAAATTATTCAAAGGTAAATTCAGTTTCAAATCCATCAAGGCTTTCCCATACCAATTATGGACCCATTACAAAGCCAAAAAAGGCTTGAATATATAGACATAGGAGAATAGAGAGAAGAAGTGAAGATGAAGGGTCAAAATAAAAAGTGTCAAACTTAATAAAATAATTATAATTTCCATGGAATTAAGTATAAAATAATTCATAATGCTATCATGAACATGTTTTAATTTGAAATAGAGCACCTTCCTTATGTTGGAATAGACCCTTCATTGTCTTACTTTGAAACCGCCTTCATGATGGTGAGGGGTTCACTTGATTTTAAAAAACTTACATATGAAGCCTTGAAACATAATATTTAACATGATAAGGTGGAAAATAGGTTACTATGCCTCCCTAACTAATTAATTCATCCTTATCACTTATCATTCAATGCATATAGTCATTCATCAATAGTCTTCTAGGTTTATCCTGACACTTGTCACCTAAGTGACTTGAAGTTACTCATGGATATGAATTGTAGGGTATGTATGACACCCTTCCACTCCATAAATTATACCTCAAAATTTTCCAAGTCACCTTGATCACTATGTCACTAGGCAGTCACTTCTCTATTTCACTATCTCAATTAGACTATTTATAATGAAAAGTGTAGCAAAGAGGTATTCATCCACAACCATGGTGATTAGTAAGTTTTAGTAGTTATTAAATGTCTATAGATACCTCCCACAAAATTTATCGCTTGTACATTCTCCTTTATACTTTTAAAACATCCCAATTCCTACAAAAAGCATAATATTAGGTTAATCCATATAGATTATAGTATGGAAAAAGTAGATATAAATGAGATTTAGGGAGTTAAATACATGTAAAAAACACTTTCATTCTTTTTTTATTCCTCTTAAATTCATTACTTTCCATATCTTTTCCATCAGGTTCAAACCAATGTTTTTAGAAGGTTTTAGGAGGTTTGGACTATTAACGATTGTTCATAAAATCCTAGTGTCTAACCTTAAAAAAAAATTCAAAATTTTGGAGTATAGGACCCACTTAAACTACCCCCAAGTGGTTTAATTCTCATGCATAGTGTCCATACATTATGAGTATATGGAAGTGACCCTTAAGTTCCTTGTGTCCATTCTACATAGGCTTGAGAGGAAATAAGGCCAATCTAAATACTTGAAGGTCATCTCCTACAAACTAGTGTTTCCAAATAGTCCTTCAATTTACTATAAGGTTTATAAAATGATTTTTAATTGGTTATATATCCTTATGCAAGATATTAGGCACCTGTAGTGTTTAGGCCTAATAGGCCTAACTATATTTTTTATATGTTTGAACCTTATGATAGTTTATAGTGACTATAAGGACTTTTCTATCTCTATTCACCTTTTCCAAATATTTTACAACATCCCACAATCATTCAACACTATCTCCTTAATCCATTTCACTCATCTCATACCAAATTTTAGGTTATTTAGTTCAGGGAGTACCTTTTTCTAAGATAAAATAAAGGGCATATCCCCTATTATTTAGACTCAAATGACACTATGGATAGATATATTTATAGGTAGGATCTAGTTGACTAAGTTGGGGTACAAAACTTGATCCTTTGTATATTTATCCTATATTTGAATGTCACAAGGATTGTGATATATAATTTTTAGGATGTGTTAAACATGTTCATCAAATTTAAACCTCTACCCATCAATCACCTAGTATCTTCCATTGCATGAGGTAGTCTACAAACTTTGTCACAACTGCAGGTAGTCACTCAGAATTTGTAAAGCTCCTATAAATATTGATTATTTTATGAATAAAACATGGAATGTGACATCACCATTACGCAATTCATCTCTATATATTCATTCACTTCATGTTTTTTACCATGGTCTATCTTTCATCTTCCAGTAGAATGAGCTAACTTGTGAATATGTGAGACTATAGGGACTCATCTGGAAAATAAAGAAATTGATGTGGGTGACTACATAGATTTTAAAATTATACTTAATACTTTTGAGTTTACCTTGAGGTCATTGAAATTATTTTTGACTTGCATAGAATAAAATTTTGTCTTGAGACAATATTCTTATCACTTTGTTATCCACATACTACAAGTTTGCAAGTTCAAGTTTCATTTTCCTTGAAAGCACTGTATATGACTGATTGTACTTGAAACTCACCAAACCATCAGTTCCCCTTGACCAAATAATCTATTCTCATGAAAACATTATACATTCCCATATATACTTAAATAATGGATTCATTAGAATTATACAAACCATTTAAGCACTCACTAAAAGATGATTCATTGCATGAGCAAAAAAATCATTCATAAATGTTAAGGTAACTCAGTCATGTTTCCTACATTTTCACTTTAGTTGATTGAAAAGTATTAGTTGAATAAAATATTAAAAATATGATCCATTAATATAATTGAGAACATTAATTCAAGTCTTTTTAATCCACACAACCTATTCCTTGAGTTTTGAGTATCCTTACAGTCCTCTGTACACACCTATAGGTGGTTGTGGGATACTATGCATATTGAAACTCTAATCAATCCTAACTTAGTGAACTATAAAATCATATTAGTAAAATTATAGGTATTTCAATGGGAAACATGGATGATTCATGTTATGTAGGAAGTAAAATAAACATCTTAACATTGACATGGAATCACACATAGGATAACACAACATTGTAATTGACAAAACCCTATCCATTAGACCATGAGGTCAACCTTTAGCTTAATGAGAGTGGTTTTAATGATTATTTCAAATTAATACATGTAACTTAGTTTTAAAATCACTTTAAAAGGATGGTCATACTTTGAAATCACACATGTATCACCTGGTTTGCTCAGATCAATGTAAATATATGAAAAACATGAAAACCTTAGGGATGTGTAGGTAGAAGTGAGTCACCAAAATTATAATTAATGATTTATAAATAAAATATCACCAATATTATAAATATTTTGATGAAAATTAATTCCATTAATTTTAATAAGTTTCTTCAAAGGCATTTATTTAGACTCTCATCCTCATGTCTATACTGACTAAAATTGACTAACCTATTTGACCTTGCAAAGGAAGAGAGGAGAGAGATAGAATGGTTTTTGTTAGTTTTAAACTTTTTGAAGATTTTAAAACTTGAAAATAACTTTTGGGAATTTAAAGGGACCCCCTTAATCGTCACACATGTTATTTATATAGTCCTTATCTATATAACTACCCTTAAGTTGCTTGAAACTATTATTATCTTCTTGAATCCACATTGAACCTACATTTGTTTAGTTTAAAACTAAATCCTGATAATTATCTGACATATTATACATTGGAAAACACTTTGAAATTTTTTCTTTCATTAAATTCATGTACAAGTTCATTACAAAGTCTAAAAAGGTGACATAAGGGAAAATTAATACATGACATAAATGACCAAAGTTTAAAACATATTAAGTGACCTCACTATGAATGACTAAACATATTTATGACATTTTTGAGACTATAATAATTTTAAATATACGGGGGGTTGAACTAATTTGACCTAGTGTCAAAATTTGTCAACAATAACCTACAAAAATTGCCTAGTAAAGAACTTGAGACACACCATCTTTCATTCATATCTCACCATACAATCTGCATGGGACATAAGGATACTCAATATATAAGGGGTTTGTGGGTTATATGTTCATATAAATAAGTTTTGGTTTGGAGGTACATACTTTATGAACCATCATTAAGATGGTGGACCTTGAAAACCATCCTAAAACCCTAGTTCAAACCTGATGAATAAATTACACCTTAGAATACATCCAAATGATGTAATTAGGATATGAAATAGTCTTAATAGTCTCCCCAAGTATCCTAATCACTTAAATGGTCTAATATTTGGCACATGTAATATGTGGAGTGTATGGATTAGACCTAAAAGAGCCACTATAATCTTAAATACAAGAGAATATATGAAGTATGCATATCCTATGTGTTTTTGAGGATGGAGAGGAACATTGAGGTCTCAAATAATTATAAAATGGTTACTTACAGGGGCCTTTATACCTGATAACCACTTGTATATATGCCTATATTCCTAGGTGGAGGAATGTATGCACATAAATATGAGGTAAATATATTGATTAAGCAAATAAATATGATCTATAGGTCTTGAGGGGTACATTTCATGTCAATAAGGATGGTTAAGTGCTCCATAGATTCATTTTTGAGTCAAAACTCATAAACCTTGCCTTTAATCCTATTGGTATAATACTTATCTTAAGGCAATGTTACTTTAAAATTGTAACATAGGACAAAGGAGGACTATATGACATCTTAGACCACCATAAATATGTTTATACTATTGTTTTAGGTGTATGGGCCACTTTGGTTTGGAGCGGAGAAGCCACAATTGGTCACTTTGTCATAAAAGTTCCTTAGGATTGCTCAAAATGCACATTTATCACTTGAGGGGTAACTTGACAATCTCATAACTATATGTAATAGTTTCAATGGGACCTGAGCACTTTGGGAGAGTTGAAGGAATTTATCAAAAAAAAAATCAGTGGCATTGGTTCAGAGGGTAAGGTCCTAACCTTTATGAACCATTTCTAAGAGTCCAAAACCTCCTTAAACATCTGAAAAAACTTAATAAGGACCTGATTGATAATAATTGGATAAAATGTATCAAAATTAATTTGTATTTCCTAATAAACACTTGGAGACTATATTACACTCTCAAGGGATCCCATCCATAGTGATGATTTGTACAAAATGTTGTACAAACCCCTAGAAACTATAGTTTTTCAAGGTTTTAAGTAGAATCTAAGGTACATAACTTGGTTAATGGTTGAATATAATTATATGAGGTGTTATGATACATTTTTCACCTTCTCAAATCATGAAACACTTACCATTATACCTAAAAATGTTCATAGAGGTCTATGCCAAACAAGTAGTCTATATGTTCTAAAGGGAAGTGACCTAGTAATCTAAGAAAGGAAAAATTATACATGTGAGATAATTTGATAACCTAATTATTATAATATAATTTTGTTTCATATGGGAATAAATCTCACTGAATCATTGTAAATATCTCATTTAGTCCTCATAGCAATCTAAGTAGTAAATAGGCAAGATATTAGGTTACTTGTCTATAGGCTTACTTAATCAACAAGGGTAGATGTTCATGAGTGTAAAATAATTATATGCAGTTAATTAATGATAAATAAACCCATTTAAATATATCCTAAGGTGATCAAGGTCCACATATATGGCTATTATGGAAGATTTAGGCAGTTTTTTGAACTTTATCAACATGCAGGAAGGAGGTGACTACTTAATGCTTCATGGAGGAGTCATAATTGAAATATGTAAACAATTTTTAACTATAAAAAATATATTTAATTTATAAATATTTAAATTAATATTATCCTCATGGGTCAACCTCTATTAAAAATAGTCTTCAATGCCCCAAAAATGGTCACTAAAGACACTAGTTAGCCTAGGCAACACATGAATGAATGTGGAGGCTACTTGTAACTACCAATTAAAGGAATAGTGGTTATTCATGGTCTCTTAATATTATTAATATGACAAATTATCTATAATTATGTTTCATTCTTCTATATATTTAGGCATTAAGGCCATTATAAGACATCCGTTAGCTGGGTGTAATGAAACTCTGTCAAATTGTATCTTGGGAACCTCTTTAAGTAAATAGAGGACATCTACATGTATATTCTATAGTATTAGTGTGTTATGGTATTTTTATTTATATAAAGTGTGATTTTTATCCTCATTTTTATGTTTTCTCCTTCACCTAGTTATTATAATGACATCCTATGTAGTTCATGTGATGTGTTAGAGTGTGGTAGTTATGTTGAAGAGTAAGCTAGTTGATAGTGCCTTGAGAAGACCTATTTTAAATTTCCTTCAAGTTTCATACATTCACAATAACCTTCACATGAAACACTTATGTTTATGTGTTCATTAATAATCTTGTTTTAGTCATTAATCTCTACTTGATTCATAGAGTGTTAGATTGAAGATCACTTAGAGTGGATAGATAAATATTGGAGCATCACCTCTTTAGATTAGGTTTCATTTTGTGCATTTGACCATCCCTTTTCACCCCAAAAATTAGTAGGTCATATAAAGCGAGGTTAATTTTGTGTACTAGGGGATCTATCCCCATAAACTAGATGTTTGGTCCTCCTATGGGTCACCCACAACCTTTGGACCAGTCCCATGTTACCCCAAACTTGGAAAGAACTAAACCATCTTATCCTAAAGGTGAAATTTGGAGTGTTAAAAAGTATGGCATGCCTGGTGGGACCAACATTAAAGTGAGTTTTAGCATGCACTTGGAGACTTGGGTGACATCAAAGAGGTTAAATAATTTTAGTGGTAGATTTGTGGTCAAGTTTCATGCAAAAAGTGGTCATAATATCTTCATCAAAAGGTAAGGAAACTAAGTTTTTTGAGTTTTCATTATAATTTTATAGGAAAAATATATATCCTTTCTTCTAATCCTAATCCTATACCCTCTAATTCTCTTAATTATACTCAACCAAACAATTCTTCAAACCCTACACCTCCAATGGTTAGGCCTAGACTTCAAGCCTTTGTACCCTTCAATGGTGACAACCCCTTAAATCTGAATCATTTTGATGACATGCCTATTAATTCCCTCAAATATTTCCCTATTTCATATGATAAAACACAACCACACCTATGGAACATATTGCAGACATACCCAATTTATTCTTGGTTCATAATGTGACACAAAAAAATGTGTCTATGAGATTATTGTCCACTTCCTTGAAGGGTAAGGCTCTCCTGTTGTATAGGGGTTTAACACCTACATCCATAAATACATCAGATGAATTTGGGGAACATTTTTCAAACACTTTGAGGATAAGAGTGACCATATATCTTTACTAGAGTATCTCACCATAATTAAAACATCTCCCCAAGTTTTTATGATAGATTTAAATTATAGGTTTCAAAAAACCTAGGATATGATCCCCATAGTATTCAATCCCATCACAAATAATGCATTATTGTAATACCTAATATCCATTAATTTTGATGTTGGGGTCATGATATAATCCTTAAGGGGAAACACTCTACTAAATAATTATGAGGTGGCCATAATGGCATAAAATTATTTAATACAAGTATGTAAGCTCACCCTAAGACCCCTCATGCCTTTGTTACAAAAAATTAAACCCCTTATGCCTACTATTACTCCTTTACCAGTACCAACTAATCATGATCTAGTAAATGTCAATCAATAAAATAGATTATGCAAGATTGAAGGGATGTTCAAAGTGCAAAATAATAAGATAGTGGCCTTGGAGAGGCAGTAAATTATACCCCATAGACATTAACAAACAACCTATCAATTGCCTTATCATCCCTACCAATATAAAATACCTCCATATTAACTTAATCAATAATTCAAAGGGAAGTTAACTTAAGAAAGGCACTATAAAAACTACAATCTCAATTTTGCTAGTAATTTTAGACTACTAGTTCCAACTTAGAATACCTATGCTCAAGAGTGTCAATGGCCTAATCAATGGGTTAAGTCACATGAGGTGTCATTCAATTAAAGTGGATATGTAAGCCAAGATTATTTAATGTAGTAGAACCAAGCTCTTCCAACACATGATAGTCAGCCTCCTACACAACATAAGGAAGGTCCTCTTATGCAACATGGAGACACTCCCTTCATGACTCAAGCTGAGATACCTAATAATTAAAGGACAAGTGGAAGTAAATGTTTCTAATTTAGCCTCCCAAGTCCAAATACCAACCCTTATAATTTTTTTTTTCTTTTATGTAACCCACCTAAGTTTGTACATGATGATCTCCTGAGTCATGATGTCTCCTAATTGTTTCTTGAAGTAATTCAACACTATTAGAGGTGTCATAGAGTCTACTTGTAATCATCATATATCCTAATTATCTTGGGTCCTAAAGTGATGTGCTTGATCATCATGATGTCATTAACTATCATATAAAGGGAGTAAGCCTCAATGTCTTCTCATTATCATGTCTCTAATTCAAATGGTATCAAGTATCTTCATGATGTTTGAGTATGTTAGGAGGTTTTTGACAAAAGATTGAAGTTTTCTTATGTCCTAGAGTACCTTAATGAAGATGTAAGTTGATGCCTCACCATGGGCTTCTTTGGTATATTTGGTATATTCAAGGTATGGGACTAGTTATAAGCTTTGAAAGTATGATGAAGATACATAGAGTCCAAATTAAATCCTTTTAAGAAGTTATAAGGTATTATTTTGATATTCATTTGAAATTCTCCTTTGAGCCTAGATGTATGTTGTTTAACAAAGGTTTTGGTATCAAAATGACAAAATTTGACCTTAAAATACCACAATATCATATAAAATACCTTTAATCACCATCATGATCATGACATTATTGTAATCAATTGGTTCATGCTTTTAAATTGTCCCTTCTACAAATCTAGAAGGTTCTTTTTCCATCAAAAGAGATCACACATATGAAAACATTTTATTTTTTCTCTCTAAATTGTGTTTCTTGATTTTAGATTTATTTTGACCCACATTTTCCTTCATGTTACCCTAAAATGGTGTTTTAGAACTAAAATAAGAGGAAATGAAGGAGAATTTTTAGGATTCAAGACATTTTTAGGTGGTACAAATCCATATTATATAATTTTGCTTAGGAGAAGTCTTGGAGATGCAATAAGGTCTTTTTATCAGCATGTGGTGAATATATTATAATTATTGAGGGATTAGGAAGACAAAAACTAATGGGTCTTCCTTACTTAGTTCATTTGTAGACATCAAGAACACTTAATTTTTGTGTTCAATTCATAAAGGAGAGAGAGAAAGTAGATTTAGGATATTTACCAAAGGAACTAGACCTTATTACCTTCCAATAATGGGTATTGGTTGTTTTTTTAGTCTTCCCAACTTCATGAACATATTATAATAACTTAAGGGTTCTGGTCACCATTCACATTTGCACAAGTCAAGAGAAGCAATATGGTTTTGGTAGAGTTTGTATCTATTTTCATTAAAGTAATGATTGATACTAATTATTTAGGTCTTTAAGATACCTTTCATGTCTTCCCCCAAAATTTTTATCCACATGTTTGAGGTTATAGAGATGAAAAACCATGAAATACCAAATCTATAGTCTGTAGGCAAGGCTCAAGACAATGTATAGTTTAGTGGTTAATTCAAAGTTGTCAAATCATAGTAAAATGTATTATGATATGTTTTCTTAAATATAAAGTGTCCTTATTTAAGGTTTCTCAAAGTTTCCTTAAGGTCACATATCTTTTCAAGATCAATCTGCCCTTAACACCCTAACAATCTCATTTAACATATATTAAGGCAACTTAGCATATGTTAAGGTAATTTGGATAATCCTAGGTTTCTTTTTTCATTGTGTATGCCTCTTTGAGAGACTTAAAAATGATATATCTTGTTAATAAATATGCTTATGCTCACCTAGGATCCTTTAGGAATATTATGACTATATATGCATGTTTGATTCCACTCCCCCATGTTTCATTCCATATTCATAACCTTGTCACTACCATTCTACCATTATTGTTAGCTTATCACTCCATCTTCATTATCCCATTTATTCAATTATCATCATATCACTACTTATCCACATCCACATCAACATCATGAATCCAATGTTTTGATATATATAAATTTTTGTAGGGATCATTATGGTCATAAATAAGATGTGTTATATAGCCATAAGTCATTGTAAAATAATGAATATTCACCTACAACCAAGGTGAAAACATAGTCGAGAATACTTCATTAAAAATTATGTATGGGGGAGGATATAAGATGTCTCAATGAAAGGAGTTTGTTTGAAATATCTCCTAGGTTGTTTTAAATGAATGGAATAGGTTCATAATTCATGTTAATGACTTTTTCAAGGTATTTTGGCATCCAAGTTTCACCTCTATCCATATAAACTACATCACCTATAGTCATACGATTTCCATAATACTTATGTGATAAGTGAGTCCAAGGTGACCTTACACTTGATATATGATCTATGTATCAATTAAATAGTGAAAATGGAAGTATCATGGTTTACAATGTTAAGAGATTTAATTGTTTGATGAAGTGGATTATGCCTATATAGTTAAAAAATGACTTATAGGCCCTAGTCTGTAGGTCCTAATTTTGATCAACCTAACCTCAAATCAATATAAAAATTAAGTTAATAAAATGATATTTTTCCATGTCTCTCTTATTATAGATATATATAACATAAATAATATAAATAATCATCTAAGTCACTTATTAAGTTTTTGATAGTTAAAATAATTAATAAGTTGAGTTAATAACTTTAAAGTGTCATCTATAGGTGACCTACTTGAAAGAGACTAGGATTATAAGCCTAATGAAGAGGCATAGATGCTCAAAAATTATAAGAATATAACTATTTCTCCAATAAATATTCAAGGATATTGGTAAAGAGGGTAAGATCTATATGCCTTATGCATAATAAAGTGACCTGAATGGATAGCCCATAGTCCTAATTAGAGTGTCAATCATTCTCAGACCCAAACAAAGAAAAAAAGGTGAGTGAGAGAGGTTTGAATATTAATTGAAGAATAAAAACCAATTAAATTATTATGATGATTGAATATGTTATTTATAATATCAACATACCTAAAGGATACAACCAACATGCATCTATAACCAATCTCAAGAGACATAGTCAATGTATATAGCTAGTCTTATAGCAGTTAGTGGTTTTGAAGTCCCTAAAGTTATATTTAGGTTCCAAAATTTGGTATTGATTATAATTGTAGGTAATTTAAACTATTCATGATATTATCAACGATAAACAACTAGTGGAGACATTCAATATTTTGTCTCAGAGCTACTTTAGTCTAGTAGCAGTTTATGATAAGACTAGGTGTATTATATGGATATTTGAGAACAAGACATGGATCTTAAAATTAATTTATTTGTTTGTGAGGAAATAAAATATGATGGTAATTCTTCATACAATCTATGGTATTGGTCACACTGAGATTTTAGGTCAATATGCCTTTGAGGGCTAGTTCAGAGAAACACACCTTAAACTTGGTAAGAGACCTTGCCACCATGTTGAGATATATCTAGGTGATAATTTCATATTATATTAAAAATAATTGTGTGGATATTAAATTAAATTACTGAGGGAAGTTATTGGATGAGTGAAATGCAATAAAATTATCATCTTACTTGTTAAACCTTCCATTTACGTACATAATCTAAACAATTATTCAAAGCACATTTCCATACATTCATATCTTAACACATATTGTGCATGGAAATTCAATATTTTTATGGTATTTTAAGGGCTATATTTCACTAAAATAAATAACAATAAATTTTGGTTTGGAAGTCCACTCTCTATGAATCATTACTAAGATTTCTAGACCCCCAAAACCCTTACTTAAACCCTAAAAGACACTTAATGAAGTAAATATGCTTCAAAATTCATCTATATGAAGTATTTGATCCATGAAATGATATTTTGGTCTTACTAATTTTCCTATGAATCACAAAAATTTATTAGTTTGCACATGCATAAGTTATGTTGTATGGATTGGGCCTAAAAAGGATAATTTAAGCCTATGAATAAAAAGATGAAATGTATTTACATATATAATGACTTTAAAGGAATATAATGGATCCTAAAGTCCCTAAATAAATTTTTGGGAACCATCTATAGGGGTATCTATGACTAGTTCTATGGGCAGATATACATTGGTGTTTAGATAAGAGATTATATGCATGTAGATAGAGGGTAAATGGTTCATTCAAACCAACACCATTACTCTAACTGAATTCAAGGATATTATTCATGTTAGATATATTAAATAAGATCCTTAAAACTTAAACTGGAGTTAAAAATATAATAACCCTACATATACATATGCTTATCTATTAACATCATTAGATAATTTTATCTAGAATAGGAAAAAAAAGTAAGATGAGGTCATGAGGATACCTCCAATATTTGTGAACAAAATTATCAGGTTTTTTTTATGGATGTATATCAAATTTTATCTATAAGAGAGATGATATGACTAGTCATTCAGACCTTAAGACACTTAACACTAGCCAAAAAACATGTGTCTTCCCCAATATGTGACTTCACATGCACACTATTATATGTAGCTTTTGCATGGGAGGCTATGTAATTTACAAGAGGTAGAGGGCTTGGTTTACTAGTGTTTTATGGAATTGGTTCAGAGATACAATGCTTAAACTTTATTAATCATTGTTAAGAGTCTTGGGTACTCTTAAGCCTCTATAAAAACCTAGTTATGACTTGATTGGGAGGATTTGAGGTAAAATTCATTAAAATAGATTGAAATCACATAATAAACACTTGGACATCTAGTACACTTAGAGAGGGTCATGAATATAGTACTTTATTGTATAGATTGTGTACAAACCTATTATAAAAGAGTTTTTTTTCATTAAATAGAGTACAAAAGAGGTAAAAGGTAGTTTAAGAAGTTAAAAATCATTTGAGGTGTTTGCCTAAGTCTTGTTTCACTTCCTCAAATCATTATATGTCCAAAAACATGCATATAAATTCCTCTGTAATTCTCTTCTAATTAGCCAATCTATGAGCCTACTCAAAATAGCCTAATTATTCAAACAAGGGAAATTTGTAAATGTAAGAACTCTTGGACATGTAGAGATACTATGTGGAGTTAAAAAACTATCTAGAAACATCTATAATTACCCCTTAAAGTAAAAAAGTTACATATTTATGAGCATTCATTAATGTTTTTGGTAGCTAGATGGATCTAGTCAATCCATAAGAAGAGGCAATTAGTTGATGCTTTATGGAAGTTGGTTATTTACGAATATTTAATGTTTATAATAAATAAGAGAGAATTAATTCAATTAATTTGGCTTGTATAAACCTTTCATGGGTCAAAGATTACTAAAAATATACTTTTACTATTATAAAGACACTCTTTGAGGATACTTCAATGCATGGAATATTGTTGTAACTATTAGGTGGAATAATTCTTGGTATTTTGACTTATTCTTCAAGTAATTCTACATCAATCTCCCTCTTTTTCTCTCCTCATTATTCTATATATTCAAGCCTTGAGGCCTTACTTTTTGATCCCTATCTTAGGCATAAGGAGACTCTACCTAGATTAGAACTTTGAAACCTCTTAAGTGAATACAAATGACTATTTTTAGATTATTTGATACAAGTTTAGTGTGTTATAATTATTTTTATTTACACATGTAGTATTTTTCTCCCTTGGTAGGTCCTAATCTTAACTAGTTACTAGTATATGATCTTATGTAGGTCACATATAGTGTTTGAATGCTGAGTTACTAAGATTGGAGTGGAGATTTGATTGATAAGTTACCTAAATTAGGTATTCCATCATTACCCTCATGTTTTTATCACTTATTGAAACCATTAAGTGAAACACTTTTACATAGGAGTCCTTGGAGTTGAAAGATTTAGTCATTTGAATTGCCTACTAGTGTTTGTTGAAGTCCAAATTGAGTGGATGAATGTTTATAGTAGTGAATCACCATCTATTAGAGTATATTTATTTTATGAAATTCTTAAAAAAATTCACCCCAACATTAATAGGTTTTAGTAAACTAAGCTATAATTAATGTACCAGGAGAGCTAACCCCATAATCCATAGGTCTAGTCTAGTTATGAGGTTAGCCACACCCTTTAGGCCATTCCCATGTTAGTCTAGGTTAAACCATAATTGAACACTCCCTTAATAGGGTAAAAATTGGGTTGTTAATAGTAAGACATAATTTGAGACTACTTTTGTTAACTTATAATAAGGAGAGCATTCCTTTGAATAAGTAAAAGCCAATCAGGGTGGAAATGTAGCTAGAGTAGATAGTCTAATTTCATCCCATATAAGGGATAAAATAAGGGTAGTTAATGATGTTTTAAGACTTGGAATAGCATCCCCTCCACTATCTCAAACACTTTAAGGGGATACTAGTCAAAATTAATCTCCTAATACATCATCAACTTAACAAGTTTAAGATGGGAGAGGGTATAATCATATAGGTCCATTCATACCTCAATTCACACAAAATATAAATGGTTTTGTTGCTCCCAAGTTGTAGTCCAAGGTTTCCACCTCTTACACTAGAATAGTGGATCAGATGAAGAAGGACCATGTCACTATCCATATGTGGGTCACCTTGCTCATTCTAACACAAAAATATCTCCTTTAAGAAGAGATTTCCAAACTCTATGTCTTGGAAAAGTAGGGAAAAAAGGTGAGTATATTCCTAACCAATTATAATCAACCTAATAAGTCTCAAGAACTCAAGGTAGTCAATCCCCCTCCTTTCTATCTCTATTTCATCATAGGTGACTCCTTAGTACATAGCTACATGATATATAGTGGGGTTACCACTTATATCATGGCTAAGTTTATTGAAGATAAATTGGGGCTAAAGTATGAGCCTAATGCTAAAAGTGTCTTAGAATTGGATGGGTTTCCCGCTAAGACTATTGGTATCTTTAAGGATATAAAAATCAGCTCGGCTACTTTTCCTAATTGCACTATATCTCAAGATGTAGTAATATTTGACCTCCATTTTTGCTTTGTCTCATGCTTGTCTAGGGATTTCACTACCAAAATAGGGGGTTACCTCTCTTTTGATTGGTCTTATATAGTTTTTAGGAATAGGTATGGGAAAAAGGTCACCATAAGTTTTGAACCTATATCTAGGTTTCACTTAGAGCCTTATATTCCTAACTTATAAAATGTCAATTTTACTATCCTAGATGATGATGAACACCCCAATGACCAATAACCCATTGAACCACTTGAATGCATATCAAATTATCTCCTTGATGAATGGGTAGTAGAGAATCACGGATATGATACATACAAAAGTATTGAAGAGGTAGGTTTGGGTGTGTATTATATGCATGAAGAAGGGACTATCATATAAAGTATCACTAGCCCAAGCTAAGATCTTTAAGGAGTATGGAATTTGTTCTTTGATGACTCTAAATCCAAGAATGGAAGTGGGTCACCTATCAATCTTATCTCCCCTTATAAGCAAATGTACTTTTATACCTTGAGGAATCAATCTAATTGCACTTTTAATATAGTAGATTATGAATCCCTCATATAAGGGCTATAATGAGAAATAAAGAGATACATCAAACTCTTACAATCCATGGGAGATAGTGAGTTGGTAGTACATTAGGTGATAGGTCAAAGTGTATTCAAGAACACACTTTTGAAAGCATAAAAACATAGGATTTATGACCTCTTGGATGACTTTGAGGCATTTGACATTCAATCAATACCTAGGGAATCCGATTAACATGAAGAGTGATTAACATCCATAAGAACATATTATGACATACTAAGTGGGGTTAAAGACTTAAAAGAGTAGTCCCAAATCAAGGTAGTATGCAAACCTTCAATTATTAACAATGAGGTGAGATGGAAAGTTTTTGAAATTGATAAACGAATTACATGTTTCTTGTAGTAGGAGGCACAATTCTCCTCAAGGAACCAAGGAAGATTACATTAGTATTATGGGGATATGATTGTCTAATTGAAGACAAACAAAATACCTAAGGGTTTGCTGAAATTATAAATCATATTCAATGAAGATGAATACATAATGAAAGATAAGGTGAGTATATCGACTAAAGAGGAACACTATTAAAAAGTTCATCATATTCAAAGATAGGCTACTCAAACTAGGAAATGTGAATAGCAAGGAGGAGAAGGAAACCTTCATATAATTATGCCAAGAGTTTATAGACATTTTTTCTTCGTAATATCATGGATTGAAGGGGTTGACCCTAGTTTTTCTTAGAATACCATAGAGTTGGAGGTATGTACTAAGCATATAAGATAAAATAAAAGACTAATCAACCCCAAAGTTGAGATATTTATGAATAATGAGTTGAAAAATCTCATTTAATTCAACATTATCTTCTCCACCAAACACTCTTCATGGGTGTAAAATCTTGTGCCTATGAGGTAGAAGAATGGTGAGATAAGGTCATGTGTGGACTTCAGAGATCTCAATAAGGTGTCACTAAGATATTACTAAATTATACCATATATGGATTAGATTATTCAAAGAGTTGTAGGTTCACAAAGGTTATCCTTGATTTATGGATACTTAGGGTACAATCAGGTGTTGGTGAAGGAGGAGGATCGACACAAGACTAACTTCACAACCAAGTGGGGTACTTATGATTACAAGAAGAGGCCCTTTAGACTATCCAATGTCAAATCCACATTCTATAGGGCTATGAATGTAACCTTATAAGAGCTCATAAATGAGATGGTCCTTATCTACCTTGATGACATCACTATATTCTCCAAGGACCCCAAAGATCATTTGACACATTTGAGGATGTTCTTTGATCGGTGTAAGAAGTTTGGGGTCTCTTTAAACACAAAAAAAAAATTATATTTTCAATCTATGATGGCCGACTTTTAGGGTATGTTGTGTCAAAATATGGCCCATCTATTAACCTTAAAAGGATAGATGTAATCCTTGCCATATCATTTCCCAAAAAAATTAAGGGGTTATAGAGTTTTTTGGGCAAAATCAAATTCATCGAGAGGTTCATACCTGGATTTGAAAAATTGGTGAGGCCTCTAAATCACATCCTCAGGATACAAAAAGAGTTATCATAGATCAAAGAAGGTAAAATAATCTTTAAGGTGACAAAATAGGACATTACCCAAGATCCCACCCTCCTTAGCCCTAATTTTTCAAGGGACTTCTTCATGTATGACTTCTCTACAAATGATAAAACAATGAAGTCCTTAATCATTCCATAAATTCTTTATCCAAGAGTTGGATAGGTATGGAGAGAGGTATAAATTTGTTGAAAAATATGTACTTATAGTCATAATAAGTCTCAATAATTTCAAACACATGATTTCTAACAACAAAATCTTTGTCATGGTGGTTTACCCTAGTATCAAAGATTTCATCCTTAATAGAGACTTGAGTGAAAAGAGAGTTGATTGGATGACCAAGTGCATGGAGTATGACCTAGAGGTGAAGATTACCAAGTTTTTTAGGGTTATGGAACTATGTGAAAATATTTTAGTAGATGTGAAATAATAAAAGGAAGTGGTTTTGGTATTCCAAGATGATCAAAAAATAATTACACCTTCATTTCCTTCTAGTTGGACCCAAGAAATGGTGTAATTACTCTGAATGAAAGAGTGTCCTATAGGATTAAATAATACAAGAATGAGGTGATTAAGAATATAATCCATTACTTATATTTTTTTTATGGGTTAATATTCAATAAAGACCTTACTAGCATGATTTTGAGGTGTAAAAACTAATCAAATTGACAAGCTTCTAAGATAGTTTTAAGATGGGATTGTGGGAGGGCACTTTGCATCCAAGAACACAAAAAAAAAGGATCATAAGATTATGAATGTTTTTTCCAAGTTTATTTATGGACTCTCATTCTTGGGTTATGAGGTTCCAAAGATGTGTTATGTTCATAGGCAAGCAAAAACTAGTCGCCTTGCTTCTAAAGCCTATTCAAGTGGAGCAAGGCTTCATGTAGTATGACTTAGACATTGTAGTAATGATTAATCCCAAATATTGTGAAATAAATAAGTGGGTTTTAACCTCTACTAATTAATTTAATATGTGATAATGAGAAATCAATTTTGGAATTTTATGATAGTCTAATGACCAAATTTGAGGTCCCCTACACCATCATATCTGATAATGCATTAAACTTAATTAGTGAAAAGGTAAGTGAGTGGGATATTAAACAGGGTATCTACCTTATTTAATTATATAATTAATATCCATAGGGAAATGGACTAGTAGAGTCCACTAACAAAAATCTGATTAGGATTATAAAAAGAATAATGGAAGATAATCAAAGGGAGTGGCATACCAAACTAAGGACTACCTTATGGGTAGATAGTTTTAATCCCAAGAGGTATAATATTCAATCATAATATCCTCTTGTCTATTTAAAATAAGTAAACCTTCCCATATCACTTGAGCTTCCAGCCTTAGAACTTGAACTCATGGAGGTGAGGATAAATGAAATGAGGGAATTGGAAGAGATAAGGGATGATGATATGCATTCCATATGGTCCAACCAATATCAATTCAAAATATAATTTTACAATATATCCTCTTCATATACCTTATAATAAGGTGACATTATACTTAAGTAGGATGAAGATCATTCCAAGCCAAGTAAGCATTCAATAATTTGATAGTCTTTGGGGTGGGCCATATGTCATTACCAGTTGTAAAGAGAATGATGAATTATAATTATCCAAATTGATTTTTCAATAACCCACTATCCCTATTAATGGTGTGTTATTAAATTATTATTACTATAATAACAAAACCATCTTATACATAGTAAATAGTTTCCTTCTTCTAAGTGCTACAACACATGCATTGTTAATTGTTTGTTTGTTCTTGTTACTTTATAATGTGTGTCCTTGTTATGTTTATTATATATTATTGTATTTATTTTTGAGTTTTTTTAATTCTTTAAGGTCTAAAGGATATTATTCATTAAGTGATATTGAAATCAAAGAGTCTTCATGTAGGCATGAGTGACAATCAAAGAAATTATAGCCCTTCCTGACCAGTAGGCATGTCAAGCCTTTCGTCACTAGTAATGTTGAATACTTTATTATCTCAGGATTAGAAATGAGAAAAAAAAATCTTTAGCACCTTTTAGTCACCCTTCTTATGTTTCTTAAGGTGTTGGGACAGTCCAAAAGGAGATCATTAGTTGTCATGTCTAAGCAGGAGTTTAAGTGTTTTGCCATGTCAAAAAACAACATGGTGTTTATCTTTGATCACTTTGTACAATTTTGTAAAGATATATCCTTGTGTCAATTATGTTTGGTAGTATATAATAGGCCTTGTAATGGTATTAATAGTCTAAATTTTCTCATGAGGAAGATGATCCACTGTTATAGCTTATGACTCATCATGAATCCAATCAATATATTGAAGACCTAAAATGTATGGTTTGATAAAAAGGCTTAAGAGTGTCATGAGGAATAAATGGTAACCTAAAATATGTCTTTAAAATGTTCTAAGGTATGTTATTAAGTGTTGAAGTGACCTCTATTTTCACCTTTACTTGAGATCATGTTTATTATCTTAAAAGGGGGTGCTTAACCTTAAAATTATTTTATTTTGAATTTAAAATACCAATAAAACCATAAATCACATCCTAAAGGACATCCATGAGTCCCATTATTCCATGATTAAATCATTTCAAATGTTAAGGGTATCTTCTCATAAGTCGAATACCTTTATTTACCACTAAAAGGGCCCCACACTTGTGAAAACATGTCCTTTTAGCTTCCCCAACCATACCATATGCATTAAAATGTTTTTTGGCTCCTATTTTCCCTCTTATTTCCCACTGATTATGATTCATGGTCTAAAAACATGATAAAATTTAAGAATATAACGTTTTGTAACAGTTCTCAAACAAGTATGGATCTATACAATACAAATATGGTCAAATGGTGTTAGGAATATGTAAGGGGAGTTTAACATAGGCATTAAGTGAGAGAATATAGGTGTTTCAAATAAAAAATAGACAAAAATTAGTCCATTTCCTCTATCAATCTATTTGGTATCCATGGATAACACTTTAGGTTTGTGCTCAGTCCATACAAGAGAGAGAAGGTGAGGGTATAAGCTCTTGGTCAAAATAATGATGTCTAATGGCCTTTCAATCATGGGAATTGATTTCAAGATCAGTCCTCTGTGATTTATGAGAAATAATTAATAATTTAGGTAATTTGGATTGCCTTCCTCATTTATAGAGGGACAAAAAAAGGAATAGTTTCAATGTATTATTAGCTTGTTTGATGAAACTAATGGTTGTTCATGTCTTCTCCAATCCTTCAAGGCCCTACCATGAAATTCTCCACCACTAGTTCACATGTGTGGGTCTATGGAATTAATTAAACACCTAAACTATCAACATCTATAGACTACAATTAGGGTTCCATTAATCAAAAAGGATATTTAGTGCATATGTTTGATAATGAACAGTGGTTTAAGGTTTATTGATGGCTCTTTAAAGTTTTTCATGTCTTATTTCATACTTATTATAGTTGAAATGGTCATATGGACCTAAAATAACATAATCTCTCACCTAAAAATGATACCATCTTCATATTTGGGCTTCATTACAAGGAAGGATAATGTGTTTCATGAGGATGGTTATTGAATGCCATCAGGATGCCATAAAGGCAGCAAGGGAGTGTTGTGTTCATATGAAAAGGGTCCTCCTTTTAGGATTATTAGACCTTATTATATCCCTTATAGACCAATAAAATATTAAGTAACCCTCCAATGCCTTCACAATATTGTTTAATAGAAGTTAAGGTTATTTAATAGAAGTTGAGGTATTTAGAGAGTCCTAGATTTCTATTTTTCACTACATAAGCCTAATTCATGAGCTCTAAGAGTTTTGATTCATTGAGAATGTGAGTATGGATACCTAGGGTCTTTGTATGCAATCTTATGTTTGATTAAATATTCCATTTTAATCTCTTAAATAACCTCTACCATATGATAGTCTGATCACTATCAACCTACCTCATAATAAACTATGAGTTCTAGGTTTGAAGCTCCATGTGACCTTACAACCATCACCCACAAGTTTGAACCCTCTAAAAAATCCCAAGGAATAGAATAAAAGTATAAATACCCCATAAGACTATCAAATTCCATTGGTACTATGAGAAAAAGACCTATGTAGGTATAAGCCTTGGTGAGACATCATACTCATCACTTATAAGAGATAACTTAGATCCACCCTTCAAAGTATTTGAAAACCATTATATATAGATGAGTCTCAAATTTAAATATGGGACATGGATTTTTAATATGTATGTATTAATTGGATGGATTTGGATTCAATTAATACCATTAGGGCCTCAAACATGACATGAAAACATAAATTTGCTCAAGGACCTACCTAAAAGCCCTCTTAATAGTCAATTCAACTAAGCTATATACCTATAAGAATATATTAAGGAAGATAACATAGACTAATATGATGTTCATAGCATAGATCATGTTACCAAGGGCAAGGAAACTTTAAAGAGTGCACAAATGGGCTAAATCAAGCACATTTAGTAAGCCAAGGTTACCTAATTAGTGGGGGTGCCAAACTAATGTGAATGGTAGTATTAGTAGACATGTAAAATATAACCCCAAAGTGATTATGACACCTAAAACCCTTAAGGTCTTATAATATTGTGCCACTAAGCAAGGAAGCTACCTCATCTGAGTTAAACACCCAGGACATACAAACCTTAATATGTGACTATCTATATAAGTGTTGTTGGAAAAGTTATAAATGAAAATCCTCAAAGGTTATAGTCAATACTTGAAAACATGTAACCTAATCCATAAATACATAATTTTAAAGGGGTAAAAGAGGCTATTTGGATCTTCATCACTAACTATTCTAAGCATTTCTACTGGATAGTGATAGTCAAAGCAAGCTTAAGATATAGAAGGCTTAATATGATGTTATAATTAGATAAGGATAATTTAATAAGATGGATACTAAAATTAAGATGATTCTATGACAACATTGATTCTACATATGCATCTACTGGTGGGTTGAAGTTCTAAATCCCAAATTGAGCCTACAAGGAATAAAGCCACCATAAACCCTCAAGACTTGATATTTAATTCAAGTGTAGATCCAAATATCCAAAAAACTAAATGCTATTATAATATGTGTAATGATTAATTAGGCTATGAAGGAGGTCTTCTAAGTAGGGGAATTCAAAAAAATAGCCAAATTCATTCTTGACACCTTCTAAATCTCTATTGCCTTAAATAACCATATTGAGTTGCAAGTCTCAATACTCATGTATTTCATAATATAAGGACTCAGACCTAGTGTTATTATGAGGAGTTGGGAACCCATATTAACTCAAGATATATAAAGGAGAGAGTGGGATTTAGGGGCCCAAATCTATGAACAAATCTTTAAAATGTAACTTGCATAAATTACCAAGTTAGGAGCTCAAAGCACACCATCTTTCATTCACATCTCACCGTACATTCTACATGGGAACTAGTGATATTAAGGATATTTGAATGGTTTTGTGGGATATATGTTCATGGAAAGAATTTTTTGTTTAGAGGTCTATACTTTATGAACCATCATTAAGATGATGGACCTCCAAAACCCTCCTAAAACCCTAGTTAAGACCCAATGAATAAATTACACCTCAAAATGCATCTAAATAAGGTAATTAGGATATGAAATAGTATTAATGATCTCCCAAAGTCCCATAAACACTCAAATAATCTACTAGTTGTCATGTGTAGGATGTAATAAAATGTAAAAGAGCCTTTATATGCTTGCATATAAGAGAATAGATGAAGTCTACATATCATATGTGTTTCTAAGGATGGAAAGGGAGAATGAGGTATTAAATAACTACATCATGGCCACCTACAAGGGTTACCATTCTTGATAACCACTTGAAAATAGGCCTAGGTAACTATGTATAGGACTGTATGCACACAAAGAGGATGTAAATATCTTGATCAAGCCAATACATATGATATATAGGTCCTGAGGGGTAGGTTCCATGTCAATAAGGATGGCTAAGTTCTCCACAGCTTCATTTTGGAGTCAAAAATTAGAAACCCTACCTTTAGGCTTGTTGGTCTAACACTTATCTTAAGGTAGTCTTACTAAAAATATGGAATAGAGAAAAAAATAAATAAATGACATCTCACACCACCATGGAGATGTTTATCATGTTGTTTTAGGTGTATGAGCTACTTTGGTTTGTATGATCTACTTTGGTCACTTTGGCCTAAAATAGATTTAGGACTACTTAAAATGCATATTTATCACCTAAGGAGCAACTTGACAAGCTCATAACTATACATAACAGTTACATGGGGAGCTAAGTACTTTAGGAGAGTTGAGGGGCCTTGTCTACAAGAGATCAGTGGTATTGGTTTATAGGTTAAGGTCCTAACCTTTATGAACCATTTATAAGATTCTAAAACCCCATTAAACCTCCCTAAAACCCTAATAAGGACCCAATTTAGAATAAATTGGATAAAATGAATTCAAATTCATTAGGATGTCCTAATAAACACATAGAGATTATAGTACACTCTTAGGGGATCCCATCCATAGTGCTTGTTTATACAAACTATTCTATGAACCCCAAAAGAAACTATAGTTTTGTAACATTTTAAATAGAATAAAATGTGAATAACTTGGTCAAGGGTATTATATAACTAGAATAGGTATTATGAGTTTCAACTTCTCAAATCGTGAAACACTTAACATTATTCTGGACAATGTTCATATAGGTATGTGCCAAATAGGAAGTCTAAATGTTTTAAAGGGAAGTTACCTAGTCATTTAAGCAAGTTAAAATTTCAGGTGTGAGATACTTAGATAATATAAGTCTTAGTATATTATGTTATTTTATATCAAAAACAATCTCTCTCAATCATCTTGAATATCTCATTCAGTACTCATAGCTATCCAAGTAGCAAATAGGCAAGATACTAAGCTACTTATTTGTAGGTATACTTAATCAATAAATGGAAGATGTTCATGAGAATATAAAAATGATATCTATTTAATTCATGATCGTGAAACCATATTAAATATATCATAATGTGATTAATCTCCACATCTATGTCCATTATGGATTATTTAGGTAGTTTCTTGAACCTAACCAACATGTAAGAAAGAGGTGACTACTTAATGCTTCATGGAAGAGGCCTAATTAAATAATTTAAACACTTTTTAAATATTATAAAGAGATTTAATTGAATAAGAGTGGAATTCATAGGATCCCCATGGGTTAACCTCATCTAAAAATAGAATTCAACACCCTAAAAATGCTCATGACACTAGTCAGCCTAGACAATACATGGAGGAGTGTGGAGGTTGCTTGTAACTACCAATTGAAGGGATGGTGGTCATTAATTACCTATTAATGTTCTTCCCATACACATTATATTTTATTATGGTTCATTCTTATATATATTTAGTTTTTAATGCCATTTTAAGACATTGCTTAGCTAGGTATAGTGAAACTTTGCAAAATTATATCTTAAGAACCTCTTTGAGTCAACAAAGAAAAATTGTCTACATGTTTATTTGATATCATTAATGTGTTATATTTTGATTATTTTTATAAAGTGTGATGTTTAACTTCCTTTTAATTTCATATCCTTCACCTATTTATTATAATGTCATCATATCTAGGTCATGTGATGTGTTAGAGTGTGGTAGATGTGTTAAAGAGTAAGCTAGTTGCTAGTGCCTCAAGAAGACCTCTTTTACATTTCCTTCAATATGTATACACTCAACATAGAATTCACATGAAACATTTATTTTTATTATTTTCATTAATAATCCTATTTTAGTCATTAATCTCTACTTGATTCATAGAGTGTTAGATTAAAGATCAGTTAGAGTGGATAGATGAATATTGGTGCATAACCTTTTTAAATTAGGTTTCCTTTTGTGTATTTATCTATCCTTTTTCCAAAAAAAAAATATTAGGTCTTAGAAAGTGATCTAAAGTTTATTTACCAAGGGATAAATACCCATAAACTATAGGTTTAGTATTCCTATATGTCACCCACAACCTATGGACCAATCCCATGTTACCCCAAACTTAGAGAGACATAAACCATATTATCATAAAGTTTTAGTTTGGAGTGTTAATAGGTATCTAATCAAGGTGACACAATAATCGAATAAGGCCTTAAAACACAAACTATGTATTGAGAAACCTCCTAGAGACTTAAAATTAAACATGATTCACAATGAGTACAACAAACTTCGTTAAGGTAGATATAAGTAAATGACTCAAGAATACATGGTTTAGAACATAATTTGACCTTCATGAGTTGAGTGAAAGGAAGAAACCTATACTATTTTTTTTTTAAAAAATGACTCTCCCAAAGAAATTAAATGTTTTAGGTACCCAGGTGGATAGATTGTCCAATAATTTAGAGACCTCCTAGGGATGTTAGCTTGTACAAACATTGAGACCAATTGCCTTGATACATCCATTAGGAATAGGTGTCTTTAAACAAGAAAAAAACTAACTTCAAATCACCAATAGGAATGAAACCTACCCTTTATATTTGAAAACATTGATAACTACCTCTAATAAAAAACAAAGAAAGGAGAATAGCCAAAACATGTGAAACAACACTTAAGGAAAGGGAAACACAACTAGACTACTAAAACAATGTTCTAATAGCACTTGGATGGAAAAAAATATCTAATAATTATGTACAAAAGTTTTTAAAGTGTCAATTATGTGTGGTAGTCCATAATATGCCTTCTAATGGTCCTAATAGTCTGAATTAGCTCATGAGGAAGATGATCTAATGTTATAGATTATGAATCATCATGAATCCATCTAGTATGTTGAAGACCTATAAGGTATGGTTTGATCAAAAGGATTAATAATTTCATGAGGAATAAATGGTAACCTAAAATAGGTTTCTAACATGTTCTAAGGTCTATTAGTAAGTATTGAAGTGACCTCTATTTGTACCTTCACTTGAGATCATGTCTATTATCTTACAAGGGGGTGTTCGACCTTAAAATGCCACTAAAACTATCAATCATGTCCTCAAGGTCCTCCATGAGTCCCATAACACCATGATTAAAATTTTTACAATTTTATATGCACCCTTTGAGGAGATACCAAGGATTAACTCATCCAATTGGCACAATGGAATCACCTCTAGACTTGTGGATAGCCTAAGGAATGAGCCGAGTCTCTAGATAGGGCTAGCTCCCTTGATGTACCACTTGAATACTACTAATGCCACTAAATTTTGGGGGTGAAAAGGGATAAGTATAATTGAAATAAAATATAGACTAATGGACGTGATACACCAGATGTGTTGATAACATCCAACCATATGTATTTCACACTTGAAATCAAAAGATAACAAAAACATACACTCTCAAATAAATGACTCCTTGCATCAATGTTACATTATGGGGTTATAGATGAATGTAAAAATATAGGAAGACTATTTAAAAGGCCTATGAGGTCACTAATGAAAATACTATCACTTTAACCTTGACATATCTTGGAACACACCACATGCCCTTTGAGAAGAAGATGCAAATAGGTGAAGAAAATGAGAAACATGCTAAGGAATCCTTAGTCTTCTCTTATGAAATATCACACATTAAAGTCAAAAAAATATGTAAATTCATGAAAGAGGTAACACTTAGTCATTTTATTGATAAAAAATTTTACAATTTATTAGGGCTTCACCATACTCAGGTGGGGCATAGAATACAATGCCAAAATGGCCAACTCTTATATATATATATATATATATATATAGAGAGAGAGAGAGAGAGAGAGAGAGAAGTGTATGGGTCATAAGGAAAATTTTCAAGATGATATAAGGATTTAATTTTTCATTTGATAATGATATGGGATGAACCATGCAAGGTCTATTATTTTTAGTGTCCATACAAGTCATCAAAGCTATGCAAAGTGGCACAAAATTCTTTGTGCATAGAAACATTTCCTTCATCATTGGGATTATTTGAAAATATTATAAATAATGAGTAGTTAAAATTATTTTAATGGAAGGTTATTATATCATACATTCCTTTCCAGAGAGAGAGAGAGAGAGAGAGAGGAGAGAGAGAGAGAGAGAGAGAGAGAGAGAGAGAGAGAGAGAGAGAGAGAGAGAGAGAGAGAGAGAGAGAGAGAGAGAGAGAGAGAGAGAGAGAGAGAGAGAGAGAGAGAGAAGTCTATGGGTCATAAGGAAAATATTCAAGATGATATAAGGATTTAATTTTTCATTTGATAATGATATGGGATGAACCATGCAAGGTTTATTATTTGTAGTGTCCATACAAGTCATCAAAGCTATGCAAAGTGGCACAAAACTCTTTTTGCATAGAAACATTTCCTTCATCATTGGGATTATTTGAAAATATTATAAATAATCAGGAGTAGTTAAAATTATTTTAATGGAAGGATATTATATCATACATTCCTTTCTATGCATTGGTTTCATGCTTGGTACTCTAAAAACCTCTAAAAGTGAGCCATCATCATTTATTGTCCAAAAAAACTACCCTTTCATGCATCCCTCACACTTGGCCTCCAAAATGCCTTAATTTTTTCGTGAAAATCCTTGGGATGGATTTAATTACAAGTTTCAAGGCCCTAAATGTCATTGAAAGCATCAGGAAAGCTTTAAAATCAATTCAAGTGAAGCTTTTGACCCTTCTCACTAGCTTGTGCAATAGGCCAAATTTGACTGGATGAGTTGAAACACCTAGTTTAGGCACTTATTAGTTTTATAAAAATATAAAATTAATATTATGATTTATTAAAAGTGTAAATATTTCTTCCAAGCTTGTTTTCATCTCCTAACTCTTCCTGTGACATGCACAACACATAAAATTGTGAGAAAAATCCTATTTTTACCTCCATCCATACAATTCCATAAAAATAATCATGGTTTGAAGTATATTAGGGGACTAATATAAAAACTCTAATATTTATTATCATCAAACTATTCCCTTAGATTGCATCTCTTACTCCATTTTCCAAGACTAGTCCTTAGCAAGGGTTTAGTAGGGTTTAAGGCCTATTTTTGGTTTTAACAATTGTTCATAAGGTTGGGAAGTACAAATTTAGAAAAAATTAAAATAATGTGGCCTATTAGACTCTTGATAACATCCCCTAAATCCTTTTTCCTTCATGTTAAGCATCATAAAAGGTGTGAGCACTTGAAGTTGCCTACTCGAGCTTGTTTACCTTATTTGCATAGGTCTGAGTATGTTTTAGAGCTAAAAATGACTTCCTTTGGATTTAATTACAATATAAAAGATTTAAAACCTATAAATTTATTCTTAAAACATTTTAAAATGATTTATAATTATTTGATATGGTTTCAAGTGAGAGTGACACTCCATTTGGCTTTTAGGCCTAGGAGTGCCCATCCTACATGACTGCAACCTTAAGAGTCTAGGGTACCCTGTTTGGTTCCAATACATCATGATTTTTTTAATATGTTTTTATGAAGTAATTATTGGTTTAATAATTTGTGATATTAATTTTCCAACTTTAAAAATCATCTTGAATCTTTTATCTACTTCTAGTTCATCTCATTTCCTTAATTCTCTTTAGACTACCAGTTTGGTCATGAGGGGAAGTATCCCCTATCTGAGACAAAATAAGGGGTAAATCCCATATGAGTCTATAAAAATAAATTATTTATTTATATTAATAAATTAATTATTTTTCCATTTACCAATTTTGAGCCTTTCTTGGTAACATTTTCCCATTCAATTCATCAAAATTCTCCAAAACAGACCCTACTGATTGAGACAATCCTTGTTCAGACCCTTGTAGGTGTTTATAGGTGGTTATGGGTATGAATTAGGTATTATATTATGTTTTAAAACATTATTTAATCCTTAAAATACATTAATCCTTTATTTTACCACTTTCTCAACCTAAAAGTGACTTGAAACCTCTTCTAAATCCATTGTCTTAGTCCACTGCCTATTAAACTTACCTAACTGAGATAATCTTAAGGACTAAGAATCCTACTTGTAACTTATTTACATTCCATTAAATATTGAAATAATGTTAAAATTAATCTTCAAAACACCTTTGAGTCACTTGGGGATGATTACATTCATATGAGATATTTTTACCATATTTACAATGCTCAAATGACACTCACCTAAGACACTATCTATCTCAATCTGTACAGGCCTATAAGTGGTGATTTGGGGTCAATTAAGGTTTTCATGATGTTGGTTATACATCCATTGTATCCCTTGAGTTGGAAAAAGGTTTTTTTATACCTACCACTATGAATTCTTTCATACTCATCTTAGCTCTCCAAGACTGAGTCACTCCTTGACTGAGATAGTTTATCTTAAACCTTGCCTATAGGTTATCTCCATGCCTTTCATGAGTGATAATGATGAAAAAATACTCATAATTAATATTATAAATAATCCAAACATGTTTAATCCTTCCAAATTTTCTAAGTGCCTTAAAACCATGGCTATACTCAGAGCTAGTTCACTATCATCTTTGTCTCAACTGTAGGTGTTAATCTTACCCTGTATACAAATAGGGGGCATGCAAAGGAGGTATAAAACATACCATATAACCTCCATATGATGATATAATAGGTTTAATATATCCATTAAACCATTTTTACCCATTCACATATGGAATATAGACCTGATTTTCCATTTGGTAAAGAAAGGCCACTCTTTGAGCTTAGTCCTATATACCAAATTGATGGAATTTAGTGTGTTTGGGAGCCACTTTGAGACCCTCAAAAACATTTCAATCTTTATTTGTTTACCTTCACCCTTGGTATAATCCTATTAAATATTATAGTCAAGAAATTCCAATCATTCAAATGCATCAATACTACTTGTAAGCTTGTTGTAGGGTACCAACCAAAACCCTTGGGGCCTCTATTTTCCCTTTTTGAGACTAAAGGCCTGAATACAATCTCTTGAGTTTTTAAAGTGTTTATCAAATTTATTATGATAATATTCCAATTTAACAAGTCCACAAAGTAAAAATAACATGCCATGACTTAAATTAGGCTTTTAAATTATGTTTCAATGCTCATAATGGTCTCTTTAATTCTCTACGCAACCACCTATAGGTGGACAAAACCAAGCCTACAATCATCAAACCTCTCAATATGTCAAGTAAAGGGTTGAAATAAATATCCATTATATATTAAGGGTTAAAAAAATTTCTCAGTCCCTTCTTGTAAATGTTTTAAGTCTCAAAGAAATGAAAACAATCATCAAAGTCCTAGTGACATCATCATATGACCCCTATATGTGTTAATTGATTGTATATGGGTAGTGAAGGGGAGTAAGAGAAAGAATGGGTTGATGAATGGATTAAAAATAATTTATAACATAATAATAATATCCAAAATCACCATTTCCATCAATAAAAACTTAAAACAAGCTCCAACACTTATCCTTATGGAAAACCACTTGAACATGTAGATAAAGCAGGCATAGGTATCTTATGACCTTTTGATGCATGTAAAATGGGTTTAAAAACCATGAGAGACAAGGATAAATGGATGATATATGAAATATTAAGTCAATTAAACTTTTAAAACATGTTAGAGACACTAACACAACTCCCTAAATCCATCACAAAGCATAAAACCCCTACAAATTGAAAGAATTCTTCACAATGCAAACTAATGTACCTTCCTAAAAATTGAGTTGGTTAGATAATAAAATCCAATTTAAACATGAAAAAAAGTGTTCTAATCATTATATGGTTAATACAAAAATCTTTGGAAGAAAACTTAGCAACTAGTTTGCATGGAATTACTTGAAAGAGACCAAAACCTACAGGGTACATAGATGAGCAGGTAGTTTTGGAAGCCAAAATTTAAATGGATGATTCATAAATATTATATTAACATTATTAAAACTAATTATATTTATTTTAAGTTATAATAATTTATAATAACCTCTTAAAACCAATTTTACTAAAACTACCTATGTTGTTCATACTGAGCAAAAACCTACAAGTGACTTCACTATGACAAGGAGGAAAAGAGAGATGAATGGTTTTGAGATATAAATGGCATAATAAGATTAAAAAAACTTTTATTTGAGTTTAATAGGATTAAATTACACCCCATATACCCATCCCACATGGCACACTTCCCAAGGACACATGGTGAATTAAATCTTCTCCTTTCACTGAGAAATTATCCTTTATTCTACATAAACTATAATTTTTATCTAGTGATAGTTATTACAGACCTCCTAGGACACATGGTGAATTAAATAATCATTTTAAACTTTCAAAAATACTAATAAACCTATACAAATCATTAAATGCACCTATTTGACCCCTTAAAAAGACTTAGAATGATAAATGGACCTAGAAACTACTTGACCAAAGCTATTATAACATAAATTGACACTAATTGATGTATGAAACACCTTATGAAAATATATTATACTCCATTATATGGATAAAAATTATTTATTTTACTAGGGGTGCCCTATTTTGACCTAAATTTCAAAATTGGTCAACATAAACCATTTCATATGCTAACAGTGTCTTCTCACAAGTTAAAAACTTTTATTTTCCACTAAATGGGACCCACATGTGTGAAAAAATGTCCTTTTATCTTCCACAATAATTCTATATGAATTTAAATGTTTTCTAACCCCTATTTCCCCTCTTCTTTCCCACTAATGGTGATTCATGGTCTGAAAACATGAGAAAATGTAGGAATATAATGTTTCATAATAGTTCTTAGATAAGTACATACCTTTAGAGTATGGATATGGTCAGATGGAGTCAATTATATGAAAATTTAGTTTTACACGGGCATAAAATGAGAAAATATAGGTGTTTTAAAGCCAAAATAGCTAGAATCCAATTCATTTCTTCTATCAAGCTCTTTCATAGCCATGCATAACACTTCAAGTTTGTGTTTAGTTCATATAGGAGAGAGAAGGTGAGGGTCTAATATCTTGGCCAAATGAAAGGGATAAAATGGACTTCCAATCATGGGCATTTATTTTAATATTGTTCCTCTTTGTTTTATTAACAAACATTAAGAATTCAAGCAATTTGGGCTGCCTTCCTCATTTACATAGGACCAAAATAGGGAACGGTTTCAATGCATAGTTAGCTTATTTGATGAAACTAACGGTTGTTCATGTCTTCTATAATCCTTTAATGATCTACCATGGAATTTTCCACCCATATTTCACATGTGTTGGCCTATATAAGTAATAAATACCAAATTTATCACTATATGTAGACTACAAGTATGGTTTCATTGATGAAAACAGATATTCAGTGAATATGTTTGATAATGAACAATGGTTTTAGGTTTATGGATGGTTCCTTATTTTTTTTCATGTATTATTTCATCTTTATTATAGGTTAAATGGTTATATGGACCTAAAATAAAATAATATCTCACTTCCAAATGAGACTAGTCACATATTTGGGTTTCACTACAAGGAAAGATAGTGTGTGTTTCATGAGGATGGTTATTAAATGTCATTAGGTTACCATAAAGGCAACATAGGAGTGTTGTATTCATATGAAAATTTATTTATTTTAGTATTATCAAAGCTTATTATAACCCTCATAAACCAAGAAAATAATAACTAAACCTCTAATGCATTCATAGTCTTATTTAGTAGAAGTTAAGGTTTTTTAGTAAAAGTTAAGGTATTTAGAGAGTCCTAGGTTTCCATTTTTCAGTACATATTCTTGATTGATGATCTCTAAGTGTTTTGATTAATTGAGTATGTGAGTAAGGATTCCTAGGGTCTTTTAATTCCATCTTAAATTTGAATCAATAGTCCATTTCAAGTTATTAAGGAACCTCTACCATCTAATACTCTCATTATTATTGGCCTACCTCATAAGAGGCTTTAAGTTCTAGGATTGAAGCTCATGTGACCTTACAACCATCACCCATAGTTTTAAACCCTCTACTCAAGCCCAAGGCATATAATCAAAGTATAAATACCCTAAAAGGCTATCAAGTTCCATAGGTACTATGAGAAAAGGATATATGAATGTATGAGACATATTGATAAATCATAATCATCACCTATAATAGACAACTCAGATCAACCCTTCAAAGTATTCAAAAACTATTATATCTAGACGAGTCTCAAAATTAAATAAGGGAAATGAATTTTGAATGTGTATGTCTTAATTTGATATATTTGGATTCATGTAATACCATTGGGGTCTCAAACATGACATGAAAAGACACGTTTACTCAGGGACCTACCTAAAAGGCCTCTTAATAGTCAATGCAACTAAGTTATCTACCTACAATATTGTAATAGGCTATCCTCAACTATGAGAATGAGACGGTATATAAATATAAGTAAGATAACATAGACTAATATGATGTACATAACATAGAAAATGTTACTAAGGGAATTAAAACCTAAAAGAGTACACAAATGGGCTAAGTTAAGGACATACACTAAGCTAGGATTATGTAATCAGTGGGGGTGACAAACTAATGTGAATGGTAGTGTTAGTGGACATGTAAAAGATAACCCCAAAGCTATAATGACATATAAACCCCTCAAAGTATTATAGGATGGTTTCACTAATCAAATAATCTATCTCATCTAAGTTAGACACCCAAGACATATAAACCTCAATATGTGGCTGTGTAAAAGTGTTGTTGGAAAAGTTGGGAAGGAAAATCCTCAAAGGCTATAGTAAAAACTTGAAAACATGTCACCTGATCCCAAATTCCTCATTTTAAAGGGGTACAAGAGGCTATTCATATCTTCATCACTAACTATTGCAAGCATCTCTACTATACCATGATGGTCAAAGAAAACTTAAAAGAAAGAGGGCTTAATATGATATTCTGATTAGATAAGGAAAAGTGCATAAGATGGAGACTAGAGTGAGGATGATGTTATGATAACATTAAGGATACATATGTATCTATATGTGGATTGAATTTCCAAAGCCCAAATTGAGCTTATAAGGCCTAAAGCTACCATAAACCCTCAAGACCCCATATTCAATTCAAGGGTGGATCCAAACCTTGAAATAAACTAAAGGCTATGAGAATATGTGTAGCAATCAACTAGGTTCTTAAGGAGGTGTTTGAAGTAGGGGAATATAAATAAATATTTAAATTTATTCTTGGCACCTTCTCGAGCTCTATTACCTTAAATAGCCATCTCGAGTTGCCACTCTCAACACTCATATCTTTCATAATAGAAGGACTCATGCCCATTAATCTTAGGGGTATTTGGGCACCCCTATACACTCAATATATTTGAAGGAGAGTGGGATTTATGGGCCCAAGTTAATGAAAAAACCTTAATAATGCAACCTACATAAATTTCATGGTAAGGAGCTCGAGGCACACCATATTTCATTCATATCTCACCATACAGTCTACATGGGACCTAAAGCAATTAAGGATATTTAAAGGGGTTTGTGGTATATATGTTCATGGTAAGAATTTTTGGTTTGGAGTTTTGTACTCTATGAACCATAATTAATATGGTGGACCGCCAAAACCCTCCTAAAACTCTAGTTCATAAACAATAAATAAATTACACCTAAAAATTCATCCAAGAGGTCATTGGGATATGAAATAGTCTTAAAATTATCCCTAGGTTCCCTAAACACTCAAATTGTCTACTAGTTGGCATGTACAGGATATGCAATGTAAAAATAAAACCTAAAAGAGCCACTATAAGCTTGGATATAAGAGAATAGATGAATTCTACATATTATATGTGTTTCTAAGAAGGTAAAGTGAGCTTGAGGTCTCAAATAACTACACATTGGCCACCTACAAGGGCCTACATTCCTGATAACCACTTGAAGATAGGCCTATGTACATAGGTGGAGGACTATATGAATAAAAAGAGGAGGTAACTAGCTCGATCAAGCTAATATAGATGATCTATAGGTCCTAAGGAGTAGATTCCATATCAATAAGGATGGCTAAGTACTCCATAGCTTCATTTTTGAGTCAAAACATAGAAACCTTACATTTAGGCTTGTTGGTTTAACACTTCTCTTAATGTAGTGTTAGTTAAAATTTGGAATAGAGGACAAAAAAATATTATATGACATCTTAGACCACCATAGAGGTGTTTATCATGTTTTTTTAGGTGTTTGTGCCACTTTGGTTTGCAATGGAGAAGCCACATTTGGTCACTTTGGCCTATAAGTGCCTTAGGACTACTTTGAATGCACATTTATCACCTAAAGGGTAACTTGAAAAGATCATAACTATAAAAAATATTTTCATGGGGATCTGAGCACTTTGAGAGAGTTGAGGGGCCTTGTCTACAAAAGATTGGTGACATTAATTCAAAGGTTAAGCTCCTAACCTTTATGAATCATTGCTAAGAGTCCAAAACCCCCTTAAACCTCCCTAAAACCATAATAAGGACCCAATTAATAATATATTGAACAAAATGCATTAAAATTTATTATAATGGTCTGATAAACACTTAAAACATATAGTACACTCTCAAGCAATCCCATCCATAGCGCTAGTTTATATGGACTATTGCATGAACCCCCTAAAAATTATAGTTTTACAAGGTTTTAAGTAAAATCCAAGGTAAAAAGCTTGTTCAAGGGTCTTAGATAATTTTATGATGTATTATTTGACATTTTCACCTTCTCAAATCATGAAACACTTATCATTCTTCCTAAAAATGTTCATATAGGTATGTTTTGAACAAGAAGTCTAAATGTTCTAAAAGGAAGTTATCTTGTCGTATAAGCAAGGCATAATTGTATGTGTGAGCTACTTGGAGAACCTAATTCTTAGAATATTAGGTTGGTTTATATGAGAAACAATCTAACTTAATCATCTTAAAGATCTCATTTAGTACTCATAGCTATCCAAGTATCAAATAGGCAAGAGACTAGGTTACTTGTCTATAGGCCTACTTAATCAATAAAGTGGAGATGTTCATGAGTGTATAAGGTTGATATGGAGTTAATGAATGATCATTAAAACCCATGTAACTATGTTCATAACTATCCTAATGGTTGATATGGAGTTAAGGTTGATATGGATATGTTAATGCTTGTAACTACCAATTAAAGCGATGGTGATCATTCATGAACTATTCATGTTCTTCCCATGCCACATTCTATCTTATTTTGGTTCATTATTATATATATTTAGTCCTTAAGGCCATTTTAAGACATCAATTAGCTAGGTATAACGAAACTTTACCAAATTATATCTTGATAACCTCTTTAAATCAATAAATAAGGACTATCTACATGTTTTTTTGCTAGCATTAATGTGTTATGTTTTGTTGATTTGCATAAAGTGTGATGTTTATCCTTATTTTAAGGTCATATCCTTCACCTAGTTGTTATAATTTCATCCTATATAGGTCATGTGATGTGTTAGAGTGTTTTAGTTTTGTTGAAGAGTAAACTAGTTGATAGTACCACAAATAGACCTCTTTTCCATTGCCTTCAAGTTACAGACATTCACCTTAGCCTTCACATGAAACACTTGTGTTTAGGAGTTCATTAAGAAGCCTATTTTAATCATTAATATTTATTTGATTCATAGAGTTCTATTTTAAATATCACTTAGAGTGGATAGATTAATATTTATTCATCACCTCTTTAGATTAGGTTTCCTTTTATGTATTTATCCATCCCCCCCGAAAAAAACACAGTATGTCTTAAAAAGTGAGCTCAATTTGATGTACTAGGAGAGATAGACCCATAAACTAGAGGTTTTGTCCTCCTATATATCACCCAAAACCTATGGACCAATCCCATGTTACCCCAAGCTTGGAGAGAATTGAACCATCTTCTCCTAAGGGTACAATTTAGAGGGTAAATAGGGATCGAATGAAGGTGACACGAGACTTGTACAAGGACTTACAATAAAAACCATGTATTGAGAAACCACCTACAGACTTGCTATCAAACATGATTCATGATGAGTATAAAAATAATCCTTTAAGGTAGATATAATTAAATCACTCAAGAATATATGGTTTAGAACACTATTTGAAATTTATGAGATGAGTGAAAGGAAGGAAACTATACTATTTTTTTCAAAAAATCACTCTCCCAAAGCAAGTGAATGTTTTAGGTTCCTAGGTGGATAGAATAGCCAATAATTTGGAGACCTCTTAGGGATGTCATCTTATCCAAACATTGAGCCCAATTGCCTTGATGCATCCATTAGGTATAGGTTTCTTTCAAGAAATAACAAACTTACCTAAAATCACCAAGAAGATTGAAACCTGCCCTCTAGAATTGAAAATATTGATAACTACCTCCAATATAAAAATAAGAAAGGAAAATAACCAAAACATGTGCAATAATACTTAGGGAAACGGAAACAAAAATAGACTAATAAAACAATGTGGTAATAGAATTTGGAGAAAACAAAAATAACTACTTACATATGTATAAAAGTTTTGAAAGTGACTCACTCAATTTAAGTGAAACTAAAAACCTTTGAAATATCTTGTACCCCATGCAATTATGTCCTCTTGTGATTGGCAGGAGTGAGTAAAAGTTACCATTTGACATGTTAGTCCTCATGAATGGTTCCTTGGCCAAGACTACCAGTCTATTCTCTACATTTTAGATTGCCAATCTTTTATTTTACTTTTTAATGGGTCAACTAGATAAAATATACCCTAAATATTTATATAATATTTAAATAACTCATGAGTATTTAGTTTCCCAAGCTATTTATTATGTATATTCTTCCATTTTGATTAATGTTTTGAAAAAAAATAGCCTCTTCTAAGAAAACCTAAGCAATTATGAAGTCTTCACCAAGACTATGTTTTACCTCTAAATTGGTAAAATTATGTTGATCCTCTAGGGTGTCTCTAATCCTATTAAGGTGAGATATTAATACTAAAAGATCATTGGATTCATCAGGATGCTCCTCAAGCTCCATTATCAAGATAGATACTTCCAACTCTTCAAGAACATTAAAGTACTATTTCCATGTTTGATCTATATCCTCCTTTGGCTCCAAGAAGTTAAGTGGGATAGTGTCCTTTAACATATAAATTTGATCTTCATTTATTTTAATCTCTATCATGTCTATATTTTTCACTTTATGAGTATATGGTTTGCTTATAGAGCTAAATTCCTAAATGATGTCAATGTAATTCTACCATATATCATCATCAGGTTCTCATTAAGCATACTTAAGAATGGGTGCAATGGTATCATTTTCTTACATACAATAGGTTTCCCAACTTTATCCTTATATATGGTCATACATGTCAACTCCATAACAACCCTTTTCTCACTCATTAAAAGAATACTCAAGGATCCTTTCTACTAGTGTAGTAGCCTTATAATGAGCAATATCTACTTCTTAAACATGCATAATGTTTGGTATGGTTTAATACTTCTAAATTATATAAAATGAATCCAAACAAAAATATTTACCACCATAATGTCAGTCAAACACATAACAAACATTAGCCTAATCATCAAAATAATAATTAAGAGCTTATTTTGTTTATGTAGGAGCCTTATAATGAGTATAAAGTTATTCATGCAAGATATAGATTCCCAAACCTATATCATATATGAATTTATAAGGATAAAATTCATGGTGTTTTGTACCCCATTAATCAATAATAAGGTAGGAAAGCCTTCAAGGAGTGTAGCTAATTCATAGTCTACCACATTTTCTTCTTAGTCAAGAATGGTGTAATTAACATTAGAAACATTTGGTGTATAAGTTTCCACATGATTCTTTGGAATAGTATTAGATTGGATGGTAACATTAGACCCATACCTAGTCCTAAAAAACATATGATACCAATATGATGATATATATACTCCATTCTTTGTATTAAATTCCTTATAGAGACATAATGCAAAGTAAGGTGGAAGTTCTATGATGAAGATATATTTAGGGATTGATAATTTGGGGTAAGAATACAAGGTTTGGTTTATTCCTTTGATTACTCAAAATATTTTAATGTATATACCATCCAAATAAACTACTCCCTTATAAATAAAATCATATTCCAAACACATCTTTTCAACAATCTACTTGGGCATTACAAAGTTATTTTCACAACTATTAATCATGCAATTATGGACCAAATATCACCTATGATCATGTATACATAGAAAGGTTGGGGTTTACCTATTATACTTTATTTATCTTACTTAGGATAAGATATGTTTGTTATGACATACACACCTTTTTTATTTGGATGATTCACCTATAATGCTAAAATTAGATAAGGTTGTTTGCAACAAATATTTTTGTCCAGGGATAAACAAGTTTTCCCATAGTGAAATGCTAACATTGGTCTTCTACATATGATCAAAGACATTAAAGTAATTGATTCCAGCCTTTTAATGAGATTTAGGGACAATAATAAAATATTAAACTTAATTGGGTTGGATGTACTCATTGGTTTAAACCTCTTTTCTTGTGGATGGTTTTTGCTAATGTTCTTGGGATTTTGGGACTTAAATAGTACTTGTAGTCCTATTGGCCAAATTTGAGCCAAGTAAAATTGGTCACCCCATTTAAATTAAAATATTTCATGGTCTTGTGATGTGTTCATGTCATTATTTATATGATCCCAAGAGTCTTCATTTAACCTTGTTAGTATTGTTTAAGCCTAGTTTGGATAAGTTAAGTTAAAGTCATGTTGTGGTCATATAGTGGTTTAAGCATGTCATAGAGAGACAAGGAATGGTCATGTTGTGTCATAGGTTATTAGGGATTTATTAATTTAATTTGTCTTAAATATATTATCACAAAATTTATTGAAGCTTTAGAATGTCTGAGGTTCATTTGGTAGCTTGAAGGTAGTGACATTAAGTGAAAATGTGATTTTTGGCTAACTTTATGAGTATAAAAGTTATAAAAAGGAAAAATCCATAAAAAAAATCATAAAATGTCATTTTATAAGTTATAAAACTTCCACACCTATTATAAAATAAAATAAAAATTAGAATCTTGTATTTCAATGCCATCTTGAGGAGTTAGAGAAGTTGTATAGACTTTTTGAAATCATGTGAAAATTAAAAGAGTTAAAGAGAGTAATTTTAGATCTTATGGGTCAAAAAAATCTTGGGAAGAAGTTTGAATCTCCATATTTATATGAAACTACTTCTCTCTTCCATTGCTCTATTCACAAACTAGTGAAGGCCAAATTCAATCAAATGGTAGAGGCCGTACAAGTAAATTTTGGGGATAATATTTTGGAAAAAGTTTGGGACCCATATGGGCTTCCAATTTATGGAATTTTTTATTAGATTTGAATTATTATATTTATGAACAATATCTAAGAATCCAAACTACTTTTTCATAGCTTAAAACACCATAAGCTAATTTTGGTGTAACTATAGAACAAAATGTGAATTAATTTTTACATGAAACAAGATGGATTGAGTTATTATATATATATATATATATATATATATATATATATATATATATATATATATATATATATATATATTCATCAAACACATTAATTCATCATGGTTTCATGTGTGGATGGTCCTTTGGCAAGCAAAGTCTCTCTTGTGAATTATTTGAGATGACTAGAAGTTTTTATATGTTTATGAGTTCTTTGGCTGCTTTGATACATTTTAATGATTCTTAATGGTCTCATACCATCTTTATCAATTCATCAATATCCTTTAATCAACTGAATATTTTGTATAAGTCTCAAGATGGTGACTTCTTCTCTTACTATGTGAGGACTATATGTGCTTGCATAACAAGGTGTGTCTATGTGTTTGAATAGTTGTAATATATATTTATAGGTAATTTTAGGTTATGTTTTTTTAGTATAATATTTTTATTCATATAATAATGGTATTTTGTTTTATAACTACCTTACTTGCACTTTCTAAAGGCTTATGCATAATGTTATAGTATATGCCTTTTACAAGCCTATAGGTCTACAAGTCAAGTAAATATAATGTTGTCAATGTCTAATGAATGGTGTATAGGCATGGAAACACTATTAAAATTTCAATCTAAGGTCATGGATCAATTGAGATATTTCCCAAGCACCTAAAATTAGTAATGTATAAAAGACCAAGCTAATAGTCCTAGTAAGAGCCACCTACAAGAGTGTGATTGTGTTGATAGTGATTACAGGGGTTATGAAGTATTTTTCTACCATAATATACCAATGACAAATTTTAATAAGGTTAACATGAAACTTCATACTCATACTTCCTCTAGATAGTCATCTACACCTTGTATTGGAAATGTGCTTTAGGCAGTGAGGTTGGTAATGTTTGAAGTTTTAGGTTTTTGAAAAGATTAAAAAGATAAAAAAATATGAAAAAGATACATATAAAGGTTTGGATATTGGTTTTAACATCTGAGAAAAGATCAAACACATTTAGACCTTCAAATCTACACCTATAGCATGTTAAGAAAATTGGCATTGACAGTGAATGTGGGTAAGTTTTCAAAAATTTATAAAATTTAAAGTGTCTAAAGACTTTAATAAAAACATGATGGAGTATATTAAAATTTTGGGGATTGACTTTGGAAAACAAGAAAAGATCTCACATACTTAAAACTCTTAAATAGACTCTTATAGACAACTAGTTGATGACAGACTATGTGTAGAATGTGATAATGGTGAAGCATTGGATTTTTAGGGTATTTTAATGAGTTAATTAGCTATATAAATAATATAGTAATATTTTGAGAGTTTTATGATTAAAAGTGGGACTTTTGAAACATCAAGTTCGCAGACCATCTCAAAAGAACACAACTACAAGAAATTGACAATCTATCGATCTATTTGAGTCATTAAAGGCCCCTCAAAACCCAATACATGGGTGTGTGAATATTTTAGTTTTAGATAATATATTTAATTAATTAATACATTTAATTCAAAAGAGATTGAATAAACAAATTTCAAACCCTACCTGCTTAACTAGCCTCCACAGTCACCTACAAATTTGCCTTCTTTCACATGAACAATTAATTGTTTGGAGAAGTATATGAGACTATAGTATAATATGAGGGGAATTATAATGTTTAAAAATGATTAAAATGGTGTTATAATTATTCCATAATACCCTCGGTCTTAATAAATAGACTCAGTCAATCCCTATTTAATCTCAAGTAGACTATGAACATACAAAAGCTTGTATAGGGAGTAAGTTGAGGGATGCATAGTAATTTGGAATTAATATGAAATTTTGAACCTTAATAAGATGGTTAAGGGTATGAAAAAACATTTAATGGAGCTTATACTAATATAAATTAAATAAAATACAATAATATAGGCAGTTACAATATGGTAAGTAGTTTGGCTTAAAAACTTGAGGGCAGAGATAGTGAGGTTGTTAGAGAGTTTATTGAAGGATTGTGAATAGATAACCATTAGAACAAGTCATAAGGAATGTCATAGACCCCATTGAGTCCTTTGGATCTCAAACCAATCTCAATAAAGTTCTCAATAAACCAATTTGCTCTCAGACCTCATAGAATGTTGAGTTTCAACTTGAGAGGTCATTTTATTTTGCTTGGTATGGATAAAATAATATGCATGGGAACTTGGGATCATAGTGGAAGTTAACTATGATAGTTAAATTACATTTTTTGTAAGTGGCTGGTGGTTTCATGCCCTGATCTATATGAACCATTGTTAAGAACTCAAAGCACTTCCAGGCTACCTATGAGGGATATAAGGACCCGATGAGAGAGAAATCAACTTTCATACCTCCAAATGAATTAAAAACACTTCCAAATGACTAATAAAATGTTTAATACTACCCTAATAATAATACCATGCCATTTTTTGGTATATTACTATATGAAATTATATGGAATATACCCAAAAAGATTGATTTTTGCTATTTTATAGGTCCGTACAAGTTGTCATATCTTCAAATTTGGAATGGAGAATGGGAGTATTTTTATAATTGAATAACATAATTATTTTGGGTTTAGAACATGTGGGGATCCTATATAGCCACTTTTTAGTCTCTTGGTAGGGAAGCCTAATTGAGGCCTAGTTAGGAGAGAGAAGAGGATAAAAAGATATCTCCACTCACTCTAAAAGTATTAAATTAGACTTAGAGATGTAAGGAAATAATTGGTATTTGAATATTCCATTATTTTCTTAGTATCTTATGTAATTTTCTCCACATAAGGAGTTTTTCATCATTTTAGGGTTACAAGGGTTGAGGCCTAATTGAGGATTTTGGCAAAGAACAAATGGTTGGGGAAATTTGAGACCTAAAGTGGATTATTATAGGTCAAATATGATGTTAATAGGCCATCCATGAATTTTGGATGAGCTAAAGTTGAAGAAACTAGGTTTTGACACTTGTGTGTAAAGTTGGCCTAAGGAGATGAAGAGTCCTCTATACACCTTGCAAGAGAAAGAGATGATGTGTCAAATAAAACCTATTTGGGTTAGTTGATATGTGTCAAGATCAGAAAATTAGGTAGGAGAAACATATCTAAATATCAATAAGTCCACTTGTCATTCAACATTTCAAGATAAAGGGATGTTTTCAAGAGCTAGTCAAGGTGTCAAGTAAGCAATTCAACTCCCACACTACTTGGAGAGTGAGAGAATATTTAGAGGGTATGCATATGGAATCATGGACCTATTGAGGTAGTTACATAACTCCTCTGATTGTTATAACTCATGTAAACTTATCTACTCTCTCTCTCTCTCTCTTGCATGCTCTTCTTCTCTTCTCTCTCACTTGTGTTATATATTGATCCTTAATTGGCTAAGTTTATCCTCCACCTGAGTATGGAAAATCCATGCTCATTTTTATCCTTTTATAAATAAATAAAAATTTGGTTTACCTTATCTATGATTTATTTTAATTTGTATGTTAGACTAGTTGATTTTATTAAGTGATTTATTCTCTTCCTTATCATGTTGTCCTTGTTTGCATTCATATTTAGATTTGAATGTCTTTTATAGGTATCTTGAAGTGTTTTAATGAAGTCTTTCATGATTTTAGTGAGTTATCTATTGACTAATATCATAATATGACCTTGTGTTTAGTCCTCCTAACATAAGATTGATTAATAAACCTCCTTGAGAAACACTAATGCAAGAGGCAGATTTAGAGTAGTTTCATGTACAGGTTAGTATTTTGTTTGAAGTGAAATTATAATTGGTTTTTAGTGGTAAATTTATAATTGGTGTGTCACCTCATTGGGATAGGTTTACTTTATTGTATCACCCAACCCAACTTGTCATATCCCCAAGAGTTCATTTAAGAAAACTCCATTCCCAATCCCATTCATGATCATTCCACCACACCTCATACTCCCTCTCCAACCCATTAACCTATTCATCACCTTACCACCACATCCCTTCTTTAAGGAGAATCCATCCTATGGGAGATAAGTGAAGAAGATCAAACTAAATTTATAGGTGATAAATAAAATGAATAAAGTGTATATGATGTAGAGTTCATTATAAGTACTCCCCTTGGTGAGGAAAATAATAAGTCAATCTTATTGAATGAAATAAAATATGACCTTGATATTGTTTAAAATATTCATGGAGAGATTTATCAAGGAATGACAAAGCAGGTGCTTGAGAGGAACATTGAATCAATTGAGCTGATTAAGACTCATGTGCATGATCAATAGGTTGAATCTGAAAAACAATGAAAGATGAAGCTATTATTGACTCCATGGAACAAGATGACTTATGGTATAAGTTAAATGATTTTTTTCATGAATTTGAGGCCCTCTAAAATCCTACACTTCTTGCTGGTCAAGTTGAAGAAAATCTTTAATATTCCTTTCCTCTTGATGGTGTGTTTCAAAAACAAGATCCTATTTCATCCAAGCTTGTGCAAGTTTCAAATAACTTTGAAGTTGAAGACTCTTAAATTAAGCAAGTTGAAGTTGATGAAGTAAATAATTTAGAAAAAGATAAAGTTGAATGAATTGTGGTTATTAAAGAGAAAGAAAAAAAATGATTTGAAACAACATATTGAAATCCTTCAAGAGAATGAAGGACTTTGAAAGGTTTAAGGTCATGTGAACAAGGAGATCAAACAATATGTCTTCATTGAGGAAAATGATGAAAATTTGGTTGAGTATACTAATCTCCTTAAAGAGATTGATGATCTTGTAATAAATATTAAGAAATCTAAAGATGTTCTTGAAGATGCTTTGCTTTTTTAAGGACAACATGACAATATTTAGAGTACCAATATTGAGGCTTCTCCTATAAGTCAATAAGATATCATGATTGAAATAAGTACAAACTTCAAGAGAGATCATGAGATGATTGAGACATAATTTGAACTCACCTTCATAGGTGACATGTTTTCATCTACTACCATTACATTTGAGATCATTCTAAGAGGATGGGAAAGCATGAAATAGTTGAAGACATAAAAACCAAGGCTTAAGAGATAACTTACTTTATGTATTCATTCATCTTATGAAACAGCATATGGTGCATGCTTCCCCTTTGATCTAGGAAAAAGAAGTTCTTTTTAAGTTAGTTGTATATAGTTTAGTTTACTTATGTTATTATTGTGTTCCCTAAGTTTTTGATAGCACATGTGTGTGTTTTGATTTGTTTGTGTCTTGTTGTATTTATTTGTGTGTAATTTGAATGTCAATCATATTATTGTGTCATGCTAAATATTTGTTCAAGTATAAAACTAAGTGCAAGAGATTGCATTTCCCAATGGACATACAAGGCTACTAGTCTTATTAACATTGCAGACATGCTACCCTTATGAATCACCAAGAATATTGACCAAATTTGACCCCAAGTAAAATTGGTCGCCCCCCTCCAAATTTAAACTTGTCATGGTATTATGATGTGTTCATGTCATGATTTATATAATCCCTAGTGTCTTCATTTAACCTCGTTAGCATTGTTTAAAGTTAGTCTGGAGAAGTTAAGGTAAAGTCATGTTGTGGTCATATAGTGGTTTAGGCATGTCATGGAGAAAAAAGACATGTTAAAGTTGTGTAATAGGTGATTATGGGTTTATTAATGTCATTTTATGTCTTAAACATATTATCACAATATTTCATGAAGCTTTGAAATATCTAATCCTCATTTGCTAGCTTGAAGGTGGTGAAATTAAGTGAAATGTGATTTTTTTCTAAATTTATGTGTATTAAAGTTTACCCAAAGGAAAAATTAATAACACACACCTTCCAAGGTCCTTGAGAAGTTACACAACTTCCACACCTTTTAGATGAAAATTAAAAGAAGTTGTATGGAATTTTTGAACACCATCTTAAGGAGTTAGAGAAGTTGTATGGAATTTTTGAAGTCATGTGAAAATTAAAAGAGTTTAAGAGTTTCCTTTGAGATTATATAGGTTATAAAAAATCATGGGAAGAATTTTGAAGTTCCAAAGTCACAAAAAGTGACTTCTCTCTTCCAACACTCCATTCATAATCTAGTGAAGGCCAAATTAATTTAAATGGTATATTCCACACAGGTAGAGTTGGGGGATAATATTTTGGATAAATTTTTGGGCCCATATTTGATTCCAATTTGTGGCATTTTTTTGGGATTGTTTCTCTTATATCTATAAACAATCTCTAAGAATCCAAACTACATTTTGAGAGATTAAAACCCTATAAATTGAGTTTGGTGTAACTCTAAAACGAAACATGAATTCATGGATAAATGAAACCAATTGGAGTGTGTTATAATATTTATATAGATGAATAAATCACATTAATTCATCATGGTTTCATTGGTGGATGGTCATTTGGTAATCAAAGTCTCTCTTATGAATTATTTGAGATGACTGGTAGTTTTGGTGTTTTTAATTTATCCATGTGGTTTGATACATCATAATGATTATTCATGGTATATTACTATCCTTATAAATCCATTAATAGCCTCTGATAAACTAAATATTTTCTACAAGTCTCAATATGGTCACTTTTTCTCTCACTATGTGAGGACTGTATGTGTTTGCATACCAAGGTGTGTATGTGTTTGAATGGTTGGACTATAATTTTATAGGTAACTTGAGGTTATATTTTCTTGGTATAATATGTTAATTCATATGAATAAATATATTTTAGTTCACAACTACCATACTTGCATTTTCCAAAGGATTTTGCATAATGTTATGGTCCTCACCTTTTACAAGCCTATAGGTCTAAAACTCAGGTAAATCTAATGTTGTCAATGTCTCATGAATATTTTATAGGCATGGAAACATTGTGATAGTTTCATGTCAAAGTCATATATCAATTGAGATATCACCCAAGAACCTAAAGTCAATGTAAAATACTGAGCTAATAGACCTAGTAAGAGCCACCTATAGGAATGTGACTATGTTGACAGTGAGTAAAGGGTTGTAAAATGTTTTTAGAAGCTAATAGACTTGAAATTAATGAATAATATATCTTTAATTACTATCATTCATTGTAAATTTTCATATTTTATTGATAAAAGGCCTACTCAAGCTACATAGTTAGGTCTTCTTGACAGTCACCTACAAGATTGTAGGTGGAAGTAGAGAGTATAAAGGTTGTGAAATATTTTGGGATGATATGATATTGGTAATATAGTTATATTGATATATTAATGATTTTTTTTCCACCATAATATACCAATGACAAATTTAAATAAGGTTAACATGAAACTCTATACTCAGACTTCCTCTAGATAGTCATCTATGCCCAGTATTAGAAGTGTGCTTTAGGTAGTGAGGTTGGTAATGTTTGAAGTTTCAAGGTTTTGAAAATATTATCAAGATAAAAAAATATTAAATATAGATATAGAGGGGTTTGGATATTGGTTTGAATACCTAATAAAAGATCAAACACAGTAAGAGCTTCAAATCAACACCTATAGCTTTTTGAGAAAATTGGCCTTCATAGTGAATGTGGGTAAGGTTTGGAAAATCAAAGACATTAAAAGTGTCTAAAGTCTTAAATAAAAACTTGGATTATTTTAAAAATTTGGGGATTGAATTTGGAAAACAATAAAATATCTCATACACTCAGAACTCTTAAATACACTCCTATAGATATTCAATTGAGGATAGACTATGTGTAGATAGTGATAATGGTGAAGCACTAGGTTTTAAAAGATTTAAATGAGGTCATAATATATCTCAATAATATATTATTATTTTTAGATTTTCATGATATAAAGTGGGACTCTTGAAACATCAAGTTGGCAGACCATTTGAAAAGAACACACATATAGGTATTTGACCATATTTAGGTCTACTTGAGTCATTAAAGGTTCCTTAAAACCCAATACAATGGTGTGTGAATATTTGAGGGTTAGATAAGATCTTAAAGTCCTCAATAAATTTAATTAAAATGACATTGAGTAAATAAAGTTCAAACCCTGCCTGCACAACTAGCCTTCATAGTCACCTACAAATTTGACTTCTTTCACATGAATAGTTACTTGTTTGGAGAAGTATATGAGACTAAAATAACATATGATGGGAATTATAATGTTTTAAAATAATTTAAATAGTTTTATCATTATTACATAACACCCTCAATATTAAGCAATAGATTCAGTCAGCCCTTATTCACCCTCAAGTAGACTAAGTGCATACACAAGCTTGTATAGGTAGTGAGTTGAGGGATGACCAATAAGTTGGAATTAAGATGAATATTATAAACTTGAGAAGATGGTGAAGGGTGTAAATAAATTTTTCATGGAGCTTAGACTCTTTTTAGTAAGATAAAATAGAAGAATACAAGTGGTTAGGGTATGGTAAGCAGTTTAGATTAAGAAACCTAAGCCTAAGATAGTGAGGTGGTTAGAGAGTTTAGTGAAGGATTGTAAATAAATAACCATTATAAAAATTCAAGAGGAATATAACATATCCCATTGAGGCCTTTGGATCTTAGACCAAACTTAGGAAAGTTCTCACTAACCTAATTTGCTCTTACACCTCATAGAATGCCCAATTTCAACCCAAGAGGTCATTTTATTTTTCTTGGTAACAATAAGAGAAGATGTATTGGGACCTTGGGATCATAAGGTAAATTAATTAACGTAGTGCACTTAAATTCCCTATTATGAAATTTTCTGGTGGTTTCATGTCCTAAGTATATGAAGCATCGTTAAGAACTCAGAGCACTTTTAGGGTGTGCAAGACGGCTATAAGGACCTAATGAGAGAGAAATAAAATTTTATACCTCTAGATGAATTAAAAAAAATAAAAAAGACCCATAAAATGTTAAATACTACACTGAACATCATCCCATTCCATTGGTTTTTATATTATTATATGAAACTATATTGAATAGGCTTAAAAATATTGATATTTTATATTATGTAGGTCTGTACAAGTCAAATCTTCAAATTTGGCATGGAGAATTGGGATTATGTTATCTAATTGAATCACACAATTTTTTGGGATTTGGAATGTGTGGGATCTTGTATATTTGATTTCAAATATCTTAGTAGGGAGGCTTAATTGAGGCCTAGTTAGGAGATAGAAGAGATAAAAAAAGATATCTCCACTCATTCTCAAAGCATGAAATTGAACCTAGAGATGTAAGGCCATAATGGATCTTATAATATGGCCTTATTTTCCTAGTATCCTAGATTATATTTTTTTCCACACAAGGAGGTTTGCATCATTTTAGGGTTATAAGGGATGAGTCATAATTGAGGATTTTGTTAGAGAACAAATTGTTGGGGATAGTTTTGGACATAAAAATAGATTTTTATAGGTATAATATGATGTTAATAGGCCATCCATGAAGTTTGGACGAGATGAATAGGAAGAAACAATTTTTTTGACACTTGTGTGAAAAGTTGGCATAAGGAGATGAAGAGTCCTCTAGACACATTTCAAGAGAAAAAGATGATGTTTCAAACAAAATATATTTAGGTTAGTTTAGATGTATGAATATTAGAGAAAATAGGTATTATAAACTATTTTTACAATCAAGAAGGCCACTTTTCCTTCAACATGTTAATACAAAGGGAGGTTTTCAAGAGCTAGTCAAGGTGTCAAGAAAGAAATTCAACTCCCACACCAATTGGAGAGTTAAATCATATTCAGAGGATCTAAACATAGAATCTTGGATATATTTATGTGGTTTCATAACTCCTCTTATTTTTTTAACTCATGAACACATATCTACTCTCTCTCTCTCTCCTACACCTTTCTTCTCTTCTCTCTCACTTGTGTTATATATTGAGCCTTAATTGTCTAATTTTGTATCCTCCACCTGATACTAGTGAATACATTCTAATTTTTATCCTTTGAGTAATAAATAATAATCTAGTTTACCTTATCCATGAGATTTTTAATGTGTATGTTAGACTAGTTGATATAGCTAAGGGATATATTCTCTTCCTTAGCATGTTATCCTTGTTTGCATTCATATTCATCTTGGAAAGTTTTTTTTAGGTAACTTAAAGGGTTCTAATGAAGTGTTTCATGACTTTAGTAAGTTTTCATTGCACTAGTGTCTTGTCGTGACCTTGTGTTTAGTTATCCTAGCTTAAGATTGCTTCACAAACCTCCTTGAGAACTACTAATGCAAGAAGTAGATTTGGGGTAGTGTCATGTGCAAGTTAGGACATTTTTTAAGTTTAATTACAATTTATTAGTAGTGGTTAGGATATAATTGGTGAATCAAATCATTATGATTAGTTTACTTTATTTTTTCTCTCTCCCTTTTCATCCAAATGAGCTAGTAGTATATTTGATGAGATATAATAGACAAATTAAGGGAGTTAGACCTTTAATATAGAGGTTTAACCCTATTATAGGTAACCCAAAGACCTAAGGGTAATCCCATGTTCCACTCAATTTTTATTTTACTTGAACTACCTCTCCAAAGGTGCAAAATTGAGTGACAATAAGTCTATTGATAAATTTGAAAAGGTGTTGTAGGACCTTTATCAACTATTGGATCCACTTTAAGATCCTTTTTTATTTTCTCTTGTACTAGCTTCTATGTAATTAAAATCCATGTTTTTATCCTTGATTTTATTTACTCCATAATATTTACCTTATTATCAATTTAGGAGTGTATAATCAACTTGTACCTAACTTTTAGAAGTGTCTCCTTCATGTGGAAATTCATCTTGTACCTCTTGAGAAGGTTCTCAACTTTGCATTATTCATGTTTGATTAAGGACACAATTAGAAATAGTTGTCTTATTGTGTGATTGGATGCAAGGATAAAACCACTTTTAATCTTGGAGAAGGTTGGTTTGGATAGGTAAAATTACCTTTAAAGTACTAAGATCAATGGTATTATGGATGTTATAAGGTTTATAATGAGTAATAAGACATTGTCCTTGAGGTTTTATATCTAAGGGATACCTTTTGGGATAAAAATATTGGTTATATGCTTGATAGGGTATATTATTTTTCACTTGTTTTTTATTTAATATAACTAAAATATTACCAAAAATTTGAATCAAATTCCTCACCTCATGAAGCTCACTATGAGGAGTTAGTGCTTTGATAGCATGCTAACTTCTAAGTAAAAGAATAGGGGATAAAGTTGGTTGGGTAGGTGGTGTAGGTTGTAATTTAGTAAATATGGGCATGGGAGGTTTTGGTGTTATCTTTCTAGCCTAGATGATACTAATATAAGTCTTCATTACTACATCATAAGCATTTTACCACCCATAAATTGTATCATAACTGATATGTCACTATTCAATGCTCTAAGATAGTACATAAAATCATACTTTAGTGTATGCCATACTAAATTTGGGATACTTATTGGGTGAATATTTTTTCATCAACTAACTAACAAAAAAATGGGTATATCAACCACAACACAATGAGATTTATACGGAAAAATGGGTGTGGTTACCACAACATAATGAGATAAATCTCTCCTCTCAGCAAGGGGAGGTTCCCTATAAACTATAATATACTAATATAAAATGAAAATAGACTCAGTGGTGAAATCATACCATCCATCTCTCTTTTTTCAGAAATGATGTTCAGAAAATAAAAGAAGAATTTTTGTTGTTTTTTGAACATCACTTTTGAAAGAAGAGAAATGCAAAACTGTTGGGTGAATATTTTGTCATCAACTAACTGATAGAAAAATGGGTATATCAACCACATCACAATGAGATTTATATGAAAAATGGGTGTGGTTACCATAACATAATGAGATAAATCTCTCCTCTCAGCAAGGGGAGGTTCCCTATAAACTATAATATACTAGCATAAAATGAAAATAGACTCAGTGGTGAAATCATACCATCCATCTCTCTTTTTTTAGAAATGATGTTCAGAAAATAAAGGAGAATTATTGTGTAATTATTGAAGGAATTTCTTTTCTTTTAGAAATGATGTTCAATAAATAGCAAGAATTATTCTTGGGTAGTAACTGGATCTACAATAAAGCCATGAAATCACAAAGTCTTTCATTGTTTCTCCTACTGATTTAGGACAAAGTAACACAGTAGTATGAAGTGCAACACAAAGTCTCCACCAAAAACTACAATAGAGTATAAGATTATGAAGGATAAGGGGAGCTCAAAGTCTCTCCAGTATCCTTTAAACTAAAACACATAGACTAAAGACAATTATGGTAGCACAAGGTCTCCCATAGTCAGCTTCAGGACATCTAGATTATTTCCACTTGTTCTGCTTATTTGATTAAATGGAAAAGACTAGATTTAGGAAAAAGACATACAAACAATTTCATAGATAACACAAGCTATTTCAACATAAAGTTTGAAATGTCACTTGCTTTCTCATTCACTTGATAAAATATGATTAACAATCTGATCTCAAAGTCTCAAAAATGCCTTTCAATTTGGGTAGAGTTTTGCTTCTAATAACTGAGAGATCTCTCTCATTCAAAATGAGAGATTACAATATATAGCATCCAAAAAAAGACTTTGGCAATTGTTTTCACAAAATGGCCCATGCTGCATTGAATGCATTGGAAATTCTATGAAGGGGCCATGCTAGAATAGGTTATCAGCCTTAACTTTTGGTATTCTAAATCATCTCAAATGTATCCTTTGAAGCATGGGTTGTCTAGTCTTCTTTATGATTTTTACATAGCTGTCCATTCACCTTTACTCAATGAAGAAAAATAGACCATGCCATTGAATGCTTATGCTCTGTGAGGTCTATGTGGTGGAGTACTCCACCTACTAGAATAACTCTTCTACATATATTTTTGGATTCTTTGTTTGATTCCCTCTTTCCTTGCTATATTTTTTCTCTTCCTACTGATCTGAGATCTTAGGGATATCTTCTCACCTTCTACTAGCTTCTTCAGCTCTTTTCTCAGTGGATCATTGAGTTTGTCCTCATGTCTGCATTATTCAAAAATCAATGGTTATTCCATAATCCTAAATTTGATGTCTGCAGGGATGTCACCATTTGCTTGACCCATTTTGATCCTTGAACCTTGAACCTTTTGGATTTCAACGGTTCAATGGTTCAAATTTCAATGATTCAGTGGTTCAACGGTTCAATGTTTTGCAAAGAGCTGCATTCACTTAGTATTCTTTAGGAGTTCAATGTATCATTAAACCAACTATTTGAAAAATTTGGTTGAACCCTTTTTTGGAACCTTCTACTTGAACCATCTACTCAAACCTTCCACTCAAACCTTTCAAACCTTAAACTCTTTGAACCTTTAAACTCTTTTAGAGGTAGATTTTAATATTTCAATAGTTCAATGGTTCATTCCATATCATTGAACCCCACCATTGAACCATTTTGATTTGAACCTCAACATCAAACTATCCTTACAATTTTTTAGGAAATGCTTTAAGTATTTTGATCTTTTTCTTTGCAAAATCCCACCTTTTAAACCTACAATTTCCTTACCAAAAAAGGATTGTGCAATTGAATAACATGACTACTCAAAACATTTTGAGAAAGAAAGAGACCATTTTGGCCTATAGGACCAAAATGTTCGACATGTTGTCCACAAAAATAAGTGACAGATTTTAGGAATAACAACTGGCTCCAGTTGGGGAACTTCCATCAATTATATTTTGAAATAATCGAAGGGAGTAGAATCCAAAATCCAAGTTCCTTCATCTATGCCATTGGGTTATGGAGTCATGTCATTAAAAAAGAGAAAGATACCAAAAGCTAAATGAACAGCATGAAATAAATAAAGACTATACAAATATACAACTGGAATTATCTGATACTTCAAGGATTGAAGTGCTTTAGATGCTATCCATTATGAGGTAGTGAAAATGGCATTCTATCTCAATATATGAGTAATAAACTATTTTCACCCCATAATCAATGATTAGTAAATGGACCTCTTCACCAGGAATCAAATTTTCTATGCATTCCTTTTGGTTCTCTCCTCTTGCCCCTTAATAAGACTTGATCTTCAATCTAAAAAACATGAATCTTTGCTCTTTTGTCAAAGAGTTTCTTTACCTAATTTTGATGTGCAATAATATGGTCCATTACCATAGTTCATTACCCTTCTATTTTAGTTAAGCACATTATTTTATTGTCCCCATTAAACACCTATTAATGGTTGGCATTATCAGGTATAATTGGTCAAAATACCAACTTGATAGTGTACTTGTGCCCTTTAAAATCTTTGTGAGGAACCATGAGGGTTGTAGAGATAGATAATGAATATACATGATCATTGAACTCTCTAGGCACCACAAAAATATTGAAATCTTCAAAACTTTGAATGTAATCCCATACTAGATTATGATAGTGTCAAAATCTTTCATTTTTGGTTTGATACAAATTCCTCACCTAATAAACCACCAGTTCAACATTTCCTTGAGCGTGAAAAATTTTAACACCTCTAGCATGAGTAGCTTTTAATCTGAGCAACAAAGATTCATACTCAACAGTGTTGTTGGTATTGTTGAACTATAATTTATATGAATAGGGGAAAATATCTCCTTGTAGAGATATCAAAACAATTCCAGCTCTAAAATCAGTAGAAGAATTGCTACCATCAAATTCTAGAATCTATACATCATTAGAATTTGATCTCCTTTTATACTTCTATTCATTAGAGAGGGAAGATCCTTTTTTATTTGAATTTTGCTCCACCAATTCTTCTAATGTCGTGTCTAAATTTTTTGGATTATCACTTATATAACATTCATCTAATGAAATAGAAACATCTTCTGTGGATAGAAAATAGTTACCCATTCCTAAGGATTCAAACATAATTTAAGCTTCAAGGGCTGATGTTTGGGTCACAATATATTTTGATTCCTTATTAGGAAGTAGCCTTTACATGATTCCCTCGATAGGTATCCTTGCCTCAGAGAGGTCCATGTTTAATTCTCTACCAACATCCTTACAAAAATTTCATCCAAGCAGAATGCCATAGGAAGCTAGAACATCGGCCACAAAGATTGTCATTTTAATCCTTTTTTCTAGGAAGGCTGCAAATGCAAATTGGGCATATTTGATCTATCCTAAAAGTGGCACTTTATTTTTTTCCATGGAGAAACATCTCCCAAAAGTTTTAGTCAGAGTGAGATCGAGAGAGTCTACCACCTTCGTGGGCATCACATTGTTAGAGGCGCAAGAGTCTATTATGCAGTTGTTCAGCTTATGACCATTTATCAATAGGGAAACATAGAAAGGTTTTGTCTTCCTAGGGGCAATAGGAGGAGTAATGACAAGATTGTTTTGGGTGGATGTGTTACTTTGGGGATCATGAGTCACCTTTGAAACATTTTGTCCTATAGGGATGGTTTTGTTCTTGATGCATTTAACTAGCCTATCCAACTGCTTTGGGTTGGCTTGTAAGTATTCAAAATCAAAAATTTAAATCTTGGTCTTCCTAATATGATTAATTATATCAAATGACTAAAAATAACTAGGAACAAATGGAAGAAGTCCATCATTCTAAGTTTTATTGGGTGTGGTACTGGTCTGAGAAATTAAAGCAAAAGGTGCAAGGTTGTTTGAGATACTTTTTTATTGATCACTGGGTCCTTTGATTGGAAAGGTAGTGAAGTCTCCCATTTAGCAATTGAAATTACTAGTCAAGATTCTTCCCCTATTTTCCCCTTATCAGCTTGTTGAGTTGACTAGTTTTGGGACCTAGTAAAAATAACATATGATCCATCAAACATTTCTCTCTTATTTCTAGCTTCATCCTGGTAATTTAGGAAACCAATGTTGGAGTCACCAGCTAATTTTTCTTCACATTCTAAAAAGAGATTAGCATCATCTTCTTGTTCAAATTTAGGTTAGGAAGAGGAATAATGCTTAGCTTCATGATAACCAACTACTGAGTTAGTTGGTGTTACTTTAATGGAAATCTTCCCTTGTTTGGGAGGGAGATGATTTGGTTGCCCTTGATTCCTGGTAGCATTGCCTTGATATGACTAGTTAGGAAATGTCTTCCTTGGTATATCTTGATAAGAAGGAGGGGTATACATCCTTTGTGACATTTGCTTTTTTAGAGCTAGTAATTCATTTGCTAGCTTTTACACCATAGGATTAGTGGTGCCTGTAGAAAAAATTTTAGAAGATGAAGAAGCTTTATTTATGTTAAGATCTCTTTTTATCTTTCCTACCAAGATAAGATCATCTTTAACCTCAGTGGCCAAAATTTGAGCTAGAAAAATATCTATGTGGCTAGCCCACCTCAATAGGAAACTCACTTCAGGAAGCTGAGAATTGATAAAGAAGCACTTAAGATTTTCTAGCGTCAACTAAGCAATTGTAAGAATCCTATTCCTCAGCTTGTCAAATTTAGCAATGAAGTCTCGCATGGGTTCATGAGGCTCCTTATTCATTTTTGTAAGTTGGGATAATAGGGTACATGCATCTTCTATGGGTTTGAACCTAACCTCAAACTTGGCCTTGAGAGTGTTCTAGTTAGTTACTGTTTGTGCTTGCAGATGATAAAACCAGTCTATGGTAGCACCTTGCAATGTTTCCACAAATATTTTGATCATTATATCTTCAAATTCAATGCCTATCACACCACAGGCTATGCATAAAGCTGAAATATGCTCATCATAATGAACTCTCCCATCACCATAGAACTTGGGAAAAATATTTCTTGAACTATGGGGTAATTCATGTAAAGGTGGGGTTAGATTTAGAGGGCCAAAAGTGTTTATCGCAAGGGCCTTGGGCTGCCATGATATGATGATTGAAAGGAGGGATAACAAACCTTTGTATGGTATGTATAGATGAAGCTCTACTAATAGAGGAAATAGAATCTTTGCTTGGTATTGGGAACCTGATGTCTGTAGGAGGAAAAATCCTAGATCACTGAAGGTGAGATTATAGAAGAGAAAGGTCAAAATTATTTCATTACACAAACTTGAACATAGGATCAAAAATACCTTGAGCTCTCTAGTTTCATGTATACCATGGGATTTCAAGAGTGTAGAATGGAAAAGAACTGAAAATGCTTTAATTTGAAGATTGAGGTTTAAAATTGCACGTTCTTCCCTAGCGGAGTTACCAAAAAATATTGGGTGAATATTTTGTCATCAACTAACTGATGGCAAAATGGGTATATCAACAACACCACAATTAGATTTATATGGTAAAATTGGTGTAGTTACCACAACATAATGAGATAAATCTCTCCTCTCAATAAGGAGAGGTTCCTTATAAACTATAATATACTAATATAAACTAAAAATAGACTTAGGGGTGAAATCATACCATCCATCTCTCTTTTTTTACAGATGATGTTCACAAAATAAAGGGAAATTCTTGTATAATTACTAAAGGCATTTCTCTTCTTTTGGAAATGATGTTCAAGAAACAATAGGAATTATTCCTAGGTAGTAATTGGATCCACAAAAAACACATGAAAGCACAAAGTCTTTCATTTTTTCTCATAATAATTTAGGACAAAGTAACATAGTAGTATGAAGTGTAGCATAAAGTCTCCACTAAAAACTACAACAGAGTATAATATTACAAAGGATTAGGGGAGATCAAAGTCTCTCCAACATCCTTTACACTGAAACACAAAACACATAAACTAAAGACAATTATGGTAGCACAAAGTCTCCCACAATTGGCTTCAAGACATCTTCCAGATTATTTCCACTTATTCTGCTCATTTGATTAAATGGACAAGACTAGATTTAAGAAAAAGACATACGAATGATTTCCTAGACAACATAAGCTATTTCAACACAAAGTCTAAAAGGTCACTTGCTTTCTCATTCACTTGATAAATTATGATTAACAATATGAACTCAAAGTCTCAAAAATGCCTTTCAATTTGGGTAGAGTTTTGCTTCTAATAACTGAGAGATCTCTCTCATTCAAAATGAGAGATTATAATATATAACATCCAAGGAAAGACTTTGGCACTTATTTTCATAAAATGGCCCATGTTGCATTGAATGCATTGGAAATTCTATGAAGAGGCCATGCTGGAATAGGTTATCAACCTTAATTTTTGGCATTCTAAATCATCTCAAATGTCTCCTCTAAAGCATGAGTTGCCTAGTCTTATTTATGATGTTTACATGGCTGTCCATTTGCCTTTACTCAATGAAGAAAAATAGGCCACACTATTGAATGCTTACTCCCTCTGAGGTCCATCTAGTGGACTACTCCACCTACTAGAATAACTCTTTTATAGATATTTTTGGATTCTCTATTTGATTCCCTCTTTCCTTGATATTGCCTCTTCTTGCTAATCTAAGCTCTCGAGGCTATCTTCTCACCTTCTACTAGCTTCTTCAGCTCTTTTCTCAATAGATCACTGAGTTTGTCCTCAGGTCTATGTTATTTAAAAATCAATGGTTATTCCATAATCCTAAATTTGACATCTATAGGGATATCACCGGTCACTTGAACCATTTTGAACCTTGAACCTTAAACCTTTTGGAGTTCAACGGTTCCAATTTCAATGATTCAGTGGTTCAATGGTTCAATGTTTTGTAAAGAGCCATGTTCACTTGGTATTCTTTAGGAGTTCAATGTATCATTAAACCAATTATTTGAAAAAATTGGTTGAACCCTTTTTTGGAACCTTCTACTTGAACCATCCACTCAAACCTTCCACTTGAAACTTTCGAACCTTGAACTCTTTGAACCTTTTAACTCTTTTAGAAGTGAAGTTCAATGGTTCAATGGTTCATTCCATATCATTTAACCCCACCATTAAACAATTTTTATTTTAACCTCAACATTGAACTATGCTTACAATTTTTTAGGAAATACCTTAAGTTTTGTGAGCTTTTTCTTTGCAAAATCCCACCTTTTTAACCTACAATTTCCTTAGCCAAAAAGGCTTGTGCAATTGAATAACTTGACTACTTATAACATTTTGAGAAAAAAAGTGACCATTTTGGCCTATAGGACTGAAATGGTTGACATGTTGTCCACAAAAACAAGTGATGGATTTTGGGAACAACAATACTATCCCATGTCCTCTAAAATCTAAAGTTGAAATTAGACATGTACTCATGTGGTTCTCTCTTAATGGTTGTCAATTTTTTGACCAAGGATAAATGATTAGATTTGTCCTCGAAATACTTACTCTAATCCAATCCAAGATCATCATATATGCTGATGGAATTCAATCTCAAACCCCTATACCATTATGATACCTTTACATTGAAGGAGGTAGATAACAATATGATAGGCACATTTTCCTAGATAACATGATGCACTGAACAAATATTTTCAACATATGTGATATGTTTAATGAGGGTAGTTATGTCCTCTCTAGTGATAAAATGAACACTTTTGAGGGTAGATAATGGTATATCATTATGTTGGGAAATGTTTAATAAACTTCCTACATTAAAGGTGAAAAAATTTTGGTTCTTAGGGATAGCCATGTGAAATTTTTGGAATGGTAATGGTTTGTGTTGAAGGGAGTAGGAAACAAGGGAAAGTCTAGGGTATGGAATAATCCTATGATATTTCCTCTTTCTTTTTTAATAAAAGGTCAACTCAACAAAATCAACTTATTTACCTTTAGAGGATGAGCCATTAGTTACTTTTGGCATGAAATCTAGGTGTCTAGTCTAGAATTAAAATCTTTTGAGTGTCTCTCAAAGTTAATGTTTTCACCAAATATTACACCCTAGATATGTTTTTTCAATCCTAATCTAAGATTTGGGAAACATTTTATTGACTCTAGGACTACGGGTTGCCTATAGTATAGGTAAACCTCTAGGTTTAAGGGATATCTCCCTAGATTTCTCTTTGCTTGATTATCACCTACACTAATTGCTTCTTTGGATGAAAAGGGATATAACTAAAATTAAAATAAACTTATTTAATGAGGTGATACACTAGAAATATCTCCACTATACTACCATATAATTTCACTAGAAAACATGACTCACAACACTAGTCTCAAAATACTGAATTGCTCTAACATTAGTATTTCAAACATGGAGGTGATATGCATTAAACTACTCAAGATGATTGAACCAAAGGTCTAATTTAGACAATAAGGCTACTAATTACACTTAAAGATATAAAAATTCACTTGAATACACTTCATGTGACCTATTAGAGTTGAAATTACTTGCATCAAACATGGAAGAGTAAAGAGAAGGCAAAGATAGATGATTATCACTAGACACTTCAATATACACCACTTCACATACTTAGACAAGAAGCTTGTGAATGCAAAACTAGATTTCAAATATTTATTTCAAAGTCAAAATATAATATCAAACTAGTAGGTCTTCACCATACTAGGTGTGTTTTTATATAAAATCCAAAATGGTTTGCACTTATAGATTACATGAAAAGAGAGAGAGAATAAGTGAAGCTAAAAGGTCACAAGAACAAGTGTCAATCTATGATAATCAGTTACATTTTAGGAGAATAGAGTGTGAAATAGACCATGAAGGTCTTCTTTAACAAGTATCCATATGAAGCATGAAAAACTCCTCAAACTGGTGTAGAGACCTTAAAATAGCCCTCTTGAAACTACCTTCATGATGAGGCATCTCTTTAATTATCAAAATTAGACTAGGAATACTTGAAACATATGAAATATTTTAGGGGGGTTGGAAACAATGTGTGACAGTCATCATATGTTTCCCTAACTAATATCATTCTTCACAACACTTGCATTCATTGACTATAGTCACTCATTGGTCTTTTAGGCCTAGACCTTCAAAATTATCATCAAAGTGGCATTCAATTTATCAATTAAATATATGTAAAATGTGTTAGGACACTTTCTAAAGGTCCCTATATCTTCCACACCATCAATTATACCATAAAAAGATTTTAAAAAAAACTTATCATCATCTCACTAGGTAGTCACTTCTCATTTTCTCTATTTGTCTAAGACTGATTATGATGAATGGTGTATAAAATGGAATTTAATACACAATTAAGGTTATAAATGAGCATAATAAATGGGAATAAGTCTCTATATACCTCCCCCAATGATTCTCATTCCTAAGTTCCCTTCTACACACTTAAAACATTTAAAAAACTTACAAAAACCCTAAATTTAAATTGTTTGTACAAGTAGGGTACATACCAATTCGATATTCAAAAGATTTATTAATTTTTATAAATTTAAAATGCACTTAAGGGATAGAAAATAATTATAGGCATAATAGACCTAACTGTGTTTGATCACCTATGACCACCTCTAAATATTTCCTCAAGACTATGAGTGACTTTAATTGCTTATTAATCTTCAAACTAACCTCAAGAATCATTATGAAATTTTCCAAAACACTACCATATCATCTATCTCTCATTCACATACCCTACCTATAGTCTTCCCTTAACTAGGAGTGCCCTCTATCTGATACAAAATAGAGGGTATCTTCATATTTTATAGGTCAAGTTTAGGTTATGTATGGATTAACTAGGTATTAGTGTTCATCTGTATAAAGTTTCATAGCTGGATCACTTCTCTAGAGTCTTCAACATCAAAAATCCTTTAAAACTAGATTCTAGAGTTGATGACTGTGTAGGTTTTAGAACCTCAGGCTAAGTGAAAACTTATAAATTATCCTTTCTCTATCATTAAATAATGAATATCATATGAAGTTTATGATACCAATATGAGAGTGGTATAAAACATGTTCAACATCCTACATCTCTTCCAACCTTCTAAAACTACCTCCTTTCACTAGCTTGCACTAATCCATAGATTGTGTTGATCATGACAACTGTAGGTGATAATTAGGGAGAGTTCAAAATCCCTCTATAGATGTTCATTTATTTTTGGATACCACATTACTTTATCCTAATCCTTTTGAGGTTATTGGATCATTTTTAACTTGTATGAACATTTGTGTTTACAAATATCTCATCTTATTATCTCTAACCATCAATACTTTGTGGGTCTACAGTCATATTATAGGCAACACCTTAGGAGAAAAAAGGACCCATGTAGGTGACAACTTATGTCAAAGCCTTGGACATCAACTTCTCTAACTTATTTTGAGGTCATAATGTCATCTTTCACTCAAATAGAGTGACTTTGACTTGAATTCATGCCTGCATTATGTTATTGTTACATCATAGGACCATTTAGGCATAAAGAGTACTATAAATTACTGAAGGTCTATGGTGAAAGTTTAATTGAAAGGAAATCTTATTTACTCTACCCTCTCATGACCAAACAATCACTCTCTTATGTCAAAAAAAATTACCTTAGACATGAGCTATGAGGTAAAATATTTTTAGACTATCAAAAACCTCCCATTTCTCATCATAAGATGGCAATTAATATAGACATAACCTTGATTGGGAGAAAATAAGTTTATTTGTCTCAATTACAACTTTTTTAATTTATGAGCATGTTTATAGGTCAAACCTATCACATGACGACTTTAATAATATTATAATGATGTTTTCTAAATTCTCAGACCTAATTAAATGTCTCCATTAAGCTCAAACACCATCATCTTAACACTCTCAAACCTCTAGGGATTGAGCTCAGGACATTGTAGACTGCCTATAGGTGTATACCAAATATATTATTATTCTAATAATTGGTTCTCACAACCAATCATTAAACCTCTCTGAATATCTCAAACTAATTATTTCCACCTTAGGAGTCTTCACACCATGATTAAACCTCCTTATTTCATCACCATGACTGATCAAGGCTTATTTTGACATGATTGTAGGTGACAGTCATAGGGCATTCTAATTGCTCTTGTGTATTGATCCTTTCACTCCATATAGAATACTCTCTAGACCACACCTTCAAAAGGATAAATAATCACCATTTTTTAATAGGTTATAAACATCAATGCATTACCTTTGTTTTAAATACCAATATGAAAAAAAACATTTACAATAGTTGAAACACTATCTACAGACTTCAATAGAACCTTCTATTAGTAAAATGAGGTTTTTATTCCATCTTATTCACCTTTACATGTGTTAAAAAGGCTTAGAACCTTGTGAGAGAGATGTTCATACATTTTAATAGCATGTACAACACTTGACTTTCATATAAAAATTGAAATAGAGAAAAAGAATTGAGGTGTTAAGGATGTGTAGGTAGATTTGAAGAGCTAACCTTCTTAGCAATGGTTTATAGATAATGGTACACAAAACTCTCAACTATTTCCATTAATTTGAAGTAAATAGAGAGTAATATCATCCCTCAAAATCATTTTCTATAAAATGAATACTTATGGTAATTTACAAGTTTCTGAATGGGCAAAGTATTTTCATACCTAGTGTATGGATATAATGAGAGGCACTCTCAACCCTTTATATAATAAAAATGATGCAAAAGAGCCATAAAAAATGACTACTCAACTACATAAATGCAACTATTATAATGTATTTGAGCATATTAATGAGAAAATACAACTAAAAATTAGGGAGTTATGCTTTCTCCAACTCTTCCATACCTATCACATGATGATATTTTGAAGAGAGTGGCTTAGGAGTGGAGTAAAGAACCTTATCTTTGCCAAATTTTTTATTTATTGGTTTCTTGATAGAGAATAAGTGTGTATTAATTATTTAAACTCTTACTTTCAACTCTAACTCACCCTATTTCCACCTCCTTATATATGCAAAAGTTATTTATATGGTTGACTTAGATTGACCACTACTTGACCTCATGGGATTCACCTATTTCAAGGAAATTTCCAATGCCATTCTTAAGCCATAATCATGGATGTAATGAATTAAAGATAATATAATGAGCATCCATATGATGATAGGATCAATTTCTCAATGCATTGACCCTCCATTATGGTCTTTACTACCCTTAAATCTGCATCATGATCATGTTCAAGAACTTTACTTAGTAAACCTTAAAAATTAAAGTCACTTTATATCCCTCCATAATTACTACTAAAAATTATATAAGGTTTTTTATGCTCCTTAAAGTCTTGATATTACATCTCCAAGTTTGAAAACTATGTAATAGTTTATTAGAGTCTTTATTCTTCATGATTTCTAGTCCCTAGTGTCTCTTTCAATGTAGCTTCATGTCTTGTTCAATACATGAGAACCCTCTATTACTTCTTGGTCATCAACGTAGTCTTTCTAGGTTGCTTGAGTCATCATCAACATAAGATATACCTACAACATACTCATAACATACAATTTTTTTTATTATGTATTATTAACTTGAGCCTTCTATGCATAGGTTCCTAGTAATATAACTTAGGCCTAGTAGTAATTTTCATTTACATTTCATCTTGTCTTCATGAATCGAAGTGGTTCAAACAACCTCATACTATTGGAATACGGAATTTTTCTCATAGACCTATTAAAATGCCTCTTGATACCCCTACATAATTATTTATAATCTTGAAGAGGTTAAGTCATATTCAAACTTGTATACTCAACCTTTTTTGTATTGATATGGTGGAAACTATATAGGCTAGGTATTGAGGTTAATATCTCTATTTTGTGTTCTTAGATACCATGGGAAACTACTCATACCCTTGTTTCATGATCCATAAACTCATAATCTATAGGTTTCATATTATTTTGCCTTGATTATAAATTTATATCCATCATTCATAACTTTATAAGCCTAATAAACACTAAGTTATGTTCCCTTTAGCTATTTGTAAACCTTAAATCTTGATTTAGGCTTATAATTTTCACCAATAATTTACTTTCCTCTACACATATCAAATGGTCCTCCTAAACCTTGTTGTAGGTTTATTTACCTCTTAAGCCTTGTAACATAGATTTGTAATTACCTTTGGGATATATTAAAACCACATATTACCTCCATAGACCTAATGAATATTGTCTAATAGTTTATAGACCTTATATATCTTCCTTAGAGGACTGTAACTAGTTCACAAAATATATATCAATAACCTCATTTATTCTTGTTTGAACCTCAATTTCACCATTAATAGGGTTAGGACTATGTGCTCCTTACATGTAGGCCTAAAAATTATGTATCTTCCTTGAAATATACCCTAACACACTATAAATTACTCACACATGATAAATGGTGTCCATTATCTCTCCATAAAATTAGACCAACTTTGGCTAGGTAAAACAAAAGTTACAGGGTTTTTGTGGCCTCTAAAACCCCTAGGCAAGGAACATAATTAGACATAGGTTGAGAGGGATTTTTTTAATGTATTTTATTTTAGGATATATTAAGGGGATTTTTATAATGATTCATGGTATTGGATATGGTTATATTTATTCTATAACCACCCCTAACATTGGAATAACTCCCAAATATGAATTAAGGTGTCATCTTCATTGTTAGAGCATCAATCTTTAGACATAGGACCATAAATCACTTTAAAATTGTCATTTTTGATTCATTTTATAAGATACCATGTTTTATACTATCCATTTTAATCATATTAATTTCCATTTCATCTTCATGAAGTTTTTGAAACTCTCTCCATCACTATTCGTAACTAATTATGCTATTTTAGAAGGTTGAGAACCTAGGTTTGGAAGTGGAAGTCATTATAGACCTACAACTTGATTTAGAGTGACTTTAAGGTTAGATGGAACCTCATTATGGATAACTAAAACATGACTAAACTTATTAAAACCCCCTAAACCATGTTATCAATACATAAGATGCTTTAAAGACATGGATATGTAAGGAAAATTTTAAATGCTACCCCTTATTTGTAGATTTGTAAAAGACCTAAACTTTTTCCCTTTTATCTTGAAGCTTTCTTCATCAAGGATTAATGATTGGATAATCCCTTGACTAGTTTAGATACTATTCACTAAGATACAATCTCTTTATAATAGGTGAATCTTCTCTTTATGCCTATATCTTTTCTAACCTTTAACAATTTGCCTTGACCTAGTTTAGACTCATGGAGAATTTCTTAACTGGTCACAAGATCTTATAGACTTGTTAAATGGAAACTTGGCCTTATAGACTTACAAAATTAAAAACATATCTAAGGTCTCTTATTACTTCTAATATGTCTTATAGACTCAACTTCAACCTGATATCTTGAGCTTTAATATCATCACCCATGCTTGAAAAGATCCATTCCTCCAAAATCGATTCATTGGCAGTGGCCATAGCTTTAAGTTATTGAAGAAGATCTTGCCTCTTGTGAATCATCGGGATGATATTTTGAGTGCATACTTCCTAGGAAATGTGTGGACACACTCAAGGCTTGTGTTATAGGCCTTTCTAAATTCTTTTCAAATCAAAACCATGTATAAATTTGAATTACTCATGATCATCATGAATTATTATTATGTTACTCATACTTAGAATCTAGTGCTTCCCTTTAAATCCACCAAGAGCATTTTTGAGACATATATGCAAGCTTAAAACCTCTCAAATAGATTTGTAGGCCTAGTCTTCAGTTGGTTTATCAAGAACTTGCATGGATGTGGAAAGGACTAGGATGTAAACACATCACCTCTTTCATTAGTGTGGAGACTCTTTTCTCAAACCTAGAATTCTTATTTTATATTGAATTATCGTGTTGAAAAATTTTCCATTCTTTAACTTGAAACTCATTGAAGAAATTATAAGCATATGGTCTTCAAGGCTTATATCCACTACCATATATTGAAGATGGTCCTTATGAGACCAAACCCTTGTTTATGTAACATGAAGAGAAATAAGGAAGGTTTTTGGGTTTCGTTTGAGGTTCTATCCTCAAGGAAAGTCCTCCAAAATGTTAAAAATTATCTTTATTGTCTTACATCCACGTATATTAGCATTCAAAACTCAAACTTCTCTATGAACTCATACAAACTAATATTCTTAAACATAATTCACATTCCACCCATTTTGAATGTCTTGAAGATATAGAGAAAGTTCATTATGTATATTCAAGACCCTTTGTCGAGTTGAAAACACTTAAATGTGTTTTGAAAACTGTGCTCCTAGGTATGCAGATATATGTTCATTTATTGAGCTTAGAAAAACATTAAAAACCTAGAATTTGAGAGATTAAAGATAATTCACCCAAAATTATTGGTATTGAATACAATAGGGGAATTTTTCTAGATTACCAACTCTATATTCATCTTTACTGATTCACAAAATGCATAGAGGATATCCACTTTGACTTACAAACCTGTAAATGACTTTTAAAGTTTAAATAATCTTTAAAACCCTATGATGTGTCAAAATTATTTGAATAAAGTGGAGATATCTCTAAAGAGATATTTACATCATGGTATATAAATTTTATTTCCATAAATCCATTGGAATAGGCCCAAAAATATCATAAGGCTGATTTTATGATAATGATGTTTAAAAGGGTTTTAGAGCCATTGATGGAGATTTACCTAGACACATTTTTTTGAGGCCTCTAAATTGTACTTGATGCATTCAAATTATTCTAAATAGACCCATTCACAACCCCCAATAATCTTATTTTTCCATGCAAGAGCAAGAGGGAGATTAATCCATAAATCAGGGTTCCAACAAGTTCCCCACTTGCTTGTTTGGTCTTCTTAATAATTGTTCATAGAGTTGAGGGGATATTTATCTCTCCTATCATTTGTAATATGTTATTTAGGATCTCATTCTCCTTCTCTAATGATTGTAATTTTTCATGCATCTTCTAATATTTTCTACCACGTCCTATAAAATAGCCTCTCTAGGCCTTTGAATGAGTTGTTCATTTGTTTTTCCCTTTACTTGACTTCTCAAGCATGGATATTATTCATGGATAATTTTAATGGATAATTCATGATTTCCTTGACTTTTCATGGCTCTGCCTTAACCTGAAAGGATTTGTACATTCCTCTAAAACCTCATAAAACTCTATTTTTTCATATAAGTCTTCATTTTTGAAAGATTTTTAGACTTTTTGCTTGTAATCATTGATTTTTTTTCCATATATGGATCTTTTTGACAATGAAAACCTTAAAAAATAATTCAAAAACCATGAAACATACATTCTCATTCTTGATATGAAATTAATTTTGGCTACTAAAGGCACTTTTATACATTTTAAAGGAAATGAAGGTCAAAACAAGCCAAAAGAGAGGGAAAATAACTCATTCAATGCAATTTGAACCCTTTTATAAAGATTAGTGGAGATCATGATGATATTTTAGTGTTATGAGACCCTATAAGACATCAAAATGGATATATTTTCCCAAAATGACATGAGTGACTCAAATAATATGATATGTTGACTTTTCACACCCTCATTTACACTTTGGGGAATCTTTTAAATGCATTCATAACTTTATTATGTATTATAAAGATCATTTTTAACTTTTTTTTTTTGAAACCCACCTTGAAATCACTTTTGTTTTTTGAACATGATGGCATAGTTATGAATCTATTCAAGGATTGTATTAATTCAATATGAAATGCAAAGGGATATAATAAATGTGACACAAGACTTTATCAAGGCCAAAAAACACAAACTATCTATTGATAAAGCACCTAAAGACTTGACATCAAACATGATTCATGATGAAGACAAAAAGACTCTTTAAAGGTAGCTATAAGTAAAGGACTAGAGTGTACCTTATTTAGAGCACTATTTGAACTTCATGATATGAGTGAAAGGAAGGACACTAATCTAATTATTTCAAAAAATTACACTTCCAAATTAGACATATTTTATAGGTACGTAGGTGGCTATAATAGACAATAGTTAACACATTGAAATTTTTATTATGGAAATCTTTCAGAATTTGCATTTAGAATTTATATCATTATGAAACCTTGGTGGGTTAATAATAGGATTTTTGTTTTATTTTATAATGAAATATATATTTTTTATTTATACCTTTTCTTATCATTATTAAATTTCTTTAGTGTATGTATTTTATTCCTATGTCCAAAAAATGTCTTTCTTATCCTATTTTTATGATAAAGGTTTACTACACTAAAATAGCCCTTTTTTAAAATTTTTAGTAAGTTTCCACATTTGACTATCTATAATAATCCTTATTCTTATAATTTCCTTATATAATTTTATTTACTCCATTTGATCCCTTTTACACTTCATTTCTACCACTATTTCATACCTTTAGGTTTAAAGTACAAACCCCATATAAATCACCATTTTTTGTAAATAATTTCATTTCTAGTAATGTATTTATTTTCAATAAATGTATCTATATGACTTCTAATAGGATAGGAACTTTTCCATTTACTATTAATAAAAACCATTAGTTTGTCCCCCTAACATTTTTTAGCCAATTGTTTTTAACTCCCACCACGAGGCACATCTTTATGATTTTCCTACAACCCACACATGAATGTTTTACCATGAATATCTCAATAGCTCAAGAACTAGTTCAAAAACCAAATACTATGTGGGATCAACCTACACAACTAAATATTAAATTTGATATCATATAGTTTGCTTGAGAGTGTGACAAGGTAAGTGTTTCTCAATTCTAAGTCATTTTAAAAATTTGTAACTAAGAAATACACCTCATAGAAACAGAAAAAATGATTCATGAATGCAAAATATCTCAAATATCTCTTCAAGTAGCCCATAATGATGATAAATAAGTTTTTAATATGACTATTATTATGAACCAAGATCTTGATTGTTAACCTAGTCTATATTTGATATAAACCACAAAAGACCATATCAATTCAAGTCTTTGATTAATCACTTGTGAAAATTGAACTTATGCCTAGTTCAACATTATCACTTTAATTATTAAAATATAATAATACCATGCTACTATTTTTTGAAGAAACACATAATTTATTTCAAGGAGACAAGTAAAAATACAAACATGAAGAGTAGTTCATATAACTTCCCAAATATACTTTGTAATAAGAAATCATTGTCACAACCATACCAATAATTCAATCTCTCATACTATTATACTTGGACTTACACCCCCTGAGGAAGTTATTAATCTCTTCTCTTTCAAGTGGCACAATGGAACCACCCAAGGGCTATGGGTGACATAAATGTGAGGTGGATATTTATATTAGGGGCTAGTTCCCCTTAATGTATAACTATAGCTCAAGCCTAATACTAACTCTTATGGGGATGAAAAGGGATAAAGATAGATGGAATAAAATATAATCTATGGGAGGTGATACACCAAATAATTTATCTAATCAAACCATGTAATATGCATTTATAACTAAGGACAATTCTACACATACACTTTATCTAATGACAATCTTCTCTTCCACATCAATGTTTCAAGCATGGGGTCTTAAAGAGATCCTAGGTTGGGAGGAATTAGACAATATGAATTATAATAAATACTAATAAATAAAATTATTGATATAAATATAATGCAAATTAGACACTTCTTATTGACCTACAGAAGAGAGATTCCAAAACACACAAGGCACTAGGAAGAGTAACATGTGAAGGTAAGGAAAACTACACTTGCATAAGACCAACAACCATAACATGCACTTAGTGAAATATAGAATGAGGTAAAAATAACTATATTTATTATCTCAAGGAAATTTTTTTTAGGGATTACCCATACCCATGGTAGAGATATCCATACAACAACTAAAAAGGATATAATTTATAGCAATTGTGAGAGGAGAGAGAGAAAGGGAAGCTCAATAAGACACTTATCAAGTAATGAGGAGTTAAATTATCATGGAATATATAATTATATATTTCCTAAAAGGAAATAAAGGACAAATGTCCCACAAACTTTTTTAACTCCTACATATGTGGCATATATTTCCTTGTGCTTGCATAATAAATTGCCCTCATCATTGCCTTCAAAAAACTACCTCATCACTACATAAGGTTAATTATGATGATGGATATGTGTGTTATGGGTTAGTAAACATAAATCACATGAATTGGAGTGGTCCTAAACCAATCTTATTCCTATATCCATGACAATCATCTCAAACAGTTACAAAATGATTCCTTTCTATGTACCTCTCACACTTGGCACCCAAAACCTTTTAAATTATGAAATATGAGATATGAAGAAGGAGGTATGACATGTTTAAATGGTTTTTTAGTCAAAAATTTCATCAATAAAGCCTTAAAAGGCTTCCCAATTGGATCTCTTACCCTTTTCACTAAGTTTTCACTATCTACCCACTAGGTTGGCTAAGATGGAGAAGATGGTAGGCATAATTATAAGATGATATAAATCATAAAATTACCATTAATACTTATAAAAAGTCCCAAAATATCTTCCAAAAGTGATTTCACCATTTGAATCCTTCTCACACTTATAAAACACACAAATTAGTAAAAAAGAGTCCTATTTTGAACCATCCATACAAGTTGGGTACATCTCAATTGCATGGCATAGAGTCTTGGAGATTCCTATATAGCTCCAAGTTGGTTTCATGTCATTTCCACCCCATTTGGATAATTCAATTGAAACATTTCCCCAATCAGGTCCTAAAGGAGGGTTTTTAAGGGTTTGGAGTAGTTTTAGGTCTTAGCCTTTGTTCATAAAGGATACAAATTGAAAATCTCTCCCAATTAAAATTAGATATTCTTGAGGACCCTAACTAATATCTCCAAATATCTTGAGGTCCCATGAAAATATTCATGAAAGTTCTAAGCATTTTGGAATGACCACTAGAGTTCTTTTAGCATTATGCATAGGCCTATGTGTATTTCAAGATAATAAATGGATTCTTGATGAGTTTATATAAAAAAAAGGATCTAAAACCTATATATATTCCTTAAAAAATTTCTCTAATAGGTCTCAATAGTAATCTAACTATAAAAGTGATATGACTCCTTTTTAAGCAGTATACCTCACATTAGGTCTAATAGGCCTTACCTACAACTTATGATTTAAACATATTTATTGACCCTCTAGACCTTTGAGATATCTTAAAAACATCATATATACCTCTATTAACATTCCCCAAATCATTATAATGCTTGGCAAAGGCTGAAATTTGAAATGGTCTCTCATTTGAGACTAGGCTTATACCTTGCCTAACTACCCTACTTGCAAACCTTATTGCTTAGATCACCTTGGTTTCCTTAAAACCTCCTAGGATGGTTTCCCATGTTTTAATATATGTTTTTAATCTTATCAAACCACCTTTATGGTTATCTTGAGTTTTGGTTCATTGTTTTAATTCCCTTTCTACGTTTTTAGGGTCTGTGCAAGGGGAAAAGTGCCCCCTATCTAAGATAAAATAGGGGAACTTCCCTTGTTAGTCACACCAAAAAAAAAATTGAGGATCATAATAAACTAAAAAATGATCCTTGTAAAAAATTTTATCTCCTCATTCAAATTATAGAACCACTAACTTTCCCAATCTCTGAGGTTGACTTTTCTAATCTTGACTGAGACTATATTTACTTCTACAGTCACACCTGTAGGTGTTTATTACATAATTTGAGGCCTGATCCTATTTCTAAAATTTCCAATTGAAAAATTATAAGATGATATATCCATTACATATGTTATACATCATGTTTATGTCATTTTTTTCACTCTTTATGCTCTAAAATTCATTAAATGTTGGTTCTACTTGACTGTCTTAAGCATAGACTAGGTTTATAACTTTATGGACCATACCTATAGGTGAATATGATATATAAAAACATTAATAATTTATATAAAATTATTAATCAATATAAATTTCTTGGAATTAAATATGCATCTTAAACCCACTATATTTGCCACTATACCTTTCTTGACATTTAATATGCATCTTCGACCCAGTAGACTGGGAACATTTTTAAATGATTGAGTAAATATATCAAGTCCTATTTCCTATAGGTGTATTATGTTTGAAATGAGATATAAAAACATGTCTTTTAACTATCAATAGTCTCATAAATTCACATTCCATTTTTTATAATACAAACTCCATAATATAGTTTCTTTTAGTACCAAGAAACTTTACTCTTAACTCACTGCATGTATTTCCATATAAAGGGTTGTAGATGACATTAGGATCATGAATATAATTATTTGGTATCCATTATCATTAGTTTGAAACCCCTATATAATCCTTAGGATTGATAAACCATGTTATTTATGCTTACTATCTATCTTGGTCAATGGTTGGCTGCAGGGGTTGATTTTGATGTGTACAGACGGGTATGGGATTGAAGGTTTAAACTATTACAGGTCAACCTAAACCAAATGAGACTCATGATCTCAAGTGATCTTACTCATCATAGTATAATATAATCACAATATAATGAATTTATTATTCATAAGTATAATGGTCACTTGAGGCTTAAACATATAGAACTCATTGTCTAATTTTAGTGTCTCAAGAGGCATCTTTAGGTTTCTCAATAACTACCTTACACGCATTCCCTTGAGTCCACATTTTGCACAAGATTTATCCATGTTAGAGATAAGAAATATCACATATTTTTTAATTAAAAACCTTGTCAAATATATTATATGTCATTTTAAAAAAAACTCCTAGCCCTCTATTTTCCACTTTAAGGGAAAAAGGACCAAAACTCAGTCATGTCTTGAGAAGGACTTTTCACCTTATTATTTCAATGAATATGGACCTTGTATGATTCAATCACATATTAAATACACTTATATAAATATTTTAGTATTAAAAATATGTCAAGCATTCTCACTCTCAAGGATGACATCTTTAATGGTCTTTGTTGGTGTGAATGAGTTGAAAGTGGGAAGTGAAAATGGAAAAGAGAAACCAAGATATGTAAAAGGCCTTATGGGATCTTAAACTCATTTAAAAATTATAAATCATGTGGTTTAAAACAATTAAACCTTGTAATTAACTTTAAAAAATATTTTCCAATGTGAAAACTATCTGCTCAGGCCACTTGTAGTGTGCATACAACTGTGAAGGCTAACAGTGAGGAGAAGCATAGATATTTAAGCATTATTTTGACATTTTATGAATTCAATAATTTTTTAAAAACCCAAAAATGTATATTAATTCCATAAATCACTTGAAATAACTTCCAATGTATTAATATTAATGTGTAAAACTCCTTCATGGCTCTTGAGACACCTACTTATTATAGGTTTTTATTTGTAAGCAAAAATAAGCATGGAAGATGTCTATTGAGTTCATGAGACTTCCAAAGAAAAGAGTAAAATTGAGAACATATGTGGAGGAGTATAGGAACACATGAAACCATCTAATTTATCAAATCAAAACAAAATAATGATAAACTAGCTCAAATAGGGACCCCTCTTAGCTGAAAGTGTATTAAAAGTTGCCTGGAGTCTTAGTGATGGTTCATAAAGGAGAATATATGAAATTAAAAAATATTTATATGGATTTGAATTAAATTGAGATACCTTTCAACCCCCAAGATCACTCCTTCTAACTCCACCTGTATGGCTCACACCAAGCATGCAAAGTTGACCCTTCTTGGTTTGTGAAGGCTAAAAGAAGGGAAAAAAGAAAAAAAATGAAATTTCTGACCTTATATCTAAAAAAATAATTTTGAAGATCAAAGAGAGTTTAATAGACACTTTTCCCACATTTTTAGCTGAAAGTGGACTTCCCAAGTCCGTATAAGTGCCAAAAAGTACCTAAAATCAGGGAGAAACTACCCTTTTCTACATAAAACTACTTCTTAGACTAACATCTAACTGATAAATGAAATTATCTAACCAAATTCACATTTAAATCTCCCTTGGTGACAAATATTCTCCCTTAACAAGCTATACAAGTCATTAAATGAGATAGAAATATGACCAAAAGGCCCCTTTTCACATGAAAGATGGTGAAGAACAAATTTTATGACTTAAGAATAATTTAAAAAACCTAAATGACCAAATTATGAAATTTTCAAATAATTTTGGAGTTTGTCCATGTTTTACCAGGGTTGACTTTGGTTGACTAGACTAGCACAAGGAACATAAGGCTTAAAGCAAGGTTGGATCAGGGATAGGTAGGGTATTTAGACCAACATGAGACCCATATAGGATATATGGAAACCTATAAAAAGTTTATAAATGTAGGTTTTGACCCAATTTTACTGAAATTAAAATTTTGTCAACAAGTACTTCAGCCAAATCTTGATTGGTTCAGTGAGACACAAAAGGACATTTCTTCATTTTTTTTGAGTTTTTACGTGGGACAATATAACTAGTGCAATTTAATTTTAAATATTTTTTGAATTTTTATAATAATAGGAAGATCATTTCATCTTTCCATAAATATTTAAATCTATAGCTATGAGAAGAGTACATCCAAAAAAACAAAATCAAATAGTAATCCAAATCCAACCTGCACTTAAAAATAATAGCTTTCCTTCCAAACTAGAATAAAGATGATTCAATAGAGTAATTAAATATCAAGATAACACATGTCCATTATATCAATTTCAACATATTTATTCCTTTAATTTAAATCATGAACATAGAAATAAAATTAGGAAATCAATTTGTCTCCCGTTCAATCCAATAAAAATCAATCAAATGTAGGGTGGTTTTATAGTAAGTTAATCTATATTTATATGAAGGACTATTATTCATTTTTAATCCATTTTTCAAACCATGGAAGTACCATGTGGTAATGAAATTAGGACATTACCTCTAGGACAATTACACAAACTTTGAAAGGGTTCACAAAATAAATTACCAAAATTTTTAGGTGATGGTAAGTGTTAGCTCTCCAACCTGCACTCAAGAAGGAGGTTTTTCAGGCCTACTTTAAAGGATGGATTGACATAGGAATAGACCAAGGTTGTGGGTAACCTATGACTGGTATATACCTCAAGATTATGGGGATATCTCCCCCAGTTCATCTATTTGGGATTAGTTCTTTAAGAATTACTAATTTTTGGGTGAAAAGGGATAGATATTGTAAAAAATAAACCTAATCTAATGGGTTTATATACACCAATATGATCATTTTTCCACTTAAATTGACCTCTAACAACACTAGTAGACTAGACAAGCAACTTAACAACCATATTCAAAAGTTCCTATGCAACAATATTTCATATGGAGGTTGTATTAGGTGATAAAACATGAGGGCTATGACAAAAGGCTTGGTATAATGCACTTACTAGCTAGGTTCTAATGCACTCAATCACTTAACACTTCTACACACCACATAACTTGCATAAGACACCCTATTAACATCTACATGAGAAATGACCTACAAAGGAGGTAAATCCATCACATATGCAAATACAAACAAGTATAAACACACTATATAACATAATTAAAGATATATAATATTTCAATCATCATTCCAATAGGTTCATCAATTATAAAACCAAGTAGAGTTTCCTTATACCCAAGTGAAAGATACAAATCAAGGCCTTTAGGCATGAATATTTATCAAAATGATTAGAAGAGAGAGAGGGAAAAATGGCATAGTTTTATATATGATATGTAATAAATGACCTCAGTCCACTCCATCATTAGTTACAAGAAGTTACAATAACCTCTCATACCACCTTCATGCATTAGTCTTCTTGATTGGTAGTTTTCAATGGGCCCTTAGTCATTGAGGTAGAGTGGTGAAGACTGGGTCAGACCTATTTGAATTCTTCTAGATCATGGATACCCCCAAAATTGTGTTATTTAATTATTTTATGATAGTTATAAAGTGTAAAAATGGTAGTTAGGCTTCCATGAGGTGTTGTGGATCCCATTATCTCTTATGTGCATGTTGACCAAGTTAGGTAACTATCCTATTATTCCATAATGTTTATGAGAAGTGTCAAATTGACCATATTCATCATCTACAAGGGTAAAAAACTTTAATTATCTCTTATAATATCCTCCATAGGCCAAATGTTATCTCTCTTTATTGACCAAATAGGTCTACTAGGCCTATTAGGTGTAGTTACTTGACTATTAGGTGCTTGGTGGCCATGAAAACTAAAAATAACCTTAGGAAAAAGTAACCAAACATATTATAGTTCTAAAAAAAATTTCCATACCATGACTTAACCTTTAAAATCATTTCACACCTGAAAATTTTCCTTACTTAGGTGACTAAGCCACTTCTTACATTTCTAGACTGGTTAGTGATCTGGAGAGGTGAAATAAGTCCAAAACCACCCCCTAATGATTTTACACTCTTTAAACAATTGTTCACCCTAAAACATAAAAAAAACTTGAAAAATTAACCTTTTTTGACAATTCCATACAATGTTTTTAAATACTAATACTATGGGTGGGGTCTCCTCTGAGTGCACGTTTAGTTTAGGTGTTGTTAGGGTCATTCCATTGCAATTAAATGCCAATTTTTCACTATCTTATTAATCATGTCATTACTAAGGTTTAAGAGGGTTTTATAGGTCTACCATATTAATAATGGCTCATAAATATAATACCTCCAATCCTAAAATTATGGTCATGGATGTCTATCCATATAACCCCCTAAAACTCTTGATAAGATTAGGGTTCCATGCATCTTATGTGGAGAGATATAAGCAGAAGATGGTGGACCTTAAACCCATTGTAATCCTTTAGTACATATTTTTAGTCATAAAAATCATTCATAAATTTGGTTACCTAAAATTAACTCACTCTTCCATGGATATTTATCCCATAGGCGTGCCCAAATTCCACTAAAAGTATTTTCCCTGAGTCCCTTTGTGATGGGAGATACAAGTGTTGGAAGATGAAACTCGAGTTGACTATTTGAATTGTTATAGCTCAAGGTTGTTATTAGGACAAAATATATTTATTTTTACATTATCCTACCTCAAATAACCATTTTATGACTTGTTCCAACATCATACATCCTCTCCTAGGGATAATCTTACTTGGGAGGGTTTGGGTTGGTCACCAAGACTAAGGATGGATTCTTGAGTAGAGAAGAATGGATTTAGACCTAATGAAATACACTAATTTTAAAATTTATAAGTGATAAAAATGTGATTTTTGTATTAATAAATATCATAACATCATTTCTTCTTAGTTTCCATTCTTCTATAACCATCTCTAGCTATAAAAACTCTACTCTACCTCCATTCTCATGTGACCGCCTATAGGTAACAGTGCCAGTCTAAGTGATTAATAGTGGTATGGGGTCTAAGTAGGATATTCATATCTTCATCATCATTTTTATGAGGCTAAAAAATCATCTAAAATTCCTTCATATGTTGGTGATATTTTATGTAATGAGTCTTCCCTCACTTAATTCTCTGTATCTCTTCATCTCTTATCCTAGGGTTTATACATAATGAGGCATGTGTGGCCCTTATAGTTCAGTTTAGTCCTCTTTTAGCCTCAAATGGGAATATTAACTTTTAGGAACCATTTATATGTTATAATTAATACCCCTAAAGTATTTTTAATTCCTTAACCAATCTTGAAATAACTAAAACTTCCTAGCTCAGGCACCAGCCTGTTGTCATCAATTGTAGGCCTAGTTAGGTCATTAACCTTTTTCTAGTTGAGTTTGAGAATTTTATCAGTTTTAAAACATTAATGCATATTATTTATATTATAATTATGTATTTTAAATATTTAACCAATCTTAAAATAACCAAAAACATCTCTAAATTATATGCACATGCCTATTTTAGGTTTATCTAGGCTAATTAGCTTTATAGGCCATTAGATTATTTTGATTCTTAAACCTAGGTTCTCATTACTTGATACCATTAATATATCTTCCTCACTTATCTTATCATGTGTATTTATCATTATAATATCCACTTAGACATTTAGATGTCCTTTACTTGTATTATTAGGTCTATTGTTGTCTACTTTAGGCCTAAGAGAGCTTTACTGTGAATGCCCCTATTTAATTCAATGCGTCAATCACTCAATGAGGATGGGGAATTTGAGAGAAAATTAAAAATTTATTCTTACCTCTTTTCACCATTTTAACCAATAATTTTACATCACACCTCATACTAAAACCCAAGAACCTGCCTGCTTAACTATGTGTGGGGTTTTAGGCTCATAAGGACTACAAGTGTGAATCCTCTTATTGGATAAAACCTTAAGGTAATAATAATTAGTTTCTCATAAATAACATGACATATAATTAAAACATTCCTTCTAAGACTCTTCCATATTCCTTTTAATCACTTGGCCCTTAAGGGGTAAGAGGTGAAACTCCTTTTGAAGGAAGCCATATTCATGATTCACCATACCTATTAATTATAATATTAGGTCTATAATATATTACATCTCACATAACCTTAAGTATCCTTTAAGTGTTTCTTGAGATCAACCTACCCTGTACCTACACCCAATCTTGTACGTGGTAACTAGGACCTTGTAGTTATGTTGACCCAATGAGACATAGGTTACCATCCCTTTAGAACCTTTGAGGTTTTATAACATTTCAAACTCAGTTAATTTAGGATTCTCACCATTATCATGTACCCAAAAGGTATAACTATCCCTTGATTCCCATTTGTAGGTTTTTATATGGGTGTCTTAGGCCTAATACGCCTAATTAAACCTTAAACCCTTTTTCCCATATTAGATAACTATGTCATTAGATGTAAACTAAGAGTTTTATAAGAAGAAAGTAATCACCCCATATTTTACCTTCATTTAATTATTATTCAAACTTTAACGCACTTATCTCTTCTTCTTATAGCCCTGACTACAGGTGGCTACTTAAGAAAGTTTGAATATTTTTTGGTCTTGAAACTTTATGACATTATGTGCTTAGAACCCTATTAGGTCATGACCTATTTAACTTGGATTAATTTTCACGATCCATGACTTGAAAACCTTCAACAAAGACTGATAATCATTGAATTTATTTTTATCGACATACCTAAAAGCCTATAAGAATTCAGGATTATAACACTATATAATATCCCTTGAATAATGAAAGTGTGTTAGTTGAGGATTAACCATAATTTATTACAAAGTATCAATATATTTATATTATAAATAAGCAACTCTCTATCTACATGGAAGTGAATATTCCAACTATTCAAACCATAAAGACATCTTTTTATACAAGCACACAAACACAGTTAACAAGGTGAAAGAATAAGTGACCATATTAAGAATTGTTCATAATATTTAACTAATAATAAGGACATTTAAATTTATGTATGTGGAGGAGAGTATAAGGTATTTAATAACCATTTATATTCATTAGACAACTTGGATAAGTTCTACAACATGAAAATCTTGTTTGTAGTCTACAAGTGGAGTAAACATGAAGATTTCTTGTTCCCATACCCTCACAATGTGAACTAGGGGTAGAGGGTGATATAGATGGTCTATGAGGACCTAAAGTACACAAAAGTGTTTATTCTCAAAAAAATCCATATATGCACCAAAATCAATGTCATTACAACCCCCTACATAGATTAATAAGGTCATTAGAGTGTCTAGATTATTAAAATTTGTTCATAAATTATATGACAGATTTGTAGACAAATTCAATGGATAAGAATGTCAATGGACCCCCTTATTTTCATTAAATTCTTAGATTTTAATCTTTTCTCTCCTATATGGAATGAATGAAAACTTGAAAGTCTACTTGGATTGCCAAGGACATCTATGGAAAGAAAGGAGTTTTTTGTTCTATTCTTGCATCCTTTTGACATAAAATTCATCTAAGACATTTGAAATGAGTCCTAAAATCTTGACTCCCCTCTATATATATCAAGTCCATAACCTACTAAAACACTTGATAACTCTCATTTTCCTACATTTTCTCCATGTTTTTGACCTTGAATTGACATTAGAGAGCATAGGGAGGGAAAACATAAGTCAAAAAACATTTGAAAATTGGTGGTATAGTTGGGAGGAGCTGAAAGGATGCATTTTACCATGTGTGGGGTCGCTTTGGCTAGTAGGAGGTGGTTTTTACCCCTAAAGTGGCTCATTATGATGTGAAAATGCCTAGTGATGGCTTGGGGAATATTTTAAAACCTTTATTAAATAATGAGACACTTGAAATATTACCCATTTACAAATAGCTTATAGTTAATTTGACCAACATGAGGTGTTTGAAGGGTGATTAGTGACTTTTTAAGGGTGAGTTAAGGTTAAAATTGGGCTTGGAGAAATGTATCATGAATGATGACCTTAAACACATCATTTACCTCATTTCATGACTTAAAACAAAGTTTAGACACATTTATATCCCATTGGTTAATTTCTCCCTTATTAAAATTTCTTAGATAGGCCTAACACTATTAGGATTATAAACCTTAATCTTGCCAAATCATTTTAATTTCTACTAGGGAACCATAATCTTGCCAAATTATATTTAAACTGCCCTTATAGATATCTAAAGAACTTAACACTCTATTTATCATGTACATAATGAATATCATTAGGACCTGGTACATCAACCAAAGGACTCAAATCATTTAGGATATTTGATGATCTTTTCAAGTTCTAACACAAATTGTTAAATACTTTGAAGAGACATTCAAAGGACTATGACAAGTTTAGACACTATAGATAAGCTTAGAGGAATTCTCATGAAAGTATTTTTTTATTTTAATGATTTGAATTTGGCTTATGAGGCAAAAATTTCAAAAAAATTAAAGGCACTTAGGGGTGACTAGCCTATTAATCAAGAGAACTCACTAACTCAAAGATGACATCATGACTTGTATGACCATTTTTTTGGATGTCCAAATATACATAACACCTTAATACACTCCTTAGGAATACAAAAACAAAAAGACACAATAATTACAATAAAAGGAATAAAACCTAAACCTAAAAAAAACACCTAACACCTAAGGAAAGAAATAAGACAAGACACCAAAACAACAAGGTAACAGACTACCCACACTTGTGTTGACACTTATTGAAAACAAGACAAAAAACACTACAAATAAATAAATACAACACACCTCATTTATCCTCTAATATCAAATGGAAAAATAATTTTATCAATTTGGATTTATTAGTTTAGATTACCACATGATGACTGAAGTGCAATAAGGAATTATCCACTAAATGAGGGCTCTCACTTGTAGCTAAAGGCACTATCATGATGATAGCGTCTTAATAAGGTTATTGGATATTATTTCTCAAACATTATCTAAATATGTTATAATAATTACAACACCTTATAATAATAACATAATTGTCTTATTTTCATGAATAACCTTATCTCTAATTTAGTTATGTGCTACTCTTGATCAGACTGACTAGTTTTGAGCAAATCTTGTAGTATGCTTAGAGAGTTGTCCTCAAGGATATATGAATTTTTTTAATGTAAGTTTGAGGCCAAAAAGTCTTAGAATCATATTATAGGGATGATAAGGTACCATAAAGTGGGAGGAGGGGGTGATAACCGTATTTGAAGATATCAAACAAGTCATTGTTAAGTGGAATAACTCCTTGGGATGGCATGCTTGAAGGGATACCTTATTACAACTTGATGGGAATATTTTTATCAATCTAAATTGAATCATATTCAAGGAAAGAGTGTCCTAATTTGATTATCTCAAACAAGTCCATTTATGGGTTCTCACCTTACTCAAGTATGGTTGAGCTCTCTTTAATATGAATAGTGATAGATGCAGGAGCAAACACATCATAGTTTGAAATATCACCTTCTTCATCATGCTTATGGGGCTGAAAGTAATTTTATGCTATCTTTTATTGGTCACTTGAATTTTATTCATTAAAAATAATAACCTGATCAATTTTTAATCTCTCAAAGTTACCTTGTTTATCATATTCATTAGTTAGTCTGAATATTTATTCTTGATTAGTAGGTATGCATCCTTATTATGACCCACCTTGTTCTTGTAGCTCATCCTATTCTTCATATTGGAATGGTAAATTGTGTTCCTCATTGCCAATATATGTCCCAATGACAATATCTTCTTCAAGTTGACTTAATCCACCATCATCAACTTCCAAATCAATTTGAATTTCTTTGATTACCTCTTAAAGAATAGTCTCTCTCTAAAAGAGTGGCATGGGAGATCTTTGGAATGACTCTAGGAGAGAAGTAATGTATGTCTTATTATACTCATTTAGTTTCTTAATCTTAACAACAATCACCTCCTCTTTATTCTTCACATTTTATTGAATAGAATTCTATGAGGGGAAGGTCTTGGGATTTTGAGGAGGGAGGGGTGGGAGTTGGGTGGTTTTAGAATTGAATTTAACTTTAAAACCTTATTTTATGCTTGATTTATCCTCTCCTTCCCTTGAATATAACATTTATTCCCAAGTTATAAACTTAGATGTAGTAGCCATTTGCATTGTATGTGTTGTAACTTTGGGCAAGAATGGAGGAACTCCTAGTTGGGGTAGTATTGCTCTTGAAACTACAACTAATTGATATAGGTGTTTGTCTATAAGTTAAATATATTCCTTTATATGGGCTTCAAAATCAAGCTTTGAATAATCATAGATTTACTCATGTTGACTAATACTCTTAATGCATACTTTTCCCTCTTTTTTTACTCTCTTAGATAAACCTCCAAGTAGGAAAAGTTGGTAAGGCTTGTGAGGGACCTTGAGGGATTTGACACTCATTTGATTTAGAATTTTAATGGATGATGAATAATTTAATTAAATATTCATATGGAATGGAGGAGGGGACATAAGGTCTATTATGATAAGCTTATTGGCTATCATGTATTACCCTACCTCTCCTTTATCTTTGAAACTAGACCATCTATATCAAGCATTTCATCATTGGCCCCTGAATGACCTTATCTCATGAAAATTCCTAATCTCTCTTAGCTTAATATAATGAGGTTCTCATGCTCTTGATCAGATTCTTAGGAATTTTTTGGCCATACCCTCTCCATGTGTCAATCTACAACATGTGTCTTTCATAACTCAACAAATCTTATTTAAGGCTTGATATGGATTAAATTTGAACATGTTTAGGCTGACCAAGAACATAATTATGTTGTGATTATTGATTAGGTTGATAGATAAGCTACTAAGGAGATGAGTGAGGTTCATATTGAGGTTGATAATATTTACAATAAAGAGGCTCATTATAGGGATTATAATGGTCTGTATAAGGTTGATAGGGGTGATAAGGCTATTGATAGGGAGGTGTATGATACAATTATACCCCATATGTACCCATAAGTTATCATAAGACACATGAATAACAATTAACTATTAAGAGCAATTGTCCTTACCATGATATGATGACCTTGTGATTAGTATTGTCACGAAATTATAACTTCAAACCTGGCATGTGAATGCTTTAAGCTTCTTGATATGACTGAAAGGCTAATAGTAAAGACTCTAATTTTTTAATCTAGTCTCATGGGCATGCCAAAACTATTAGCTCTTTTAGGCATAAACTAGGTAGCTACAAACCTAATAATATAATTGAAGGACATATATAGGTCTAAGTGGTTATTAGAAGGCTAAATACACCTGACAAGGTGAGTGAGGAAAAAATATTAAGGGTTTCAAATGATGATAACATATGTTTAATAATCAAAAGAGTCTAATGGCCTATTAAGGTTATTAGGCTTAGAAAGACCTAACACATGCTTGTGCATATAATTTAGAGATAATTTTGCTTATTTTAATATTTTTTAAATATTTAGGATAACTGATAATAGTCTCAAAATTAGCTATAAAAATTTTAATGACCAAACTAGGCTTAATTAGGCCTAAAACTGATGAAAATAGGCATGTGCCTGAGCTAGGAAATTTTGGTTGTTTGAAGACTAGTTAATGAACTAAAAATACTTGAGGAATATTAAGGATAACATATTAATGGTTCATGAATTTTAAGACTCCCAATTGAGGAAAAAATGGGACTAAATTGAACCACTAGGAACACACAACCCTGATTACATATAAACCCTAAGGGAGGAGATGAAAAGATGAAGATAATTAAGTGAGGTAAGACTCCATCCAGGGAATGTCAAAAAAATTTAAATACGTTTTATATGATTTCATATCATCATCAACATGATGATGAAGAGAGGAATAGCTTACTCAAACCCCATACTAATCTCAATCACTCAGATTAGCATCGTTACCTACAGGTAGTCACATGAGAATGGAGTTAGAGTAGATTTTTGGCAATTGAAGATGGTTGAAAAAGAATGGGAACTAATAAAAAGGATATTATGATAGTTAAAAATCCAAAAATCATGTTTAGGTAACTTATATCTCTAAAAATTAGTGTAGGCTATTAGGCCTGAAGCTACTCTTGGCTATTCAAGACTCCATCCTTTGTCTTGGTGACCAACCCGAACCCTCCCAAGTAGGAATATCATTAGGAGAAGATGTAGGAGGTTTTTAAAAGTAATAAATGGGTTGTTTTATGTAATTTAATATAATAATAATACAAGCTTAGTCTCAAGAACCACCTCAAGCCATAATAGTTTAAACACTCAACTCATGTTGCATCTTCCAACACTTGTATCTCCCACCAAAGAGGGGCTCAGGGAAAATTATCCGAGGGGAATTTTTTCACCCATATGGGATAAAAATCCATGGAAGAGTGAGTGGATTTTAAGAACCCAACTTTATGAACGATTGTTAAGACTACAGATATGTCCATAAGGCTTGGAAAGGGCTCTAGGTCCACCAGTTTCTACTCATATCTCTCCACAAAAGATACATGGATCCATAATATTATCAATATTTTTATGTGGTTATATGGATTAGATATCCAAGACCATAAGTTTGGGATTGGAGGTCTTATATTTATGAACAATAATTAACATGGTAGACATCCAAAACCCTATGTAAATTATAGTAATGACCCATTTGAGAAGATAGTGAAGAATTGACATCTAGTTGCAATGGAATGACCCTAAAAATGCCTAAAACATAAATTTAAATCATATTATACCTTGCCCACGGTATTAGTTTACATGGATAGTGTACAAAATTATAAAAAAATGGCATTTTTAAAGGTTTTATGATGTTTGTAGGGTGAAAAGTTGTTTAAAGAGTATAAAATAATTAGAGGGGGTGGTTTGGGACTTATTTAAAATTTCTAGATCACCAACCACTCACATTTTTCACTATAAAGTCTCCTATAGGTCTATGAAAAATAACTAGTCTATAAATGTAAGAAGATGTGGCCTAGTCACCTAAGTAAGGCAAATTTACAGGTGTGAAATTATTTGAAAGGTTAAATCATGGTATGGAACACTTTATTAGGATTGCAATATATTTTTTTACTTGTGATTAAGGTTATTTTCAGGTTTTATGGCTACCAAGGACCTAACAATTAAGCAACTAGGCCTAATAGGCCTAGTAGACCTATTTGGTCAACAAAGAGAGATAAAAGTTGGAATAGGGAGGATATTATAAGAGTTAATGCAAGTTAATTACCCTTGAAACTGATACATAATGGTGAGTAGACACTTGTCATAAACATTATGGAAGAGTAGAATAATTACCTAGCTTGGTCAACATGAACATAAGAGATAATGTGCTCCTCAATACCTCATAGAGGCCTAATTACCCTTATTTACACTTTGTAACTATCATAAAAGAAGTAAATATCCCCATTTTTGGCATATCCATTCTCTGTAATAATTTAAATTGATCTGATCCAACCTCCACCACTTCACCTCAACACCTAAAGACCCATTCAAAACTACCAATCAAGAAGACCAATACATGAAGGGGGTATGAAAGGCTATTGTAACTCCTTTAAAATAAAAATGTAGTGGTATAATGTCATTTATGACCTTTCATAGATAAATCCATGCCATTTTCCCTCTCTCTCTTCTAATCATTCTACTATGTATTCAAGCCTTAAGGCCTTGATTTGTATCCCTCACCTGAGTATGAGGAAATGTGCATAGTTTTGTACTTGATTAGCCTATTTTACTGATGAATAAACTATTAAATATCCTTCATGATGATATGTATTATGTTTATACTTGTTTTTATTTTCATATGTGATGTATTTCCCTCCCTTGTAGGTCCTTACTCACCTAGATGCTAATATGGTGTTTTATACAGGTCATGTGGTGTGTAGAAGTGTTAAGTGATTGAATTTGAAGTGGAATCTAACTAGTTAGTTCCTTGGACAAAGACTTTTGTCATGGCATTAATTTTATATCAGCTCATGCAACCTCCATATGAAATAATATTGGATAGGATCTTTTTAAGTTGTTTTAAAGTTGCGTATCTAGTCCACTAGTGTTGTTATAAGTTAATTTGAGTGGATTAAAGATCATATTGTTGTATCACTACCCATTAGACTAGATTTATTTTATTCAATCTCTATCCATTTTCACTAAAAAATCATTATGTCTTAACAAACTAATCCCAAATAGATGAACCAGGGGAGTTAACCCCATAATTTTTAGGTCTAGCCTAGTCATAGGTCACCCATAACCTTGGGTTATTCCTGCATTAGTCCATCCTTGAAGGTAGGCCTGAATAACCTCCTTCTAGGGTAAAATTTGGATAAATAACATTAATTATCATCTAAATGAACATATTAAAACATTATTTATAACATGTGGAATATTAGGTGTGCAACATGAAGACATTAAAGTTAGGTTGTTCATATAAACTCCTTAAAATAGAGCAACTAACTAGTTTTACCACCTCTATTCAAGCTTCATCCCTAGTTGGGATAATATGAAAACTAAATTTGAAAGTATATTCAAAACAAAATAATATTACCATGAATTACTTGATCAAATTATTCAAATGATAAATCAAGCATATGAACCCACGCAAGAATTCATAGTTGAGTTCAATAAGATACTCAACAAGATATTGAAGATTGTTAAACTAATATATGAAAATTAGAAATGCTTATATATTAATTCATAGTTTTCATAAGTGAGTTATTAGTTAAGGAGAGATAGATTTTATAATTTTCAAGTAGATCAAACAATAGTTATTGATATATAATACTACATGATAATGGACAGGAAACTAAAAAAAAATAACCTTCAAAAGGTAAATTACAAAACTCAAATTAGTCTTCTACTTAACAACTTCTACAAACGATATCTAATGATATAATAAAAATGAAGAATAAAATACCTAAAAAATCTATTACTCCTCATTATTAAGACATTATTATAGGACATTATGTGCCTTATCAAATAAATAATCCTCTATTACAAGCTCCTCAAATAAATGTTTCCATATAAGTACCTTTGAATCCAAATGTCAATGGTTTAGTAAATGTTTGTTTAGAAACAAAAGAAAATTTTTGGTATATAAAAATATAATAAGAAATTAAAACTAAAAATATATATCTTCAAGAGTTTCTGATTGAAGAATCTAGTGTTGACTCCTCTAACACATACTAGGACTATGACTCAGGAGAAGATTATTAACACATACTAGGACTATGACTCAGGAGAAGATTATTATGATGATTTTATTGGAGACATGAGTATTCCATAATTTTTAGTCTTCACTAGAACCCAACATAAAAAAAATAAAAAAAGAGAAACAAGAAGAAACTCAAAAAGTCATTCTTCTAAAAGGAACTACATCCCCTAGGAAAGTGAAAGAAAAACAACAAATGAAAATGATATGTGACCCTCTAGAAACTAATTATAATAGTCATCCAAAACATAATTATTTTGATAATAATGATGAAAATGTATCCCAATCCATTTAAAATATTTCCTTTACTAGTTTGCCAATTTTTAACATAATTGTTAACATAATGTTAACATGAAATATAGACAAAATTTAAATGTCCCAAGCTAAATATCCAAGATCAAACCCTGATAAATTAGATGGTCTAGTAGATTTTATCAAAGATAAAAACCCTAGTGTACAAAATACAAATTCTAAATGGATATTTACAACCCCATCTTCTAATGTTTTGAACTCTATGGCTATTACAAATTCCAAGACTAGTAAAGTTGAACCTATTTTAAATTCCCTATTATTCAAATGGTGTAAAGTGAGTCATTGTATAATTTATATTTGAGCCTTTGATAATGTGATGCAAGCTAAAGTTACACACTCCCTAGTTCTAAAATGTACTACTAACTTCATTTTATACTATTCTATGGAAGTGAAATAAGTACCTTTGATTAGCTAAATCAAAGACACATAATTTCCTTAGCTTATTTTCCCAAAAAGAGAATCAAAATGACTATTCTCATGGCAAATATCCATTTTTCATATTACATCCTACTAGGAATAAGTTTCTATAAATAGTTGGTTGGTGAGACTCAATTAGATCTATCTCACACCATGATTTCAACCAAATGGGTTAAGAAATGTTTAGAGCCTTAATTGAATACTAAATACACTATGAAAAAATTAGATGACCCTAGAGCATATATTTTGTATGAAAATTAAAGAATACATAATTATCTACTCATGTCAAAGGTGGTTTTGAGTATTATTGAAGTGATTAAAAGTAATCATAATGACATTTGGATGTTTGAATTTGATATCAATTAATCTTCGATTGGTGTAGGTGTTAGAGTTATTATGATTTTTCCAAGAAAGAAATTAGTTTTTTCTCATTCAAGTTTAAATTTGAATCCACTAATAATACCGTTGAGTATGAATATATTATAATTTGTTTACAAGTTAGGAAGAAATGGGAATCAAAAATAAAAAATTTATGGGAGATGAATAATTGATTATAAGGAAAATCAAAGTTCAATATCAGGTAAGTAATGATCACATGAATCATTACCAAAATAAGTTATAGGATATTATACAAGACTTTGAATACTTTTACATAATATCCATCCCAACATAAAGAAATTAAAAAGAATACATACTTGTAGTATCTTCTTATTTATTTATTTCACACTCAGACATCAGAAAGGATAAATAAAAAATTAAATTGGAGTATAGGCCTAATATGCTAGACAACTTAGAGAACTAGAAATATTTAAATAAGGATAATAGATTATCACTTTTATTGAAAAATCAGATATTTTTAGAAATATTTACTTTGAAATAAGTGAATCAAAATATAGGAAATATTTGGCATAAAATGAGAAAGATGGAATCACTAAAGAATAATTTTAGTAGGGGGTAATCATAATCAAAGGAAAAAAAACTCCCAAGGGTTTAGTCTTTATTGAGGAATTTTTTATTAACATGACAAGTTTATCAAAAATAAAATGTAGAAAGATCCTCTCAATTTAGATAATTACAAGAAAGTGAAAATTAGGTTTTTAGAAGAACCAAGACTAGTAAATATCAGTAAGTGTTGATCACTTTAATAATGGAGGAATTTTATCACACTTATTCAAAAATACATTAATATTCTCACATACTCATATTCTGACCTCAAATCATTCTAGCCAAAAGAGATGCAACATATAGTGTCTCTCAAGCTCAGTGTTAAAATTTTCAAGCAAAAATAAAGGTAATGTAACCCAAAAATAGATAGAAATATTTTTGAATAAATTTATAAAATATTAAATGAAATATTTATTTTCCCCATTCATCATTTGATATGGGTCACAAATTTAGTGCCAATTCATAAAAAAAGTGGAAAAATTGAGACGTGTTGATTTTAAAAATATAAACCAAGTATCCATAAAGGATAACTATCCATTTCTTATCATGGATTAGGTTTTGTAGGTATTTATAGGTTCATAAATTCTTTATATGCTATAATGTTTATTAGGATATAATTAGATAGAAGTTGCCAAAAAATATCAACATGAGACTACCTTCACAACTCTTTGGAGTACATTTTTTATTGACAAATGATGTTTGGTCTCATCGATGTAAGAATGAAATTTAAAAGAGTTATGGATCTCAAATTCAAATATTTCAACAAAATAATTGTGTTTTAATTGGATGATTTGAAAATTTTATCAAATAAGATAAAGATCATTATTAACATTTAGAAAAAGTGTTTGCTAAATGTCATTTTCATGGTATTTATCTCAACCCCAAAAAATATATATTTAGAGTGACTAAAGTAAATATTATTTGGCATGTTTTCTCAAAACAAGGAACCAATATTAATCCTAAAATAGTTTAAACAATTCATAAATTGTGTTTACCAACTAGTAAACTTGGAGTTCATTCATTTTTTAGTAAAGTGAATTTACTAAGGAGGTTTGTGCCTAATTTTTCAAAACTCATTAGGCATATTAATTAAATGACGAAAGTAAAATCATCATTAAAATTAAATAGTGAAGGAAAATAATCATTAAAAAAAATAAAATCTACAATTACACATGCTCCCACTCTAATTTTCCTAAACTTCAAGAAATAATTTATCATCTACTTCTAATCTTTAGATCACACCCTTTAAGCTATTTTTATGCAAATAATGATGAAGGGATCAAGTCACCAATCACCTTATGAGTTTTGGTCTCAAGAATTATGATTTGAAAATCTATCTAGAAGAAAAGAAATCATATGTTGTGGTAAAATCCATCAAACAATTTAGGTTTTATGTTCTTCATTCACATTCCATTGTTATGGTACCTGATACAATAGTAAAGTATATATTGACTCAAGGTAAATTCTAATGTATATTCTATGTTAATTCATGATTTTTTTTATAAACTGATATTTGGATATTTTATTGGGTGGTGAATAATGTGGATTCACATAAATTATCTAGGTGTAGGTTAGTTTTCCAAGTCAACTTTCCTACTATTTAAAATAAATTTCATGCATATAAATATACTTTTCCACTCTATATAAAGAAAATATGAGATTATTCACCATTTTATGTAATATATAATCATTTTATTGAAAATTTTCCAAAGCATATTGGCATAGCTACCATCCATCTATGAGTTTTTCTTATAGTCCCACATCAACATACCTTTTACGGTAAGTTATGTTTCCCATGTCTATTCACCTACACTCCTAAACATCATCCTTTGAATTTTTCTAGACATTTAAAACACATACTTAGAAAATATCCAAAAGAACCCAAGTTCATTTCTATATGGGCCACTAAAATTTACCCTATTAATTGACTCAATAGGAACTAAGTTTAAAATGAGGTAATTGGATCACTAAGAATTAGAAGTATGATCTTGATATCAAACCACTAAATTAGTACTAGGTAAAGGTCTATGTCAACTCATGGCTAAATAAATATATGTTTAAGTGGTTCATAATTCAATAGGAGAATATGATCATAAAATAAAAGAATAGCCTTTAGTGTTTTTTGTGTACTCTATGAATGAATGGTTCTCAAATATTGCATTTTTATGACATATGGAAAATGCATGCCAAATTTAGATGTTAATCAATGAAGAAAAATCAAGTTAAAAGTAATATAATATGTTATTTGGGATCACACATTACTCAATAAAATAATTATTTATTTATTTTTAATATGTGTGGATTAGGAATAAAAAAATAATCTTTTAGAATATTTCCACATCAAGCTTGCAATGGAAATTTTTCTACTCCATTGGTAGTTGTTAGCTAATTAGTCACCCATGAACAAGGGTTGTTAAAAAATAGGTAAGCAACTAATCTAACCTTCATAACTAATATAATGATGGTTTTTTTCAAAAATTTGGTTGATGAAAGGGTAACCCTCCATGGCATCATGGTGAAGCTCACTGAGGAATTCATAGCGGAGGTCACGGGGCTTCCAATGGAGGGTATAAAATTCTCCAAGTAGACCAGCATATCTAATGAGGCATTTAGCAAATTCCTAAAGACGGATGCTGAGGAGCAGCACTTGGAAAAGAGCAGGGATTTCTTCGACCTAGAGCAGATTAAAGGAATCTGGAGAGATGTCTTATGTTACATCCGTGAGTATTTCATACTTGATGGAAGAAGAAAAAGAGTCCATAAATTTCATTTTGTCTTTCTTAATCATTTTAGGCACAAAGTTAGAATCTCCTTTCCTTTCTATTTGCACTTCTCGCTGCTCCAAAGTTTGTTCACTCATAGAAAAAAGGAGTCTTATCTTATATTGCACGAGTGATTAATCCTAATAATAGACGGTTTCTGCAAAAACAAGGCCATTGTCCTGAATCCTTATTCAAACAAAAATAAGGACTCACAGAGTAAGAAGAATGAAATAGTAAAAGGGAAAGAAAAAGTTAAACCCAAATCCTTCAGCTTTAAAAAATAGATTGTTGATGAGGAAATAGAGTGGGAAAGCACTGAAAGTTCTGAGGAGAGTATGGAGGAAGAGGAAGGAACAAAAAGTGGGGATTACAGCTCTAATGAAGAAGGAGAAAATAAAAGTAAGAATGGGAAAGAAGGGGACACTATAGAGGAAAAAACTGAAAAGAATAAATATGATCTTGAGGAAAATCAGCAAGTGCTAGAGGAAACTGAAAAAGATATGGATGTTTTATTTGAGGATCCTGCTTTGAAAATAGAGAAGGAACATCTAGTTCAGGATGCCTATCATGTAATGGAAACTAGAGAAAAAGTAAAGGATGATCTTATCCACAATGAAAGCCCTGTTGAAACTAAGGAATAGAAAATAATGGAAAGGGAGGATTATACGGAAAAAGATGAAGATAATCCAAAAGAGAACGCAGAAGATTTAAGTGATGTAAGGTAGAATGACAGGAGGCATCCCTTTATGAATTTGGCCAAATACAAAGCAGATGCTATCCTTCAAGTTGACTTGTGGATGTATAAGGAGATAATGGGCCTCAAGAAGAAAATGGAAATATTGGAACGTAATCAGGAAGCAGATCGGAATAAAATCAATAAACTGGAAATGCAGATGAGGGATATACCTATCAAACTTAAAAATTATGAGAACAATCTAAGGGGGCTCATTAAGGAAATCAAAATGAAGATGGAGGAGGTAACTTCTAGCTTATGTGCAGCCGCTGTGAACATTGCAAAATGAGGAAATGAGGAAATTAAATCCTTGGAGGGGCCTAGCAAGAGAACCAGACAGAGCTCAATGAAGAAATCAATGCAAGAGGTTGCTACGTCAGTGGCTATATCTATACAGGACACTGTTGTGATTGGAAAGGAAGTGGTGAAGATGATTTTGGAATTAGAAAAATAGGATCTTTGAGTTCTTACAGTCCTGGTCCCTTTAGTTGGACATTATAACTGGTTCCATTTTTTGGTTCTTTGTTTTATTTTCACACTAGAGTTTCTAGGTCTCTGTAAAACCTAGGGTCTGTCTTTTGATGATATTGTATTGTGGTTTCAGGTCCTTGTAAAACCTATTTTTAATACTACTTAGCAGTAGGTGATAGGTTTCACTTGTGGACATTATTGTTATATCCTTCGTCCTTTGTTTCAGGGTTTTGGGGTCCCTTCAAAACCTATTTTTACCTTAATCTAAAACTAATATAACCTTCATATGGTATGATTTAGAATCATTTCTTGATGTCATTTTATAGTTTTAGATGTCATTTTAAGGTCTGAATAGTGTCATGTTAGGATGTTAGAGTCCATGTGTGTCTCTTATGCAATTAGTTTCATACCATGATTTTTGAAGAGGTATTTTAAAATGTAGTTTAGAAAAGTTTAAGGTAACTTTGGAAAGATTAATATTTGTTTTTGAAAGTCAAGTAAACTTGATCCATGGTGAAGACAATAAGGTGATGACCATCTAAGAAGGCAAGATGCTCCATGATAGATAAGTGGACCCAAGAGAAAGTTGGTAAGTTGGAGACATTAAAATTTTAAGAAATTTGGAGAAACTAAAGTACTTTTGTAAATTATAAGGTTCCATTTTTTTGTCTTGTATTTCTTTTTGTAATGTTGTGATATAACTCTTTGAATAAATATCAACTATGAAGGTCTAATAGCATGTATAGAGGTGAAAAGGGGGTATTTTTAGTTATTTAACAAATTTTTAATATCATATTATATTTACATTAACAATATAACTTGGATAAGATATTATTTTTGTAGAAAAGTTCACTAGATTAGCTTTTGTGCTTAGTCATGTGCCTATTAGTCAAGCCAAGTTAGTTCTATGTTTGATATAGCTAGACATGAGAATTAGGAGGTCTGGCATAAAAAAATTGACACACTATTGCATTGTCATCAGTTTCACATAAGGCACAACTCTTATACACTCATCCAAGCACAATAGTGAAGGGATCGAGCCTGCTTTGGGCTAGTTGCAACATGGCATAACTTAGGGTTCAAAGGGACTTAGTCATGGGAAAGATGGGTTTAAAAGTCCTATCAATTATAAGATATTAAATTTAAGTTCATTAGGTGAAAGAATTCTAAAGGATAAGATACCTAAGGTGAAATTTCATAACTAGCTAGACTGAGCTCTCATTGGCATAAGCTGTTGAGTAGTATGTTACGTATCATTTAGGCACCTAGTCAAGTCATGGGGATAACTTAGTTTTAGTGGATCATCCTTCAAGGTTGTGCTCTATGAATGAGTCTTAAAGTCTTAGAACATTCAAGTTATAACACTTAGACTATTTATATATAGGCCAAAGTCACTATATGGCAAAAGGATGTCATTAGCAACCAAGGATAAACCTCCATATAACAATACATTCAAGTAAATAACTATATCATTGATATTATAAACTAAGTCATAAATATAACATTTCACTATCTATACTACATGAATCAACACTTTAATGTTTCAAAAACATTATTCATTAAATTCATGGTTCAACATACATAGTTCAAGATATAAAATAGAGTATATGCTCTTCCCTCTTGTTACTCATGCCTATAGGCTCATAGGCTAGCTTTTGCTATACATTTAAATGCCTAATCTATCTTATGTAGCCTAAAAAATACTAATTATGGATTTATATTTCTCTATACCTATTTTCCTTAGTTACCTCTCTTGATTTTCAATAGTAAGCCTCTTTAAATAGGAAACTAGGCATCTCCTTGCCAGGTCAGATGGGTGCATGGCAAGTGATGATCTATCACGAGTCCACTGGCTCCACTACATTACCCAACTAGGTCAAGCACATGTTTTATACTGAGTTATCATTGGGGGGTCACAATGCCACCTTTTCCACTCTTTTAACATCCATGCTTCTTGAACTATCATGTATATTTTATTTTAGGGATGTCCTTTGAAATTCAATGCCATGTAACTACCTGCCAGCTGCTGTAGGATCCTTGAGGACTCTTCTAGCTAGTGCCAAAAGGTAAAACAAGGAGAAACCACCCCAAATATCACCTTGTGTAAATATAGGTCTAATTTTTGTGGTCCACATAGCTAGTATAAAAGGGGGCTTAATATTACCCCATATAAAATTACTAGTCTACCTTGGACTAGTCTTTTAGTGCCTTTGGTATGTGAAACTTGGGTACACCCTACTCTAAATATCCCTTGAAATTTTCAAATCCCTATATAACACCCTTTATTTCTTCTATGGATCCATTTTCTTTAGTGGATGTAACCTCAAGAGCAAACGCATCTATACTTTTTAGTTCCTTTCTAAAGGCTTCAATACTTTCTTTTGCAAAATTTACCACACCATCCAAGATCTCCCCTACTCATTGGCCTTTTTTTAGAAGGCACAAAAGATTGCCTATAGGTCTTGTTCCTAAGTTTTTAGTTAGACACTTAAGGATTTGACCTTTTTCATTACTTAAATGTACTCAATCTTTCTTATTATGGAGTGTTGGAATAAAGCATCATTTTCCTCCTTTGCCTTATTAAGGTGTGCATCAATGACTATTACCTGATTATCAAAGTTGTAAAAAATAGAATCAAATTCATCTACACCTTATTCAAGTTTGGTGAAGAAGCCTTCCACCACATCTAAATTTTTATTCAACTCTCCTTGTAAGTCATCACAAGGGTCTTATTGTTCCTCAAACATTGACCTTATCCTAGGGAGCATCTACTTCACAAGTGTATAAACTTAGATAACTTCCCTCATCTTCAAGGTATCCACACAATCCAAGTGGGATGGATCAACCTCTTATATGTGCTAAATTAGCTATTGAATCTTGAGATTTCTTTCCTTAAGCTCTTTTTCCATCATTTTCTCTATCTTCTTCTAGCTATATGCATGAACATAATTGATGATGTTCTTGCACGCTATTGTAGAGACCATCTTGATTAAGAATTTGGCTAAGAGTATAGGGTTCATGTCATAAGGATTGAGGATTTATTAGTCATGTCCTTCCTCTAGCTTCTTGGCACTCTAAATTAATTTTATCAAAACCTCAAATTTAGACTCATCCATGTAGGAATCCATAACCTAAGAAACTTGCTGGTGCATCAGGGTCATGGTAGTCTTTGGTGGCATGCACTCCATAATGTAAAAGTCCTCATCCTATTTAAACTCATACTTTTACCTTTCCCTATTTCCTAGCTCATATTCCTCATCCTTTCCCAACTCTTCTTCTTTATTAGAATTGGTGCTTGTGTCAGTGCCTTCTTCTTTGCCTTCTTCTTCTCCTTCTTCTTCTTCTTGGGGATCTTCATTAGACCTCTCCCCTATGTTTTCTTCTCCTCAATCTTTGATTCTAAACTCACCATCATGTTTTTTTTATCTCATGGGGTTTTTTTAGTGAATGTTTCCCCTTCATCCATTTCCTCTTGTAATGTCTATGTCATGTCCCCTTCTAGTTGACATCTTTCTGAGCAGATGATTAGCCTATTATGCGACCCTCGTAGGCTGATGGGATGGATAAAGGGTCTTGATGGAGATGGGCTTGGATTTCTTTTGGGCTCTTTCAGACATGAATTAAGGGAGATATTAATATTTGATTGATTTAATCAAATATTAATTATTGGGTCTAATTTTAATTAATTATTAATTATTTGGTCTAATTTTAATACCCTAATTCTAAAATTAGAAGCCCTAAGTCTAATTTAAGGGAATCTAATTTTAGGAAGCACACCTTTGGAGGGGTACAAGAGTTTCTCATGGGAGAGAGTTTATGATTATGATTGATTATTGATATTGATTCTTGATAAGAAATTTTTCTATGAAGACCGAGCCAAGGGTTCCAGGATTCCATTTGCATTGAAGAACGTCAACTCTTCATTGTGTACGATTTAGAGGTTGTCAGAGATCAACCAATCTATTGCCAAATTGAGAGATAAATTCATACAAAAGTTATCACAGGTGTTTACAAGTTTGAGAGATAAATTCACATAAAAGCTATCACAAGGGTTTATAGGTATTACTTTATTTTGGGTTTTGATTCAAGAATTATCTAGATATAGATCTTTTTTATTAGCCCATAGTGATTCAGATCAAGATCGAGCATACAGGTTGTGCTATATTGGCAGCCATACAAAGTCCATACAGTTCTATGAAAATTTGTACGCATCAATAGAAAGATTAGACACCGACATCGGCAGGCAGAGACCTATAGAGGCTGACATCGGCCGACATATCACCGACATTGGCAGGTTAACGACTCCAGTCGACCGATGACGGCAGTATAACTGACGTTGGTGACTGTGTTTTTGACACATCAGGCTAAAACATACCATATCTAGATTTCTTTCCCAGTTTGTGGAATATTTAGGCTATTAAGGCCATACTTTCAATATTCTTTGTATACTTGACAGAGGACCTCTATTGTAAGCTTATGAGCAAATAAATAAGAGATTATACTGTGATTTATTTATCTATTTGAAGATATTTTGCAAAAATATAGATAAGCAATTCAGAGCTTTTGTTTTGGTATCTAAAGGGATATTATAGTGGTATCAGAGCTTATAGAGTTTTATATAGGAAAAAAGGAGCCCCTAAGAAGGGGACATTACAGTGGTATCAGAGCTTTTTGTTAAAAAAAAGAGCCCCTAAGTAAGGGACATCACAGTGGTATTAGAGCTAAATCTTTCCATCCTAAGGGTTTTACAGTGTTATGCAGCCACAAGAGTTGGGACCACACATGTATAACACACAAAATAGAGCCTTGCTTGAAGGTACCCAGGTGTTAGAACAACAGCTGATTATCATGAGTGATAGACGTGAGGGTAGCCCACCCAGGGGCCACTAACATAATGATGATCTGGGTACTAGAGAAACCTACTGTGAAATGACATAGGCACTACAGGCACTTACTACTATGATAAGGAAGATGAACACATCTGATAGATAGAATGGGGAACAAGGAGATAACATGAGTTTTACTATTAATCAGAGACCCCAGCAGGCCCACTCTAAAATAGTAGATAGACCTACACGTCCTACGTTTGTTCAAGAGGAACCAGAAGTTCCAGCAGAAGAGGAGGCAGAGGATTCCCAATTTGCAGATGTCTACATGGCTACAAATGATGAGTGGGACTTATTACCTCCTCATGTTCGAGAGAGGACATCCTTTGATCATTTTTTTAATTTGAGGAGAGAGCACTATAGATCGGTTAGACAAGATAGGAGACCTAGACACCAGAATAATGATCTAAAGCATGCTACTAGCAAGCTCACACTCGCAATGTTCGATGGTAGTGGTAAGGTCATAGCAAAGGCCTGGATTAGTAAGCTAGACACCTTTCTCACATTGCATCTGATGGCTGAGGAAGATGCTATCAGATATGTGACACTACATCTTGATGGAGTAGCTCATGATTGGTGGCACCACGGGATGGTGACACTCCATCATGATCAGATCACATCTTACCAGGAGTTTGTGGATAAGCTAGTAGAGCATTTTGATAGGAGGGATCCAGAGTCCTATTTCTGAGAGTTGGCATAGTTGTGCTAAAGTGGCAGTCTAGATTCTTACATTGGTGACTTCCAAAAGTTATCAGTCATGGTTCCTGACATTTCAAAGAGGTGACTTGTAGTACTCTTCATGGAGGGATTGACAGAACCATTGAGAGGTTAGATCAAAGGCTTTGATCCCCCTTCATTACAACAAGCTATGAAGAAGGCACGTAGTATGGAGATGGTAGCCCCATCAAGTAAATTTAACTCTAGAGGTACTTCTTCATCTAGGGATAGTAAGGGCTTCAATAAGAATAGAGAAAGACTGGGTTTCAACATAGATAAATTAGGTGTTAATAATGAACCAAAGGCTAACCTAGTAGCACCACCTTTGGATAGAAAGGCTCTTAATGATCTACACAGGAAGAAGCTTTGTTTCTACTACAAAGGTCCATATGATGCCAATCACGATTGCCCCTTAAGGCCTAAGGGCAAGGTAAATAGGGTGATGTGGGCCTATTATAAGGATGAGGAATCAGAAGATTCCAAACATCATGATTTTTCTAAGGAGCCAGAGGTTGAGGCTTCAGAGCCTAGGGTAGAGGCAGAGTCAGAGCTCCAGATTTAGGAGGCAAGCCTATCTAGCATCCAACACGAGGGGTCATTTAGACTCCATGGAGTTTTGGCAAGACAGAGGGTCATTACCCTTCTTGACATGGGAGCCACACATAATTTTATTGATAATAGATTTGTGGAGAAGCATGGACTCACCACAGAAGAGTTTGAGGGCATTAGAGTTAAGGTGGCTGACGATTACACCCTTAGGTGTGAATGGATGATTAGAGATCTCCCATTGCGCTTGAACAACTATGAGTTCAAGGTGGATTATTACATTGTGAACATGGGGGACATAGATTTAGTCATGGGCATGAAGTGGCTTCATTCCCTTGAGATAGTCACTCTTCATCTTAAGGACATGGAGATCCATTTTGATGTTGATGGGAAGACTCACATTCTTAAGGCAATACGAGACAACAACATCAAAACTATTTCTTTACATTAGATGGAGAGGCTCATGAGACCCGACATGGTAGAGTGGGCTACCAAGTGCACATTGGCACCAATGCAGGAGGGATAGCAGAAGACCGAGTATCATCCTAACATTCAGTAGTTGAGAGTCAAGCATGATAAGGCATTTAGTGACATTACACTAGGGAGACCTCCAGACAGGGGCATTGAGCACATTATTGAACTTGAGGAGGGCACTAAGCCCATTATGATTACTCCTTATCGACATCCCAAGCAGTTAAAGGATGAGATCGAAAAAACAATTAAGGAGTTACTTGCTATGGGTCATATTCGGCCTAGCAAATCACCATTCGCATCTTTGGTTGTATGAGTGAAGAAGAAGGATGGCACCTTACGCATGTGCATTGACTATAGAGCCCTGAATAAGAGAACCATTAAGAATAGGTATCTTATGCCTCGTATTGATGAGCTTATTGATGAGTTCCATGGTGCACATTACTTCATGAAGATAGACTTAAGGTCAGGCTATCATCAGATCAGGGTTCGTGAGCAGGACGTGGAGAAGAAAATTTTTTGTTGCCATTGTGGACACTATGAGTTTATAGTGATGCCATTTGGGCTCACTAATGCACTAGCAACATTTCAATCCACCATGAATAGAGTCTTCCATCCACTGCTAAGGAGGTTTGTACTTGTTTTTTTGATGACATTCTTATATACAGTAGGACTTGGCAGGAGCATTTGGCTCATTTGGAGACTATACTCAACATCTTGGAGAGGGAATCCTTGTACGCTAAGGAGTCCAAATGTGATTTGGGGATGACCGAATTGTTATACTTGGGTCATATTATCAGTGTAGGGGGAGTGCGGATGGATCCTCTGAAGATCCGTGCTATCATAGACTGGCCTATTCTGACAAACCTTACACAGCTATGGGGATTTCTAGGTTTGTGTGGATTTTATCATAGGTTCGTGAATGGTTATTCATAACATGTAGCTCCTATGATATATTTGATGAAAAAGGGTGATTTTTGTTGGACACCTGAAGCATAGGAGTGTTTTGTAAGGTTTAAGGAGTTGATGACTACGTGCCCAGTTTTTGCACTACCTAATTTTTTGAAGCCTTTTGAGCTTCAGTGCGATGCTTCAGGCGAGGGCATTAGATCAGTGCTTATGCAGGACAAGCACCCCATAGTATATGAGAGCTTTAAGCTTAGGGGACCAGAGAGACTTTACAACATTTATGATAAGGAGATGCTTGCTATCATGCATGCATTGGCAAAATTTAGGCATTATCTTGTGGGTAGTACATTTTGCATCAAAATAGACCACAACAGTTTGAAACATTTCTTGGGGCAGCGAGACCTCAATGATCGTCAGTAGAAGTGGGTGAGAAAATTAAAAGCATATGAATTTGACATCTCTTTCATCAAGGGCACCCAAAATGTAGTGGCTGATGCTCTTTCACGCAGGCCGTATTTGAGTACTATGGTCCACATCTCAGAGGATTGGAGACATATGATTGTGGCAGAGTATGCCAAGGATACATGGGCATCCAACATTATTGAGGGATCAACGGTTGACACCAGATATACTCTTGTGAATGACTTGATCATTTACAAGAATAGGCTTTATTTGATCCCAAGATCAATGGTGAAGAACATTCTCATGCGAGCTTTTCACGATGTACCTACTGCTGGACATCTCGGGTATTTCAAGACCTATAAACACATTAGGGAGAGATTCACATGGAAAGGACTCAAGGCAGATGTTCTTCAATATGTGTGTGAGTGCCCTATTTGTCAGTAGAACAAGTAGGAGAACACGTACCCAGCAGGATTATTGCGGCCACTTCCAATTCTTGACAGGAAGTGGGAGTGCTTGTCGATGGATTTTATTACAGGCTTGCCTAAAGCCCAAGGATGAGATTGAATATTTGTAGTCATGGAGCAGTTAATGAAGTATTCTCACTTCTTTCCAATTACCACCACATACATAGCTACACAGGTGGCAGAAGTTTTCTTTTGAGAGGTATTTCAACTGCATGGGTTGCCTCAGAGCATAGTGAGCGACAGAGATAGTCAGTTCTTGAGTCACTTCTGGAAGGAGGTGTTCAAACTCTGTGGGATCGAGCTTACACCGAGCACCAGTTACCACCCATAGACTGATGGACAAATAGAGATAGTGAAAAAATGGGTGGAGGGCCACCTTAAGAACTACATTGTAGGGCAGCAGAAAGCTTGGGTCAAGTGGATTCATTTGTGCGAGTATTGCTATAGCATGAATTTCCACATGACCATTCAGATGTCTCCTTTTATGGCATTTTACGGGTATGAGGCACTGAGTTTCCTATATTTTCTATTGAGTGATAGTAGAGTGCCAAGTGCTGGAGACTTATTATAGGAGAGTCAGGATACTATGAGGACTCTCAAGGAGAATATTGCTAAGGTGAAAAATTAGTAGAAGTAGTATGCAGATCAGTGGAGGACCAAGAGATATTTTGATGTGGGTGACATGGTCTATCTTATGCTGCAGCCTTACCGACAGTCTACTCTTAAGAAGAGTGGGGTAGAGAAGATTAAGCCATGTTACTACGGTCCTTTCAGGATCTTGAGGTGTGTTGGAGAGATGGATTATGAGCTAGAGCTTCTGATAGAGAGCAAGGTACACAATGTTTTTCATGTATCACACCTCAAAAAGGTGTTAGGACACTGTGTGATACCTTCTATAGTTTTTCCTCCCTTAGATGATGAGGGAAAGTTGATTTTAGTACCTGAGTCTATCCTAGAGTATAGAGAGAGATAGTTGTGTAAGAGGACTATCAGGGCATATTTGGTGAAGTGGAGAGATTTTCCAGTGGAGGATGCAACATGGGAAAGAGAGGATATTCTACAGCATCCAGAGTTGAGATTGCTTGAGGACAAGCAATTTCAGGAGGGGCAGACTGTCATGTCCCCTTCTAGTTGACATCTTTCTGAGTGGATGATTAGCCTATTATGCGACCCTCATAGGCTGATGGGATGGATAGAGGGTCTTGATGGAGATGGGCTTGGCTTTCATTTGGGCTCTTTTGGACATGAATTAAGGGAGATATTAATATTTGATTGATTTAATCAAATATTAATTATTGGGTCTAATTTTAATTAATTATTAATTATTAATTATTTGGTCTAATTTTAAGACCCTAATTCTAATTTAAGAATTGGTCTAATTTTAAGACCCTAATTCTAAAATTAGAAGCCCTAAGTCTAATTTAAGGGAATCTAATTTTAGCAAGCACACCTTTGGAGGGGTATAAGAGTTTCTCATGGGAGAGAGTTTATGATTATGATTGATTATTGATATTAATTCTTGTTAAGAAATTCTTCTGTGAAGACTGAGCCAAGGGTTTCAGGATTCCATTTGCATTGAAGAATGTCAACTCTTCATTGTGTGTGATTCAGAGGTTGTGAGAGATCAGCTGATCTATTGCCAAATTGAGAGATAACTTCATACAAAAGTTATCACAGGTGTTTACAAGTTTGAGAGATAACTTCACACAGAAGCTATCACAAGGGTTTACATGTATTACTTTATTTTGGGTTTTGATTCAAGAATTATCCAGATATAGATCTTTTGTATTATCCCATAGTTCTTCAGATCAGGATCAAGCATATAGGTTGTGCTATATTGGCGGCCGTACAAAGTTCATACAGTTCTGTGAAAATCCATACACATCAACAAAAATATCAGACACCGACATCGGCAGGCAGAGACCTATAGAGGCCGACATCAACCGACATATCACCGACGTCGGTAGGTTAATGACTCCAGTTGACTGACAACAGTAGTATAACCAACGTCGGTGACTGTGTTTTTGACACAGCAGGCCGAAACATACCAGATCCAGATTTCTTTCCCAGTTTGTAGAATATTCAGGCTATTAAGGCCGTACTTTCAATATTCTTTGTATACTTGACAGAGAACCTCTATTTTAAGCTTATGAGAAAATAAGTAAGATATTATACTGTGATTTATTTATCTATTTGAAGATATTTTGTAGAAATACAGATAAGCAATTTAGATCTTTTATTTTGGTATCTGAAGGGATATTACAGTGGTATCAGAGCTTATAGAGTTTTCTATATGAAAAAAGGAGCCCCTAAAAATGGGACATTACAGTGGTATCAGAGCTTTTTATTCAAAAAAGGAGCCCCTAAGTAAGGGACATCACAGTCTATTTGGCATGAGCTTCTATTATGGTAGTCTTATAATCTTTTTGCCATAATGGGGCATTTTCCTCTTCTATTTTCTTCTCCAAGGAACCAATATCACCTTCATTATCTATAAGAACCCATTTAGAGCTAGGGAAATCCTATGGTGTATCTTATTCTACTATTCTAGTGGGGGCACATGGTGCCTTATCTAGCATTCTTTCCTTTCTTGGTTCTGTGCCCATGGTAACCTTTTTCTCTTTTCACTCTTTTAACATCCTAACCCTTTCTACTTGGGTTGCCTATTCCTCTATTTACTTTCTCCTATCATTATCTTCCTTGGAATTTCTTTCTACCTCCTCCTTTTTGGCCTTTTCCTTTTCAACCTTCCTCTATGTGGTTTGGGATTTGCACTTTTTTTCTCTTGCTCTTATTTCCTCAACCTCTAGCTAATTGATCTCAGCTTGGGATATACCCTTAGTCTTCATCTCCTCATGATTTTAGTGAAACCTTAACACCACATAAATATTACCTTAGTCTAATCCCATGTCTTTCCATCGACACTACAATTTTTATTCTATGAGTATGCTTGAATAGGTTACCTCCTCAAGATCTTTTCCTGTTTTTCCTTCCTTGATTCCTTATCTCATTTATGCCTTGCACTCCTCCTATTTTATTTTTTCTTTGGACCCTACCATATCAATTACCTCTTTTCACACTCTTACCTTTGTAAGTTCTTCCTTTTTTCCCACAAATTTTATACCCTTTGTATTTTGGCTTCACTAACATTGAGTATCCTCAATCTCCACCTTCACTTCTCTATCTCAATATCAGGTGGCAGGGAGGGGGTACATTAGCTTGATGAGGAATATTCATCCTCAATTATAGTTTAATTACCCCTCCCCTTCTCTTCTTCCTCCAAATCCTCTTCATCCTCTATAGGATTATCTTTTACGCCATAAGAGGATCCTTCTTCTTATTCTTTTTCCTTGCACTAAGGGAAGTATTCGATGTGAAGAACACATGCTTCAATATGGAGGTTAAAGGAGATAATTCTCCTTTTGAAGTGATATTTAAATTCATTATCTCCTTTATTTACTCTAAATTCTCCCCTCTTCCTATTTGGATACATTTTGTTTTTGATGGGTGTTGGGGTTCCTTCATCCTTGATCTAAACCAGGGGGTTTTTTCTCTACTCGATGTTAAACCTAGTGTAGGAATCCTTTTTTCATGGCTTCATCTCATAGTAAAGTATATTAATGAGCCAAGTATGGTTACCTCTTGAATGGTATAAATTTCCATGCAATTTTAAGCATATTTTTCATTTTTTATAGCTCTTCCATCTATAGATGTAAATTTGCACCTCAACCTTCACCTTTTGACATCTAGTTCCTTATCTAGAATGTCCATTTGTTTCATGTTTAGGATCTAGTGCATCAAATCCTTTAATTAATCTACTAATAATTTGAAGGGTATATTTAACCATCCTAACTTATTTCCATCCTTTAGTGCCAAATTCACTATGTAGTAGTGTTACATTATATCAAAAGTTATCATTCCAAACATGCTTTGAGGGAGCCCATATATAATGTGTCACTCTAATCTAAAGGATTCTATGTAATTTTTGTACTAGTTCATTACATGCATCTTATACTTGGGGTTGAAGGTGGTGGGGTAGGTGTAGTCCTTATACTTATGCATAGGGGATTCATGGTGTTCTAGGAAGGCCTAGAGATTGTCTTCACTCTCATTAAGGATCCCAATTTCCTCCATCATGACCAAGAAGAGGATGGACCCCCACTATAATATCCCCTTGGCACTATGGGCTTCCAATTCATTCTTGATCAATTTTTATATGATGAACTTGGTGATATTGAATTGTATGCCCTATGCCATCTAATAGGAAACATAGTGATATGATTTTGACATATTTGTCCACCAACTACGTAGACACAACTTAGAAATCATGAGGCATGTTACCACCCTCATGTTAGGTTCATCACACTTATTAATGAGGAACAAAAAAACCCCTTGAATTAGCTGTGGAGATTTGTGATTTAATCCACTTCTTTGTCATCATCCATCAATTGATAGATGTCTCTATCATTGTCTAGGAGCTCGATTATCCTTTTGATTATCTACACAGAGATCTTCATGCACTATCCTAGAAAATATATGTGGTACTCATGGATTCATAATATAAGGAACTATACAAGTTCCTTTTTATTTTTGAAGGAGGGCAACTCATAAAGCTAAGTTGTGCTGAAATCTTTTAGCTTGTCTCAAATTGAGATATCAAATAGAGCATCACCTTCTATCATCTTACACCCTGTGTTTACCATCAAATCCTACACCAAGTCTTGGAAGTAGCTTAAAATCTAATGTTTGTATTCTTTGAGTTGGTAATTATTCATAAATTAGTGTCAACTTTCCCCACTTGAACCTTTAGAGGAAACTACATATATTGGTATGACATAATTGTTAGCACTTTTATGTCTACCTTGATGATGCTAACAACCTTAATCATCTATGATTTTATTTTGGTATAAGATAATTCTTCAATGATCTTCACCTAATTTAGTTCTAATTTTGTTTACATGGAACTTGATTCCTTCTTTTTCTTCACCATAGTGAAATGGCTTGTGTTGAACTTAAGGAGGTATGGCTTACCAAAGCATCAAATGGTGGCTAGCACATTGGTAGTCATGGGATCTATGATTGTAATCTCATCTCTAATACTTTATATCCATTAATGGAAAAATAGGTGACAACTTCCTCCTTCAACTCATTTCCTTATTCAAATCTCTCTCTCCAACTCTTCACACTAGCCTTACTATGAACATAGTCTTTCTCACTATTCTTCCATTCACTCACATGGAAATACAATCATTGAAAAGGGGGTGAATCAGTGATGCAAGTAAATAAAATTTAATTCCAATTAATCAAAATATTAACCATTTAACCATAATCAACCATGAATCATGTATACCATTCATTCCAATGAATAAAGAGATAATGTAAGATCAAAGCACATAACACATGAATTATGTGGGAAACCCTTATGGGGAATAAAACCCAGTCTCAAGATTTAAAACACATAGACTACTTATCCTATAATATGATCACAAACATGACACTTTAGTGAATTACCCACTTCAAAAGGATAACTAACTCCTAAAGATGACAAGCACCAACTCAAACACCTCCAAACTGATCTCTACCTCTAATATGATGTCTTCAACACCTTAATATGGTATTATTTAATATTATAAAACATATTTAACTTTTTAATACTCATAAAAACCCTCAATCCAATCCTTGGATCCAAAACATTCAAATCAAACACTCAAATGTATTTCACTTACTTTCACAAAGACACCTCCAAAAATTACACAAACACTTGAAATCACATAAAAAAAATATGTTGAGATGATTGGAAACTCTCTCTCTACTCTAAAAAATCTACATGAATCTCTCACCAAATCCTCTTCTACTTCATCATTTCTATAATTAGTTAATCATGCATCTCTACACAAACAATTTTCATACACAACACATATGAGCTTAAATCCACCCAAAATATGCTCATTACTTTTAGTATGGTTGTAGGACTTAAAAAAACATATTTATTCCCTGATTATGATCCCTTTCATCCCCTCTTTCATCTCTAAAAATCACTCTATAATTTTCTCCAATCTTTCATTTTCATAACTAGTCAACCACACTCACACACTTACATGTCTCACTTCATACACAAAAAGGGCATAAACCTTCTTGTATATATACCATACACTTTTATGGTCAACCAATTTATATTTTACAAACATGGATCAACTCAAAATATCATTATATAAATTAATCATACATTCTATATTCATCCATTAGGTCTGTCATGCTTCAAAAGGGCTCAAACCCCACACATAGTCTAACCATCACCTTCGAATTTGCTATTTTGAAGAATCTACAAGATCGCCATCTTATTGGTTGGCCAAGAGACATTTATTAACTATTTAAGGATTATAAATCACTTATAAAAATATCAACATCACCTCCATATGTCATCTAAAACATTTGATATCTCACTATTAAGTAACTATACCAGTCTATGAGGCCTAAGTGGCCCTTTTAGGTCTCATGAAGACCCAATCATCTTTTCAACACTATAATGAGCCAAGTATAAACACAAGAATAATTCCAAGCACATGGATCCATTACATATGACCCTTAAGACACCCTCAAGTGATAACATCCATCACTACACACTTATGAGACATTCACTTACCGTAGGAACCTCCATTAGGTCTTAAAGACCTATTAGGCTTAACTAGCCCAAAAACATTGTCTTCACCAAAAAGGCTCAAACTAACTGAATATAGGCTTTAGAGTGTATTATATCTTTTTTTAATTTTTATTAGGCAAGATATAAATATTGAAAATGTATAAATATATAAATATTGAAGAAAAAAACATTCCCCCAACCTTGGAGCTAAAGGTGAGTTTCTACCTGACATTTGATATTAGCTCAACTGTGTAAACCAATCATACTTATAACTTAGTGAGTGTGTGTGAACCAAGTCAACTCAAAATATAAATTTTATGAGTTTAGATGATGTAATCAAGTTCAAACTATAATCTTAGAAAGACTGAGTGATTTAATCACCTCAACCATACCAAAAACAACCAATTACTATAGTATATTGGCTCATACGATCCATAAAAGTCCAACCTGATGGGTGATAATAGTGTATAAAAGTGTTTTGAAAGCTTAAACTTATTTTTATTTTGAAATTTATATTCCCTTTTCATAGTATATGCATTTCATATATGTCTCATGTTAAAACATGGGTATAATAATGGTACCAATGTATATGTCAATTATGTATATGAATTGTATAAATGTACAATTTGGATAATTTGTAAATTATGTAAGTATGGATGACATGTTTCCATAACATGCCCCTAATGTACATCTAAAACTAAAACTAATGTAAATGTGGATAATTTTTTTCTAAAATATGTCCCATATATATATATATATATATATAATTGGTGAACTATGAAAAATGTGGAAGCCATACCTTTATGGCATGCCCTAACTAATATACCCCCCCCCCCCATTTTAAGGCGAGGGGAAGTTGAAACTAGTAGTCACCTTACCTAAAAAGGATAAGATAACTATATAATTTATGTATGAACAACATATTTAATGTATTTTAGAGTGTATTCTATCTATTTTTACTTTTTATTATCTTCTCTCTATTTGAGTTGTGAGAAAGTTGACCTCTTTTTGGATGCCTTCTACCATTTTACCTTCATATACCTTATCATCATTACCTTGATCAATGGGGATCCCACCTATCTTTTCAACTAGAGATCCCAACTTTGTTAGATTTCTAGACAATAATCCCTCTTGCCTTAGTAACTTATCTTGCATCATAAGACACTTATACTCCTAACCTCAGCTACAATTGATCAACTCTTAACTATAACCAACCAATAATAAATCAAAAACCACCTAACTCCAACTATAACCTATCAACAACATATCAACAACCAATTGATCATCACATTAACCAACTGACAACCTACAACCAACTAACAACCTATCAATAAACTTTTAACTATTGTCAAAATTAACCTATCCAATCTTTGGGTTACCTATCCCAACCATCATATCAACCTCATCAAACTTTTGACTTCCTAACCCAACCTTCATATCAATCACCTAAACCCACTTTGTGGTAACCTTATTTATCTCAAAAATAAGATTTGGTTTACACTTTTGGTCACTCAGCCAATAACTATCTACCCAACCTATCAACCAATAACCATCAAATTAACCTATCAATCAACAACTATCAACCCAACCCATCAACCAACAATTATCAACCCAACCCATCAACCAACAACCATTAACCTAACCTATCAACCAGTAACCATCAATACAACCTATTAACCACTCATTAACAACCTACCTTATCAATCATACCTACCTTACCTAACCTATCCAACCTATTAACCTTATCAAACCAATCAACCATATCTACCTTACCAGACTAACCTACCCCACCAAACATACCTAGCCAATCAAACTAAACCAGCTTATCATATCAACTAAACCAATCAAACCAGAGCAACCTATCTTGTCAAACAACTTTACCCAACCAACCAAATCTATCAAACTAACCAACTATCTCAACACCTCAAGACTTATTGGTGCACCCTCTTCTTAGGTAGTATACCCCACTGAGGGAATCATATGCCTCAATTCTGGAGAAACTTTTAGAGGCTTCTTTGATTAGACTTCTTCTAGTCAATTCTATCAACACTTCTCTTCCAAAACCACTTTGGTTCATAGAGAACAAATTTTGTGTGTATCATCGCACACATGGACATGACTTAGATATATGTTTAACTGTTAAGAGGATCATCCAAAATCTTATTGGTCATGAAGAGGTCCCCATAGGTAGACTTTGTGTTCCTCCTAACTTAGCCTTGAATCTCTTCAATAACTCAATCATTGAACCTATTCATTCACTCAGTTTTGAGGAAAACCATGAATAAAGACCTCAACACAATGAGACCCATCAATCAGATTTGGCCTTTAGCAAACCTATAACTAATGAAACTATGATTACACCAACCTTAACCAATCAACTTATTGACCAAGTGGAATATTTATAATTTTCCTTAAAAACCACAATTAAGGAAACTAGCTAACCTACTCCACTTCACCTTTTAGTGGCTCAACCAACCAAACAAAATAATTCACTTCACTTTTTAGTGGATCAACCTCAACCCAACCAACCTATTCCACTTCACCTTTTAGTGGATTAAACTCAACCCAACCAACCTATTCCACTTAAATTTTTAGTGGATCAACCTCAACCTAACCAGTTGACTTGACTTCACCTTGTAGTGGATCAACCTCCAACCAATCAGACCTCACCTAAGGTTAACCTAACCTCAGATACAACTAAGGATACCCAATTAGTCTATAACTTGCTCACCTCTATCTACCCTATTACATTATCTTTGGTTCAATTCCCTCTAGAATAGGGTCAAATCTTTTCCATCCTACCTTACCCAACAAACCAAACAACCAACCAAAAAAAATGAGCAAAATCAACCATTTATCTTACCTATTTCAACAAAGCAAACCAACCTTTGAAACAAATCCATCAACCATAACCAACTTATCAATCATCCTAAATCAACATCAACTTGACATTCCACCTGAACCACCACCTTTAAATTCACCTTTTCACCCACTAGCAACTAACAACATTTGGGGCATGGATGAGTTCATTTTCATCCCTCTTTATCCTTTTTTTATATCTAACACCTTTGCATTGGGATATTTTTCCCACCTCAACCATATATGGGAAGAGAAACTTGGAGAACTCTCCCTCCAAAAGGCTCTAACCACCTAACCTAACCTTAGCAAGTGACCTTAACCCAACCTTAACCTTTTGAACCATTGAGATCACGTTTTCTCCAATCATTTTAACCAAAACCCAACTAGTATAAATAAAATTTCCTCCAACCAAGCATTGGAGATCACCTTTTCTCCTTCTGACCCTTACCAAACCAATCAAACACACCTTGGAGATCACCTTTCTCCACCACTCCAACCAAACCAACCATTGACCCTTTGGAGATCACCTTTTATCCAACTAACAGACCTATTTGGTAGTGTCTCATTCTCCCCCAACTAAGCTACTCCACTTCACCTTTTAGTGGATCAACCAACCAACCAACCAACTTAGAGATTACCCTTTCTCCACTAACCAAACCTTTTTGAACAACCAACCACCTATTAGGGAGTGACTTATTCTCCCTTAACCATTTAACCTTTGAAGATAATATTTTTCCACTAACCAAGTCAACCATCACCTAACAAACATTGCCATTAACCATTATCAATCCATCATTCTCTTTTCTACGTCTAATCAAGCATTGGAAAGTAACTGGGGGACATATTCACCCCTCATTGGCCTAAAAAAATTGCATGAGGATGGATCTAGGGCATTATTCAAACCTAAGCCCCTAGATTATTTACAATCACATCATGTTCTTTCGTTAAACCAAGTTATTGGTAATATTATGTCTAACTTAAGCTCATGCTTTGCTTTTAAACCACATTCCATCTCCCTATTTTAGGGACAACCAATTAAAACTAAAACATGTGATTATCTATCACAATCATGGACTTACCTTGAATAATGGGTACCATGGCTCTACCCATGGCATGATTCTCATAGTACTATCCACCCCTTTCATAGGATATATTCCCATGATCTTTGTTACCTAAACCTCTTTTTACCTACCTCACCTTCTTTTTATTCTTTATTGATTCCATAAAGGCCAACCTTTAAGCCTATATAAGTAGGTTTATGTCAAAGAAAAAAATAAAATAAAATAATCAAACTCATTACCACAAGAAATCATGGGTCATTTCTAAGCATTCATAGATTGCTCCCTTGAAGGACAACTACATAAACATACTAAAATTGCAAAAATATAAGGTAGATTTCTCCCTTGAAGGACATATATGACAAAGCCTTGAATAAAGCAAATAATCTTAGACCACTCCCTTGAAGGATGGATTAGTCAATCATTTGTCAAAAGAATATAAATTTATTTGAAGCTTCCCACATTGATCAACTTCCCATATATAATAAAAAAAAAAGACCCACTATCAAAATCAAAACAAAATCAAACTAATCTTGAAATCAACAATTGGCTCTCAAACAATAAACTAAGGTGGAAGCCATAATCAAATTTCAAAGGTAGGATTCCCACATTGATTAGTCTACACATTTTATGACATAGACCTATTTATACTAGCTCTTTAGTGACCTACAGAAGAGACATACTAGTCTCACAAGAAGGTTTCATCTTCACCTATCTCCTTTTATTTTCAAGGGATCTTTGAGATTACTTGACACTTCTTGATCAAGCTACCTTGTTTTAACCAAAAAACTAACAACAATACAAAGCATGAAGAGTTTATGTTTATAAGCCCACCCATCTTTACATTATGGTCTTTGCTATTCAAAGCATTTATCCTCCTCCTTTTACCTTTCATGACACTTGTTAAGAAGTATGTATTCTATTTTCAAGTCTTTAAACCTTTAACTACCAACTTTTACACCCTATCACTAAGAAATGGGGCATTTTTTTTGCCAAAGCAAGTGGTACACCAAATTGGGTAACTAATTTAAACAACACCCTTACTAAACCAACCATTGACCCTTTGGAGATTACCTTTATCCACCAACCTTGAAATTTTAAGCCTACCTATTGGGGAGTATATTAATCTCCCTTAACCATTGAAGCATTGGAAATTACCTTTCTCTACCAACCAAGCTTTTTTTATCAACCAACCCAACCATTGGAGATTACCTTATCCATCAACCATTGACCCATTAGAGATCACCTTTCTCCACCTCACTTAGACTTGGCCATTTTATCCCAACATTTCACATATTTTACAATGACCTTTCCTTGGTTTCTTTGATTGCATTGACTGTATTGCCATTCTTAGACATTTTTGTACTTGCACCACCTCATACATACCTGACTCACTTGTGTCTTCTTAGAAGCACTTCCTAACTTAGATACCCATGACACTTAATACATTTGTGTTTTCATTGGGATCACTTCCTACCTTGGATACCCATGAAAACACTGACCTTGTTTAGGAGACTAATAGGTGTACCCAACTTCCACGCCTAAATATAGTCATGAGGTACACTAGTCACTTATCTCTTAGCACTAACCTTAATTTTTACCTATCATGGAAATATTATCTATGCATGATCTTGACTATAACACTTCATCATATTTTATGTGTTTATTTTCACTTTAATTCCCAACCTTTTACTAACTAATCATAACCAACCTTTTTCACCTACTTACCCACTTATTAAACCTACACCTGATTATGTTTCACCTCATCACTTCCTAGTTTGAGGGAGAACACCTCCTCCCATAATCAGGGTAACCTTGAACTTAAACCAACATTCACCTTCACCTACACCCACAATCCATTTTTGTTTTATAGTTTGCTGATAAAAACTACATAATAAAAAGGGGAAAATGTAGACACTAAAAAACTACACACCATAGTTCTGCATGTCACAACCTAACCTCCTTGAAACACTTCCTAGACATTTACCTCACCAAACCTCCAATTTTTTAAGCCCACCATTTTGACTAGTTTAACCTTTAATCTTCACCCTCAACTATCAATGATTAATAGTCTGACTATAGATAGTCAGTGGTCTAACTATTGATGGTTAATGGTCTGACTACTAATGATTACCACTGAAAGTCAGGTTTTCCCTACAAAATATCCAATTGGATAAACCTACCATTTTGACCAATTTAACCTTTGACCTTAGACTACCAATGGTTAGCTTAACTACTGATGGTGAACTATCCATCACCTAAATAGTTAACTCTAGCATCAACTATAACATGCTTTTTTTTTAATTAGCTTAAATGAGTTAATTCATGTCTAATTTAAATTTAGATGTGAGTTTAACCCCTATTAAACATATACTTACACCTCTCATTATTTCCAATAAAAAGAGAGCTTCATGAGATTAAAGTGGGATCCAAAACCATTTATCTACAAGTATCAAGAGCCATATGCATCTACCATCTTCATGTGTCATAGTTTCTCTTACAAGTCAAGTAATCAACATCAGTCATCATCAACATCAACAATCTCCATCAACAAACTTATTCTTCATCAAGCTATTAGCTAAGTGTTTTATCATTATTCTAAGTTATTTAGTTTTTTTATATCTTACACCTAATACTTAACCTATTGATCATTTAAACACTAGCCTCTAAGTTGGAACCCTTTGAGACTCACCCTCTATCTTGAAACTAGTAGCTACGCAAAACTAACCTTAAACCAAATCAATCAACTTCTCCCAACTGAGTTATTTGACCTAGAATAGACCAATATTAATCATTGATGGTCCTTATTCCCACCAATGATCTATCTAACCACCAATTGTCAGCTCAACTACCAATGGTTAGCTCAACTACTGATGGTCAACTTAACCACTGATGGTTAGCTCAATCACTGATAGTCAACTCAATTGTCGATGGTCACTATCAAACCAAAAACTAGTAAGAAACCAACAAGCACCTACTATGTTTAAACCTTAACCATAACCTCATTTTCTTGGCCCCTATCACTATAAAGACTAGAAATAACAACCTAACCTAAACATGAACTAACCTTTTTATAGTTTAGCATATACCTTAATGTTATTTTGTTAAGCATATTTCTTTTTAAAAGTATTTATTTTAATTTATTAATTACTTTCATATCTATTATGCAACCTTTTTTTATGATCATTAAATTATTTTAAAATGTGGATTGATAGCCTCCAAGGAAGTTGTGTACTTATTGAATCTAGCATGCTAGGCATACTACCTTACCTACCTAGCTAACCAAACATTTTCTAGTCTCTTTCTTGTGCAGGTCATCCAAGCCAAAGAGGATCTCTCACAACCATTTGGATCATGGAGTACACACCAAATATAGGTTCTACAAACCTTACCTTTTTTTTAGTTTTACTCCTTCCTAAAAATAAAGAAAATTTTTAGTATAATAGTTAGACCTTACAACATATAGAATCGAAATATTGCTAGCTCTTCAAATGCACATGTTCTAAGTTATAATAACATATTCTAAGATTAATCATGTCGTCCTTATTATTAGATATAAAATCATATTTTTTACTCCAATACTATGTCCAATCAATCTCCCATGGAACAAGGTGCTCAAACTTCTCAAAATGTTCAAGTTTCTAAAGGTATCCAAACTTATCAAACTCCATAAGTTAAGATTCCACCACAAAGAGAGACTAATCAAGTGTAAGTACAAAATTATTTCAACTTTTTTGATTGGGAAGAAGGAGACTATTGTTCCATGAATTATTTTTTAGCTGAGTAACTTTGACACTCTGATGGTAACCAATATAAGAGCTAAGAAAAGAGCAATGGAAGGTAATTAAGAAGAAATTGAAAAACCTATTCTACCATCTCAAGTGTCTTAAGGATTTAATACGTCTAATATAACCCCTAAAGTGTAATAAGTGTATAAAAATCATAATGTAAGAGATGCTCACTTACCTTAGTCATCACAAGCTCAAGATAGGGTGTTACTCTTAAAGGACAAATAAAGGTTGGTAGATCATATATAAACATTGTTGATCAAATGATTAAGGAACATGTGAAAATTATAATGTGGGATACAATCTTTATTCATGTACAAAAGGATCATCTACAAGAGGATCTTTCTAATATCAACCTTACATCTAGATCAACAAAGAAAGAAAGAGTAGTCCTCATGAATGAAACTCAACCTAAGGGGGGAACAAATAAAGAATGATAATCCTCCTCCTTTTTATATCCCTCTCATAATATGTGATTCTTTGGTTAATTATTGCATTATTGATTTGATAGTGGTGTTATTACCTCAATAATGCCTAAACAAGTGGTTAATAAACTAGGCATAATGTATGAGCTAGTCACTAAAGGAGTGTTATAATTCAATGGGAAAACCACCAAGATTGTAGGTATTATAAAAGATATGAATTTGAATTTTCAATCTTTCCCCACATTTAATATCTCTCAAAATTTTGTTATGATAAACTTGCTACCTTAATAGTCCATATGTCTATCTAGGGACTTCACAACTAATATTATGGGGTATTTGTCATATGATTAGTATTACATGGTGTTTTGAACCATATATGATACTAAATTAAAGGTATAATATAAACTAATTTATAATAAAAACATATAACCCTATATGCCTAAAGTATCTAACATTGATTGTACTATTATTAATGAAGGAGATTTCCATGTTGACAAAGAACCAACTATTTCTCTTGAAGGTTTACCCAATATTTTTATTGATGAGTGAGAAACTAAACATCATGAACATGACCCATATAAGTTCATAGAAGAGGCATGCCTACAAGTGTATTGTTCTCATGAGGAGGGTTCCTTCATTCCTTAATTCGTCAAATTAGATGAACCTATGGATGGTCTATGGCATTTATTCTTTGATGAATCAAGAAGTAAGATGGGTTTAAGAGGTGGTGTAATGTTGGTTTCTACCTATAAGTAAAGGTATTATATGAATTTTAGATTTAAATTTATCTTTACTTGTAATTTATAAATGAGGCACTTGTTCATGGCCTTAAATAGGCTAGAAAAAGAGAAGTGAAGTGTCTACAACTATTTGGTGATAGTGAGTTGATTATTAATCAAGTAAAAGGTCAAAATATGACTAATAACTCATTGCTAAAGTGATATAAACATAGGGTATAAGGTATCAAAGAATATTTTGAACCTTTTACATAAAATACATTTAAAGGAGGAAAATAAGCATATTAATAGGTTCTCTATAATTATATCTCAATTTGATATCCTAAATTATATTAATAACTCAAGATTTTAACCATATGTCAAGGTAGTAGTAAGACTTTATATCTTAGATAATGATGATAATTTTCAAGTCTTTGAGAGTGAAAAAAATAGCATGCTTTATTCATGAAGATGTTTTGTCTTCAATAAATCAATCCAAATTACATCAATAATATGGTGCCCAAATTATGCAATTAAGATCAAAAAAGATTCCTAAAAGCCTAGTGACACTTGAAAGTATCTTCAATTATGGTAACCAATTGAATAAATAAAAGATAATAATATCTAAAAATTAAGAGAACTATGAGAGGGTAACCATATTCAAAGATAAACTCATTTCACTTGGAGAGGTATGTAGTAAGAAAGAAAATTTTGCATTCCTTGAGTTATGTAAAGAATTTATTGATGTGTTTTCTTTGGAATATAGTGATCTAAAAAGATTTGACCCTAGCCTAAATAAACACACTATAGAGATAGATGTGGATTCCAAGCTAGTAAGGAAAATAAAAATTAATATTAGTCCAAAAATTGATCCCCTAATGAGGAAATAATTGACTAATCTAATAGAATCTAACATTACCTTTCCTATCAAAAAATCATCTTGGGCTACCAATCTAGTCCCTATAAGGAAGAACAATGAAGAGATAAGAATGTGTGTAGATTTTAGGAACTTGAATAGAGTTTCATTGAAATACCATTATTATTTACCTTTTACGGAGAAAATATTACAAGTGGTAGTAGGTTTTGAATGCTTCTCTCTCCTTAATGTCTATTTGGGGTATAATCTGATTTTGGTGTAAGAATACCAACATAAGGAAACCTTCACAATAAAATATGGCACGTATTACTATATAAATATGCCTATATAAAAATGAATTTTGGGTTTTAAAATGATAGATACATTAAAAAGAGCCATGGACATGACATTTTAAGGTCTGATGAATGATATAGTGTTGGTTTATCTTGATGACATCATGATGTTTTCCAACACTAAAAGTGATCAGTTAATTCATCTTAGGTAGATTGTTAAGGGATGTATATATTTTAGAATCCTTCTTAATCCCAAAAAATATGTATTCACATTTTAATAAGGCAAAATATTGGACCACATTTTCTCCAAAAAAGGTTTCTCTATAGATCTTGAAAGGGTAAGTGCTATCTTGGTTTTATCATTACCTAAGAACAAGAAAGGGATGTAAATGTTTATTGGAAAGATAAAATTCTTAGGAGACATGAGTTAAAAATTAAATATATGGATTTAGATATGAAAATTATATAAAAAATTACCAAATATATAATCTACCATTAAAATCTAGAGGCAATTAGGATAACAATGCAAATAAAATTGAAACATTTATACCAACATTACATCTTAAAATTTAAGTATTCTAAATCAAGATTAAAATAATAGAAAGACTAAATGATCATGGATTATGTATTGTTTACAAGTAGACTCATATTTTTAGCATGATAATAACTTGATCAATGACAAATATTGCATGGATTAATTTGAATCAAGACTAGGATGATAACATGAAATCTCATAGATTTTTCTAGTTAGTTTAAATGGAGGATTGGTTAGTTTTTAAATAGGCAAGGGAGGGAGGATCAAAAATAAATTACAAACTCCACTGAAGCCTCAAACTTTAGAGGCTTCTAGAGATAAGGGATAAGATGGAGAGGATTCTATAATTGGATAATTCTAGAATCCATTAAGAGGATAAGAAAGATTAGTAGGTGATTAGGGATTATGGATGTAGGAGAGCCTAAGAATAGGCTAGGGTAGGTGGGATTATAATTTATAATTCCATTATAATAAAAAAGTGGGATTAGTGAGTAGATAATATGGAATTAAGTGAATTAATTTATTTGTGGAGTAATGGTCTTTCAAAGAATAAATACACTCATGGATGAAGGTTAGTAAATGAATTAAAAATAGGATTCTATAGAGGAGGGATATGATAGAAAGGATTATAAAATTAGATAATTATATAATGCATTAAGAGTATAAGTAAGAATGGTAGGTGATTAGATAGTTGATTAGGGACTAGGGATGTAGGAGAGCTTGAATAGGCTAGGGTAGGTGAGATTGGAATTTAAAATTCTAGTATAATGGACAAGTGGTATTAGTTAGTGGATAATAGGGAATTAGGTGAATTAATTTATTTGTGAGGTAGGAATAAGGTTAGTGGACAAATAAAGGAGGGGGATAATATAAATATGACTAAAAGGGGTGATATTAGGACGAAATTAGATGGGATAAATGAGATAAGTGAAATTAGTGTTTAATAATAGTAATATTAGTGATAATAAATAAAGTAAACAACTTTAAATGTATATATTTTCCCCCTCTTTGAAAGGGCATTGTGAGTTGATGAAGTGTAAGGAGTAATGGTCTTTAAAAGAATAAAGACACTCATGGAAGAAGGTTAGTAGATTATGTTAGTGGGCATGATGCCACATCTAAGGTACATTCATAGAATAATGAGATGGATAAAAACTGAAAATAAGAAATTAGGGGTGGGATGTGAATATACAAGGGATGGAATTATTATAAGTGAGATAGATGGTGAAGAGGATGAACATGAATTGAGAAAAGATCTAAAATAAGATGAAGGGGATGATGATGATAGGATAAAAGGCCTGAAGATATCAACATATCCTAGGAAAAGACACCTACCAAGGAGATATATGAATGTATATTATTGACAGAAAAGTCAATGAGTTGTTGACATATCCCAAGAAAAGACACATGCATGGGAGAACATTGGGATAAAATAAGATTGATTTGATAAAATTAAAGACAAAATTAGATGATTTTTTTTTTAACACTATGATGAATAAAATAAGATATAATAAATAATATGATCGAGTGACTAAAGGATGAGGCATAATAGTTGGACTACAATGTATCAAATCAATATCCCTAATGTGATTAATAACAATTATACCCCTAGAAAATAAACATGCAGAGGAGTGATATATGATAAATTTATGGTATTGATAATGCCCCAATAAAAGGAGTAAACCATAAACTTTGATTGATGAATTAACCAATCTGTGATAATGGAAGAATATATGGATGTTGTGATTTATTGGTCCCAATCGATAGGTGTGATAAATTAATGAAAAGATTAAGGAGATGATTGCAATGATTGTGATAAAACAATATACTAATTGATTAATGATTTATATTATAGTTTATGGATTTAAACGATGCAAGATGTGATGATGATGAATGAAAATATTAATGTGATGATGAATGATGGGAAAAGAGGAGTGGACAAGCTAACTGTAGACACATTATGTGAGTAAGTGTTGCCTACATAGTTTGAAAAGACATTAGGCTAATGTAGTTTAGACTAGATTAGAGTATGTCAATGATGTATTAGGATTATTTTTATTTATTATACATGTTATTTTAGATAAAGTATGTGACTTAAATCTTATACATGAAGAAAAATGATCTAGAGAAATGATTGGATATGCGATGTTATGACATGTGGTTTTGGGTTATACGATTGGACTTAAATGATCAAATTGATGATGTGATAAATATGATTAGATGATTAGGTAGGTGATAGAGGATAAGATAAATGATGAGTGAAATATTTTTTCAAGCCATCATTATTGTAATAAGGCTCATCATATTCTAAGTAATATGATGTAAATATAGCACTAGGCAATGTGCCCCATGATATAAGTATGACCAAGAGGACATTTTACCAAACTAAATGATTATAAAATGGGTAAATGGTGAAATTTTCATCATAAAAGACACCTAAAATCATTAGTGTATCATTTCATGTCATCATAACATCCTCATTCATTTCCCAATGGACAAAAATATCTATGATGCAATACTAAAAATAAACATAGACAAACAAACAAAACATAAGACAATCATATATATATATATATATATATATACACACACACACACACACACACACACACATGATAAAATACATGGAAAAAAGTTAAATAAAATAAATAATATAAGTAAAATACATAAATATCTACATGGATATGAATAATGATTAGTGTCTTATTTTTTGTCCTGATGAGATTTTATAGGATGAGTGATTAGGTGATGAGTTGGACAAAGTTGGTCTTGATGATGTGAATTAAGATTAAGGTTATAGACTTGGAAAAGGGTATGGATTTGGAGTATAATAGTGACTTGGATTAGGAAAAGGTTATGGATATAGATTTGGGTGCCAATATAAGGACATTAGGCAAGACAAGATGATAAGATGGCTAAGACATAAGATAGGATAAGGTGACATGGACAACTTAGGATATAAGATAATTCAACCATGATACTCAAGACACATGTCAAAATGAAAAGAAAGAAGACAAATTTAATATTTTGGGATTTTTTTTCTTTTATAATTTTTAGGGTTTTTAGAATATTTCAATTTTTAGGTCTTTTAGGATATGTATGTACACTATACAGATGGGGTTACTAGTAAAGGGAATACCAAGCCTAAAAACCAAGAAAAGTATGGATGGAATAATGTATGGGAGTAAAAAATTATGAGGGTGATGTTAATTTAGGGATGAGGACTGAGGAAGAATGGACTACGGATCACCAACAACCATATCAAGAAGGAATCAGATGTTTAGTTACCCTAGTGTCCATTAGAGGATATTACAAGATGATTATAGAACATTTCTCAAGACATATTTCATTCAATTTATGAAATTCAAGACTAGAATAAAGGATGAACATAATATGATGTATGATAGTAAGATCAATGGACCAAACAAGGATGACATGGATGGGATTAGCAAGGGTTTGATTTTCCACCAAGTTTTGAGGTACAATGAAGATAAATAATATTTTACCATGTTGGTAGAAATTGGTTTTCATCATGGTACTTTCCTAATGCACTATAAGATTTGTTTTCACCATAGGATGAATGATTTTATTTTTTGACTTTTTGGCATGTTCATTTATTATAGGTGGGTGAGATGTAAGATTTAGACATTTTCATGTTTTTAGCCAACACATATTATAGAGATATGTGATTATAGGATCATGTTATTGATGTTGTCTTTGTTAATTTCCTTGTGACATTTTTTGACTCTTTATTAATACCTTTACATACATCTAGACCAAGTGTCTTCATCGCCCTTATGAGAAACAATGTTTCTTGGTATAGTGAGGTGAGGAATGGATGGATTTAGGGTGTGGATTTGATGGTTATTGGGCCCAATTTTATTTAAGTATGGATCCATGACAACTCAAAATACATATCAGTATGAGGTAATCACTTGGTATGATTGCCTTTTTGGTATCTTTTATTCCATCTAGAGGAATCATTATAGACCTAATACCAATTGACATGTAATTACTTGGCTCTTGATTTTTTAGGGCATATTATTGAGTGGTTGTATGTGGTAACCATAGTGTGAAGGGAGTAATGTGATAGATATATATTAATTATCAACCAAGGATCTAATTTATCACCTATCATGTGACATCAACCTTATCACAAAGATGCTCCTATCTACTATAAATCCAAGCTCAATCTAGTTAGTATAGGGATACAAGTTGATATAAAAAAGTTATAGAGAAATAAAAATAGATTTATAGAGCTATAATTAGTGTTAGGAATAAAATTAATTCCTTTGAGACTCCATATTATATTACCCAAACTTTCCTATAAGTCTATAGGCTGTTAGAAGTTTTAGACAAGCATTTACTATGTTCTTTGTAATATGAACTTTAATATGTATTTGGAACATTAAGCAAATGAAGAAGATTGGTTACCATAATATATGGTGTCCTTTGATTGAATGTATTTCACTTTAGTATTAAATTATGTAATGTCTTTATTATTTATAATGGTTAGTCTTAATATATAAATGCTAAGTTGAAGCAAGCTTTCAATTTAGATCATTAATGACATCCCTGTGTAAGCGATGACATCGACATATCCTAAAAATTATCCTAAGTGTAATAAATGTCATGTGTCTATGATTTTATTCCCTTTTTTGGAGTACTATCCTAATCATGGACCCTAGATATGAATCAATTTTGTTAAACTTCTCAAGCACTAGATGATGTTAAGCTTGGCAAAGCGAAAGCTTACACCTTTGAGAGAATAAAAGCAACCCAATATATGCTTGCACCCTTATGACCAAAATTAGTTCCCAAAATAGGATATATATTATATATTTATTTATGATGTCATGGTGATGTCATGAAGGTGTCCTGGTGAATGGATAAAGTGCTTTGATAGCCTAAGTAGCACTGAAAAAGTGTTCAATGTGTTTATCCTAGTGTGTTTGAAGTTAGCCTAGTTGATCTTTAGAGTTTGACTACTTAGATATGATTAAGGATATTTTTGAAGTATTATGAATGTGTAAGGGGTCCTATTAGAGGTCTATGGTGGTTTGATTGATTGTGTGCATGAGTGTAATTCTTCTAGTCGATCATTGTTTTCATTTAGACACTTTGGGTCTAGTGGTAGAAAATCTAAGTAGGTAGTTTGTTGATGTCATTATTATCACATGTGGATGAGTATAGGGGTCTTATTCATATTTTTTGATCACATTATCCCCTAGTTATTATGTACCATATTTTAAGTCATGTGATGAAGTGTGATAGAAGATACGATGATACAAAGTTGGCTACTCAAACAAAATTCACTAAGTTCCAATACTTAGCCAAATTTGTAAAAGGGTTCAAGTAGAGTTGAGTAAACATGTTGATGAGATTAGTATTCACACAAATGGAGGTGTCAAAAAAAATGATCTTATGGGTTTATTCATTTTTGTACCTAGTTTCTATGCACTAATTCCCAAATAATGAAACTAAGCATGACAAAAGATATATATATATATATATATATATATATATATATATATATATATATATACATACATATACATATATATACATACATATACATACATACATACATACATACATATATATATATATATATATATATAGACACACACACACTCAAACACACATATATATGTATGTATGTATGTATGTATGTATGTATGAGCAAAGTTGGGCTCCCAAGTAGTTTCATTGTGTTTTCCCATAGCAAAATTTTTAATGTGGAAAGAAGAGCCAAGGAATAATTTTGATGGTATTATATCTTGCATGTGTGGATGTTTCAGGAGAAGGTCATATATATATATATGTATGTATGTATGTATGCACATATATATATATGTAAGTATATATATATATATATATATATATATATATATATATATATATATGTACGTATGTATATATATATATATATATATATATATAGATATATATGCATACATACATACACACACACACACATATATACATACATACATACATACATACATACATACATATATATATATATATATATATATATATATATATATATATATATATACACACACATGAGCAAAGTTGGGCTTCCAAATAGTTTCATTGTGTTTTCCCATAGCAAAATTTTTAATGTGGCAAGAAGAGCCAAGGATTAATTTTGATGGTATTATATCTTGCATGTGTGGATGTTTCAGGAGAAGGTGATCATATGCGTTTGTTCAGTTTTGTACCTAGTTAATTTTTTCTAAATTTTAAATCATGCAATGAAGTGCATCAAAAGATATGATTGAGTACAGATGGCCTCACAGGTAAGTTCTGAGCATAGTTGGCTCTATGATAAAATATTTTGAGAAGGAATTTTAATGGTGATATATCTCACTCATGTGAGGGTTTTAGGAGTAGTTTTACACATGGGTAGATTCTCCTATGTGAGGAGATCATATGGTCCAATTTTTTAAACATGCACTTAAGAGAAGCAAAAGATATAGAATTGTAAAGTTGACCTTACAAGTAGATTAGCAAGGTTACCATACTTATTCATTTATACACAAGAAAAATTTTGAGCAATATGGAGGAGTGCATCGCTCCAAGATGTCAAGAAGTAGTGAGTTGAGTACAAGTGTATGGTGTTTAATGATGAGCAGAGATAAAGATAAATATTATTCCAAGGATCAATAGTGAGTGAGTGATTATACATATAGATATTAACTATGTGTATTAAAGTCAAGAGGTCAAAGTTATAGTTATTTAATATTTTTAAACACCAAGATATGTATGGGAGATCGATGGTGCATGATGTGTCAACATTACAAGATTACACAAGATCAGGTCAATGTGACTGAGGTTTAACATTTGGATAATGACACCTATGAATTAAAGTTAAAATAAGATCAATGGTGTGTGATTGATCTAAATAATCAAGAAAATGATATTTGAGCATAGTTTTCAAAGTTTAACTATGACCATTTGTATTTGAATATTAGAATTTATGAAGGAAAGATTAATGTCTAATTTTTGGGTCATAACTTTTGATCTAGGAAAAACTTGATAGTGTAGTAAAAATAAACTATGTATAATAGTCCAAGGTTCATCTTGAAATATAACTTTTAAGATTTAAAATTTTGTATATTTATAAATATTGAGGTTCAAAATTGATTATGTGTTCGTGTTTATGTTTCAAGTGACCCAAGAAGAGTAATTAAGCTTATGAAGATGTTGTTTTGATGTCCCTTGATGAATTGGCTATTGGATAGTATTTTAGAATCCATGAGGATTATTTGTGTGCATTTTTAAGATTTGACCAATTATATGCAGTATGAACAATGGTTTAGTAGGTGACTATGTGTTTGCTCATAATGACTATGTGCAGAGAATATTGTTTAAGCAATTTGTGCTTAAGTAGAAGGGTATTGTGATGGTTTTTGACACTTAAGGATGACCTATAAATCATGTTTAATGGTTTAATGTATTTAGAAAGTGTTTCTATGTTTTTATTTTGCTTGCAGAAGTGTCAAAGAGATGAATGGGTCTCTATAAGACCTAAAAGTGACTTAGGTCTATTTGATAGTATGTTGTGCTTAAGTGTAACCCATATGAGATGCCATAAGGGTTAAGGCATGTATAATTACCAACCAAGATGGTGATGATCATGAATTATCTATAAATAGTGAAATCAAATATGGTGTGTTCTAGACTTTAAGTGAGAGATTTGTAGAGGCTTGAGTTTGGACAATATTTATTGAAGTGAAGAAAAGAGAAGATTGAGTGTGCCCAATGGTTGGGTTGATGAATAGAGAAGATTTAGGATTATGTTTATTAATTTTAGGTCATAATTTTGATGGCATAATATTTCTCTAGAAGTTTTGATGCTTTAAAGTGTGAGTTAAGGATAGGTGATGTTTGTGTGATCTTAGAGGTTAATTTGTGAGGCAAATCAGAGTTTGGTCTATGTAAATGACCTCATCGTTAGATTTATTTTATGGTGTCATAATTTTTTATGTGTGTTTAAGTGAACATGTGTGAAAATTTATGAGAGATACTTATGCAAGGTGGATATGAGATTTGTGGAGTGAAGGATAGGTAGTGTGCCTAATGGTTGAGTTAATGAGCAAAATATTTTGTTGGTTGTGTGTGTTACATATAAGTCATGTTAATAATTTCAAAAGAGTACTATTTAAATTTGAGGATATGTGAAAAGGCTTGAATGTGCATATGAGGAAATTTTGAGTGAAGAAGGAAAGATATTGTGACATGCCTATGTGAGAGGCCTATTTTAGATAGAGAGAGTTTGTGTAGGGGTTAGATAGATAGAGTTCCATCATCTAGTTTTGAATACATTATTTCTAAGGTATAGTTTTTCAAAGGAGGGTCTAAAGGATTTTATATTCCTTAGGGGAAGTTGTTTCTTGTGAAACATGCATTTCACTAAATACCTTTGGTCAGGAGGAGATGATCAAGGTTTTCTAGTCTAAATGAGTTTATCAGTCTCTTATTTGTAATTTATTGTAGGACATTAGTCCATATGTTGAAAATTTGAGAGTAAGTTTTATTCCCCATGAGGGTTTCCCACAGGAACTATGTGTTATGTATTTGATTTTGTGTATGCATTGAATGAATGATATCTATAGTTAATGTTACTTGATGAAGTTAATATTTGTTGATTTATTAATAGTTTAAAGGACTAAAATTATAGTTGTAATATATAGGCTCACTAATTCACCCTCCCTCTAAGTTATTTCACCTCTACCAATTTTTATCAGAGTAGGTCCTTTGGAGGAAGCTTAACAACTTGAAGGAGATCCTAAGTAGAACAAGATGGCTAAGAATTTGAAGAAAGAGAATATTTAATTGATATCAAAGGTCAAAATTATTGAAGAATAGATTAGTCATATTAAAGATAAAACATGTAGAATGAAAGATGACTTGGTTAAAGAAGTTAACAAGGATAAGAATACTAGCCAATTTCTTAGATTTCAGTTAGAGGTTGCATGTTCAAACATGAGAGCTAAAGGAGATGAATATATTCAAATGAAGACTGATCTAGTTTCCCTAAAAGATGAGTAACAAAAATTCATAATATCATAAGCAAGCTTGGAAAAGAAAAAAAGGAATAATAACATTCCAAAGAGGATGAAGAGAAGATCAATATTATTGAGGATAAATTAAGGACTACAAATGCAAATCTAAAATCAAAAGAAGATGAATACACTCAACTAAACATTTAAACTAGGTCCTTGAAGAGTGAGTAAGTAAAGGAGATTGTAATATTAAAGAGAAATGTCAAAACGCCAATTAGACAATCTAATACAATAAGGTATTCAATTTATTTTTAAGCTGCTTGTTATACATATTATAAGTATGGTCATAGAACTAAGGATTGTATAAGTAATTCAATCAAGTATGGATATTCATGGAGATATGGTAGAAAGATTATTTAACCAAAGATTGATCACAATTTAAATCTATCAAAAGGTATGAAAAACATTACTTTTTTTAGTTGTCATAAGGTTGGACATTCTGCTAAATTTTCTCCAAGTAGAGGTAGTAGTTCCTCAAGGTATCTCAAAAGAATGAAGCTTCTATTATGCACTAAAAAGGTCATTATTAGTTATGGAGACCAAATATTATCAATTCTAATCACACTATTCAAAAGGTTGATAAGAAAGTTGTTTTAGAATAATGTGTTCAAGATCAGTCTAAACTTAAAGGTCAAGTTGGTAAGTTGGTTGTAGAAGATGAGAAGATTCAAACTATGGTATGGATACCTGAGGTAGTAAATACTAAGGAGACTAATCATTTTATGTCCAAGAGTCTTGATGGATTGATTGTGAATGTGGAAAAATTTTTAAAAGTGAAGGATAGTGAAGATTTTATATTGTAAGCATTTGCTGATAAGTCTAAAGTAGAGAATATGTCAACTATCTAGATAGAAAAGGAAAATCAAAAGTTGGTTTAAACCAAGCTCAAGGAGAAGACCAAGGTATTGGTTGAGGCTAGTCTTGAGATGTGTTTAGATCCAAGTGAACATCATTTTGTTTCTGAGAAAGCTTCATGTAAAGAACATCAATTATCTTTACTTAGTGGTGAGGTTCCAAGCTATAAGGTTGATGCTTCAAATGAAAAGGTATGTCAAGATTCCATAGTTGTTCCATGTGTTGTCAATTATATCTTAGAAGAGAAGGAGAGTGATATATAAAAGGAACCATTTATCATATTTTAGAATAAATAGAAGAATAACAAGAGAAATAATTCATATAACTATAAGATGATTCCAGTGGTTACTAAGGAGATGTGGGCCACTCCTAGCTTCAAATTATTGTAGAGAATTATGGTGGAAAGGATGTCTATATCTATGCTTCTAAAGAGGATACTTTTAGTGGTGAATCAAGTATTCTTTTGGTGTTTTTTAGATGGTCCTAGAAGGATAGAAATGAGTATTCTCAGTAAGAGTAGGTACGTCTAAGTGGGAAGAGATGTAATAATGTCATGATATTGATAGTTGTATATAGAGAAGTTTGTAAGGTTAGATTAAAGGTTCTTAGATGTAAAAGGAGGATTTTTTATTTTTTAAGATGATATTTTTTCATATAAATGTATATTGACCTTATTCTAGCATGTTTCAAGTAGTTTTGTGATCTGAAGGTACATTGAAGTCAAATTGGAAATTTTTGTTTACTCTTGGGTTTCCTAATTTATGCTTAAGAGCTTGTAAGTACTAAAATGGGTTATATGAAGTCAATGTTACCAATGGTCTAGAAGCTCAAATATTGGTCAAGAAGTGTGCAATGGTTATCTCCAGGTGTGCAAGAAGTTTCAAAGGTAGACATTGACCAGAAGGAGGTTTGTTGACATTATTTGTTTTGAGATTCTAGTGTTTTGGGCTCTGATAGAAAATTAATTTTAATTATGATTTGAGGTATTAGGATTATTAGTATGTTTAATGTGCCAAATAAGTTTTCAAATAAAACTTAAAAAAAACATTTGAAGGTTTGTGGTTTTCAAATTATTCATGTTTTTGTCAAAATGGAGGCCTAATTAGGTAGTAGGTCTATGAAGGAAGTATGTTACAAATGATGAACTAGTTGTTGAATTTTTTTATGATTTATGGGTCATACTATATTTCTTTGGATATGAAGTTTTAGGTCTTGAATATGTGTATACACAAATTTTTGGGCTTTGTAATTTATAGGTAGGGCTTGAAGGAGTCTAAACAAGCCTAGTCTTAGAGATGTTTTTGTGTTTAACTTATATAGAAGTGTAAGTCATGAGTATTTAAAGGTATGTTCTAAGATTTTTTTAAATCATGTTTTATATTTGTTGAGTGGAATTATGTTTTTCTGGTGGTCCTTGAGATGGTTGGAGAGAGAAGACTACTGAGCCTGTATGGTGGTTCTTAATGGTGTATGAAGATTTGAAGATGATCAAAAGGTGAAATTTCTCAAAAATAATAGGGGGAGTCCCTATTAAATGTCTCTTGGTAAGATCCATCATATTTTTATGGTTGATGTGTTCTTTCATCATTATTTTTTGTGCTTGGTTTAAGAAGAGTGTTGACATGGAGCAAGAGGAAGTTGTCAAGGCAATAAGATGTAGGCTCAAGGTAAGGGGGAATTTATATCATGTTTTAAGGGTTTATTTTCATATTGATGGTGTTTTTAGGTCCTCAAGATCAATTTGTTTCCACTTTGTCATTGTGTCAAAGGGGGAGAAAGTTCCTATTGTGGTAGTGCTTGAAAATAGAGAAGGTGAGTTGTATATTGATATGTATGATTTTTGTTGACATCAATGACAAAGGAGGATATTGTTGGAGAGTTTTTAGTGATGCAATTAAGGTTTGTTTTTAATTGGATGAAGTGATTTTATATCCTAATTATTAATAACAAAGTGTGTAATGTGCTTATCCTAGTGTGCTTAAAGTTGTCCTGGTTGATCTTTAGATTCTGATTGCTTAAAGATGATTAGGGATAAATCTAAAGTATTATGCATGTGAAAGGGGTATTATCAAATTTCCATGTTGGTTTGAGTTATTTTTTATATAATTTTAATTATTATAGTTGATTATTGTTCTCATTTAGACATTTTGGGTCTAGTGGTAGAAAATATGAGTAGGCAGTTTATTGATGTCACCATTACCAAATGTGGATGAGTCTAGGGGAGGTGGTAAAATGGTTGTAATAACATTAGTACATAATTTTTATGAACTATATTTTAAGTAAAGTGATGAATTTATATATAATATATGAGGATACAAAGTTGGCTACTCAAACAGAATTCACTAAGTTCTCATACTTAGCTAAATTTTCAAAAGGGTTCAAGAAAGGATGAGTAATCATGTTGATGAGGTTATATTTAAAACACATGAAGGTGTTAGGACAAAATGATCATATGGGTTTGTTCATTTTTATTTTTAATTTCTATGTTTTATTTCTTATATCATGTGACTAAGTAATACAAAATATATGCATGAGAAAAGTTGGGATCCCAAACAGTTTGACTATGATTTCCCATACTTAGCCAAATTTGAAATGTGGAAAGAAGAGACATGTAATATTTTTGATGGTAAAATATCTCACAAATGTGGATGTTTTAGGATAAGGTAATCATATGGGTTTATTAATTTTTTTACCTAGTTGATTTTTGCTAAATTTTAAGTTATGTGGTGAAGCGCATCAAAAGATATGCTTGAGCAAAGTTGGTCTCACAGGTAAGTTTTTAGCATAGCTGCATTTTTGATAGAATATTTTTAGAAGGCATTTTAATGGTGATATATCTCAATTGTGTGAGGGTTATAGGAGTAGTTTGACACATGGTTGGATTTTACTATGTGAGGAGATCATATGGTCTAATTTTTAGGACATGCACTTAAGTGAAGCAAAAGAGATGGAGATGCTAAGTTGACCTTCCAAGAAGATAATAAATTTTTCCATAGTCATTTTTTCAAATGTTAAAATTTGAGCAAGATCGATACAGTGCATTACTCCAAGATGTTAGGAAGCAGGGACTTGAAGTTAAGTGCATGAAATTAATGCTAAATATAGATAAAGATCAAGCTTTTTCCATAGATCAATGGTGAGTGGGTAATCATATAGATAGAGATCAATGATGTGTATTAAATTCAAGAGGTCAAAGTGACATATATTTAGCATTGTTAAAGACTAAGCTATGTATAAGAGTTTGATGGTGCATGATGAGTCAACATTGTAAGATTTCATGAGATGAGTTCAAAGTGACTAAGGTTTAATGTTTGGATACTAGAACCTATGAATTAAATATTTAATGAGATCAATGGTGCATGATTGATCTAAAGTAGTGATGACACGATATACAAGAATAATGTTCAAAGTTCAACTATGACCATTTGTATTTGAATATTTAAATTTATGAAAGAAATACTAGTGTCTATTTTATAAAATATATAGAGGACTCTAAGGAACTTTTGGAAATATAAATTCAAAGATCTGAAAGTGTGTAAAATCATAAATATTGATATTCAAAGTTGACTGTGTGTTCGTTCTTGTTCTACAAGTGACACAAGAAGGTAATTGAGATTATGTAGACGTTTTTTTTATGTCTCTTGATGAATTGGATATTGGGGAATATTTTAAAATATATGAGTATGATTTATGTGCATTTTGAATATTTGATGAATTGTATGTATTATGAATAATGGTTTAGTAAGTGACTATGTGTTTACTCATAATGACTATGTGCATAGAATATTTTTAAATTGATTTGTGCTTAAGTATAAGGGTATTGTGATGGTTGTTGACAATTAAGCAGGACCTATAGATCATGTTGAATGGGTTCATGCATTTGGCAAGTGTTCCTATTTTCTTAATTTACTCAAAGAAGTGTCAAAGAGATAAATGGGTTTTCATAGGACCTAAAAGTGACTTAAGCCTATTTGAAAGTATGTTGTGCTTAAGTATCACCCATGTGAGATGCCTTAAGGGTTAAGGCATTTTAATGGATAACCAATATGGTGATGACCATGAATTCTCTATAAATAGTGAAATAAAATATGGTGATTTCTATACTTCAAGTGAGAGATTTGTAGAGGTTTGAGTTTGGACAATATTCATTGAAATGAAGAAAAGATGAGAATAAGTGTGCTCAATGTTTGGGTTGATGAGTAGAGTAGATTGAGGACTATGCATATTACCTATAGGTCATAATTTTGATCGTAGAATAGTGTTACTACATGTTTGATGCTTTAAAGTATGAACAAAGGATAGGTAATGTTTGTGTGAGCTTGGAGGTTGATTTGTGAGGTAGATCAAAGTATGGTTTGTGTGAATTACCTCATGGTTAGATTGTTATTGTGATTTCAAAATTATTTTAGGTGTGTTGAAGTAAGTGTGTGGGAATATTTATGAGAGAGACTTATGCAAGATGAATGTGAGAGTTATGGAAATAAAGATAGGTAGTGTACATGTTGGTTGAGTTAATGAGAAAAATAGTTTGTTGATTATGTGTATGACTTGTATGTCATGTTCCTAATTTTATAATAGTGATCTTGTAATTTGAGGATATGAAAATAGGTATAATTATGTATATGAGGATAATTTGATTGAAGAAGGAAATAAATTGTTGCATGCCTATGTGAGAGACCTATTTTAGTAGAGAGAGATTTTGTGTAGGGGCTAGATAAATATATTTCCATCATTAGGTGTTAAAGACATCATTTCTAAGGTGGAGGGGTTCAAAGGAGGGTCTAAAGGAGTCGGTCTTCCTTAGGGGCAATTTCTCCTTGTGAAATAGGTGTTTCACTAAATACCTTTTGTTAGGAAGACATGATCAAGGTTTGATGGTCTAAAGGAGTTGATCGGTCTCTTTTTTGTAAGTTATTATAGGACATTAGTCCATGTATTACATATTTGAGAGTGGGTTTTATTCCCCATAAGGGTTTCCCACAGGAACTATGTGTTATGTGTTTCATCTTGTGTATGCATTGAATTAATGAGCTCTCTAGTTAGTGTTTCTTGATCAAGTTAATATTTTTTCATTAATTAATAGTTTAAAAGAACGAAAATTATAATTGAAATATCTAGGTTCACTGATTCACCCCTCCCCTGTTAATGATTTTACCTTTAACACTCTACACCTATATACTAACACCCTAGCCCATAAATGGCTTGTGTCTATGAACCTACCAATGTCATTGTTATAATTACCAAGTCTTATGAATAATGAGTTGATCCATGGCATAACTAGCCTAATGTGGGCCCTAGTTCTTTATCTACTATGATTTGGGTGAGTGCATAAGGTTTGTGCCTTATGTGGATTGATGTCACTATAATCAATTAATAGATATTGAGCATTCAAGGATTATTCTATGTTTTTACCTAGTTGTAACAAGATAAGAAATGAATTGGAACAACTAGATAAGCTCTTGTAGAGTAAAGGAGTTGAAAACCCTAATTAAAATAAAAAATTTTGGTTCCATTGATAGGACTTATGTTGAGATTTATTACTGTGATGGTGAAAAAAATAATAATTTGAATCTCCGTAAAGAATATTAAGCACTGGCTACAATAGGTGGAAGAAAATTTTTCACTGAAGCATCTATACTATAAGGGACAAAATCCAAGGAAGTGGGGTCAAAATTACATGGATGATGCTCTATATGAGGCCATTTATTATGAAATACCTAAGCATGTGTACCAATGGTTGGCTACCTATGCAATCCACATAAGTCAAAGATATGGATAGTGCCTTCAGTAGACCAAAGAGTGACTAGAGAGGCTTGATAAACTATATGCCACTTGGAATACATAAGTAAATAAATTGTGGTAAGGAGCACTGAATAGTTATATACTTGATTTCATAGTGTCGATATACCCTTACACCTAAGAAGCAGAGTATTAATTTTTGCATGAACCTAGAGGCACATTTGTGAAAGAGTTCAACATAGAGATTAAGAAAATAATGGTGGATTATAGCTTCATAACCATGAAAATGGAAGGATAAATTATTGTCACATATAAGCAACATAATGGGGAAGAATGGGATGTGTAGATGAAGCACAATGAAAGGGGATGAGTAGATTGACACTCAAGAGATCAGGAGATAGAATTATAATAAAAAGAGGTGCAAGATGATAGAAGATCTAGAACCTAGAAGTGTCAAGAAAACTTGTAGAGAGTGGGAAGGTCATGGGTAAGGATCTCTTGAATTGTAACAATGCTAGGAAAAGAACAATGAAGCCATAGATCAAGCTCGACTATTGATGGGTGAAGAATGTATTGGGTCCCTGAAAAATTTTACCACTAAAGATGTGCTAAAAGTGCCTGCCCCATTTAAACCTATGGTACTAAATCATTTATTGGATGTCCTACATTAATAAATAAGAGTGATAACTAACCCTATTATCCACATAAACTTTGACCATTTTATAAACATGGACTATCATATTTTGATTGATCAAGTTGTTCCTTACAAAGAGTTAAGTAAGGATACCTCTATATGTTTGGGTGCTTGCTCAACAAAATATAATGTGAGTGCAAGCATTATATTTCATCTAATTTTAACTATGTATACTAGGCAATAATCCACAAGAAGTGGCTTGATTCCATAAGTTAGTGGTACAACACCTTCATCATCTTTAATGCCTCTAATAATAATAGGTCCAACACCTAACCTAGTGGATAAAGGTATTAGAGGACCACCACCAGGATATGTACCAAAGGGTCAAACACCTCAGATTCTAGCACCCCCTAAAATAGATCTATTATGAGATGTCCATTTACGTACTAGAGTATTGTGATGTGGAAAATGCCATAGAGCACATGATAAAATGTGAACTACAATGGCATGATCAGGTCATAACCCAATTTGAGCATAAGGTAACCTATTTTGTGACTACTTGTCTTGATTTTACTCATACTTGATATAGGAAATTTGATCCTAACTAGGCTATGATTGACTAAAACACTTTTAAAGAAGCAGATATTCCTGAGTTAGAATAGTAAAGCATCATTACACTCAAATTAATTAACTAAGGTATCTTAGAGAGCATACACCTATATGATGCCATGTTCAAAACTCTTATTTACAATATTCCTTATGATATTCACCCCTTCAAACATGCACAATGGTTTGTTGGGAGATTTCTAGTACCATTTAGAAGATCACTTTCCATGAATACATTCACAAACCCTCATGAAGTTCTTGAAGCAACACTTAAATCTAAGGAAGTCAAAAGCACTAATATTAAAATTAGCCCATTCATGGAGGCATCAATTGAATTTATGGATAGCTAACTCCAAAAAATTATAGCTGGTTCATTTTAAGATTCTCAAAGTAGGTTATGGTACACTGATTGTGAAATACAAGGCCATAACAATATCAACTGCCCTCAAATAAATATGCACACATTGATTTTAAGTTATGAGGTTTATCCTGAGGCACATGATGTTCAAAAATTCCATTTTTTTCAATATGCCAATCAATTTAACACAACCATCTATCATTTTTTATGATATTCTTACACACATACCACAACTAACTATTGAGTGATTGATGAGATCTGTAAACACATGGAAAGAGTACATGAAAGGCAACTTTAACAATCAAGGGGAAATATAATCAAGGAAATGAAGGATATGGATAGAAAAATGTATGTTATTGGATGAAAATAGGCATTATAAGGTGAGGAGGAGGACTCTATGGAGGAATATTCCCACCATGATCATGTTATAAGTATGATTCAACCAAGCAATATTAGTGTGACTGCCCTACAAATTTAATATGTGGGTATTATTAAAGAACACATAAGATTAAATAATGCCTTAAATTGTATACAAATTTGACTATAGGTTGACCTAGCATTGACAAGGGTGAAAAAATTATTAATCATAAGCCAAAAGTATAGAAATAGACTCTAAAGGTGCAATCGAACCACATAGAGCCAATCAAAATGCATGTAATTACTTGTAGTGGATTCACCACTCAGAAGCTAGTTACACTATTACTAGATTTGTGCTTTTAATATGGGGAATTAAGCTACATTAAGTGAATAATGGTGCCTAAACCTAAAGCTATGCCTTACTAAACCCTACACACTAGAAAGATGAATTGTAGTAAGCTATAAGTGTGATTTAGAAACCTCCAAGGATAGATCCAACTGGCATGAGAGCTATAGGCACAAGATGCCATCTCTCACAATAAGAAAGATAGTCAAGAGGTTAAGGTACAATATCTAATGGAGATCATATACCTCCTATAAACATAATTAATGATAATCTTATTGAATAAATTACTTTTAGAGCATGTAGGGTAGAATATAGTTGAATTTGTTTCACCATGCATGGAAAAGGCATGTGAAGTCAAGCATACCTAGAATGTAGAGCACAATCAAAAACACCTAGTTAATGCCACCATTGATGGATGGTTTGTATATGAGGTCTTTTTGGACATAGGCATTGAGGTTAATATATTGATAAAGAATGCATGGGAGAAGATGGGTAGGATAGCCTTGAGTCCTTCCCCTCACATACTTTTCATGGATAACAAATTTAAGATGCAACCAATCAGGATTTTAAAAAACACCATTGTAGATATCATGGGCCCAATTTGTATGCTAACTTTGAGGTAATTGAGTTAGTTGAATAAAAAAATATCTAGTACTCTTGGGAAGGACATGGTGATATGTAAATAATGATAATATATACTTTAAGAAGCACTATATGACATTTGAAAATGATAAGAAGAGGGTATTATTCCCCATCTCAAGTGACCAAGGACCCCCTATGTAGAAAGTGTTGATTTTTAGGATGAGATCAAGCATATCTACAACATCACGCTATAAGGTGTTAATACTCTCAGCCCTAATGACTAAGGAATTATTTATTATGAAGATGGATAGTTGGCTTCAAACACCATTGAAATTATTTTTAGTTGATTGGTTGAAGAATATTATGAGATAATTAGTTGGAGGTGTCACTTAGTGAGGGCAAAGGCACTAAAACCTGTGAGGACTGAATGGGTCTAGATTGATCACAATTTGAAGAGATGGGTATCTTGTAATATAAAGAAGGGTAAGAGATCATTTTGACTCATCAAAGGTAAACTTTCCTCACTCTTGAAATATGAGGGGACTAAATTTGTGGAAGAATATGCCCACAACCTCAAGTCATGCATCTTGAAAGAGATAGATAGAATGGGTGTATTGGTGTATATTTTGAGAAGCACTATCATTCATTGGTGGGTAGTGTAGAGGCCTAGATTGCCAACTTGGAAATATGTAAAAGAAACCATCTATACCAGATTTGGAAAAAGCAATAAGGACCTAGACATTTATGTGCACTATAGTGATTCATACCCAATAATGCACATATGATTGTGTGAAGAAACATGGATTGACTATAACATAAATTCACAAAAAAACTTGTGGGTGCATGCCTTCTACAAAACCTTTAAGACATGGGCATGATCTTGGTATGTTGTCAAAAAAATGTGCTAAAAGACATCTAGTTGGTATATCCTGAAGGAGAATTTTTTCCACACCTTCTCCTTTTCTTCACATAACCTAGAATTGATTGAGCCATTACAATTAATTCAAAGGTTATTGTTTAAGGACACTAAAATATTAAATGAGAACCTAAAATATATGTTTGGGGATAAAGGATAAGCACTCTTAATTTTTTTTTAGGAATAAGCACTCAATAGTGACTCAAGTGATGAAGATATGAATATTAGGAAAGTGCACAATTGGACATCCTTGATAAGAAAGAGGAAGCTCATGCACCAAGTGGATTATAGTGCCCCTAATGATGAAGACCATACTCATATCCACATTGAAACAACTAAGGGGAGTAACCAAGTTAAAGACACACATTAGGAGAGGAATGAGCCCTAATGCTTACTACTTAATACCACCTATGTAAACATCATCTTAGAGGGGAACCAAAGGTGGATACTGTAGGTTCATATTATTCTAATGCAGAGTTGGCATAAATGATGGATCTCCTAAAGGAGTTTCATGATTTATTCCCATGAAATTATTGAGACATGAAGGGTACCAACCCATCCCTTGGAAAAATGAGCATAAATTTATTGGATGGTTCATAACCTATCAAGAATTTCCCCTATAGAATGAACCCTAATCTCTATGCCAAGGTCAAAATGGAGATTAATGGTATGCTATCCGCATGAGTGATCTACCTAATTTAAGAGTTAGAATGGGTGAGCCCCATCATTATTATCATAAAAAGGATGGGAACATCCACATTTGTATTGATTATTTATTGTTAAATTCCACCTACATCACTGACCCCTTCCTAACTCCATTTACTGATAAAGTCTTAGATGGCATCATAGGCTACAAAATCTATAATTTCACTAATGGTTTCTCAAGATACCATCAATTATAAATTGAAGAGAATGACATGCCTAAAATAACCTTTGTGATATAATGGGGTTATTTTTCCTATAATGTGATGCCCTTTAGGATTAATAATGTGTTAGCCATATTCTATAGAGTGGTCATCACTACCTTTAAATATTTTATTCACAAGTGCCTCTAGGTGTACCTTGATTATTTGAATATGTATGGGCTCATGAAGGATGATTATGATAAATTACACATCATGCTTGATAGGTGATGATAGTTAAAAATATCCTTGAACCTCAAGAAGTGCATATTTATGACACCTTTTAGCATCTTGCTTAGGTAAATCATTTGTAAATATGGTCTAATCATCAATCCCATGAAGATTGTTATTATTCTACAACTCCAAACCCCATCAATGTAGAAACATGTTCACACCTTTTGTTGGCCATTATTGATACTATATAAAGTTCATAAGGACTTATGTAAATATTATGGTGCTACTAGAGGAGCTCCTATCAAAGGATTTCATATTTTATTAGGGAACAATACAAGATGATGCCTTTAAAACTTTGAAGCTCTAGTTGGCTAGTACACCTATTATATAATTTTCAAACTAGATGACCCCATTACACATACATGTCCATACATCTAGCTCTATAATTGGTGCCATTCTAGATCAACCTAATGAAGGAAAAATGGATCACCTCATCTCCTTCATAAGTAAAAAATTGACCAAAGAAAAATAAAATTATACAATAATTGAGTGTGAGGTATTATCCATGGTCTACACCCTATAAAAATTGAAACAATACTTGTTGGCAACCCCATTCATCTTCTTCATGGATCAATAAGTGATTAATTACCTTATGTAAATCCCCATTCTCTATGGGTGCATTTGTAGATGGATAGTTCTATTTCAATAATTCAAATTCTTAGTTTTTGTCAAGATTGGAAAATAGAACTTGAGCCTAGACTATTTTTTCGACATCAAATATGATGATGCAATAATGCCTATTAAAGATTACATGTTGGATGCATAACTCTACTAAGTCTAGTGTGTCCTTGACAACTTGGTATAGATAGCTAATTTCATAGCATCTATATCTATGTCATAGAGTATGACAACCAAAGAGATAAAATAGCTCATAATTTATGCTATCCCTTTTAAGATCATCAGTGGGGAACTATACAAATTAATCCAAGATGAAGTACTATGGAAATGTGTCTTAGAAGACAAAAGGGACTCCATTTTATGTAAGTCACATGATGGAATAGTAGGAGGCCATTATGTTGGAGATGAAACAACATGCAAGTTATTAAAATTAGGCTTGTGGTGGCCAAGCTTGTTCCAAGATGTAAATAATTATGTTAAGGCATGTGACATATGCCAATACATAGGGAAACCCAACCACTAGGATAAGATTCTTCTCATCCCCATTCTTTCTCAAGCATCATTTGAAAAATGGACCATTGTTTTCATTAAGACAATCAATCCCATAGTAAGGCATACAAGGGAAAGATATATTTTGGTGACCACTAACTATTTCACTAAGTGGGTCAAGGTAGTACTAACCATAAACTACATAGAGGCCATAGCTACAAGGTTCATATGGGAGAACAAAATAAGTCACTATGGGTGCCCACTTAGTTTGACTAGAGATAGAGGCATGCACTTCATCAATGAAACTATGAAGACCTTACTAAGAGAATACATGGTAGAATACCATATGACCACCCCTTATCATCTACAAGTGAATGGCACTGATGAGGCAATAAAAAACATACTAAGACTATGCCTCATGAAGATATGCAATTTTGGTTATAAATATTGGGATGATCAACTATCAACATTATTATGGGCATATTGTACAACATAAAAGTGCCTAAATAAGGTTATGCCATTTTAACAACTGTTTTGCATAGACATAATTATTTTGATGGATTCCGTGGTGTCATCATTATGAATAGTGTGTATTGGACATTTGGATGACTAAAAATAATTGGGTGTGAGGCTAGAAGACTTAGAGTGTTTATATGAAGTGCATGCCCAAGAAAGGTAGAGCTAGAAGATAAATAAGTCATGCTATAAGTTGTGGCATGTCAAGCATATTATGTGTAAGGTACTCACTAAAGGAGTATTGGTCTTGATCTATGACTCCATGTACCTCAAGCACCTAGGAAAACTACAAATTAAGTAGATGGACCCATATATCATCCATATTATATTATAAACTAGTGTATTTAATTTGTACATGTTATTAGGTGAAATGCTCCCTAGGTATTTCAATGGCAATTGATTGAATCCTTTTAGGTAATAAGATGGTACTTATTGCATCAAAAATTGATTTCCCAGTCACAATTTGGTTATTTTATGCCAACCCAAATGATGTAATATTTTGGTGATGAGGGAATAAGTGAGGCACTTTTAGTCCTACAAGAAAACTATTTTGACATTTCTATGCATAACTACAGTGAGGTGAGTCAAGCATAGATGCTTTATAATCACTTGAGGCTAGGCACCTAAGTTTTTAGGCATATGTATTTTACCATACTTTTAAAAATATGAGTACTAAGTGATGAAGAGAGGCACATAAGATGTTAGTGTACATAAGATGTGAGAGAGGTGCATAAGATGCTAAGTGTACAAGAACCTAAAGCATGAAGCACTGGATTACTAGTGCAAGATATTTGTATGGGATACAATAGGCCAAGTAAAGAGACAAAAATATAGATAAATAGACCAAGATAAGAAATCATGCTTGAAATGAAAGTACAATGGGAAGATAAGATAAAACCATGGAGGTTGAATCATGCACATGTGAGGCATTGTATCTAGGTTGCCATAATGAAGGTGAAGTTCATGCCAAGTGAACAAAGTGCAAGAGGAATAACATCAGGAAAAGATGGAATCCACCTAGAGTAAGGTGGGAAGTGATAATTTTAAGTACACATCACTTCACTAGAAATATCATTAGGATAATTTATTATGGTGATGGTAGATGCACAAATATTTGTATTAAATACTAAGGTGGTAGTGGATTTTCATGGATTTTATGGGTTTTTGAAAATTCTAAGAAATTGAGATACCACCATGCCAATAATCACATGAAAGTAAGAGGGTAGATAAATTAGGGGTATAAAGTAGTAATAGGACAACTTGTTTAGGTTACAAACCTCAAATTAATTTTTACCCAAAACATAGATCACAAAACTAGAGCTGAACTAGAGTTGAATCAAGAAAATGATACCATAGTGAAACCTTGAGAAGCCATATATGAAAAAATATAGTGATTGAATAGAGAAAGTAATTACATTTAATATGTGATTAGAATAAAGAATTATGTGACACAAATTATGTGAAAACTAGATAACAAAAAATTGGATTGATGTTGAGGCTGCCATTAACAACAAGTGAAGCTCAAGAGATGAATTCATAATCATGGACCTCCTAAATATGAGGAATGACAAAAAACATTATAGGATTTGTAAAGTTAAATAGACCAAAATTCAACACTAACTAGTTAAAAGAATGCCAAATGAGTAGAGATAGTGGAAGAGACCATCATTACAAATAAGAAAGTATAACTTGTGTAAGGAGTTAACATCTCTAAGGCTGATCCTAAGGAAAATACAAGTGTCCTATTTGGAAATGTAGTTTCCCATGGAGGTCTTGGTAGAAGATAATTCAATGTCTTTTGTGCATACCTATTGACTCAAATAATAAAACCACCATACCTTAAGTAAATTACAAGATATAGTGCAAGACTAGGTGGTTGATACAAGGGCCACAATAGAATTCAATGCAACATTATTTGATGTATCCATCTTGAACAGACTAGAAACCATTAACACAACTTAACTCTATGTGTTGACATGTTTTAGGAAGTCATAGGAACTCATTTAGTTATTCTTCTTGTATGTCTACAAAGATTGTTTATACTTTATCAGGAGGTGCATGAAATTATCAACAAGCCTCATTAGCAAATTCATTGGTCCCCTAGACTCTGGTCCAGACATCCATCAGATAATGGTGGGTGATTCTAAAGTATAAAGTGTCATAAAATTCCTTGGGTACTACAAGGGAGGTTTTACATTCCCCATAAAAGATATCAAGGACCCTAGAATGAGGGTGGTTATTTACCTTGTAAGTTTAAAGCTCTACCCTATTAGATAGTGGATGGACATCACCAAGGCCTACTTATATATATATATATATATATCCCACCACATGATATAGGGGGTCAAGTTTAATATAGAAAATTTCATTATAGAAGAAATGGTGAAGAAATGTACTTGAATGTCACATAGCATGAGAGACCTTCTGATGGGATTTGATGTTGATCGTAATTATGATGCAATATATCAACATTCCCAATGGTGATGAGGATAGCCTTTGGGACTTCCTATCACATAATGAATCCCTAGTGATGAAGTAACAAAACTGCACCTACCCCCTACATTCTCCCAAAATTATAAAACCTAAGTGATGGGGTGGTGTACCCAATATATCAAAGCATTCAATATGGAATAATGCATCCTAAAAGAATGAGCAAGATATACATAGGATCCATAGGATCAATCCAGGAGAAAGAACCCATAACAAGAAACTTGGAAAAATAATACCAGAGAATAAAATAGGTGATAATCCTAAAAATTCTCTGTATACTCTCTATATTTTCTCATTACAATTTATTAGATTGTAAAGTATAAATAATACAAATAGTTTGTTTTATGACAACAAACTATTTATTGTGATTACAAAATAGAGAAAACAAACTATTTGTTTTCAAATACTACGAATGAAAATATTGTTGAGAGACTCTCAACAATAAAACAAATTATCCTAGGTAAATAAAATTAACCCTAGGTAATAAATAACTTACCCTATTATCCCTAGGTAAGCTTAAATATTCATTATTCCAACACCCTCCCTTAAGTGAAACATAGGGAGAATGACAAACAAATATGGGTCCCCGTTACTAGGCCTGATAAAGTACCCATGTACAAACCAATCAAATATATGAAAAATAAAGGAAGGAAGGACTTCATGGGAAATACCCCCAAGTACAACTTCCTTCACCCCAAGCATTGCTCACAATTGAAGATAATGAGGAGAAGCCAAAGGTTTAGTGAAGATGTCTGCAATCTACTCAGCTATAGGCATAAAATCCAAAGAAAGAAATCCATTCTGAATAAGATATCGAATGAAGTGCATGTGAATCTCAATGTGTTTGGTCCATTCATGCTCAATAGGATTACATGAAATATCAATCAAAGTTTGGTTGTCACACCAAAGAGTAGTAGGACCCTACTGTGTGAAGCCAAACTCTCCAAGCAATTGTTGAAGCCAAAGTGTCTCTTGACTAGCTTCGACAGCACCTCAATACTCAACCTCAGTAGAGGACAATGCAATAGCAGCCTACTTTTTGCATGCCCAAGCAACTGGACCTAAACCAAGTGTGAAATCAAATCCACAAGTGGATTTGTGAGTGTCAACATCACCAACCCAATCAGAGTCAGTGTATCCAACAAGTTGTGTAGAACTCTGTGGTGTGTAATGTATACCAAAGTGAGTGGTGCCCCAAATGTAGCACAAAATATACTTGGCTGCTTGCCAATGACTCTCATGAGGCTCATGTGAGAACCGAGAGACAAAGTTCATAGAAAATGTGATGTCAGGATGGGTATGAGTTAGGTATAAAAGACTACCTACAAGTTGCCTATACAAAGTTAGATCAACAAGAGGAGTCATATAAGTGGCAGACAACACAACACCTGACTAATATGGAGTGGGGGTAGGCTTACAATTAGCCATGCCAAATTAATGAAGAAGGTATATCACATACATCTGTTGTCCAATAAAGATGCCCTTAGAAGACTGAAGAACTTAAAGATCAAGAAAATGATGTAGAAGTCCCAGATCTGTCATATCAAACCTATCTACCAACTTGTCCTTGATGTCATACATCAATGAATCTAAACTACCAATGAGGATGAGATCATAAACATACAAAACCAATATGACAATCTCCTCACCTTGATTCAGGATGTATACATTGTGGTCTGACTCACAATGAATAAAAATAGAACTCAAAAGAAAACTATCCATCTTCTCGTACCAAGCTCTAGGAGCTTGTTTGAGGCCATAAAGAGAATGATGGAGTTTACAAACCAATGATGAGTCCTACAAAAATCTTGGAGGCTGCTCCATATATATCTTCTCATGGAGATCACCATGCAAGAAGGCACTCTTCACATCCATCTAAAAAATTGACCAAGAATGTGAAGTAACAAGAGAGAGTACAAGCTGAATAGAATCCATCTTAGCTACAGGGGCAAAGGTCTTAGAGTAATCAACCCCTTCAACCTGTGAAAAACCCTTAGCTACTAATCTAGCTTTTTACTTATCCACTGATCCATCTATAGCATATTTGGTCCTATAAACCCATTTACATTTTACAAATTTTCTTCCCTTAAGAAGAGGGACAAGATCCCAAGTATCATTCTTCATCAATGAAGAATACTCATCATACATTGCAACATCCCACTTGGGTATACCAATGGCTTCATAAAACAACACTAGATCATTTGTACAAGCTTGTCCTAAAAGAGCAACACCAGATGTTTGTGAGTGAGTGTGACGAGAATCAGATGGATCACCAACTAAAGAACTAGATACTTGTAGAGCTCTCTTTACACACTTTGGAAAAGGTGGTGAAGAAGATGGTTTTGGTGGTTGAACAAGTGCAACATCATCATCATCAACAATAGAAATCAAATCCACACTATCCTCTATAGATGAAGGAGGGGGAGAAAAAGAACTAGATGTATACTTTTGTGGAGTGGGTAGCTCATCAACCTAAACATCCCATCTAAATAACACATCATGTGTGATAGGATCAAAAAGGTGGTAGGATTTTACATCTTCATAATATCCAACAAAAATGAGTGGTTGGATTTTATTCTCCAATGCTTTGCATTTTTCATCAGGAACAAACACCCATGTTTGACTCCCAAAGATGTGAAAATCTAAAATATCAGGCTTGATCTCAGACCAAGCTTCTTCAGGTGTCATATTATACACAACTTTGTGTGGTATATGGTTTTGAATGTAATTTGCACAATTTAATTCTTCATCCCAATATTTTAGACCCAAATTTTTAGCGTGAATCATACAATTTGCCATCTCTTTCAATGTTTAATTTTTCCTGTCTGCTACACCCTTTTGTTGAGGAGTGTGGGGTATAGAGAACTAGTGTTGTATCCCATGCTCAATACAAAAATAATAAAAAGCATTACTATCATATTCCCCCCCATTGTCAGTGCGTATCTTTTTAAGAGGAAGAGATGATTGTCTTTCAACAAAGGCTTTGAAAGCCTTAAAAGTCACAAAAACTTCACTTTTCAACTTGAGAAAATATACCCAAGTTTTATGAGTGAAATCATAAATGAATGTGAGTACATATTTAGCCCCTAAAAAATAATGAGTTGTAAAAGTCATCAAATCACTTTTATGAACCAACCCTAAGGGTGCATTTACACGTGTGGCCTTACCAACTGGAAATGGATCTTGGTGTTGTTTACTAACTAGACATCTACGACACACCCCATCAATACATGAGACCTTAGGAAGGCCTTTTACAATATGTTTTGTACTCATTTATTTCATATATCCATAACTCAAATGCCCTAATCTCTCATGCCACAATTTGCTGAGACTATTACCATGTGCTATAAGTGAAGAACTAGAAGACATAAAAGACTCAAACTTATCAAAAGTATAGAGTCCTACAGTATGGTCTACTGTACCTATAACAACTATCTCACTAGGATCATTACATTCTCTTATTACAACATCATGTGGAGTAAACTCCACATTTTTACCAGTACCAAAATTACATATTTGATATATAGAGAGAAGATTAGAAGAGATTTGGGGTACAAGCAATACATTTTTAAAACATCCATCCTGTTTGTCAACAGTACCTGATCCAAAAAATTCAATCTATGAGGAGTTATCCATAACAATATGTGATGTACTACAATATATAAGAGAAGACAATAGATCTTTAGAATGTGTGAGATGATGAGAAGCACATGAGTCAAAAATCCATTGATCATGACATGAAGATGTAGCCCTAGCTGAAAGTGCTTTCCCTTTTCCTGCAAGAGAAGTAAAAGGAGATGGAGACTGAACAAAATTTTTGTGTTGTCTAGCCACTGCCTCTAATGCTTCTATCTTCTTAAAACATCTACTTTCATCCTGATTAGGACCACCAAAAAAATTACATGGACCAAATGTTTTCTTCTTTTTCTTAAAGGACTTTTTGGTCTTAGTAGATTTAAAATGATGAGGTGTCTGGGTGGTGGACTCTAGAGGGTTATTTGAAGGTGCTTGCTTTTGTTTAGACTTAGGTAAAGGTTTTCCTTTGGAAGAATTAGCATCTAGAGCATGACTAGGACCAGGTAGAGCATCTAGGGACATTAATTTTGTTTGCTCCCTAGTCAATCTTTCACAAAAAACTTCAAAGGAAGGCCATTTGAATTCATCACCTAATGTATCCATCATGGTATAAAATGTAAAGGAAAAAACACTATATGGTTCTTTCAACTTTGACAAAATCATGAAAATGCACTCCTTATCACTTTTATCCTTGTCACCAGCTTTCAATTGTGACCTAATAAATTTGAATTTTGCCAAGAATTCATCTATTGAAGGAAAATATGATGGAGAGAGAGTACTCAATTCTACATCTAATTGAAAAATTTTAAATTCATTAACTTTGCCAAATAGGTTTTTAATTTTTTCCCATACCTCTTTTGGCATTGTATCATCTACAATGTGAAATTGAAGATTATTTGAGACATTGAGGCAAATCAATCCAAGAGCCTCATCCTGCTTACAACCATATGCATATTTGTCTTTTTTAGTGGTGAATGCCATAGGTGTTGTTTCAGAAAAAATTCTCCATAAGCCCTTTGATTGAAGGAGTTGTTTCATTTTTTAGCTTCCAAACATGGTAATTTTTGGAGTTTAGGGGTTCAAACAATCAGGATTCCATTCCTGAAGAAGATGATGACATTGACAGGAACAACCTAGACATCTTTTTTCCTCAAAAAACCCATCCCGTTACAATTTAACATCTCCTGACAAAAATTATTAGCCTTAGCTTATACAAAGGTAAAAAAAATGGCTTTATGTAAAAAAATATGTAGGGGGATTTGACCCCAAGACTTCCTCCCTACCAATTCTTTAACAAAATAACTCTAGCCACTTTAGCAAAGTCAACTTTGTTCATTTCAAGCTAGAGAATTGCTTTTAAACCACTAAAAATTAAGAAATTAATAAAAAAATCGAAAATAACTCACACATGTGAGATGGATGCTAAATAATGTTTGGTTTTATCAAAAATAATTTCTTGTTCCAACAAGGTGTGGTGATCAGGAAGAATTCTAATGAGAATTCTATAAACATTTGCCAATGAAAAAACCTCCAAGCAATTTTAGAATGAGCTCCACAAGATCTCCTCAAAAGATAGTACGGCCTGATCCAAATCCAGACTTCTCAGCTAGAAATGAAAGCATGGAATGTCTGCTAACTCATACTATTTTTAGATTTTAATTTTATGTAGTATAAGGCGTTCAAAATGAAGAAAACCATACGGCTATGTTGTAGAATAGAACAAATTATGAAATCCCTATTGTAATCCCCCAAAATGTTGTACAACCTACAAATAAATTATACAGATTGATCTAAAAAGAAAGCTAGCATAGTTAGCTTTCATGAATAGGTGTTAGATTTTATAAAGGATGTACGTATGATTTGCCATAGCAAAAAACCATATAGGTACTGCAATCTACCATAAAAACTAGTCAGACAGTTTTTGTCTAGAAGAGTTGTACGGCCATGAAGGAATTAAAAAAATTCAAGTTATATAGGATTCCTGATTGAATTTTTTATGCCCCTGTACCAAAAAATTATGGTTTTGGAAATCCTTACTATCATAAATGATCATAAAGTACAAAAATTTCTAGAAAAAAACTTGTAAACAAGAATCAAAATGTGAGAGAATAACAAATATTTGGAACACATCAATAAAATAATGTTTTTGATTATGTTAATAGATCAAAATGATGAAAAATTTGTAGGGAAGAGGATCTTCAACTAGAACTCCAAGCTCTGATACCATGAAAGAATGAGTAAGAGATACATATGATCCACAAGATCAATCTAAGACAAAGAACCCACAACAAGAAACCTACAAAAATAATACCAGAGAATAAAATAGGTGATAATTTTAAAAATTCTCTGTATACTCTCTATATTATCTCATTACAATCTATTATATTTTAAAGTATATATAATACAAATATTTTGTTTTATGACAATAAAATATTTGTTGTGATTATAAAATAGAGAAAACAAACTATTTGTTTTCAAATACTACGAACAAAAATATTGTTGAGAGACTCTCAACAATAAAACAAATTATCCTAGGTAAATAAAATTAACCCTAGGTAATAAATAACTTACCCTATTATCCCTAGGTAATCTTAAATATTGATTATTCCAACACATCTCCAAGGAGATCCCTCAAAACATGTTTAAAATTATGACCTTTACCTTTATGAAACACTTTTATGTAGTACAGTTGGTGCTCATAGATGTTAATCAATTAGGCTAGTTAAAGCTCCCTTATGCATTTTGTACCATGTACTTCAAGGATGTGCTAAGGATAATTCCAAATTCATAGTATATGGACATCCCATTGAGGGCCATGGATTTGGAAAGAAGTAGCTTATGTCACAAATACATTCACCCAATAATGAAGGCTACCAAAGATGAGGAGGATAAATAGGATCACACTAACATCCATCCCATTTAAAAGGAAGTCATACTCATGCACATCTACATGTTGTATTATGAGATGAAGCTAAGAATGGTACACATGATAATAAGGATGATGGTCTCCCCCTCTAAATTGATGATGAATTGAAGCTAGTGTTATTGGCACATAATAAATATCCCTAGAAAAAATAGGGAGAAACACTTGAAGAGATTCAAGAGTGCATAAGGATGAATATTTCCTCTAATGATCAAGCTACCCCATCAGCCATAAATAAAAAGCATGTGACCTTCATGTAAGGGAATAATTATCCAAATAAAAAGGAGAATAAGTCCAAGGGGCCCATTATAATGCACATAATAACCTTGGTGGAAATGTAGGCATAAAATGTGTGTGAGGAAATTGAAGCAAATAATGCACATGAGGAGATAAAGGAAGAAGAAGTAAGAATGAAAGTCTACATTGTGTAAGAAGCATTAGAATAATATCCCAATAACAAAGAGTTTTAATATGCCCTCTAAGGTGGCACTACCACTATATTTAGAGAAGTAAAAAATATAAGTGCTTCACCATAAAAACTCACTACACAACCTTCATTAATTGAGGAGGAAAATAAAGAGGCATGAAGTAAACTAGGGATGAGTGAGGTAAATATCTGAAATGTGTTGGTACTAGAGGAGAAAAGGGATGCCATGAGCAATAAAGGCATGACCTAGGAGGATATTGAGAAGATTGAGGCTAAGGAAGAAAAGGCCTTAGAGCTAACAAAAAAGAGGAAGATCAAGAGAAAGAAGAAGGCCCAAGAAGAAAAGTCCAAGAGAGAGAAGGAAAATAAATATGTTTTTCTAACCACAAAACCAATAAAGGAAGTAATAGAAAAGGTGCCTAGCACCCCCACCAACATATAAAATGATGTTACACCATAGATATGTCCAAGTAACAAAGGGGTGCATGAAAACAAGGAAGGTGATATTGGTACCTTAAAATATCAATGGAGAGTACTGAAGAAACCTAGTAGAAATAGGAGGGTGAAGTTGGTGTTAAGAATAATAAGAAGAGGAAAAAGGGGACAAGTCCAAAGAATAATCCCTATAGGAGAAAGAAGAATAAACCTTAGAGAAAAATGATGAAGAGAGTGCTAGCACTAATGAAGAGGAATAAGAGCAGATGGAGCTAGTCATCTCTGAAGAAGAAGGAATAAAGCCAAACCTAAGAGAAAAGGTGTATAATAGTGGATAGATTAAGATTAATAAATTATTGAGTACATGCCCCTTGAATCTACCACAATTAGGACATGCCAACATCTATCATTGATTTTGATAGTTATATGTATGAGCCTCATTTCAAGGTACTATAGAAGGCCATATTAGGCATAGAGAAACCAAAAGAAGGGCATGATTCGATTCTCATAAACCCTTATGCAATGAACCTAGTCAAGTCAAAAAATGCACTCATATGGATGGCATCTGAAGTATAATATAAGAATATCATCAATGATGTTACAACTTCAAAATAGAATAAGATCATGCTAGATGTAGAAGAAGAAGCAAAGGCCATGAATATTAAACTATAGAAACTAGATGAACACATTGAAATAGATGAGACATCCTCTTAGATCATGTTGACACTTTAAACCTTTTTTAGGTTGACAAGGTATGCATGCTAGTGGATCAGATGCTACTAAGGTTGAAGGTAGAACTAGTGCTAGAAGAATAAGAGGACCCATGTACTACACTAAAAAAAGAGATAGTTAAAAAACTCAAAGAGGTGGAATGCCTCTTCACACAAATTCAATAGCATACATATGTATTTGATGTCATCTTGTACAACTTCTCCAACCAAGTGTCAATTATAGATGTACACTTAAAATAGGCAAAGGGGGAGAAGGATAAACTAGTGGCATAGGTATAAACTACAAGCAGGTTGGAGAGTAAATAAATAATTAGGAAGGTTATTTATTTAATCACCCATATCAAATACCAAGAAAAAACCCTAGAAGAACTCTTTTTTTCTTTATAGACTAAGGCCTATGAACAAGGAGAAATCCTAGACATATGAGTGGCAAAAGCTAAGGTAGACCTTGAAACCTTCTAAAAGGAATTGGAGAAGATATATGTGTTCATGCTTACCACTACCTCCATAGAGATAGATAATTATTTTGAGGAACTCAAGCTCACCATCAAGGGCTTTGAGGATTTTAGCATTGAACTGAAGGAGAGCACACCAAAATTATGTATACTAAAAGCATTGAAAGACTAGTCTGAGGGAAAACTAACAATTTTGTATGGGGTAATTTTGGGCCCCTTTTTCATCTAAGTATGGATCCATACAACCTTAATAGACATCTTAGCATGAATTAATCACTTGGTATGATTGCCTTTTTAGTATCTTTTGCATCAATTGGAGGAAACATTACATACCTAATGCTAGCTAGTAGGTAGTTACTTGGCACCTAGGTTTTTAGGGCATCTTCTTAAGTGGATGCACGTGGTATCCATAGTGAAAAAGGCACAAGGTGATGGAGCTGGTAGAATGATCAACCAAGGCTCCAGTTCATCACCTAATGTATGCCCTCCACCCTGGCATAAAGATGTTCCTATCTTTTATAAATTTGAGCTCAATCTAGATAGCAGAGGGATATGAGTTGATATCTCTATATAAATCAAACTAGTCTACTAGATTCACCATGAGTTTTAGGTATAACATGGATGATTTTGAAGATCCATATTATAGTATCCAAGTTCACTTGTGAACCTCTGGGCTGTTATAATATGAACTATACTATGTATTTGAAGATTAATAAAATGAAGAAGATTGGTTACTATAATACATGGTGTCCTTTGATTGAATGTGTTTCACGTCAATATTGAATTATGTAATGTTTATGATAACTATAATGGTATATAAATGCTAAGTTTAATAAGGCTTTTGATTCATATTGGTAATGGTGTCCCTATGTAAGTGATGATGTCAACATATCCTATGAATTGGCCTAAGCATAAGAAACATCATGCACCCAAGATTTGATAACCTTATTTTGAGTGTTATCATAAGCATGGACCTTTGATTTTGTTAAACCCCTCAATATCTAGACTTTGATAAACTTGGCAAAGTAATAACTTACACCTTTGAGAGAATAAAAACAACCCAATATATGCTTTCACCCTTATGATGAGAAGTAGTTCCCCAAATAGGCTCTACACCTATAATCCAATATCCTAGCCTTGAAATGGCTTGCCCCTATGAACCTACCAATATTGTTGTTATAATAACCAAGTCATATGAAGAATGAGTTGTGTCATGGCATAACTAGCCCAATGCAAGATCCGATTCTTTCTCTATTATACTTTGGATGAGTACATATAGTTTTCTCCTTATGTGGATTGATCCCATTAAAGTCGAGTGTTGCAAGATTATTCTATATCTACACCTAGTTATAACAAACTAAAAACTGACTTAGAATAACTGGAGAAGTGTTTGATAGAGTAAATTAATTTAAAACCCTAATTAAACTATAATAAGGGTGATGTATATGACTTGAATGGATGATAGGATCATGATAGGAAGATGTGATGGGTGATTGGGAAGAGGAACTAGTAATCACATATAATGTTGGACATTTTAGATGTTCCACATTTTACTAGTTCCATATGAAAAAAGACCATAGGATGTCTAAGACACTTTGACTTTGTAGTTTATCTTTGATCCAATTATTTGAAGGATTATTATCCATCTTGATATTTCTTTTAATAAGTATTTAATATTTAGAATTGATAATATTTTGACTATCCCCTAGTGCCTAATATTGGGCTTCACCAAAGGAGATTGATATTTGACTTGATAGATGATGACTCTTTTAAATTTGATAATCCCTTAGTGCCTTAAATATGGTTTCACTAGGGGATGACACTTTTTGATTAAGCTGATGATTTGCATTTTATTGATTTTAACCTGTTGGATCAAGATGATTTGATCATTATGTATTACTTTTTGAATATGGTCTTAGACCTTTGTATTTATGGCACATATTATGTTTTTCAAGGAAGAGTCCAACATTCTATGTTCCTATTCATCCCTATAGAGGGAGCTGATTATATTATCATTTATAGGAAGAAAAAGATTTATGATGGCTGAAGGTGGGAGAAATTGTAGGATGAGATCAATGAGTGGTGATAGGGCAACATGGTCCTCATAGGGTTTCATAGGAGACCCAGTTTTGAAATTAGATAAAATATCCTCAAGATCAGTAAAAACATCACTAAGAATATTTATGGGACATGCATCCAATATATGATCATATCCATTTTCACTACCTTTGACAAATAAATCTTGTAGTAACTTTTTTATGACTTCATCATCCTGATTGGGATCAAAATATTTATCTTGTGATTGGTTGACATTTGAATTGGATTTATTTTCAAAAATATAGGCATAGTCATCATTTATTATAATATATTTGAGGGATGATGTATTGAATGAGGAATCTAATTTGAATATTGGTGTTGGACATGATCCTAATGTAGATAAGACTAGTGTTAACTCTAATACTAACTCTAATGTACAAGATGTAATGTTTCTAGTAGAATATTTTTTTGTAAGTGACCTCTCAATGTGTAGTCCTTTATATGATGGATGACAGGAATATGATGGAGGAGAAAGGGATTTTCCAAAGATAGGCCAATGGAATAAGGACTCATGAGATAAATGAGGACTAGGTTAATGGGAAATGGAATTAACATCGATGGATTATGTATCAAGGATAGGTGGACCATGGAATATGGATGTGGTTTCTTAACCTTAGCTTGGAAAGTGAAGGGATTGATCATGGTCTGGAATGGAATATTTTCATTCCTCTTCTTTTTCACCTATAGATTTATACTCATCTAATTCATTCTCAATTTCAATGTCACCATGGTCGATGAGGTCTTGGATGTAGTTTTGTAAATTATGACATCGATGAATTGTATGCCACTAGGTTGGTGATATACACAATATTGGTTAACTTTATATCAATAGGGATTTGTATTTTTTGGATTAAGACTATATGGGTGGATATACAATCAATTTTTTGATGAAAATTTTCTATAAGAGGGATTCAAATTACTATAATAAGAGTGTTTAGCATGATCATTGATGTTAGGTTGTCATTGATGTCAAAGAGAGCATGAGATACTATTGCATTAGTGTCAAAGAAGTTATGTTTGATATCTCAAAGAAGATATGTAACATTTTCAAGTCTATAAAAATAAATAATATGTTGTGAGGCATCCATATATTTCTTGGTGAAGCTCTGGTATGTCACTTGATCATTTGGAATGAGAAACATGCATCTTCTAGCTTTGTTCATAAATGAGAAACATCATGAATGAATACATAGTTAACTTATTAATATTTATTCATACTATATACAAATGGTCAAACATTCACAATTCACATATATTCTCCTCATAGAGCCTAAAACACTCCCAAATATCTAAGTCAACATGAGACATCAAAATACCATCAGAACTAGCCCAAATATCATTCTCAGGTCACTTGCAAAAAAAACATGAACATAGTCAATTTGAAGATCAATAACTTTGACTGTAATAATAATTATACCTTAAAAATAATATTTTTAGGTGCACCTTATAATCCCATATAAGTTCAATTATTACACCATGAGAAAACTATACTTGGATAAAAAGTTATAACCAAAATATAGAGCACTGGGTTTTCTTTTGCAAATTCAAATATTTAAATGCAAACAGTCACAATTAAACCTTAAACACCATACTCAAAAATCATGTCCTCACTACTCAGATTAAACACACACTATCAATATTATTATACATTTTCCTATCTTTAACTATGTTAGATAAATATCACTTTGACCTCTTGACTTTAAATCACACCGTTGATCTCTATCTGTACGATCACCCACTCACCATTGATCCTTGGAAGATGCTTGATCTTTATCTCTACTCAACATTAAAAATTTAACACTTGGAACAATATATCAACTTACTAACTTCTTATATTAATGTGCTCCACTGATTGTGCTCAAACTTTAACATGTGAAAAAATGACTAAGTATGGGAACCTTGCTTATCTGCCCAAAAGGCCAACTTTACACAGTCATATCTTTTACTTCACTCACTTGAAAGTTCTCAAATTTGGACCATATAATAACTCACATAGGAGAATCCAAAATGTGTAAATATTACCCTATAACCCTCACATTCATGATAAATAATGACATTAAAAATATCTCTCAAATTTCTTCTACCATAGAGCCAACTATGTCAAGAATTTGCCTGAAAGGCCAAATTTTCACATGCATGAATGTTGATGCGCTTTGGTGAATGATCTAAAATTTAGTGAAAATAAAGTAGGAATAAAAATAAACAAACCCATGTGATCACATTCTCATAAAATTTCCACATGTATAGGATATGCCTTCATCAAATTGCTTACTCAGATTTTTCTTGCCTCATGAAAAATTGGCTATGGGAAAACACTGTCAAAATACTTGGGAACCCAAATTTACACTTGCATATATTTTGACACACCTTGGTGAATTATATAAAATTAAATTAAAATAAAATAGGGACTAATTTAATGACAACCATATGACCAACTCCCCTTAACTCATTCACATGTGGTAATGGTGATGTCAGCAAACTACCTACTCAGATTTTTTACCACTAGACCCAAAGTGTCTATATGAAATAAATGATCAACAAGATGAAATAAAATCATAAACACAATCACTCAAATAATATAAAACCTATGATAGTAACCCTTACACAAATTTAAATCACCATACTCATCCTTAAACATTTCTAATCATCCCAAAATTAAAGATGAACTAAGAATCCTTCAAGCATACTAGGATAAGCACATTGCACACTTTGTCATTATCACATAGACTATAAAAGTACTTCATCCACTCAAATGGAAACCTTTATGACATCACCATTACATCATAAAAAGATCTCCAAAAACATTCCCCTTTGTTATTAATCTCAAAAATCATCATATAGAAATATACATCTCACCTTCTCTCTCTTCAAGCACTCTCACAATAGAAACTTTCTCCCCCTTTGACACAATGACAAAGTGGGCATAAATTGATCCTAAGGACCTAAAAAGACCATCAATAGGAAAGTACTAGATTATAAATATGATGAAAACTCCCCCTTAACTTGAGCCTACTTTTTCTTACCTTGATAACTTCCTCTTGTTCCATGCCAACACTCTCTTCAACCAAGCACTGTAACAACACACAAAAACCATTGAAATTTGATGGAAATTACTAGTAAATATCTGAGAAGGAATCCCACTAATATTTATGATCCATTGCATCACATGGCCATCTTCATATCATGGAGGAATAATATAACAAAAATATATTCAATAATAATCATTATTTTTATATACATGAAAATTAAGCAATAAAAATCCTAAGAGAGAGTTGGTTAGGAAAAAAACTAATATAAAATCAAAACTAACCCAAAAAAAAACCAAATATAACAACAAAATAATATTTGTATCTTTAAAAAATAATCCAATAAACTTCCCCTTCATCCAAAGGGGTATATTATATGAATGAATAAGAGCAATAACTCTGAAGTCATCAAAGGATCCCTATCACAACTAAAAGTGGTGTATTGTACCACCTAGTACTAATCAAAACTAATTTCACTCCATACAAAATCCCACCCATTGAGTTATGGCATAAAATGATAATGAACATGATCAAATCCTGCTCATCCCCTATGATCATCATACCGTACTATAGTAGAATCTGATCAAAGCTTATCCAACTACATTGACCCACATAAGGTCCCACATAGGAACCTATCCAAGTGACAAACCTAGTACTATGTATGGCACATATTCCTAATGTCCAAATTTTTTTGATGACCTTTTCTTAACACTAAAGGTGATAACAACTCCTATTAACTCATATTTTCATTGATGACTAATCAAAAACCAATAAATATAATATCTACTCTATTCTTTGTAATTTTTAGGTGATAATTTACCTTTTTCAAAAATCAAACTCACAATACTTGCCATGATACTAAAGAATCATGTAAAAACAAATAAAGGGAATACTATTTTTAGGTTTTGCCTTTACCTTCAAAAATAGTTTTTGAATACAAAAAAAAGTTTTTAGACTTGTCAAAAAAATAATCATACTTTATATCTCCTTTACACCCTTATATCTCCAAAAACTTAAAATTATTCTCCCTTCACAATTTGTCCTTTCAAAATATAAAAATAAATTTGGACCCACAAAATGTTTTATAAAGGTTTAGAACTTTACACCTATTCTTATCAAAACATAATGTATACAACCACTCCCACTTCACATAATTTTTATAATATAAGTAAAGAATATTATAGATAAACTTTGGTGTTTGAAATTCAAAAATAAAAAATATATTTATATGTAAGAGTAATCATCAATTTTCCCTTTTTCATTTGCATAGAAAAAAATCAATTTCACTACCTTGTATTGGGCCCTACATAGTTTTAGGGTTTCATTTGATACAAGTTTATGCTACACATTTCCCAAGTGTTGTCATATGCTTTAGTTTATATCATAGGCTTAATTTTGTGATAAGATAATGCTTTCACCATTATTCTTGTGTGTTAATATCCATGAGCCTGGTGTAGCTTCATTGATATGGCATCTTTAGTCAACCATCCTTTCCCTTCACTGTAATAATGAATACATATGCTATCAAGTATGAGTCACATTATTCATCAGCATATAAGTTGAATTGATCAGATTTTTCAATCATATTTAATTGAGCATTACTTGCACTACATTATCCTTGCATTGATTCCAAAACTACATATGAATAATTGAGGCAATGTCTCCAATGTTTCTATAATTATCTTCTATTATGATGTAATTTGTGCTACTTCATTTAAATGTAGTTCCAACATTGCCAATTTCTAATTGAATGTCATCCATCAAGTAAGCCAACACAATCTACATGACTTGATAATTAACTTCTCTATACTATTCATTCCCTTTATTTTAGGGATTCCTCAAACTCATGCTACCACTCTGATACCACTATACATGACTTGATCATGGAAGAATAATAAAACAAAAATATATTCAATAATAAGCATTATTTTTATGTACATGAAAAGTAAGATTTAAAAAGCCTATGGGAGATTTATTTAGGAAAAAATCCAACTAAAAAAAACAAAACTAACCCAAAAAACATAACTGGCTCAAACAACAAACTAAAATTTGGATCATTAAAAAATAATGAAACACATACACCATGAAGAACCACCACACATGCTTACAAACTTTCTTTCTCAAGTCACCATAGGGACCACCAATAGAACTTCATGCCCCTCAACAAATATTAATCATGCACTAAACTATCTTGAGAATGTATCTTGAAACATACATACATTTTTCTTTTGGAGAAACTGAGGAAAAAGCATTATTCTTCATATTAGGCCTATCTAGTCTCATTGTAGCCCTACTTGGAACTTACAGAGCTCACAATTTTTAATAGACACATATTAAATACATAAAACATCAAATATAGATCACTCTCATATACCCCTTCAAGCACATCAATTTTCAACAATGAGCTCATCCTCTGCAATATACTTCCTTCACAAACCTACTAGCCAATTAACCCTCCATATTGACAAAAAATTGAATAACTTGAGAACCCCAACCTTCAAATATATATTAAGCTTTATTTTAAAACACATTTATTCCATTAAACTTATTAAGAAGCCTTATATCTCAAATCATAAGGCAAACCATGTTTCCAGCATTTCCTAAAACCCTAAAATCTCAAAACACATAAAGTTGACAAACCTCTTTTTGGTCAAGGTCCTTCTCTAAAAATTATTTCACACCTGGAGAAAAACATTATACACTTATAGACTAAAATTTGAGCCTCCATACCTTTAAAAATAATTTATTCCTATAACCCTTTTTTAGTCTTGCTTGCCCTTAAGCCATAATTGAGATGACTGAGATCACTTAAAAATCTTCAACTGGCACAAATAGGATCAAAAATATATAAAAATACCTAAAACATGTCATAAGGAAGGTACATACCTTACTAATAATTAAATTCTTCTTGATATTACGTCAAACTCATTATGCCATCTAAAAACACCCATTTTGACCTTGCACAATAGCTCCTTCATAAACCTCTGGAGTAAGCTCATGAAATTGTTTCTCTCCCTTAATTAAAGACCTTATAAGATCAACACAAGTCTTTTTTTAGATTCATAATATAATATTGAGCACACAAACTTACTTCTCCAGAATAAAATATGTCTCCTAAGAATCATAGGTAGAGATACCCTAATTCATATTGTCCAAGAACAATGTGAAACTAGGAGTTACCCACAACTCTTCATATTCCTTCTCATCCTTGGTCATATGATACTTATAGTTTTTCTTCTTCTTAGGCTTAAGAGAAGAAACATTCTTAGCCACCACAACATTATCCTTCTCTTCTAATATTGAATTGACAATTTATGGAGACAACAAAGATTCATGACATACCTTTTCATCTAAAGAATCCACCTTAGTGTTTGGAACCTCATAACTAGGCATACATAATTAATGTTTTTTGCATGATACATGCTCTAAAATGGTAAGATGTTCACTTGGATCCATACATACCTTAAGACTAGCTTCAACTAGCACCTTGGTCTTCTCTTTGAGATTGGTCTCTTCACTCACAACATGAGCAGATAATGAGACCTCTTGACACTCTTAAACTTTTGTGGCTTTTTACACCATAATAAATATATTACTTAGACTTACAGACTCATCATGACTCACATTTGTCATCTTTGACTTCCATGTCTTAACTTCAATTCTTCTTTACACTATATGAGCTTGATTTACCTCATTTTTACTTGATGGAATTTTTTTTACAAAATCTAACAATGTGACATCTCTATTGACATTTGAAGCACACTATATCTTTTACAAGAAATGTATCTTACCTTACCTTATTTAGATAGGAATTTTCAATATGTCTTATGTCATGAAATTCAAAGAACTTAACTCTATTCACACTTTTTGACTGATTAACCCCATCATCATTCCTTACAAACTCATTTCTAATAGGTCTCTTACATTTTTTATCTCTATGCCCAAATTGATTACATATGAAAAAATAACCATTAAAACTTGCATACCTCATGGAATTTGGCTATCTGATCTAATTTATCTTTATTCTTCTAGCACCTTCATTCCTTGTCTGATGATTTTTATTCAAGTATGATTTTCCTAGTTTACATTAGTCTTCATATTGTCTTGAGTTACATTTTTTTGTTTTTATTCATATCCAAGACTAGTTCTATCACTAGTATGATTTTGACCACTCATAATATTGTCTAGATCACATGATCACTTTTCAAATGTCAAAAATTTCTTCACCTTACTAGATGTCTTCTCTAACTTAGCTTTTATAGACTCATTTTTAGAAACATACCTTGTGCATTCTTCTTCTTTGGCTCTTAGAATTTCAGACATAGATTTCAACTTAGACATAAGAAACATGACAACACCTTCATGCTCTCAAGAGTTTTAATAGTCCTTGAATTTATCCTCATAGTCCTTGAGTTTATATTTCATCTTCTTATTGATCTTATTCTCAATCTATATTTCTTCAAGAGCATTCATTAATATAGTCACATAGTCTACCTCATCTTCATTATTATCTGAATCACTCCATGTAGACTCCTTTTGATATGAGAAACTTCCTTTCTCAACCATAAAAAAGGCTTCATCTACAATAGGGACATCATCTTCATGACCATACTCTGATTCACTATCTTCAATCTCATCTAATGAGCTATAATATTTTTTGTTGTAAATACCCTTCTTATTCTTGAAGTACTTATTCTTCTTGATATAATTTTTTAATCCTTTCTTTCTGTATGTCTTCTTATCTTCATCTTGGCCATCATCATGCTATTTATCACCATTATTCTCATGCTTATGATGGAAATTATGAGAAAAATTTCCTATCTCTCCATAATTGAAACATTTGAATTATAGTTTACCCTTATAATTCTGTGATCCTGTGTTTAATTTCCTAGTAATTAAAGAAACTAGTTCATCCTCATCAATGTAAGCTATGTCATCTTCTTTGGGTTTCTTAGCTTGGAACTTATTCTTAGGATTCATCTCTATATTTAATGTTGCTTCCTTGTTTGGTAGTATATTATCATTTACTCTCATCTCATAGGTAGTAAGGGTGCCATGCAATTTATCCATCTTGAACTAAGTAAGATCATGAATTTCTTATGTAGCAAACACTTTCAGATCAAACATAAGGGATAGAAACCTTAATACCTTTTATATTATAGTAGCCTATTTAATATTCTCTCTAAGACCTATAATGATGTTCATAATCTTTTTACTTCATCTTGAGAATTTAAAATTGCCTTCTATGAGTCTATAACTTAGCAAGCTTGACCTTTAAATCTATTTCATAAATGATCTACATTTTATCCCATATCTCTTTATCAGATTTACAATGGATTAATTTAGTAAACTCAGTCTATGCAAGCCCACAAGTGATGGCATTCATTGCCTTAGAGTTATTCTCAAACAACTTCTTATATATAACACTAGACGGATGAATAGTAGGATCAATATAACCATCCAAAAAATATTTCCATACATCAAACCCTAGGTACATAATGTATGTCCTCATCCTTTCACTCCAAAAATCATAATTAGATCCATTTAACATCGGTGATTTCTTAGTAGATAAACCTCCTTGATGACTATGCATATTATACCTTGGATCACCTTCAAGTTATCAAGCCTTTACCAAAAGACCTACTCTGATACCAATTTTGATAAGTACTATCACTGAGAGGGGGCGTGAATTAGTGAGCCTAAAGAATCCAACTTTAATTTTTATCCTTACAAACATTTAATCATTTACCACAATAATTCATGAAGCATACACATCATTCATCTCAATGAAAAAGAGAGACAAATCAAGATCAAACACATAACATATGACATATGTGGGAAACTCTCTTAGGGAAAAAAACCCATTAGAACCTATAATAGGACTAATATACTATACTAAAAAAATCCAATTTAGGCCAATTGCAATTTATCAAGGAATTATCATCTCTATTTAGTGAGACTACAATCTCATAAGGTGATACAATCCCTATCTAGCTGAGTTATAGAAACAAATAAACCTTTATAACTTTTAACCTATTAAGGAGGATTCATCCCCCTAGATGTTGAAATACCACAACAACACATATGAACACATTTACCTATGAGCTAATGTATTCAACACCTAATAATGGGCCTCTGATTATCACTCTTCACCTTTTCTCATACTCTATTTGCAAGAGCACTATTATACTAATTAAATTATGACCTATAGGTTATAAAAATAGTCCTCAATATGATTTTCTCATCATATCATCTATTGGGTGATATAACCCTCTTTTAATCCACAATTCGCACACAAGCCTCTCTAAAATCTCTCCCAAGTCTAGATACCAACACATTTGGTTTCACCATTTATAGAGCAAACATGATTATAAACATCTTGGTTGGCCATTAGGAATTCCTTTACCTTTAAATCATACATAATATTAAGACATAGGTTAATACAATCTTTATAGGTCATCTATAACATATGTGGGTCACCCTTAAGCAATTACACCTTTCAATTAGGCCCTCATAGCTCGTATAGGTATCATGGAGACCTATTCACCCATTTAGCACATCAACAAGAAAAATAAGAACTTAAAACCTCATTCAATTAAATATTTACACTCCACATGACCCCTTTAACATTCTCAAATGATCAAAATTAACTCTACTCACCTCTTTGTATGCTCAAACAACTCAAACACTAACCTGGTGCATAAGAACATCATGAACTAATACATAGTTAACTTCTTAAGATTTTTCCATATTATATATGAATGTTCAAACCTTCATAATACTCATATATGGTCCTCATGGAGCTTAAAACACTCCCAAACAATTAAATCAACATGATACATCAAAATACCAAAACAATTGTTGACTAAATTTTAGCCCTTCAGGTCAAAATTAGTCACCCTTATATGAAAACTAGGCCATCTAAGTATATACCTTTTGGGTAGGTCTAGTATGTAGAATTCCTTTAAAGGAGGTGTTCCACACAAAAACCATGGAAAAAGTACAAGTTTTCATTCTTTTAGAGGTTTTATTTTTGGGTTTTTTATTTAAGTGTTAGGAATTGTTTAAGACATTTTTTCGGAAGAAATTTTCTTGAAGGGTATCTTTTTTTGGGCTAAGGGTCAGAAGTCTTTTGGGAAAATTATCCACTTGATTTTTTTTGAAGGGTACTTCAATTTTTTTGAAGGGCATCCTAAAATCATTCCAAAGGGGTGTTTTTATAATTTCAAAGGTATTTTTCTTGGGGAAAAGGCCCATTTCAAAGTTGAAAGGTACTTTACAATAATCCAAAGGGTATTTTACTTTTGAAAGGGCATTTTAAAAAAACCTGAAGGGATAATTTTCCTTTTAGAAGGTTTATTTATAATAACTCTGAAGGTATATCTCTATAAATATGAAGGGCACTTTTCTTGGAAAAAAAGGCAAAGGGACCATTTTTTTTTTTCAAATGACATTTCAAAGAACTTTGAAGGTCTATTTCTCCAAAGTCAAAGGGTGCTTTCCCTTTAGAAATGCAACTTTAGAAAAGTCCAAAAAATTGTCTACATTGAAAAAGGTCTAAGTCTAATTCTTTCAGACATTTTGTCTGATACAAGGGGAAATTAAAAATATGAAGAAAGTTGGCCAAAGACATTAAGTCCATGGGAAAGTGCCCAATGAAGAAAATTCTAAGGGAAACAAAATTTAGAGGGAAATAGAAAAGTGTTCAAATAAAATATCCTAAAATAATTCATGATGGGTCTACTAACATCAAATTTAGGGTCATGGGATAGCCATTAGAATTAAAAAGCTTGGAGAGAACCTACGAGAAAATGTGGAGGTGACAAATGGTAGAATCTTGAGCATCTAGTGTAGACAAAGCAAGAAAATATTAGGTAGGTCAATGGTTAAATTCATTGTTGGAATCTAAACAAATCAAATGGCTTCCACGAAGTAATAAACACAAGTATCTAAAGGATGGCTAGTAATTACTGAAAGCATTTTCCAACTCTTGAAATGAATTCCATTTCCCTCGAGTAGTGTTATGTGTCAGCTCCCTTTTTGACAGTTTCAAATGGTCATGGATGGATTTTGATGGAAGTAGTATCATGAAGGATGATAGAAGAGTCATTTCACCATTTCAAAAGAGTCTACCATGATTTTACATGGACATCTATCTTAATATACATTCATTATCTGATTCTCACTCAACCATATATGCAACATAACCATTTTTGTTTTTAGGCCTAAACATGTTTTTTTTTACCTTTGAGCTTCCCTCCTTTTTATTCTTGGAAATTCTATAAATTGGGCTCTTTTTTCCATTGTATGGATAACTCCACTAGGGGTATGGCAAAGCCCTACCAAAATTTTGTCTCAAATCAATAAAGATATCTATTTTTTTACCTCATTCAAGGATTCTCTAAGTGTATGTGATGGTTATTGTCTTGTGCAAGTGTATCTTAACTTACCTTTAGATGTCAATTTTTCTAGTACCTTTTGAGTTCAAAGAGTTCTCTTTGTAGGTCAATAAGAAGTGTCCAATAGAGTTGCAAGTGTAGTGAATAGAATTTACAATAGTGTGTCTTAGAATGCCTATCAGCTAAGTCTTCCTATCCTAACCCAATTTAAAGACCCCATGTTGAAACATTGATGTAAGAAGAAGGTTGTTATTGGATATAGTGTATGTTAGGTTTCTCTTGGTTCAAATTACATGTCAAGAGTGTGAATAGAGTAGACATTTGGTGTATCACATCTAGTAGAATAAGTTTACTTTTCATGCTATTATTAACCCTTTTCATTCCCTAGGTTGTTAGTAATATGAATATGAGCCTAAATGATGCATCAAGAAAAGCTAGCCCCTAATCTAGAGATCTAGCCTCTATTAAGGATACCCATAGCCCTAGGGTGGTTACACTATGTCACTTGAGTGAGGATAAGATTGTCCATTCTCCTCATTGGGTGCATTTAAGTGATAATAATTTTTGGCATGCCTAATGGGACTATTGAGTCCATTCCTTGAGGAGTTTTGGTGTTCTCAAGACATCAGCTTTTGGAGGCAATTCTAACAGACATCAATGGTGACTCCACTTACATATCTACTAGTTAAGTAGCCGAAGTATACCAATTGAAGTATTTTTATTGTTCTATACTCTTTTATGAAGTGATTCATGGAGATTTTGATCTTGTTTTAACATAAGTTGAGGAATTATGTCTAGCTTTGCCTCTTCCTTTTGATTATGAGTAAGTTCTTGTCTAGCCTTGTCATAATCCTCATCAATCATATGATACCAATGACCAAACATATATATTTTGTGCTCCATATATCCCACCTAGCTTTCTTATAAACCATTAAATTATTTTTTTCAAAATAACTCTCATTGGTTACCAAGAATATATGTTAGACATTGACACTAAGTGTGGTTGTGGTCAAATTATCCCTAGCATTTATGTCAAGACTATGAGGGAAGATTTGGATCAAGTAAAAAAGGAATAGATCCCTATAGATAGATATAATTGGCCATGTCTTTATAATGATATGCTTGATATTTGTGGTTTGATCTTCCACCTAGAAGAAAGGTTGAGATATTATGAACAACCTCCATCTTGGTAGCCTCAAGTTGTCCCAAATTCTTTATCCTTTCCCAAAAACTTTTCCTCTTGGAAACCCATTCAAGAAAGTGGCCAAGAGAAATAATATATCATGATAGAGCAAGTTGGTACACTTGGGGAATATTGTGATGAAAATTTGAGTTTTGAAGCTCACCTTGAGAGGGAAATTGAGTTTTCAAATCATATATGGATGAAAAATATCATGGTATCTAAAAGTAAATTATCTAAACATACTTCTCCAACATGAAATAAACCTACCAATCTCAAGGAAAAATATAAGTTTCCTAAACATATATTTGACCCCTTCATCAACCTCTCAATCCCATGAAAATATCCTTGAACCCACCTTCCCAACATGGAAAGATGTGATGGCAGCTCATGAAGGAAAAAATAAATCATGATTAAGTGGAAAATTTGTTATGGAAGAGACATTTGGAACCATTCAACTCCCGCCCACCCCTCTTAAGGAAGCTATTGAAACCATATTTCGACCCCTTCAAACTAATCAAGTTTCCCCTCCTAATGTTGAGAATTGTATTGCCACCTAGGAATCCCCTTTGTCCAAGCTCACTATTTTTCAAGTGCCTAAGGTTAATATCACTAAGAGGGAGGATGAAATTTAAATATTTATTTGGATTGAAGATGGAGAAGGGTTGAGTGATGGTGAGGAAAAGTCAGGTTGTGAAGACATGAAATAAGATTCTCCTTGTGTTATAAAATATGCATTAGAACAAGTTCTCTTAGACTCTAAGGAAGAAGAAATAGCCTTTTTTGTCTCTCCTTTTCATTATCTATGATATCAATAAGATTATGACCTATGGAAAATATTTTAAAGAATATGTAATGATGTTGAAGCTCTTAAAGAACCTACAAATCCCTTGGAGTTGACCGATCATGATAAGCAAGAAAATGTGGCTCAAAAGAAGGACATGTGGCAGATTTACATGCAAATATTCCAAGAGTATGAAGAGGATGAAAATACCAAGATCTTAGACAAGAAATCTCAATATGAGAGAAATAAAATACATGTTAAATATAAACATCATGGAGAGATCCTAGATCCAAATAGATAAATCTATGATGATTTTATCCCTTTTGAAAATAACTTGGAGCTTGTCTCTACATCCACCTATGCATCCACCTCCAAAACTATTCATGAAGAATGAAATCAGAAAAAAAATTCAAATGGTTATAATACTATGATACTTGAAGAGTTTTAATATATTATGGGAATGTAAAAGGATGATTATATCCTTTAATGAGAGATGAACTTTCAACAAGTTATCCCATACATGGATTTTTAGATTTGTAATGACAAGATGAAGGGATAGAATTTTGAGGCATGATTTGAGGTTCAAGATGACCTTGAATAATTTGATAATGCATGGGAGATGAATCCATTGAATGGTGTACAAAATAAAAGAGCAAAGATGAAGCAAGAGTCATCTAGTATCCCATCTAAAAAGAAACATGTCTGGCATCCTCACTCATCTAGTGAGGAAGGAGACCTAAGCTACTTCCCTTTTGATCTATGAATGGTGGTGTAATCAACAACAATGTAAATATTTATTTCATTTATGTTGTGTTTTTTTTATTAATTTCTAAGTAGCACATGTGTGTTTACTTCAGTCTTTTTTGTGTGTCTCTTTCCTCTATGTGTTTGAGGTAGTCAATGGTTGTCCTTTTGATCAATATTTGAGTTAATGGTCAAGTTATCTTGTTTATTTTAGTCCTTAGATGACTCCATTCCCAATTTAATAATTATAATACTTGTTTGGTTAGTATAATAGGCATAATACCCCTATGAGTTAGTGATTTTTGGACCAAATTTTATCTCTTTAGGTCAAAATTGGGCACCCATATATGAAAGCTTGGCCATTTAAGTCTATACCTTTTGGCTAGGTCTAGTATGTAGAATTCCTTTAAAGGAGGTGTTCCACACAAAACCTATGGAAAAATTACAAGTGTTCATTCTTTTATAGGTTTTATTTTTGAGTTTTTTGTTTAAGTGTTAGGAATTGTTTCAGACATTTTATTTGAAGCTATTTTCTCAAAGGATGTATTTTTTCAAGCTAAGGGTCACAAGTCTTTCAGGAAAATTGTCCACTTCAATTTTTCTGAAGGGCACTTTAATTTTTTTGAAGGGCATCCTGCAATCCTTCTAAAGGTGTGTTTTTAAAATTTTGAAGGTATTTTTCTTAGAGAAAGAGCCTATTTCAAAGCTGAAAGGTACTTTAAAAAAATTGAAGGATATTTTCCTTTTGGAAGGGCATTTTATGAAAACTTGAAGGGATAATTTTAATTTCAAAATGTTTATTTGCAAGAACTCTAAAGGTTTTTTTATAGAAATCTTAAGGGCACTTTTCTCAATAAAAAGGCAAAGGGACCATTTAAATTTTTTCTAAAAGACATTTGAAATAACTCTGAAGGTCTATTTCTCAAAATCCAAAGGGCATTTTCCCTTCCGAAAGGCCACTTAGAAAAAGTCTATAAAATTATTTGCATTCAAAAAGGGATAAGTCTATTTCTTTCAAACATTTCATCTAATACAAGGGGAAACAAAAATATTAAAGAAATTTGGCTAAAGACATTAAGTTCATGGGAAAGTGCCCAATGAAGAAAAGTTTGAGGGAAATAGAAAAGTGTCTAAGTAAAATATCCCAAAGGAATTCATGATGGGTCTATGGATGTCAACATCAGGGTCATGGTCTAGCCATTGGAATTAAAAATCTTGGTGGGAACCTGAGGGAAAATGTTGAGGTGAAAAATGGCAAAATCTAAAGCATCTAGAGCAAATGAAGCAAGCAAAAAATATGTAGGTTGATGGTTCGAGTCATTACTGGTAGCTGACCAAATTAAAGGGCTTCCATGAAATCATAAACACATGTGTCTAGAGGATGGATAAAAATTAGGGAAAGCATTTTTAACTATTGAAATTAATTCCATTTCTCTTGAGTAGTGTTATGTGTTGGCTCTCCTGTTGATATTTTGAAATGCTCATGGATGGTCTTTGATAGAGGCAATTTCATAAAAGATGATAGAAGAGTCATTGTACCATTTTAGAAGAGTCTGCCAAAATTTTATATGGGCATTTATCTCAAGATACATTGATTGTCTTCTTTCCACTCAACCATACATTTAGTGTAACTGTTTCTATTTTCAACCCTGGGCATGTTTTTTGTGAACTTTGAGATTCCCTCTTTTTTGTTCTCAAAAATTCTATAAATTGGGCCCTTTTGTCCATTATATGGATAAATCTACTTGGGTATGGTGAATCCTTACCATAATTTTGTCTTGAATTGATAAATTTAGTTGTTTTTTTACCTCACTCAAGGATTTTCCAAGTGTATGTGATGGTTATTTTATTGTGAAAGTGTATCTTAACTTACCTTCACATGTCAATTTTCCTAGTACCTTTTGAGTTCAAAGACTTCTCTTTGTAGGTCATAAAGAAGTGTCAAATAGAGTTGTAAGTGTAGTGAATAAATTTTCCAATAGTGTGTCTTATAATGCCTATTGTCTGAGTCTTCCTATCCTAAGCCAATTCTAAGAACCTATGTTGAAACATTTATTCAAGAAGAAGGTTGTTATTGGATGTAATATATGTTAGGATTCTATTGGTTCAAATTAAATGTCAAGAGTGTGAGTAGAGTATATATTTGGTGCATCACCTCGAGTATAATAGGTAAAATTTAAATGTTATTCTTAACCCTTTTCATTCCCCAAGTTGTTAGTAATAGGAATATGAGCATAAATGATACATCAAGGGGAGGTAGCCCCTAATCTAGAGATCCACCCCGAAATAGGGATACCCACAGCCTTGGGGTGGTTCCATTTTGTCACTTGAGTGAGGATAATATTTTCACATCTCCTCATTGGTTGCATTTAAGTTACAACAATAATGATCTCAAATATCCTTCTCGGGTCACTTGCAGAATAAACATAAACACATAGTTAACTTTTAATCTCAATAACTTATACTTTACTAATAACTAGACCTTCAAATTCATATTTTTAGATGTGAATTTTAATCCTATACAATTTCACTTTTTACACCATGAGAAAATTATACCTATTTTGAATGTTATATCCAAAATACATAGCACTAGATTTTCCTTTGCAAATTCAAATATTCAATTACAAATGGTCATAGTTAAACCTCAAACAACAATGATCTCAACTCATGTCCTCACTAATCAAATTAAACATGCACCATTGATCTTATATGATATTATCCTAACTTTAACTATGTTAAACGTGTATCACTTTGACCTCTTGAATTTAAAGCACATTGTTAATCTCTATCTATACGATAACCTGCTCATCATTGATCCTTGGAAGAAGCTTGATCTTTATCTCTACTCAACATTAAACATTACACAATTGGAACCATATCTTTGCTTCATGTATTTTTTTATTAATTTTATCCATTGATGTTTCTTGAATCTTAACTTGTGAAAATATGATTATGGGAACCTTTCTTATCTACCTGGAAGGCCAACTTTGCATAGTCATATCTTTTACTTCGCTTACTTGCAAGTTCTCAAATTTGGACTTTATGATATCCTCAAATAGGATAATATAACCATGTATTAATATTATCCTATAAAAATCACATATATGAGATATAAATACATTAAAAATATAACTCAAATTTATTTTACCTCAGAGCCAACTATGTCAAGAATTTACCTAAAAGGCCAACTTTGCACATGCATAACTTCTAACGCACTTCAATTCATGATATAAAATTTAATGTAAATCAAATAGGAATAAAAATAAACAAAACCATATGATAAAATTATATTTAAATGTGAAAAATTGTAATATATGCCTTCATCAAACTCCTTATTCAGCTCTTTCTTACCTCATGCAAATTTGGCTAAGTATGGGAAAACACTGTCAAACTACATGGGAGCCAAACTTTGCACTTACATATCTTTTGATGAAATTTATTGAATGATATAAAATTAATATAAACTAAACTAGGGACTAATTTTATCACAACCATATTACCAAATCCCCCTGACTCATTCAAATGTGGCAATGGTGATGTTAGCAAACTGCCTACTTGGATTTTCTACCACTAGACCCAAAGTGTCTAAATAAAAAAAATGATCAACCAAATTAAATCCAATCACGCAAAAAAGCACTAAAATAATATAAAACCTATGATAGGACCCATTACACATCCTCAAATCACCATACTCATCCTTGAACATCTCTAACCATGCCAAAATTGAAGATCAACCAAGCATCCTTCAAGCATATTAGGATAAGCACATTAGACACTTTATCATTGTCACATAGAATATCAAATAACTTCATCCAATAACTTGGACACCTAAAAAACATCACCATGACATCATTTAAAACTCTCCAACAATCTCCCCTTTTTCATTGATGTCAACAAACATCACATAACAATATACATCTCACAATAGAAATTTTCTTCCCCTTTGACATAATGACAAAGTGGACACCAATTGATCTTGAGGACCTAAAAATACCATAAATAGGAAATGACCACTTAAAAATATGATGCAAACTCCCCCTTACCTTAAGCCTTCCTTTTCTTTCTCTGATAACTTTTTATTGATCCATGCTAACATTCTCTTCAATCAAGCACTACAACCAATGAAGAAATAACATAAAATAACCACTAAAATATGATGAAAATTACCAATAAATATCTGATATGGAATTCCTCTACTATATTTGAGCCATTAAATCACATGATCATCTTCATATCTCCATACACCATGAAGAACCACCACAGATGCTCATAAGCCTTCTCTCTCAAGTCACCTTAGGGACCATAGATAAAACTTTGTGCCACTCACCAAATAGAAATCATGTACTAAAAAAACATAATAAATCATATTGAAACATACATACCTTTCTCTTTTGGAAAAAATAAGCAAAAATCACTCTTCTTCATACTAGGCCTATCTAGCCTCATTGTAGCCCTACCTGGAAATTATAGAGCCCACAATTTTTATTATACACATCTTCAAGACCTAAAATTTCATATTTAGAGAGCTCTAATATTCTCCATCAATCACATCAATTTTAAACAACTAGATCATCCTTTGTAATATACTTCCTTCACAAACCTACCAACTAATTAACCCTCCATATTGACAAAAACTTGAATAACTTGAGAACCACAAAGATTAAGATATCTATGAATCTTGATTTGATAACCAATTTAGTCCATTAAAATTATTAATAATCCTCATATCTTAAATCATAAGTAAAACCACTTTTCTAACATAACCTAAAACCCTAGAATCTTAAAACACATAGAGTTAACAAACCTCCTTCTGGTCAATATCCTTCTCTAAAATTTATTACACACATGGAGACAACCATCACATTCTTCTTTACTAAAATTTGATCCTCCATACCTTTAGGAAATATGACTTCCTATAATCCATTTTTAGGCATGCTTGCCTTTAAGCCATAACTAAGAAAATAGAGAGCACTTAAAAATATTGAACTAGCACAAACATGATAAAAAAGATACAAAACTACCTTGAACACATCACAAGGAAGTGTACATACCTTATTGATCATAAAAATATTATTTATATTACATCAAACTCATTATTCCATTCAGAAACACCCATTTTAACACTGCATAATAGTTCCTTCACAAACCTCTGGAACAAGCTCATGAAATTATTTCTACCCCTTAATAAAACAACTTTTAAGATAAACACAAGTCTCTATTAAGATTGGAAATATAATCTTGATTACACAAAATTTGTTCTCCACAAAAAAATATGTGTCCTAATAATCATATGCAGAGACACCCTACTTCACAATGTCCTAAAATAATGTGAAACTATGAGTTTCCCACAACTCCTCATATTCATTCTCCTTAATGGTCATCTGATACTTATAGTTCTTATTCTTCTTATTAATCTTAAGAGAATAAACATGCTCAACCAACACAAAATTCTCCTTCTCTTGTAATATTTAATTGATAATACATGAAGATAACAAAGATTCATGACATGCCTTTTCATCTAAATAATCCACTTTGTAGTTTATAACCTCATCACTAGGCATAGAAAATTGATGTTATTTGAATGATACATGCTCAAAAATGGTAGGATGTTCACTTGGATCCATACATACCTCAAGACTATCTTTAACCAGCACCTTGGTCTTCTCTTTAAGCTTGGTCTCTTCACTCACAACATGAGGAGACAATGATACCTCTTGGCACTCTTCCACTTTTGTGGTTTTCTCCACCATAGAAAAAAAATTACATAGAACTATAGACTCATCATGACTCACACTTGTCACATTTGGCTTCCATGTTTTAACTTGACTTCTTCATTGCACTCTAGGAGCCTCATTGAAATCATTTTAACTTGATGGTCTTTGTTTCTAGAATCTAGCAATGTGACCTCTCTATTGACACTTGAAGCACACTCCACCTTTTTCAAAAAATGTATCTTGACTTACCTTATTTGGATAGAAATTTTCAATATGTTGAATATCATGACAATTAGTTCATTTTACTCTATTTACACATTTTGACTAATGACCCCCATCATAATTCCATGCAAACTCATTTCTAATAGGTCTCTTGCATTCTCTATCTCTATGGCCAAATTGATTACATGTTAAATAATAACCATTTATACTTGCATACCTCATGGCATTTGGCTATTTTATCTAATTTTTCTTTACTCTACCATCACCTTCATTTGTTGTCTAATGATTTGTATTTAAAGCATGATTGTCCTAGTTCACATTAGTCTTCATACTGTCTTGAGTTACATTATTTTGTTCTTATTCATATTGAAGACTAGTTATATCACTAGCATCATTTTGACCACTTATAATATTGTCTAGATCACATAAACTCTTTTCAAATCTCACAAATGTCTTCACCTTACTATATGTCTTCTCTAAGTCAGCTTTCAAAGACTCATTTTTAGAAATATACCTTAAGCATTCTTCTTATTTGGCTCTTAGACTTACAAACATATATTCCAACCTAGAATTAATAAACATGATAAAACCTTCATGATATCTATAGTCTTCAACCAATCTTGCCTCAAATACACTAAATTTCTCCTCATATTCCTTGTGTTTAGATTTCAACTTCTTATTGATCTTCTTCTAAATCTTCAGTTATTTAAGAGAATTCATAAATAGAGTCTCACAGTCTACCTCATCTTCATCATTATATTAATCACTCCAAGTAGACTCCTTTTTATATGAGAAAATTCCTTCCTCAACCATGAACAAGGATTCATCTTCAATAGGACCATCATTTTCATGATCATACTTTGAGTCACTGTCTTCACTCTCATATGATGAGATACAATCCTCTTTGGGGTAGAGACCCTTCTTATTTTTTAAGGACTTCTTCTTGTTGATATAATTTATGAATCCTTTCTTCGTATATGTCTTCTTATCTTCATCTTGGACATCATCATGCTCTTAATCACCACTCTTCTCATGATTATGAGGGAACTTATGAGCAAAATATCCTAGCTCTCCACAATTAAAACATTTGAAGGGTAGTTTACCCTTATACTTTCCTAATCCTGTGTTCAATTTCCTAATAATTAAAGCGATTAGCTCATCCTCATCAATGTCAGATATGTCATCCTCTTTGGGTTTCTTAACTTAGAACTTCTTCTTAGGCTTCATCTCTTTATTGAATGTTAATTCCTTCTTTGGTGGTATATCATCATTTACTCTCATATTATTGATCCATATTCAATTGAGTAAGATCATGATGTTTTTCTATAACAGACACTTTTAGATCAAACTTAAGGGATAGAGACCTTAATACCTTTTGGACTATAGTAGACTCTTCAATATTATCTATAATAACTCTGATGATGTTCATAATCTCATCAACTCTCCATAGAAAGGATGCCACAAAATCTTCTTCCTTCATCTTGAGAATTTCAAATTATCTTATGTGAGTCTACAACTTAGTAATATTGACCTTTGAATCTCCTTCATAAATGATCTAAATTTTTCCCATATCTCTTTATAAGATTTACAATGGATTAATTTGGTTAACTCAATCTCTATAAGCCCATAAGTGATGGCATTCATTTCCTTAAAATTATTCTCAAATAGTGTCTTGTCTACAACTTTAGATGAAGGAATAGTAAGATCAATATAACCATCCAAAATAGATTTCCATACATCAAACCCTAAGGACATAATGTATGTCCTCATCCTTGCAGTCAAAAAATAATAATTGTATCCATTGAACATTGATGATTTCTTAGTAGATAAACCTCCTTGATGACTACCCATATTGTATCTTGGATCACCTTCAAGATGTCAAGCCTTAACCAAAGAACCTGATTCGATAATAATTGTTATAATTATAATAAAAAAGAGGGGGTGGGTGAATTAGTTATACCAAATTATCCAACTTAAATTTTGATCCTTAAAAACATTTAATTAGTTACCATAAGAATTCGTGAAGCATATAAATCATTCATATCAATCGATAATAGAGATAAAGCAAGATCAATCATATAACATATGACATGTGTGTGAAACCCTCTTGGGGGAGAAAACCCACTAGAACCTATCCTATAAAAATATCTAATTTAGACCAATTATAATTGATCAAGGAACTACCATCCCTACTTAGTGAGATTACAATCCCATAAGGTGCTATAACACCTATCTAGCTGAGTTGCAACAACTAGACCTATAACAAGTTTCACATTACAAGTAGGCTAAAACACCCTATATGTTTAGATACCATAACAACACCTATGTAAAAATCTACCTATGAATTGATGTCTTCAACACTTGATGATGGACCTCTAAATATCACTCTTCACCTTCACTTATACTCAATCTACAAGATCACTATTTTTCCAATAGAACTATGACATATAAGTCACACAAACAATCCTCAATCTGATATACTCATCAACTCACCTACTAGGAAATCTACCTATCCTTCACTCCAAATTTCACACACAAGTCTCTCTAAAATATTTCCCAAGTCTAAACATAACCACATTTGGTTTCACCATTTATAGAGCAAACATGATTATCAACATCTTACTCGGCCATTAAGCATTACTTAAACCTTAAGGCATTTATAATATGAATACATATCTCAACAAAATATTCATAGGTTAGCTATAGAATCTATGGGTTACCCTGAAGCACTTATACCTTTCAATTAGGCCCTTGTATCTCTTATAGGTCTCATGGAGGCCTATTCACCCATTTAGATATTTAAGGAACAAAATAAGAACATGGAAATTATTTAAATTGCATATGTACACTCCACATGACCCTTTGACACTCTCAAATGATCATAATCAGTTCTAATAACCTCTACATATGATCAAACAACTCAAACACTGACTTGGTGCATAAGAGCATCATGAATGAATAGATAGTCAACTTCTTAATATTTGTTCATACTATATATAAATGGTCAAACCTTCATAATTCATAAATATGGTCTTAATGGAGCCTAAAACACTCCCAAATAGCTATTTTAACATGAGACATTTAAATACCATCAAAACAAGCTCAAATATCCTTCTCGAGTCACTTGTAGAATAAGCACGAACACATAGTCAACTTTGAATATTAATAAATTCGATGTTTCTAACCATTAGACCTTGAAATTAATATTTTCAAATGTGTTTTTGAATCCTCTAAAATTTCACTTTTTATACCATGAGAAAATTTTACCTATATTGAAAGATATATCCAAAATACAGAGCATTGGTTTTTCATTTGCAAATTCAAATATTCAAATGCAAATGGTCATAGTTAAACCTTAAACACCACACTCATAACTCATGTCTTTACTAAATAGATTAAACATGCACCATCAATATTATCAAATATTTTCTTACCTTTAACTATTTTAGATAACTATCACTTTGACCTCTTGACTTTAAATAACATTGTTGATCTTAATTTGTACAATCATGCATTCACCGTGTTGACAATTTTACCCCATAGGTCAAATTGTCACCCCTACCATTCAAAACTTTGCATATCATGCTAGTTTGTTTTGTGAGTTATTTATTGGTCTTGAAAAGTCCTTGAAATAATCCATGATTAATAGGCCTTTTTGAGGCATTCACTTTGGTTTTCAGAGGATTTTTGTGAGAAAAGCATCATGGCGGCTTCTTTGGATTCTTCAAAAAAGGTCCATCTTTAAGAAACCTTTTCAAAAGGAATTCTTTTGAAAAAATGTTATTTTCAAAAAATCTAAAGGATATCTTTTTGAAGGGATTTTGTTTTGGACATTTTATCCAAAATAACTTTTTCAAAAGGCACTTCTCTTGGAAGAAGAGCATTTCCAAAGTTTTGAAGGGTTCTTTTCAAAAGTTCTGAAAGACAATTTCAATTTCTTTTATGGTCCATTTAAAGAATTTTGAAGGGTATTTTCAAAGGGAAAGGTGATTTTTGAGAATTTTTTAGGGTCCTTTTCAATTTTTTTGAAGGGTCCATTTCAATTTTTCCAAAGGGTCCATTTTAATTATTTTGAAAGACCATTTCAAAAGTTTTGAAGGGTCATTTCAAGAAATCCAAAGGTACTTTCCTTTTGGGAAGATAGTTTTCAAAGAGGTCAAAGGGTTATTTTTAGAAATAAAAGTTACATTTCAAATTTTCCAAAATGTCATTTTCATAAGTCTAAAGGGGTATTCAAGGTTTCTGAAGGGCATTTCTTAAACCTCTGAGAGGTAATTTCCTTTTGGGAAGGTCCAATTCAAGGTTTTTGAAGGGTGGACAAATTTTCTAAAAGAAAAGACCATTTTCAACATGTTGAAAGAATTATTTTGGGAGAAAAGTCCAAAATAATTATTTTTGGGAAATAAGGCTAAAGAAAAGGAATGATTTATTTTAGAGAAATAAGTCCTTGGAAATACTTTACAAAAGAAAATTCCCAAAAAAAATCCTTCAAAGGAATAAGCCATCGACAAATAGCCTGAAGGAATACATGCAGAAACAAAAGGACACAAAGAAATAGCCTAAAGGAATACATGCCAAAAGAAAAGTCTCGAAGACCAATTCCCATGGAATAGTGACCAATTGAAGATCTTGAGAGAAAAATACTAAGGAATTTTAAAGACCTAACATGGAGCTTCAATGCTACATATCTGATTTTAACATGGAATTTCATGCATGCCTTAGTTTTTAAATCCCCTTATCATGCAAGTGGAGGCCATTTGGAGTTGATTGGTCTTGAGTTTGAGTTGAATTTTGTCAAATCATCACATATATTCTAATTTATCTTGTTAATTTAAGGATTTAAATACTTCCAACTTGTTCAAACTAAATTTCTTCACCTAAGGATTGGCATAACATCTTCTCATATAGGATGGAGTTACTTAGAGTTGACTAGATAAGGCTTATCATGCATCTTCCTTGATTTCCATGTAAAGGATTTTTTTTTTCAACCCAACTTCCAAACATATCAAGTGGAGTTTCTCTTTGAATATTTGATATAGATTTCATGCATGTAGAAAATTATTACAAGATGGACCCACCATCTTTTTCCAATGCCAAAGGGATTTTTCATGCAAGACATAAGATAAAATGATATTATTTGAAGGCTTGTTTATCTTTTAATAGCTCAAGTAGGACTTGTGTGATGTGAGAGTTGATCTCGTCTTTTATTTTCAACACTAATTTCTTATCTTTGGTATGATTTTACTATATAAGTTAGATTTTTAGCCATTTTAAAGATCCCTCTCTTGATAAGACCATACTCTATCAAGATTGAGTTTTGTAACCTTTTCAAATAAATAGAATGAATAATTTTAGATTCTATGGGAGATAGTATAGTGTATTTATGTCAATGATTTGCATATGTGATAGAATTTTCTTACTTGTCAAGTCCTAATTCTTACCTAGTTACTAGTTGATCAGATTATATAGGTCATGTTATGTGTTTGATGTATTTTGGCTAAAGTTACAGTAGATGTAAGTGGCTAGTTAGTGCCATGAATCAAGCCTATTTCATTATCTCCCTTAAGGACTGATCACTAGATAAAAACTTCTCATGAAATACTGATGTATACATGTCAATTGGAGTTGAAGTTTTAGTCTTTTCTTATCTAATCAGTGTTTTAAAAGCTCAAATTAAGTGGATGAACCAAAATATAAGTGTATCACCATCATTAGATAGGATTTTCCTTCAATTTTATTTCTTACCTTTTCCCTCTTCCCTTTTCCATGGTAGTTTTTAGCATGAAGTAAAGATCCTAATTGATACACCAAAGGGAGGTATCCCTTAGAATCTAGAGATTCAATCCATAGAATAGGCCACCCATAGCCTAGGATTGTTTCCATGTTTCAGTAGACTGTGAAGGCCTGAAACTACCTTCACAAGGGTACAATTCTAATTGACAATAGTTTTTGGCATGACCCATGGGACACATACTCCTTGGCATAGCCAAAGTTTGGAGCTAAGAAGAACCATTTCTAGTAGAGGAAAATATATATTTTCATCACAAGCTAAAGATTCTTTAGATTGTATCATTCATAGCATCATTCAAGAAATTATTTCATGCCAAGGTTACTACAAGGTTAGCTATCAAAGGTATTAATTTTTAATTTGTTGATTTGTCTTCTTCATCTTATAAAAAATCAAGGTTTATTAGGACAAATCCATATCCACAAAAATGATATTTGTCTCCTATTTATCCTACTAATCTAATCACTACAACCCCCACTATCCAAATGGCTATCAAAAACTAGGTGTTTTTTTCCATTCAATAGTGGTATCCTACTAAATTTATCCCAATTTTATGAAATTTTGGTGTCTACCCTTAATATCATCCCATTATTCTCAAGATAAAATCAAACAACCCCTATTGACCATATACAAGATGTAGCTAATATTTGTTCAGTCCATAATGTTGTTGAGGATAATGTTGCTATTAGATTACTTGATACTTCCTTCAAATTAAAAGCATTGTAGTGGTATAGAAACTCACCACTCAACTCCATTTCTACCTAGGATAAATTGGGTATACCCTTAGTCAAGCAATTTGAAGATAAATCTAATCACCTCACTTTGGTTGAATAATTAACTACCATAATGAGAGCTCCTCATGAGTTCATGTATAATTTTAATCTTAGATTATAAAATACATGGACTAGGATAACTATGTTTATTAGGCCATCCCAAAAATATGCATTCTTGTACTATTTGAAATCCTTTAACTCTAACATTAGTGTGATGATATAGTCAATGGGTGGTATTACCATACTAGATGCTTGTGAGGTTGTAATAAGGGTAGAGAATAGTTTGATACAAGATGGTAGTATTTCTCTAAGGCCTCCAATTCCTATATTCCTATAATTTAATTCTATACCAGTCCCCCAAGTTTCTCAAATTCCTCAAAATCCATCCTTAACTCCTATTCCATCACCTCAATCTCAAATTATAGCCCCTATTAGTCAAGCTAGTGACATAGGAGAGTTGAAAGGCTTGTTCCAATCCTTTGGTAATGAAATAGTGATATTTTAAGAGACAATAATATCAAGTTAATATGCCCTATCATAAACAAAATTAGACCACCTATCATCCCTTTAAAGATATAAAGCCTCCTTATCAAGGTTTTGGAGATAATAAACCACTTTATCAAACACAAGGAGCCATAAATCCAGCTAAGCCATATGTTTCCCTTAATCCTATTGCTCTTTCCACTTCAAATTCCATTGTTTCCAACCCACCTCAAAATAACTTTATGCGAGATTCAGGTTGGTAGTCCTCAAATCTCAATGATGCTCAAAACCAAGCCTTGGTATCACAAAACATCACTATGCCACAAATGATACAAGAAGAGTTTTCTTTTTAAGGAGGTTAGTACCAAATACAAGTTTGGAATCACAAGGAAAGACTTGACAAGTTCAATGGTAGCTTGATTCCATTAATGTAAATTGGTAAGTGGATGATCTTGTTGTTTTTACACAAGGTGTTGAAACTAACTATACAAGTGGTCAAGCTGCAGCTGTAACTAGAGCTAAAATAAGAGCCATTGATGAGGCTCAAGAGGTTAAAAATGCTTAAATTACTCCTAATTTTGTTTCTAAGAGTAAAAAATAATAATTTTATACCCCTACAACTCAAAAAAATCAAAATATAGAGGTTAGTAAAGTTCATCAAATACTTTTAGTTCTTGAGTAGCTAGTGCTTCAAAAAGTATAACCAAAGTTTTCTGGATCTTAGTTCAGTATAGTGGATCATATGAAGAATTATAATACCAATTTTATCATTTAGGATTCTCTTTCCATCCCAGGACAAAAAGATATGCTCATCTAAAATCTTTTAGCTCTCAAATTATCTCCAAAACTAGTTGAGAAAAAAGGTGTTGTCTTAACTAATTGTTGATGTAGGAAATTGCACCCTTTGGTAGGAAGTCAAACTCCTACCTTCTCCTCACAACATGGAAACTCCCCTCTCACTTGTGGGAATGTCGAAGCTAGAGGGGAGAGTCTCTAGAAAAGGGCTATCTCCCTTTGATGCATCATGTTTGTTTCAGCAAGTGCTAATACAGGCATATATATAGGTATATAAACTGGGGGGATGAAAAGGGAGGAAGATGTAGGAAAACAAACTACTCTAAGGTGGTGATACACCAAAATGAAATGACCTTCTCACATCCACTCTCAAAATTAGACAAATACATTCATATGCTTCACACTTGGCAAAAGAACCAGTCTACAAACTTGACATGGAGGTTTAAATGAAAATATAGAAAAATAGAGGTTCACTAAAGGTGCTATGAGAGGCACTCTGTAAATAATCCCTTCTATTTTTTCACTGCAAATAGAACTCTCCTCCTTTTACCTGTAGAGATGGCACCTTATAGATAACTGGTGTGTTGATGTTGAACCTATGAGAGCATCCAAAGATAATGACTAAACATAAATTAACACTCAGGACATACACATAATCTCTATCCAAGTAGAGGTAAAAACTATGTTTATAGATTTAGGTAGAAATTTTAGTAGGGCTGCGCCTTGTAAAATTGTGGAAGATTCCTTTACAAATGACAAGTTCGCAATATATATGGAAAAGCAAGAAAGCTCATTTGGTGCTCCTTATTTACAAGTGGCAATCGCATCCCTTCATTCGGAAGAACAAGTCGCTCAAAACATTAATGATCCATGTGCTTTATCTGCTTGAAATCTACCCTTTCAAGGTCAATACACGGTTTGTCCACTCATTAAATGTAGAATGGAGAAAACTAGTTGCTTTATTAGATATTTGCATCCTCTCATGGTTAATTAATAGGAACTATTTCACCTACTAGAGTCACTTCTCAAATTGGTGCCACTTGGACTAACTACTTGCTCATTTCATGCCTATCTCCTTGTCTTTTCTTGATTTTGTCTCTATCTGGCTCCATTTGGCCCTTAGGGCAAACATTTTGGTGGGTCGTTGCATTCTGGCCCCCTCTTCTTCATGGTTAGCTCTTTCTCAGTTGAAAACAAACAGTCATTTCATTTCATGAAATTTGATGTCCATGCGACCATCATTGGTTTGAAAACCAATGGCTAACTTGTTCTATTAAACTTGATGTCCTCTGGGACATCATCGGGTCCTTTGCTAGCTTTGGACCTTCTTTATTTCTCTCCAGGCATCTTTTCTTTGTTATTTTCCTTTTGGCACCTTCCCAAAGGGAAGGTGACCCTTCATCCTTCAAAATGTTCCTTTTATCCTTTGGCCAGAAGTTCCCCACAAGGGCACCTACCCTTTGGAGTCCTTTGGCGGGTCTCTATTTGCCTTGGACCTTTCCCTGGGTACCCGCAGACAATTTTCCCAGGTCGCTTTGACTATGTGTATTTTTCACAGACTTTTATCTGTGGGAATTTTCCTATAGACAAAAAGTCTGTGGAAATTCCTCCCAGCCCTTTGCTTTTGCTTTAAGCTCTGCCCATATTCCTTCAGAATTTTTATCCAAAGGAATTCCTTTAGACAAAAAGTCCAAAGGAATTCAGGATTCAATCAAATTTGAATAAAATTAAACTCTAAACTTTGAACTTTAAACTTTGAACTAAACCTACCTGATCCTTTACTTGAAGTGCCTACCCTCTACTAGGGCATTTTGAATTTGAAGACTCCCCTTCGGCCAATGGCATACCCTTAAACCAAGCCTATTGAACCAAAAGTGGTTCAACGGTTCAAGGGTTCAATCATGTGCACCGATGGACAAGTGAACCAAGGCCAAAGACTTCTAGTGTTGAACCAAGGCTGTTGAACCTTTACCTTTGAACCAAGCCCATTGAACCTTTCCCTTTGAACCAAGCCCATTGAACCTTTAAGGTTCAATAGTTCAATGGTTCAATGCTTGGTGAATCGAGATGTTGAACTTGAAGATGAACCCTTGAACCAAAAGGTCGTTGAACCAATTGAACCAGGGCATGAACCAAATTCATGGACTTGAAGATTGATGAACAAAATGCTGAAGGAATCATGACATGAACATGTGTGACCTGAAAATGACTGGCATTAATAGCAAATGAGGAAGGAGACCAAAATTTTGCTTGTGGGAAAAATTGGTCAAAAAATTGGTGACTCCTAGGGGAAGCATGCCTATTATGCTTAAAGACTAATTACTTTGCAAATCCATTGGGTACAGAGTCAAATGTAGCTCAAATAACCAGCAATAGCTCTGATAAAACTTAGAACCAGTCACGTAGATCTATCTCCAAGGAAAAGAAAGCACACACAAGACTAACAAAACTACTACTTGTGCAACAACACTTAGGGAAAATAGGAAAGAAAATAAGGAAAAATATATACAACTGAATGGAGACACATTAGAAATGATTCATATATATCCCATTAACTTGGATATGTAGTTATTCACCATCCAACCTAGAGATTTGGAATGCATTATGCTACTTGCACTGAGTAATTATGTAAGGACCACTCCAAAGGGCATCAAATTTTGCATGTTTTCTAGGCTTGGCTCAGCCTTTGTCCCATTTCAGGACAATGTCTCCTTTAGAGAAATATTTTGATGAATATTTCTTGTCAAAGTGTCTTTTTACTTGTTGGTGACTGGTCATAGAAGCCATAACCCAGTCCCTTACCTCTTGGAGCTCCATTAGCTCACACAGCTTGACCTCCATGCTACTTCATTCTTCTAATTGTAGCTAGTGAGTGAGGTCCAGTGCTAGCAATTCAAGTGAGATGGGAAGTCTAGCTTCCCTTCCATATACGAGCATATATGGAGAGTTTCTAATTGCTCTCTTCAAAGTGATTCGATCAGCCCATAGAGTTGTCTTTAGCTTGACATGCCAAGTCCTCTAATTTTCTTCCATGGTCCTCTTTATGATTCTGATCAAATTTTTGTTGGTGGACTCAGCCAGCCCATTCCCCTATGGGTAATAATTTGATGAATTACTAAGGTATATACCATACCTTAATGTCCATTCACTTGTTTTGGTCCCCAAAAAAGCCAAAGAGTTATCTGAGATTATGGTGGCTGGGACCCCAAATCTTGTTACCAAGTCCTCATAAAACTCTAGGACTGCGCTTTTATTTGCCTCTTTCAGAGCAACAGCCTCCACCCACCTTATGAAATAGTCTGTAGTAGTCAAGACCCACTTATGTCCAGCACTAGAGGGAGGATTGATCATCCGTATGAAATCCAGGCCCCATTACATGAATGGTTGTTCCACCTGAATGGGTTGTAGAGGCATGGCAGCCGACCGTTGTTTTCTATTGAAAAGTGCACACTTCTGGCACTTTCTTGCCTAGGCATGGGTGTCTTTGAAAAGAGTAGGCCATACATAGCTAGATCTCATTATCCTTGCCACAGTAGCTCTAGGAATGAAATGACCACCTGCTAGCCCATCATGGAACTCAGCTAGTACCTTATCTGCCTGGTTTGGGTCAATACACCTTAGAAGGACCCTAGAGAGATCCTTCCTAAACAAAACTTCATCAACCAAGACATAAGGGAGAGACTAGAGTTTAAAATACCTCCTGCTAGTCTTATCAAGACCCTGTGGGCACTCACCAGTGAGAAGGAAATGCTTCAAGCCCATCGTCTAATCCTTTATGATAGCTAGTTCTTCTATAGTGGCTACATCATGAATTAACAAGTTGTCTTCCCTTTTTTTCTTGAAGTCTACAACCAGCTATTCATACAGGCCTCTTTCCCTCACTAGCTTAGTGATCTTGATGTCTACGTCATACTCCATCACTTTCGTGATCCACCCAACCCTTTTCTCATTTAAGTCTCGATTGGTCAAGAAATCTTTGACACCAAGATGTAGGACCATGAGGTGAATCCTATTGTTAGACAACATATGCATGAATTTCTTTAGGCTCTGTACTACTACCAGGACTTGTTTTTCTACATACATGTACCTAACTTCAAAGTCCCCTAACCCTTGGCTGAAAAATGCAAGCGGCTACTTGAGGTCATCACCATTTGCTTGGGTAAGCATGGTAGATATCACCTCTTCATTACTAAAAGTGTAGAGGTTGAAGTCTTTGTTGAAGTCAGGGCTGATCAAAGTAGGAGCCTAGGTTATAGCCTGCTTGATGGCTTTAAAGCTATCTTTTCTTTGTGTTGTCCACTTGAACTCCTCACCTTTCCTTAGCATAGAGGTCAGGGGCTTGACTATCTCAGTAAAATTTGGAATGAACCTCCGAATGAAATTTATCCTGCCAAAGAAACTCTGTAGGCCTTTCTTGTGCTTTGGTAGTGACATCTCCAGGATAGAGCGAACTCTCTCGGGGTCAATGGATAAGCCTTCCTTAGACACGATGTGGCCAAGGAGTTTCCCCTCATGAACAACAAACATGTATTTCTTTAGATTAAGAGAGATGCCAAATTCCCTGCACCTTTCAAAAATTTACCTGAGGAGTTTTATGTGTTGGTTCACTTCCTTAGAGAATATTGTCACATCATCAAGGTATACCAACACATTGTTGTTTATCAAGCCTCCAAAAGTCATGTCCATGGCTCATTGAAAGGTAGCACTAGCATTAGATAGCCTGAATGGCATCTTCTTATAGGCAAATGTTCCCCATTTAGTGGTGAAGGCTGTTTTGTGTTGGTCACAACCTTGCACTAGAATCTGATTATACCCTAAATAACCATCTAGGAGGGAGAAACGCTCACTACCTATTACCTTCTAAAATATTCACTCCATGCTTGGGAGGGGATAATGTTCCTTTAAAGAGACTTTATTAAGGTCTCTAAAATTGACACATAGCCTGATCTCCCCATTTTTATTTCTAATAGGAACAAGGTTGGCTAGCTAGGAGGAATGTTTGATTGGAAATATAATTCCAGACTCGATCAATTTGGCCAATTCCCTTTGCATTAGGGGCTTAATTCTTGGATTGACAAGCCTCTACTTCTGTGTGATTGGCCTAGTACCTTCTTCTAATTTGATGGTGTGCTGGGTGATTCTTGGGTTGAAGCCCTTTAAGTCATTATAATCCCAAGCAAAGACATCAAAGAACTCCTGACACAACACAATGAAAGCTTGCCTTTCTTAAATCATGCAGACCTTTCCAAGTGTAATCAGCTTATCCTTGAGGATCTCAACCATTTTTAAATTCTCCTCTTTGGTCATGATGCATGCCTTGTCATTTCTCAATTGGTCATCTCCATTGAAGATGCTTTCAAGCATGACCAGACCTTTAGGGAGCTTATTGTTCTTCAACTAAACAATTTGATTGCCATATTACTGCTACAAGTTTGCTTGGTTGTGTGTTGTGAACTCAGCTTCTTCTTGTAGGAAGAAAGCTATTTTTTGATCACTTTTAAAAACTTGCCAATTTGCAATGTTGTCCAGGATAGAGGGCCGAACTACCACTTTCAAGTGGCGCAAGCCACAATCTCGGCTTATCTCCCTTGAAACATCAAACTGAGCACCAATTGCTGCCAGCCTGTCTACTTGTTTATTCTATTCTCTCAAAATGGAGGTGATGTTGAAAGCAAGGAAATATTCAACCAAGTCCCAGACCCTATGCTTGTAAGACTTCAACAAGGAATTCTTGGTTATATTCTAGTTTTTTACCTGATTTACAATCAGCTCATTGTCTCCCAAAACTTACAACTCCCTGATCCCTCTTTTTCTTACCCATTCTAGCCCATGGATAAGGGACTCATATTCTATAACATTACTTGTGCAAGAAAATTGGAAATGAAAAGATGAAAAGTACCTATCCTTTGAAGGGGAGACCAGCATCACCCCACCACCAGCGCCCAACTTACTTTTGGAACTGTCAAAATACAGCTGCCATAGACCAAGATCATCATGGATGGCCTTCATTAAATTGGGCATGAAGGTGCCCTCTTCATGCATATAATAGACTCCAAGTTCTACCTCCTCAATGAACTTGTAAGGATCATGTTCAAAGTTATCATTTCCCCACTCATCCAAGAGTAAGTCTATAACTCCTTTAAGAGCAGAGGATGGAGACTGATCTGTCTGGGATTCTTCTGGGTTGATAATGGTGTAACTAAATTTTGCTACCCTAGGTGAATATGGTTATATATAATCCTTATAGAGTGGCTTAGAATCAATTTTTACCTTGGTCCCATACTTGGTTCTAAAAACTAGATATGACCAATTCACTGCAAGATAGCCACCTATCTTTGATGTGAAGTCCCTAGACAAGCAAATTGCGAAATAAGGAGGAACATCTACTACCACTATATCATGGGGAATTGAGAAGGTTGGGCAAGCATGTAATGTCAATCTCAAACCCTTCAAAATTCCAACTATTTTTTTAGGCATCCCATCTAGCTATAGGACTCCTTTGTTCATCTCTTCATATTTCAGTCCCATCTTGTCAGCTACGCACTTGGGCATCACTGAGGTGCTGGCCCCACTGTCAATTATGTAGTTATGTACCAAGAAATCTCCAATGACCAAGGATACATATAAAGGGGGAATTTTCTCTTCTTTTTTTACCTGACCTGAAGTGGAAGGCTGTCCATTTGTCATCAAGACATTATCAGTGTTTATTGGGACAGCTTATCGATCCAGCTCATGCAATTCCTTCTTCAATACATCCTTTTGTCTTAGAAGAGATAAATAATCCCATAGAGAGATGTTCATATGAAACTTCTTCATCTAGTCCACTATATTTATCTAGGGACTGTCTCCCTTCAAGCTTTCTTTGGGGCTGATTCCAACCTGAGCTGCAGGCTGAGGGGCTGAAGATGCAAACGACTATTTAAAATTTGGGGCCTTTTGATTTGATTGTAATGGAGAAGGTGCTGCTATCACTTTATTGGTAGCCTAGGATTCTCCCACTACTCTTCTCTTAAACCTTGTGTTGGCTACAACACAGTCAGCCTGATGGTCTGCAGTGCCCACATAATTCACTGAATAGAATTCCCCTTCTAGATGATTCATGAGGGTAGAATCAGGCTGGGCCTGATTGCTACTTGTGTTGGGTTGAGTTGGAGCCTCAAAAATATAGGAATGAGAAGATGCCTGATTATCTAAATTCTAAAAATAATTCATCATCTCATTTGTGTAAATAGCCTATTCTTGACCATATCCCATGGTCGAACAACTTGGCTGCTCCTGTACTAGATTATTCTAAATTGGCACCATGACTTTAGATGATGAAGGGGGGCCTGAGTTGTAATTTTGAAATGGTTTGGTTTGAGTGAGCCAACCCTTTCCTTGATTATAGTTTTGAAAATGGGGTCTAGGGGCTTGACCATAATGCTAATATCCCTAATTTGGTCTATTGCTTTGAGCTTGCTACCTTTTAAAGGCTACAAGTTTGTTTGACATGTTCTATAATAGACTCTTAACCTCATGGAGTTCATTAGATAGAACAGTAGCTAGTTTCTCAATGGTAGGTAGGGGATAAATTATAGGAGCAATGATTTGAATTGGGGGCATCATTTCTAGGAAAAGTGACATGTGAGGCCTAGGGGTGATTTTCCTAGCTTGGACTAAGCAGTTTTCAGCTGCTATGGCTATGTCATAAGTAGTTGGCAGTATATGCCCTCCCATAGATTGGATCATCATAGCAATATCACTATTTAATGCTCTTAGATAATATAAGAAATCATATCTAGGAGTTGGCCTTACTAGGATGGGAATTCTATCCCAAGTCTTTTGAAACCATGTGTTGAAGTCCTGCATGTACTCATGTGGAACTCTCTGTATGGTTGTTAGCTACTCAGCAAGTGAGAGGCCATCAATTTTTTCCCCAAAACAATCTATCAAATGAGTCCCCAATTCATTCCAATAATATATTGAATTTATAGGCAAAGTGCCATACCAATAAAGAGCCTTGCCTTTGAGAGACAGTGCCAACAATCTGATGGCGATGTTTTCCTCTATTACATTATGAATATTGTAGAGATTAGCAATATTCTTAATATGCTCAATGACTATAATGGATCCCTCTCCATTGAAAGAAGGCACATTTTTTAGAGTTGTTCCTGGAATTGGATCGTAACGTGGGATATTCAAAGGGATCTCTCCATGAAAAGCCACAAAAGGCAATGCCATAGCTAGGACAGGTTGTAAGTAGGGTTCTGTTGTGACTGTGTCCCTTATAACAGGTCTAGGAGGATTGTTTGTTGGATAAGGATGGGTCCTCTCAAATCATAGTCTTTTAGCAGAGTTTAAAGGTAATTCAATGAAATCAAAAGGAACCCCTCTTGAATCAGACCTTGTGGTGACTTTAGGCATAAAAAGTTAAGAAACTGGTCTTAATTTGAAAACTAAAGCTCTTACAAGTGGAGTCGCCAGATGTTAGAAAACTTTGAATTTTCTGTGATAGGACCAGCATCAATCCTAAAACCTTACTGAGTTATCAAACTAAGTGTCCCACTAGGTGTGCCAAAACTATTGACACAAGAAATTGCACCCTTTGGCAGGAAGTCAAACTCTTGCCTTCTCCTCACAACATGGAAACTCCCCTCTCACCTATGGGACTGGTGAAGCTAGAGGGGAGAGTCTCTACATAAGGGCTAGCTCCCTTTGATGCATCATGTTTTTTTAGCAAGTGCTAATACAGGCATATATATATAGGTATATAAACTGGGGGGATGAAAAGGGAGGAAGATGTAGGAAAAAAAACTACTCTAAGGAGGTGATACACCAAAATGAAATGACCTTCTCACATCCACTCTCAAAATCAGAAAAATACATTCATATGCTTCACACTTGGTAAAAAAACCAGTCTGCAAACTTGATAGGGAGGTTTAAATGAAAATATAGAAAACTAGAGGTTCACCAAAGGTGCTGTGAGAGGCACTCTGTAAATAATCCCTTCTATTTCTGCATGCCAAATAGAACTCTCCTCCTTTTAGCTACAGAGATGGCACCTTGTAGATAACTGGTGTGTTGATGTTAAACTTGTGAGAGCATCAAAAGACAATTACTAAACACAAATTAACACTCAGTACATACACAAAATCTCTATCCAAGAAGAGGTAAAAACTGTATTTATAGATTCAGGTAGAAATTTTAGCAGGGCTATACCTTGTAAAATTGTGGAAGATCCCTTTACAAATGACAAGTTCACAATATATATGGAAAAACAAGAAGGCTCATTTGGTGCTCCTTGTTTACAATTGGCAATCACATCCCTTCATTGGGAAGAACAAGTCACTCAAAACAGTAATGAGCCGTGTGCTTTGTCTTCTCAAAATATACCCTTTCAAGGTCAATACATGGTTTTTCCACTCATTAAATGTAGAATGGAGAGAGCCGGTTGCTTTACTAGTTGTTTGCATCTTCTCATGATCAATTCATAGGAACTGTTTCACCTGCTAGAGTCACTTCTCAAATTAGCACCACTTGGACTAACTACTTGCTCATTTCATGCCTGTCTCCTTATCTTTTCTTGATTTTGTCTCTATCTAGCTCCATTTGGCCCTTGGGGCAGACATTCTGGTAGGTTGCTACATTCTGGCCCATTCTTCTCCATGGTTAGCTCTTTCTCAGTTGAAAACAAATGGTCATTTCATTTCATGAAAGTTGACATCCACGCAGCCGTCATTGGTTTGAAAACCAATGGCCAACTTGTTCTATTAAACTTGACATCCTCTAGGATGTCATCAGGTCCTTTGCTGGCTTCGAGCCTTCTTTATTTCTCCATGAGCATCTTTTCTTTGTTATTTTCCTTTCAGCACCTTCCTGAAGGGAAGGTGACCCTTCATCCTTTGAAATGTTCCTTTTTTCCTTTGGCTAAAATTTCCCCATAAGGGCACCTACCCTTCGGGGTCTTTCGACAGGTCTTTGTTTGCCTTGGACCTTTCCCTAGGTACCCACGGACAATTTTCTCGGGTCGCTTCAACTATGTGTATTTTCCATGGACTTTTGTCTGTGGGCATTTTCTCGCATACGAAAAGTCTATGGAAATTCCTCCCAGCCCTTTGCTTTTGCTTTAAGCTCCGCCTAAATTCCTTCAAACTTTTTGTCTAAAGGAATTCCTTTAGACAAAAAGTCTGAAGGAATTTGGGATTCAATCAAATTTAAACAAAATTAAACTCTAAAATTTAAACTTTAAACTTTGAACTGAACCTTCCTGATCCTTTTCTTGAAGTGCTTGCCCTTTGCTAGGGCATTTTGAATTTGAATACTCCCCTTCGGCCAAGCGCATACCCTTAAACCTAGCCCATTGAACCAAAAGTGGTTCAACGGTTCAAGGGTTCAATCATGTGTGCCGATGGACAAGTGAAACAAGGTTGAAGACTTCTAGTATTGAACCAAGCCCATTGAAACTTTCCCTTTGAACCAAGCCCATTAAACCTTTAAGGTTCAACAGTTCAATGGTTCAATACTTGGTGAATCGAGATGTTGAACTTGAAGATGAACCCTTGAACCAAAAGGTCATTGAACCACTTAAACCAGGGCATGAACCAAATTCATGGACTTGAAGATGGATGAACAAAATTCTGAAAGAATCATGACATGAACCTGTGCGACCTGAAAATGACTGGCATTAATAGCAAAGGAAGAAGGAGACCAAAATTTTGCCTGTGGGAAAAATTGGTCAACACTAATTCAGATCAGCCAATTAAGCAACAAGTATATCAAGTAAATAATATGGTAAATATGGATTAAAATGATGTAAAATAAAATAAAATTACTCATTTATACCTTTATTTGATAGTGGATGATACTTTGGTTCATAATTATATGGTAGATAGTAGAGCTAGTAGTATTGTCATGCCTAAACATATTGATGACAAGCTCAGTGTTGTTTATCATCCAAACACTAAGGGGGTATTAATATTGGATGGGTCACCAAAAAATATGGTGGGAATCATCAAATATCTAAAATTAACATTACATTCTTGTTCCAATGTTATTATTCAGCAGGATGTTGTTGTGGTAGACTTGCCTCCTTATTTTTCTATGTGCCTTTCAAGAGACTTCACCTCAAAGATTGGGGGATATTTATCATCTGATTAGATTTATTTTATGTTCATAAATATGTATGTTACTAAGGTAAAAATTCATTATGAACCTATTTCATGTTTCCATGCGGATCCATATATGCCAAGTGATATGAACATTAACTGTATCATCTCAGATGATGTACTTGAAACTAGTGGAGTATAAAATGGATAAACTTTGGATGGAGTTCCATATTTTATTCTTGATGAGTGAGATTATAATTTATATTAGAATTATCTTTATAATATTGTTTAATAATAAGGACTTGTTGCGTATTGCCTTCATCAAAATGATGAACCAATTCCAACCATGGTCAAAGATGATGAATCTAGTAAAGGTTTATGGCAATTGTACTTTGATGGATCAAGGAATAAATATGGTAATAGGGCTAGAATGATGTTGGTTTCTACAAAAAATCAAATTTATTTATCTTCTATTAATTTTTAGTCTGGTTATTCAAATAATGTTGCAAAGTATGAGGCATTAGTTCATGGTTTACAGTGGGCTACGAAAATCAAATTCAACACCATGCAAGTTTTTAATGATAGTGAACTTATAGTTCACCAAATAAGAGGTTTACATGTATATAAAAATTTGTTTCTTAAATATTAAAATCATATAATATTGTATTTACTTGAGTATTTATAAGCTTTTAACATTTAAGAAAAATCAAGAGGTGAGAATAAACACATAGATAGGTTGGTTGCCATTGGGTCATGATTTAGCATCCCAACTGATACAAAAATTGAGAAAATTTAGTTACATATAAATTTGGTTGTAAGGAATTTTGTTCCATATAATCATAAGAATTGGCAAGTGTTCAAAGATGACAATCAAATTGTGAGATTCTTGTAAGAGGAGGTTGAGTTTCCTTCAAGAAACTAATCAAAGTGTTTTTTAGTAGTATGGTGATCAAGTTATGAAACTAAAAACAAATAATTTTCCCAAGGGATTATTCACACTTGAGAATATTTTTAGTGGTGATGATGAGTTAAGGAAGGAGAAGTCATCCTTGTCAACAAAATAAGAGCACTATGCCAATGTAGAGATTGTAGCTGGTAAGAATTTGAATTTGGGTAAGGTATGCACTCCATAAAAATAAGCTTTCATTGAGTTATGCACAATTTTTAATGATGTTTTGCAAGGAAATATAGTGATATCAATGGATTTAACCCAAGTTTATCTCAACACACCATTGAGTTAGAGACTAAAACTAAACTAGTAAAACAAAGACAAAGACCCATCAATCCTAAGCTTGAGCATTTGATGAGAGCTAAGCTTTACAAGCTCATAGAGTCAACTATTATATTTCAAATCAAACACTCAACTTGGGTGGAAAATATTATTCTTGTATAGAATAATAATGGTGAGATTAGATTGTGTGTTGATTTCCAAGATTTGAATAGGGCTTCACTTAAAGATCACTATCCATTGCCATCAATGGAACAAATTTTATAGTTCGTTATACGCTCAGAGAGGTTTTATTTTTTGGATGGATATAGTGGCTACAATAATATTTTGTTCAAGGAAGAGGACCAATTTAAGACAAATTTTACAACCAAATGGGGGACATTTTCATATAGAAAGATGCCATTTAATTTATCTAATGCTGGAGCAACCTTTTAGAGAGCCATGGATATGGCATTCAAAAGCCTAATTAATAAGTTTACACTTGCTTATTTGGATGATATAATAGTGTTTTCAAGAGTGTAGATGATCACATGGTTCATCTCAAGCTAGTGTTTCAAAGGTGTAAGAAATTTGGGGTATCTCTAAATCCCTATAAGTGTGTCTTCTCAGTTCATGAAGGTAAGATTTTTGGACATCTGGTTTCAAAGTATGGTTTAAGCATAGATTCTGAAAGGGTAGACTCCATTATTTTAATCTCCTTTCCTAAGCATAAAAATTCTATAAAATTATTATTAGGGAAAATCAACTTCATAAGGAGATATATCTTAGATTTTTCCATTTTAGTTAAGCCATTTACAACCATGTTAAAGAATAATCAGAGCTTCAAATGGTCCAAATAAGGAATCAAGAGTTTTGAATATATTAAGAAATCCATAGCTAGTTCTCCTACACTTATAAATCTATATTTCAAAAAGGATTTCATTTTGTATACATATGATAACATAGACACCATTGTAGGCACTTTTATGCAATAAAATCATGAGGGTTTTGAGTAGCCAATAACCTTCTTTAGTTAAATCTTGGAAGAGTATGAAATAAGGTACTATTTTATTTTAAAACATGTACTTTTAGTTGTAATGTCTCTAAAAAATTTTAGATACTTGTTGTCTAACAATAAAATACACCTAATGGTTTCTCATCCAAGCATTAAGGAGTTCCTTTTGAATAAAGATATAAATTAGAAGAAGGCTAGTTGGATAACCAAGGTAATTGAGTATGATGTGTAAATTAAGGTCACAAATCTGATTAGAGGCAATTTACTTTGTGATCATTTATCTCAAGACTTACAATAGACTAATGAGGTTGTTTTGGTGTCAAATGATGAAGAGTTTGTAGTTGGTCATACCTGACCTTATAGCTAGTTTCATGACTTGGTAAGATATCACTAAGATGGTATTTATCCCTCTCATGTAATTTATTCAAAAACAAGATATTTCAGGTTGCAATAAATTCCATTCTTGCTTATTGATGGTGTTTTGTTCAAGAAATATATCAATGGCATGTTTCTAAGATGTATAGAGCCAAGCCAAACTCAAAGATTAATTGAATAATTCCATGATGGACATGGTGGAGGATATTTTTCCATAAGATATATATCCCTTAAGATCTTAAGAGGTGGTTATTATTAGTCTAGTATATTTGGTGATTTCCATGCATGGGTAAGGAAGTGTAAATGGTGTGCTATGTTTATAGGAAAAGTGAAACTTGTAGCCTTACCTCTTCAACCAATTACGGTGTATCAGCCATTTATCCAATGGGGATTGGAATTTATTTGTCTCATAAATCCTCCTTCAATTTCAAGACATGAGTGGATTCTAACTGTTATAGATTACTTCACACATTGGACAGAAGCAGTGGCATTGAAAGAAGCAAATGAAACCAATGTTCTAGATTTCTAGGAAAGTTTGCTTACTATATTTGGAGTTCATTCAAATATTATTTTTGATAATTAAATTGCTTTTGTGGGAACTAGGATTAGCCAATGGACTTTCCAACATGGAATTTATCTTAGCACTTCATCAAACTATTATCCACAAGGTAATGGCCTTACTAAATCTATGAATAAGAACCTATTGAAGATCATAAGAAGGACTATTAGAGATAATAAGAGGTCATGGAATCTATATTTGAAGTCATCTATATGATTTGATAGGATCACCTATAAAATATCAATAACTAACTCTCCATACAAGTTGGTATATGGTAAGGAAGCAAGGTTACCCATTTCTCTTGAGTTACCTACTTTAGAACTAATGCATCAACTTGAGTTGTTTGATAATGAGCCTATGGAGCTCAAGTATGCTAAGCTTTTGGAGTTAGAAGAGGTAATACATTAGTCCATGATATCCATGTAAATTCATCAAGTAAAACTGAAGACAAATTTTGATAACGGAGCTTCTTCAAAAAAATTCAAAGAAAGAGATTTGGTCATCAAGTGGGATGCAGATAGAGATAAACCAAGAAGGCACACAAAGTTTTATTCCCTTTGGAGTGGATTATAAAAAATATATAGCTATAAATCCCACAAGGCCTTCCAACTTGCAAACATGGATGGTGAGGAGCTTCCAATCCTAGTTAATGGGATACATTTAAAACATTACTACTAAAGAGCTTAGTTTATTTGTTTATTTTCCTCCAAGTGTTGTTCAAGCACATTAGTTTAGTTATGTTTTATCCAAAATAATTTTTTTATTTGCACATTTAATTTGTTTAGTTAGTTTTCTCTTCTTTGTGTCTTTCCCTTCTTGTTTTGGAGGATGAAAGTTGTCTTATTTCAATTCAAAGTTTGTACTTGTAGTGATGGAAAAGATTTGGCATTATTTTATGAGTTCAAATGTCATGTATATGGTCTAGTTCTCAATGCATAGTAGCCATGATTCACATTTGATTCACCAAAATGTTGAAATTTTTTCCCCATAGGTTAAATTGTCACCCCTACCATTTAAAACTTTGCATATCATGCTAATTTGTCTTGTGAGTTAGTTATTGGTCCTGAAAAGTCCTTGAAATAATCCATGATTAATAAGATTTTTTGATTCATTCACTTTGGTTTTTAGAGGATTTTTTTAAGAAAACATCATGGAGGATTCTTTTGGTTTTCAAAAATGGTCCATCTTCAAGAAACCTTTTCAAAAGGAATTATTTCATAAAAATGTCTTTTCAAAAAATCTGAAGGATATCTTTCTGAAGGGATTGTTTCAAACATTTTGTCCAAAACAATTTTTTTGAAAGGCACATTTATCAATAGAAGACCATTTCAAAAGTTCTGAAGGGTTCATTTCAAAAGTTATAAAATACCATTTCATTTTTTTCAACAGTCCATTTCAAGAATTCTGAAGGGTATTTTCAAAGGGAAAGGTGCTTTACGAGAATTCTGAAGGGTCTCTTTCAATTTTTCTGAAGGATCCATTTCAATTTTTATAAAGGGTCCATTTTAATTTTCCTAAAAGACCATTTCAAAATTTTTGAATGGTCATTTCAAGAAATTCAAAGGTACTTTCCTTTTGGGAAGACCATTTTTAAAGAAGTTAAAGGGTTATTTTTAAAAAGAAAAAGTACATTTCAACTTTTCCAAAAGGTCATTTTCAGAAGTCCAAAGGGGTATTCAAGGTTCTCAAAGGGAATTTTCAAGACCTATGAAAGGTAATTTCCTTTTGGGAAGATCTAATTCAATGTTTTTGAAGGGTGAAAAAATTGTCTAAAAGAAAAGACCATTTTAAAAATGCTGAAAGAATTCTTTCGAGAGAAAAGTCTAAAAGAATTCTTTGAGGCTAAAAGTTTAAAAAAATTCTTTCAAGTTAATAAGGATGAAGAAAAGGAATGATTTCTTTTGGAGACATAATTATATATAAATAAGTTTTGAAATAAAAAGATAAAAAAAATCCTCTAAAGGAATAAACCATGGAAAAATAGCCTGAAGAAATACATGCATAAACAAAAGGCTACAAAGAAATATCCCAAAGGAATACATGAAAAAATAAAAGTCCCAAAGACTAATTCCAATTGAAGAGTGACCAAATGAAGAGCCTAAGATAAAAATACTAAGGAATTTTAAGGAGCAAACATGGAGTTTCAACTTGCATATCTGATCTTAACATGGAATTTCATGCATGCTTCAATTTTCAAATCCCCTTTTCATGTAAGTGGGGCCATTTGGAGTTGATTGGTCTTGAGTTTGAGTTGAATTTTTTCAAAGTGTCACATATATTATAATTTTATCTTGTTAATTGAAGGATTTCAACACTTCTAACTTATTTAAATTGACGTTCTTCACCTAAAGACTGGTGTTGCATCTTCTCATGCAGGATGGAATTACTTGGAGTTGACTAGATAAGGCTTATCATGCATCTTCCTTGACTTACATGAAAAGAAAGACATTATTTTGTTTCAACCCAACTTCCAAATGTACCAATTGGAGTTTCTATTTGAAGAGTTGGAGTATCTTTCATGCATGGAGAAAATTAGTCCAAGATGTGCCCACCATCCTTTTCCAATGCCAAAGAGCTTTTTCATGCAAAATATAAGACAAAAGGATCTTATTTCAAGGCTTGGTTATCTTTTGATATCTCAAGTATGAATTATGTGATGTGGGAGTTGATCTCCTCTCTTATTTTCAATGCCAATTTCTTATCTTTGGTATGCTTTTACTATATAAGTTAGCTTTTAATCCATTTTAAAGATCCCTCTCTTGATAAGACCAAACTTTGTCAAGATTTAGTTTTGTAACCTTTTTATATAAATATAAGGGTTAATTTTAGATTCTAAGGTGTTGTTATAGTGTATTTATGTTAGTGATTTGCACATGTGATAGAATTTTATTCCTTGTCAAGTCTTGATTCTTACCTAGTTACTAGTTGATCAGATTATGTAGGTCATGTTCTATGTTTGATGTCTTTTGGTTGAAGTTATAGGGGATGTAAGTGGATGTTTAGTGCATTGAATTAGGCCTATTTCATTATTTAACTCAAGATTTGATCACTAGATAGAACCTTTTCATGTAATAGTGATGTGTAGGTGTCAATTAGAGTTGAAGTTTTAATTTTTCTTATCTAATCAGTGTTTTAACAGCTCAAATTGAGTAGATCAGCCAAAATACAAGTGTATCACCATCATTAGGTGGGATTTTTCTTTAATTTTATTTCTTACCTTTTCCCTCTTCCTTTTTCCCTAGTAGTTTGTAGTGTAGAGTAAAGATCCTAATTGATACACCAAAGGGAGCTAGCCCTTAGAATCTAGATATTCAATCCATTGATTAGACCACCCACAACCTAAGATTTTTTCCATGTTTAATTAGACTATGAAGGCCTAAAAATACCTTCACAAGGGTGTGAGTTTTATTGAAAACAAATTGTTGATCCTTGGAATAAGCTTAATCTTTATCTCTTCTCAATGTTAACAATTAAACACTTGGCACCATCTCACTGCTTTCTTAATTCTTAGAGAAATGCAATCTATCTCTATTTATTGAAATATAACTTGTGAAAAAATGAAAAAGTATGGGAAACTTGCTTATTTACCTGTAAGGCCAACTTTACACAATCATATGTTTTGCTTTACTCATTCACATGTTCTCAAATTTGGACAATATGATCTCCCCACATAGGAGAATCCAACCATGTTTTAATCTACTCATATAATCCTCATATGTGTGATATATAATGAAAATAAAAATCTCACTTATATTTATTCTCCCATAGAGCCAACTATGTCAATAATTTGCCTAAAAGCCCAACTTTGCACATGCATAACTTTTGTGACACTTCAATACATAGTCTAAGTGAAAATCAACTAAACACAAAAATAAACTAACCCATATGATCACCTTATATTTAAATATACACATGTGTGATATATGACTTTAAAAAACTACTTACTTAGCTCTTTCTTACCTCATGTAAATTTGGTTAAGTATGGGAAAACACTATCAAACTGGTTGGAAGCCCAACTTTGTACTTGCATATATTTTTATGCACTTTGGTGCATGATCTAAAATTAAGTGAAAATCAAATAAGGAATAATGTGATCACAACCATATGACCAAGTCACCTTGAATCATTCACATGTGGCAATGGTGATGTCAACAAATTATCTATGCAAATTTTCTACCACTAGACCCAAAGTGTCTATATTAAAATAATGATCAACAAATTAAAATCCAATCATGCACACAAGAACTCAAATCATAGAAAAAATTTGATAGGACCATTTGAAAATATTCAAATCAATATACTAATCCATAAAAATCTCTAACCATTCCAAAACTAAAGATCAACCAAGCATCCTTCAAGCATACTAGGATAAGCACATTACACACTTTATCATTGTCACATAGACTATCAAGGAACTTAATACACTCACCTAGACACCTTCATGACATCATTAACAACTCTCAAACAATAATGGTCCATAAGATCTTGTTAGATTTGATCTAACAATGCGTATTTAGTCAAAATGTTAAAGTATTTAAGATTGCAATGCTAGTGACAAGCATAACTATCTCATTCAATTGATAGTATATCAATGGTTCATGACTGTTTGTACTAATAGAGATTGATGATGTGGGTTGAGTCAAAATTCAAATGTGTAAAAGTCAAGCAGTACTACCAAGAGGCAAAATAGTAGGTGTTTTATATAGATCTAACGGTGAGCATTGTAAGATAATGATTGAGCTACTCAGAAGAGATCGAGGTGTGTATTTATCCATAGTTTCTAGGATGCATGATATGAAATTAAAATGTTTGATGTTTAGTGTCTATATAGTGATCATTAGAATTTAAATATTCAAATTTGTGAGGGAAAATTAGTTTACAATTTTTGAGCTATAGCTTTTGATATATGTAAAATTTGATCATGGTGTATAAGGCATAGTTATAGGGGACTCCAAGACGCATCTATAAAACCTAGTTAGAAAGTCTGATTATTTGAAAAATCAAAGTTATTAATCTCTAAAGTTGATTATGTGTTCTTTTATGTTCTACATGTGACGTGAGAAATATATTTGAGTTTTTCTTGATAGTGTTTTGATGTTTCAAGATGAAATAACTATTATAGAGTATTGTATCTCCATGAAGACTATCTATATGGATTTTAGAGGTTTGACCAATCCTTCTTTAGTATGAACAAAGGCTTAGAATTTGACTATGTTTGTTGAAAGCATTGACAAAATGAGTGACCATCTTATAGAAATAATTTGGAGGTGTTGTGAGTAGAATTGAAGAATAAAATTATAATGGATATTTTCTATAAGTCTCTATAGTTTATGAAAAGGCATTGGTTGTCATATTTTTCCCCTGATCAGATATGGAGAGTCATATTGGTTGTCATTGTATTTTGACTATATGAAAAGGCATTGGTTGTCACATATTTTTCCCACATATATGATGTGTTCATGTGATGTATACTCTTATGTATGCTTTAGATGTATATGTTTTCATGTTTATGTTACTTGATCAAGATTATATATGCTAAATGATTAAGAGTTAGGAATAGAATTGAATTAGTTAGCATCATTGATTCACCCCCCCCCCTCTTAGTGATTGTACCTCTAATAATTGGTATTAGAGCATGATTTTATTTACAAGTTTAACCACTTGAGTGTGATCCAAGGTAAAATATGGCTAAGTAATTGAAGAAAGAGAATCAAGAATTGAAGTCTCAAGTGGAGGTTACTTCTGCATGTCTAAAATCAAGTAAAGAAAAGTGAAATGAGATCAAGGAACTTTTTGAGAAGTATAAAGGTAATTTGAGAAATTATATTTAGAATAAGATCATGGCTTCAACCTATAAGGCTAATAAGAATGAGTACATCAATATCAATAAGGATACATAATCATTGAAGGTAATATCAATATCAAAATATGATAAAGAGAATATCAACATTATTGAGGATCACTTAAGGGTTACAAAGACAAATCTATGTTCAAAATAGGAAGAATGTAGACATCTCAAGACTCAGTTAGAGTAGGAAAATGCCAAGTTAAGTTCAAATCAAGGTGAGCATGATGAGTTCAAATCTAATCTTGATTCTATAAATATTATTGAAGAGAAAGCATGTATATTGAAGGATGACATGGATAAAAAAGCTATAAGGGATAAGGAGACTATATAAGTTCTCATAATTTATTTAGAGGATATAAGTTCAAGTATGAAAGCTAAAGAGAATGAAAGAATTTAGTTGACGACAAAGCTAGATTAATTAAGGGATGGGCATGATCAATTTGTTGTCAAGGTAAACAAGATTGATAAAAATCAAAAGAGGTCCATTCAAGATGAAAAGGATGTAATCACCAAGTACAACATGAAAAGACCTATTAGGAAACCAAATTACATAATGTAAAAATTTTATTTCATGGTCATTGCTATGCATGTAAGAGTTTTAGTCATAAGGGAATAAATTATAGAAGGAAGAGCAGTTAGTTAGCTAGAGGTATGGATAAAGTAGTCTGCTATAATTTCCATGACATGGGACATATTGCTAGATTTTTCCCCAAAATTCATGGGAAAAGACTAACCCAGGTATGGAGACCTAAGACAGTCAAGATTAAGTATAATGAACCTAAGATACAAGATCGTATGCTTGTTGAGATTCATAATAATCATCAAGTAGAAGGTATGAATGATGTTATTTATTTCTATTTTCATAAAGTTGGTCATATCATAATATATTTTAAAATCAAGATCTCAAGTCATAAGAAGGTGTGTTTACATCCTAGATTGCTCAAGAAAGGTCAATCATTGTTATGGAATGCTAAGGAAATAAAGACCAAGAAAACTAATTTAGTTGATCTGAAAGATCAAGGTGGATTTTTTGCTAAAGCAAAAGAAGAATTAGATATGAATAAGGTTCAAGAATGCCAAAATAATGTGTCATCTATCCAGATACAAAAGGATAATCAAAATTAAATTTAAATCAATCTCAAAAAAATTACCAAAGTGGTAATTGAGTCTAGTTATAAGGTATGTATGGATCTAAGAGAACATATTATTATTGTTGAGAAATTTTCATGCAAAGAACATTAGTTTTCAATGCTCATTGATGAGTTTATTTCTTTAGTTAAAAAGGTATGTCATGAATATTTATTGTCTCTATATATTGTCAATCCAATCTTAGAAGAAAAGGAGAATATTGTAGTGGATGAGCATGTTGCTTCTCTTAAGCCTACAAAAAAGAAAAAGAACTATTAGTATTAGATGACTAAGGAGGAGATGGAATGTGAGGAGTTGTGGGTAACTCCTAGTTTCACATTATTCTAGGACATTTTGGGTTAAGGTGTGTCTATCTAGGCTTCAAAGAGACACTTGAAAAGTAAGAGGAAGCATGGTGGATGCCAATTGAGATTTGGTTGATGTTGTAGGATAATAAATTTCATAAGAAGATGTGTTGGTTTACTATAGAAGAACATGATAAGATATTTTTAAAAATAGTGATATTAAAGTCAAAATTTTGATCAAATATGAAGGATGGTCTAGTTGGTCAAATGGTGAAGAATGAATATGTTGGTTCTAAAGGTCTACTAGTAGGGAATGGAAGTTTTCAAGTGTCTGATCAAGGATGATGAGTTATCAAAATATTCTATTGTATAGAAATACCTAGTTTATTGAGAAGACTTGTTGAATATTTCATGATCTAGGTGAAGCATGGAGTTAGGGGGAGCTAACTCAGATAGTTTGAAAGGCTTTAAGAGTTGTACATGATGTGAAGGGGAACATATATAAGATGTTATAGTTATGGTGGAGATATGAAGAATTCTACTAAGGTTGTGAATTTAAGAAGACTGGTATGATGACTTCATCAAACCAAGTCATAAGTTTTGATAAGGTGTTGAATCTTCATGCATGAGCAAAGGGAGCTTATGAGTTCTATAGGTATATAGGTCTAAGCATTAGAAAATCCCAATTTTAGATTATTATATGTCAAAGAATGGATGACATGAGATGGAGCTTGATGTTAGGGGGAGATTTATAATCTCTATGAGTAGTTTGCTAGGTCTAAGGATTAGAGAATTCAAATTTCATATTGGTGCATGTCAAAGGGGGAATAATTGATTCATATGATTGAAAGTATGTAAGTATCCTTAGAATATTAAATAGTATTTAAATGTACACATGATGTTGAAGAATGATTATTGTCATGTTGAGGAAGGGATCCTTTTTCATTAACATCATAGGGGGAAAAGATCAAAATGGAAGGATTTCAAATGAGTAAGAATTCATTCTACAGATGTTTTGCCATCAATGACAAAGATGGAGATTGTTGAACATGATAATTGATGTTAGGTTATCATTGATGTCAAAGAGAGAATGAGATACTAATGCATTAATGACAAAGAAGTTGAATTTGATATCTTAGAGAATATATGGCACATTTGAAGGTCTATAAGGACAAATAAGATGTTATGAGGAATCCATAAATGTCTAAGTGAAGTTGTGGTATGTCACTTGATCATTTGGAATGATAAATGTGCATATTCTAGCTTAAGAGAAGTCAGACCATCATTACACCTCATGTAGATATGAATGAACCAAAAAGTTTATGCATTTAATATAAGGTCTTAGAAAGTAAACTAAGGTGAAAGGATTTCATGTAGATGTTTCCTATATTTCCAAGAAGGTACCTTGAAAATTTTGACTCTTGAAATATGTTTTAGCTCAAGTTATAAAGCTTTAATGTTGCTCTTATAGATTGTGATGGGCTAAGGACCATCAATTTTAACTACATTGAAGTTTGAGATCATTTTGTCTAGTCAGATCTAATGGTGAGCATTAATTGAATTAGTATCTAATGGTGAGCATTTCATTAGACTGGATAATGATCTAATGGTGTGTATGATCTTGTCATAAGTGATCTAAAGGTGTATATTCAGTCAAAATGTCTAAATATATAAGATTACATATGCTCATGATAAGTGTCACTATCTCATTGAGATGAAATTAGATCAATGATTCACAGGCATTCATACTAATAGATATCAATGATGTAGGTTGAGTCAATAGTTAAATGTGTAAAAGGCATGTAGTGTTGCCAAGTGGCACAATCTAAAGTATTCTGATCTAGATCTAATAGTGAGCATTACAAGATAAAAATCAAGATAATCAAAGGAGATAAATGGTGTGTATTTATCTATAGTTTCTAGTAATCATAAGATGAAATTAAAGTTCTCAATATTTATTTTTTTTACATTGACCATTATAATTTAAATATTTGAATTTTTGAGGGAAAACCAATCTACAATTTTTGAGCTATAACTTTTGACATATGGAGAATTTGATCATGGTGTAAAATGAAAAGTTGTACAGGACTCTAAGGTGCATCCAAATAACCTTTCTATAATTTATAGTGTTTGTATAGTTAAATTTATTAAGCTCCAAAGTTTAATGTGTGTTTTATCATGTTCTGCAAGTGACCCAAGAAAGATAATTGAGTTGTTCTTGATAGTATTTTGATGTTTAAAGAATAAATAAATATTGGATAGTGTTTTAGATTCTATGAAGAATATTTTTATGGATTTTTGAGGTTTGAAAAATCCATATTCAGTATGAATAAAGGCTTATAAGTTGACTTTGTTTGTTGAATGCACTGACAGAATGAGTGACCATCTTGTAAAAATAAGTTTAAGGTGTTCTATGTAGAATTAAAGAAGAAAATGAGCATGGATATGTTCTATAAGTCTCTAATTCTTATGATAAGTCATCATTTTTAATATTTTTCCCTTGATCATATATGGATAGTCAAAATATCTTGACTATATTCTAATTATATGTGACCAGTTTAAGTGGTCATCATGATAGAGTTATTTTGAGTTCTTAGAACATGAGTGATGGTGTCTAATGGAAATGGAGATGTTTCATAGTTCATTTATGATCAATTAATTTATTTGGTTGAGTGGATTATTTGACAAGTATGCTTTAGTTTTATATGATAGACTTTTCTTTGTTTTTAAGCCTATTGGTAAGTAGTCTTGAATGGCTTGGTTCAAGTGTTGAGTTGGTGTTCCATGTGGCATGGACCCATGATGAAGTAATCAAGGGGATATTGGAAATATTTTTGATGTGTTTGAATAATTTTTAAAAGATGAAGGAGGTATAAGTAGTCTCACATGTAAAGTGTGAGTATGAAGGCCTAATTATTTTAGGTCTCACCAAGACATATTAGTAGTTTGGGGCTAATGGGGTATTGGCCTACCTAAGGAGTGTGTGGTTATTACATGTAATATGTATGAGGAAATATTTAAAATTTGATTCAAATATAAAAATAATCTTGGTCTACTAAGATGGGTTAAAGGAAGAGAGTGGTACATGTATAAGGTCTAATTGGACATATTATATTAGAGTGAAGATTCAAGTAAAGGAGAGAGAATTTGAAATAAAAGGTATAAGTTAGTCAAGACCATCAAAGAGGGATGAGGATTAGTCATATTTTTTTATTAATTTGGTGTAGGTGGATGCACAAGTAATTAGACCTAATGATCTTAGAAGAGGTAGTTTGAGTAGGTTAGCCCTAAAGGTCCTTTAAGAGAGATGAGAGCAAAAAGAGTTGGTCATCATTAGTTGAAGAGTAATAAAAGGTGTTTAAGGTGATATATTAAAGGTAGTTGAGTGGGTGCTTAGTTGTATAGGGGTTGCTTCTTTCTTACAAGGTAAATATTTATAAAGGTCTAGTTGTAGTCGGTGATGAGCTAGATAGGGGTAGTATCTAATTATGGGATTGGTGTCTCACTAAACTAAAGGATGGGTTTTTATCAACTAGTTAGTGCTGGTGTAAATTTTGGATCTTATTTTATAGGACTATATTCCATCTTATAGGGTTTAATGTGTTTTATCCCCATAGAGGGTTTCCCACATATATGATGTGATCATGTGATGTATGTTCTTATGTATGCTTTAGATGTATATGATTTCATGTTTATGTTACTTGAGAAAGTTGATGTATGTTAAATGATTAAGATTTGGGAATATAATTGTATTAAATAGAATCACTAATTCACCCCCTAGTGATTGTACCTCTAAAAAAGAGGAGTATATTGACTCTCTTCATTTCATGACTTTGATGTGGATGAATTGGGATTTGGATTAGATGGTTTTTTACATGACTAGGTGGGAAGACTAGTAGTAAATGAGGTGGTTAGGATTGGATTCCATTTGCTAGTGTAGGAATGGGTAGATGATTAGATATGAATAGTAGATGGATGGTTTTGAATGGGACTAAGTGGTGTGAATATTAAGAGTTCTCTAACATAGATGGGTGTAGACTGGAAGTAAATTTAGGTATATGAGATCAAAGTATATAGGATGTGGAGTGCTCATCTTGATGAGGTGTAGTCCCTATTAGCAATGATGCATTACTCAATTAGGGTATTGACTAAATATAGTTTGGGTGATATGGATAAAAATGGGAAATAGTAGGAATCATGTGGTTTATCAACCCTAATTAGTAAGTGTAAGGGATTACACGAAAAGATTGAGGGATGAAGATGGGATGTGTGGAGTAAATTTGGATAAAGGTTTTCTTTAGTCTGATATCAAGTTCGATTATATGTTTGAATGAGGTAAGTTAATATCAAGTAGATCAAATTAGAATGTGAGATAGACTTTGAATAGTTTGACTAGATTTGATTAGGTGAGCTATAACAAGCTCTAAGATTAGATAAGGGGATAGATTAGCCCAAAAGACCAATATATAATTGGGATTGATTGGATTAAAACTAGTTCAAGACTAAGATGATTAAATCAAATAGGATGAGATATTTATAGGATTATGTTTAATGATATGACTCAAATTTGATTTGACACAAGCAAGCTATTAATGAGGACCTTGTTATGTAAAGAATGTTTTGCCAATATGGATGAGGACTAATGCATGGCTATAGACTTGACATGATGAGTAGTATATTGAAGGGTATTTAAAAGGTAAAAATGAATTGGACTATGATTAGGACTAGGTTGTGTATATAAGGAATTTGGTGGTAAATAAGGTGACTAGGCTAGATAAGGTCAAGACATGTGGTTTGATTAGGATAGGGACAACAATAAGTTTGGACTAGGGCTATAATGATGAGTGAATATATGGTGATAAAAATGAGTAGGGTGTATGTTTTAGTCTTAAGTGATAAATATAATGTTACAAATGATTAAGTTTAAGTTTAAGTGAATAATATGAGGTTAAACTAAGATGTGATGGGGGGATGCCAAGACATAATGGTAGGTAAGTGATGTGGGTATGAATACAACTATATGGATGAGACTAGGAGAGGATGTGATGAAGATGAGAGAGATGATGATAATTGAGACAAGATTTAAGATAAAATAAGTTTAAAAGGATGTACACAAATTAATAAAGATAATATATACAAGAAGCTACTAACAAGGATGTATAGAATGATGTAATGATAAGGATAGGATATACAAGTTGATGATATTTGAAGGGGACCTAAATAGGTGTGTATAATCTTGGTTAAAAGGTAGAATAGACCCATAAAAAACATGGGTCTATCACAATGCTCATCACATGAATCAAACCATAAACCTATCACTAATAAACTAATTTGGGTGTGTAACTCGATGACTACACCATCTAATAGCTTTATGAGTGAGGCTATAGGATGGTGACCTATTATGTAATGTCATGAACCATCTCAACCCTATTTTCACATGATAGTCAATTGGGATTTGATACTAACTCCAATAGTAAGTCTCATGTTATGACTAATGGTCTTATGCTAAGTTTGATGAGTTTTCTAAGGGTATCCCTGATATACTCAAGATATGTGGTGCACAAATCTATGTAGGGTGATGTCAAATGATTAGTTCATATAAATAACTCTTCCACTTCATGATTGACCTATATGGGGTCCAACTATTATCCTAATGATATATTTCCTTGATATTTATACTCTATCAAAACATGGAGTGTGTATTAATGAATTGTGGTTAAATCTATGGACCCTATTCCCCTAAGACTATGGTAATTGCATGGGTGTGAATTCCACATCACGTTTCCCCTAAAAAAAATTGGGAGGGTTTATTATTGGTTTTTTATCCTCCAAGACTCACCATTAGGATTTAGGAAGAAGAGAATACACCACTTTATCCCTTGGGTAACACATCAAGAAAGCAAAAAGATTTAAAAACTTCTTGATTAAGTGTGATATATACAAGATATTTTTCAAAATTTGAAAATCTTTGATAAGTGTCCTAAAAATCAATTGATTAGTAATTTTAATTGGTAATATTTAGGGCCAACCTATAATACAAGATTTTATAAAATAATATGACTTGTAAGATAAGGCATTAACAATCCAAAATTACCACTAGATTCACCCCTATAAGAAACAAAATGTTAGTCTAATAAGCCTTAATAAAAACATTGAAAAAAATTGCAATTTTTCACTATAATTTTTCTGGATGAGGGGCCATGATGCAAGGGTATAGGGATGTTAAAACCAATTGGGATGAAGGTAAAACACCCCTTATGGAGTCTAGGGGTATCACCCCAAGTGTAATCCCTATTGTGTTATACGATGGGGTCGAGGGGAAGTACCCCTAATGACAAATGCAATTTGGGATTTGAGAAACCCTTGGAATGAATCAAAGTTTACTAAAAATGATCTTGAAAAATACACTCAAAAGAGACAAATTTTAAGCAAAAATGAATTCAAAATCATAATTATAGAAGGGAAAATCACTTATATATAGTTAATGCTATGTAAAATTGGTTCCAGAGAGTCAATACCATAGGTGATAAGTCAAAACCAAAACTATGAGATATGTAATTTTATAAATGGTTAGCTAAATAAAACTATTCATTTAACCAAAACTACCTATATTTAGTGCAAAACTACCTTTGGGAAGTCAATAACATGGGTATCAAGATGCAATTTTATAGATTATAACAAAGATAATAAATTTAATTACAAGTTATAGTATAAGATGCCCAAAATGCTAAAAGATATATTATGTGATTTAAAGAATATTTTTTACCATATATTATTATGCATATGTATTTAAAAATCTCCCTAAGTCAAAATCACATATGAATATTAAAAATTGATTCTATAGATCAATGCCACAACTTTTGATAAGCATTTTTGCTTCCAAGTAGATTAAAAATAGCTATATAAATATTAATGTTAAATGTATAGAGGATGTTTTTAAATATTTAGATTATTTAAAAAGATAAAATATAAACAAAGTGACCAAGAAGGATTAGTTATGAATAATAGGACTTAGATTTTTTTTATTATATGCAGAATTGCCTACTTAGATTCAGGACCGTTTATGAAAATCTAAATTGCCTCTATTAAGAGGTGTTTTTGCACAATTTAGATTTTAAAATATATAAATAATGTGAAAAATGATATATTAATACTAATTATTAGAATAAAATGCATTTATCTATATAAATATAAATATATCAACAAACAAAATGATAGGAACTACTATCTAACTATTGCAAAATTAAGTTATAATTTGTAAAAATGCAAGTTAGATTTAAAATCACCTCAATAAATAGGTGGTATTAAAACAAATATTCAAAATGGAGATTTTAGGAATGATTGATGTTATCTATGTATAATCTCCCCTTACCTATAAGAAAACAACAAACCAAGAGAGACAACATTACTGTTAGAAAGCAAAAATCATGGGCTTATGTTAGTGATTTTATGTCTAAGGCAAAACTACCTCTTGTAGAGACAAAACTATAGTTGAATATAAATATAATGCTTATGGATAAGAAGTTTTGATAAATATAAGAAATATAATGATTTCAAGAGTGAAAAAAACTAATTTCTATTTCTACAAAACAAGAAGGGCATCTCAAGGATATAAAAATCAATAATAAGTCAGAATGCATGATGTTTGACCTTAATACAATAAATAGTCAAAATCACATTAATACTAGATACATCATAAATTAGTTTCAATAATTCCTCTAACAAAAATCAATTTTTAAGAAATACAAAAATTCCTCAAAAAAATACTAACAACTAGCAGTCAGGTTAGCAGTTTGCTCAAAACCTCACCTAACAAGGTCAAAATCACTTGTGTAAAGTCACTTTTTGCATAGAAATATCATTTTTCACCAAGAACATGATATATTTGAAATTTTTAACCACAATCCATCTTCAATCCAACCTAAAATTCAAATATCAAACAATCTAATCACACAAGGTTATTTAAAATGGAGGGTTCCCACTATGGTCACCAAATGTGAGATCAACATTCGAGCTATGGATTTAGGTATGAAAATTATATAAAAAATGCCCAAATATACAATCTACTATTAAAATATAGAGACAATTAGGATAATAATTCAAATACAAATGAGATATTCATACCAACATTACATCTTAAAATCAAAGTTCTCTAAATCAAGATTAAAATAATAAAAGACTAAATTACCATAGATTATGGATTGCTTAAAAGTAAACTCAGATTTTTAGCATGATAATAACTTCATCAATGACTTCGATTGCATGGATTAATTTGATTCAATACTATGTGATATCATGGAATCTCATATATTATTCTAGTTAATCTCAATGTAAGATTGGTTGGTGTTTGAAAAGGCAAGGCAGGGAGGATTAAAAAGGAATTAAAATTTCTTTGGAAGCATATAGATTTAGAGGCTTGTAGAGATGATGGAAAATATAGAGAGGATTCTATAATTAGATAATTATATAATCCTATTGATGCCTCTAAGTATATCACATGTGATCTTAGTGTTTAAATAACACTTCTCATTTTAGAATTATAAGAATTTAGAGCATTAGTAGGTTGTGGTTACCTATGATGAAATAGTGGTAGAGCAGAAAACTACTCCCTAATATTTATATTAGTTTGGTGGTTGGGAGCGACCTTGGCAGTAAATTTAAAAAGTGAATTAATTTGTGCTAGTATCAGTGAATTGTGATCAAATTTTTATCTAAATATTAATCTATATGAATATTTATAGTGTAATCTATACTAAAGTGATTTGGTTTAAAAAGAAGTAAAAAGGCAGGGTAAGGTAGAGAATAAAAGTGTTGTTGATCTTCATCTCATACATCATGACAAAGTTCAAGTGTTTCCCAAGAATTCACTTACAATAAATATATGAAGTAAAAAAGCTTAAGCTCAAATTATAACATATATTAGGAAAAATTCGAAGGAAGATAAGACACAATGCAAATAAGAACCTCATTTAATTTAAAGATTTACTCCATTGAGTAGATAGTTGATGCATGTCTATAAATCCAAATCAAATAAAATGAACCAAACTAAAGAACCTTCAATTAAACTAGAATATGCACAAGTTAACAATTCTACATTCAAAAGGTAAGTGCCAAAAATTCAAAAAAACTATTCAAATCTTAGATTCTAAATAAAAAATTGAGAGAGAAACCATACATAAAATGATGCAAACAAATTTAGACAATCTTTTTAGAATTCCTTGCTTGAATTAATAGCTCAAAATTATACAAGTTTTGTCTCAAAACTCCCTCCCTTTTATAATAGACAATACTCTTTTTATAGAAACAAGGAAGTATGTCAGTCAATTGCATTAACTTAAAAGTGTACAAATGTGAAGGAAAACTATCCTTTCTATAAAGTTTCTAGAATACACTAGACTTTTCAAAATGAATTGACCTATAGACAAATGTACTAACAAATTTCACATGCCTTTATAAAGGAATATTCTATTTTCAAAATTTATAATGCTTCCACAAAAAAGAATATTCTTAACTAACTGGTGGACCCTGTGCTAATGAAGTCCCTTAGTTTTATTTTTGGAGCCTTACTAACTTTTAATGTTACTCATCAATAAGTCTCAAATTAACTGTAGGTTCAAAGAAGAGTTCATCCTCTGGCTCAACTAAGTCTTCAAGGTCCCTATTATTTCTCTCCAAGGTTTCTTTAATGCTCCTCACCTTGGAAATATTTTCTTCTACCACTAGGACCATATCCATGATCCTATTATTATCAGCCCCAGACCTACCTTAGCTCTTTCTCATTACCTCTTGCATGACCAAAGTGGTCATATGCTTGAATTCATCATCTGTAGTGATTTTCATGGAGCTAAGTGTTTTCATTTTGGCAATCATGGTCTTAAGGAATTATTTTATTCTATCCAATAATGATTTATCATCCCTAAGGAGTTTTTCAAAGATATTGGACCACATACTCATTCCCTAAGTTTTATCTATAATCAATCCCATGACTATGTTAAGATGGGCTAGGTTGATGGTCTTTAAAACCTAGGATTTTATCCGCTATCAAGATCCTAATTAAATCCTTCATATTATCTTTTGAACTTTTTCATTGCGTTATCAAACCCCTCATTATTACATCTTCCTGACCTAATACACCTTGTCTTGCTCTTTTTATCTTCAAATAATTAAACATGTCATAAAAGGATGCCTCAAACATCTCTATCATAGTATTTGGGATAGATAAAATATCCTACCTCTCTAGATTTTCCCTTTGCTTCTTCAGGTTATCTATTTGTTGTTTCATGCCCTTGATGCCAATTTATAGTTGGGTTGATTAATATTGGGCCAATTTAAGTATATATTCTTAAAATATGGGGTCTTCACCCTGATTCTAATCTCCTACTATATTTAAACCAAAAAATGGTTCCACCTTATGAAAATTGAATTCTTCACCAACAACCATGGCTCTTTTTTTAGTCACACTCTCCAAACATGCAATTTTTTGGATTGAAATTGACTCCAAATGATGATTTAGGTATTTGAAGAGGCTCTAGAGTCTATACTTGGGTGCCACTTAAATACCAAGTATAAGTCATTTTAGTGCCACTTAAATCCCCAAGGGTATCCATCTTTATTTCTTTATCCTCCTTCTATAAGGAAATTATCCATGGTTTGAACTCCTCATGGATAGTTATGTTTATTGGCTTGGTCAGGGCCTAAGAGTTTTATAGAGTAGGAATATTTTGAAATTTTCCATAGATGAACCATTCATGGATGGTTGGTCTTTTTAACACATTTTCTCCACTAAAAAAATTGACCTCACTTAATGGGCAAGCAAAGGTCAGTCTAGGCCTCTTAGGTCCTAATGGAACTAGTGTAAGCTCAACCTTTCTCTTTTGTGGAGGAACATCTATAACTAGAATCAAAGCTAATTCCTTCCATTTTTATTTCTCCACCTATTTAGTTTGGGTTTTGGGTTCCTCCATCTACATTTCCTCTTCATCATATTTATAAGTAGTGGACAACATCTTTAATGCATCTTCTATTGTCTCACCCAAGTCCAATGCCACGACATCAATGTACTAAATTATAGATCTTGGTCCATTGGGTCAAGCTGAAGATGAAGTCCCCTCTTTAGGTCTCTTTTATTCAATCCTTTTTTTAACTTGTACTTCAAGCTTTGGTACTTCCACTTGTGATTTTTGCTACATGGAAGGAATTTCAGAGGATTGACATCCTAGCAAGTGGTATTGCCTCAGACCAAGTTTCCAAATGTCATCACTTCTTTATTGGTCCCTCATAAATTTGGCTTATGGGTTGATGTCACATTTCTTCAACCTTACCAATACCACTATTAAGGATAAAGCCTTGGTGCATATTCAATTATAGACTCTAGGTTGATGTTCATATGTCAAACTTATTTTTTTGGCTTTCAAATTTTTCCCAACTCTATCATTGGGATCCCACTACCTTAATTCATCATGTTGTAAATTTAAATATGCTTTATTCCTAGTAAAATCTACAATATTACCCCAATATTGGAAGATAGTTTTTCCAATAACCAAGGGTGAAATATACAATAGTCCTTTCTTTTAGCTTCAAAAAATACCATCAATACCATTGCATATTTAGAATGAAACTTTTTGCTCATCTAATTTTTTTGGAATATGGATTGGCAATATTTGTACATTACATTGTGTTCCCTCAATCCTAATGATTATGTAGTCTAGATAAAACCAGATGTCCCTAATGGAATCAATGGACTTATTTGCCAATGGGTTGACTCTTATAATTGGGCATCTTTTTTTATCCTCATTCAAGGTAGGATAGAGGTAATCATAGATAAAATGAATATGGTCCCTATACTTGAAGATATGAAACTTTAAATAGAACTAAGACACTATCTATGTCTTTTTAGGTGACCATCCCCTAAAGTTGGGGATCTCAATTGTGGCAAGAAAGGAATTTAGAAGATAAGATATCATGTAGAATTTTTTCTTAGACCCTTTCTTGACTGTGGAGATCTATGTATATAAATATCCATTGATAACTTTTCCAATGGGAGAGGTGAGCTCCTTCTCAACCATAAATTATAATAGGGGTACCCAAATGCTATCAACATAAGTGGTAGTGGGGTTTCCATATTTCTTGTTCATTAAGGTCATTATAATCCTAATTTTAGGTTGAAATTGGTTGATGGGAATGTTTTCACTAAGATCAAAAATCACATGGTTTATAGAATACAACCATGGGGCCAGGATGAGTTTTAGGTCATTTTTACTATCCCATTCATTAAGTATAGGCACATCTACTCAGGTCTTGGGTAACTTGTAATATTTATCAAAACAAATGGGAGACACATAAGCCATACATTTATAATTACATTCATTGATTAGCATTCCCTTTTCAATTTTACATTCTTTAAAAATAGGGAGGAAGACATCTATATAGTGAAGTACCTCTAGTTTTGTTGTTTTGCGGTGAAGGCTCACCATCTATGCTACAACTAGGTCATGATACCTTATCTTGAAGGATACAATATTCTCATCCTCTTTTGTTATGAGCTATAATTTTTAAATTTTCCAAAAGAGCTTGGACCAATTATTATCTCTAGTGTTTAACACCATAACATAAAATACTATGTCCTTAAATACCCTTCCTTTTGAATCTATGGTTACATAGAAGCTTGTGTCCTCTATGTGTTGCTTTTGTGCTATCATGACTATGAAAATTATAAATTTCTCACTAGTGTTCTATATATTTCTAATAGATTAATATTCCAATGCTTAGATGATAATTGAGCTCTCTCTAGTTAAAATATGTTTAATTTGAGACCAAATTAGGGATTTGACGATGTTAAGGTTTCTCTGCAAGACTTTTTTGAGCATTAATGGTGATGAATTTTTAGACTTAAGTGAATTTGGTGCCTTGGATTTGATTTGGACCTATAAATTTATACCTTTAATTTTTTATGCCCACAAAATATTTGGTTTTGTCATTTTGTACTTAGGTGGCCTCTATGTGGCATCCAATTGGCACTTTCATATCACTTTGTTCATTAATTCTCAAAAACTAATCATTTACATTTGAAAATCCTTCTTGGTCTCACTCCATTATATCATCATGCATAGATCAATGTGATCCATCAATCTTGATCATATGAGTTGATTTTCGATGGTCATTATTTGTACTAGGATCCATAGTTACACCATTTAATAGTTTGATAAGAATCCCTAAGCTCTATACCTTATCAACTCTATTAGTTGGTGTGAATTCACCATGTGATGATCCATCAAGTCCTCAGAGGTTCCATTTAATAGTCCACAAAAACCTCACTCCATTCTATCATGTTCCTCCAATCTCATGCGAGTCGTAGATCCTATAAAGGTGCATGATATTTATGCTAGCATCAAAACATATAAGAACTTAGGTTAAAGACTTTAGGCTATGGTTTATTTTGTGTTAATAAACATGATATAAACTATAGACTAAAGTATTTAAGCTAAGTCTAGATTATGATAAAAGGGGGACCCTTAATAATAAAGGGTCGAGTATAATGCTTTTTAATCCTAAGGTTTTATCACATTAATAAATATGAAATAACTTTATGGTAAAATGTTCTAAGCTAAATTTTAATAATGTGACCTTGCATTTATTAGGTTAAAGTGATATAATAGACCCAATTAAGATCATGGGACATATGGGGACCTAGCATGATATTTTAGGCCAAAGTTTAGTCAAATGTTTAGAAACACGACCACACTTTAGGATAAAATTTGAGCTAGATTCATGGTTTTTATAATCAATCCCATGTAAAATTTAACATTGTCTATGATGGGTTAAAGGATAAATGAAAGGTAAAATTTATCATTGAATCAAAAAATTCTAAACATATTTATTCTTTAAATGGGTCTCCATTGATCCTACAACATGAAGACAAACATGTTCAATTATCCAAATGAGATTGGTTCTTGAGCTTGAATTTGATGGTCTCATGGACATCAATGATGGCCTTTTAAACATCAATTGACAATCATGAGAATGCCAAATTTAATATCACATAACTAACCATATGGACTAAAATTTGATGCCATCACATATGTTAATGATGGCCTCACAGATGTCAATTGACAAGCATGAGAACATCAAATTTAAGTCTCATGAATAGTAGGTCCCATAGGAACTTGAATTGATATGCATCATTTGATTGATTTTGTATGAAAAAATAGAGATAATTGATTGTGACCCATGAGATCAGTCAATATTGTCTCCATGGATCAAAGTCTTTGATTCATCAAGTCCACCTCAATCCATTCAATCAATGTTACCCAATTAAAAGTGGGTTATCAATCCTAAAAACAAGTACACAATTTAAGTTAGGGCTCAGGGCCATATAATACTTAGGTTAAAGTCTTTAGACTAAAGTCTATTTATGTTAATAAACATGAATGGGGCTTTAGGACTAAGACACTAGTCTATGTTGTAACAAGAGGGACCATGGTAATAATAAAGGTCAGACCAAGATAAGAACATAATAAAAGGACCCTGTAAACATTAAAGTTAGGCCATGAATAAATAAAAGGGAACAAAGGAGAAAATATATAAATGGAACTAAGCATATAATATTTAGGCCATGGTTTGGTCATGTTTAAAAACATGACTAAGCTGTGGTATAAAAATTAAGCTTGAGTTCACAACATTTTTAAAGTGTTCCAACAAATTTATTCTCGCCAATTTTGAATTTGGTTTAAAAAGTCATGCTAGCTTTTTTGAAGGAGGACTTCAAAGAGTTGTAAATATGGATTAGACTTGGATTTATATAGACCAAAGGCTATTAAATCTTGAATATGGATTGAATTAAAAAATATTAGCATAATCTTTTCAAAAAGAGCTCCATTATACCTATAACTTGAAACATGGAGATTCACTGTTAGCCACGCTAAGCTAAGTTAAATTAGAACAATGAATAAAATACCAACTAGAACATGGTATGGATGATCTTAAAATATAAATAATGTGTAAATCTCTTAAATAACACTTTGATCAATTGAATTTTCAATGTGAAGGTACAATTTGCACAATTTGACACATGGGTCCCCAATTTTTAGAAATAAGGGGTATGTTGGCCTCAAAAAATGGTGACTTTTGAGGGAAGTATAGTAATATGTTAGAATTTAGAGATTTTGGTTTAGAAAAATAATTAGATTACTTATTTTACTTGATTATTACCATTATCAAAATTAATTCATGGTTAAAACAAACCTTGCACCTGTATAATTAAGATCAACATTAAAACCTACCCATGTGTGTGTGCTTTGATTCTACTTATTGTTTTCCATGGGATCCAAGGGATAAATTCTAGGTTTCATGTATTCAATCATTAAAACTAACTTACAAAATGTTTGGATATTCATTAACAACCATGCTTTAGCTTAGGGAGGGCTTGGACATTTCTCTACTACCAGCCAGTTATCTATAACCCTGATAGAGATGCCTTTAGCTCCACTCAAGGCCTTTCTCCACTATCATCCAAGCATCCATAGCCCTGGTGGATATTACTATAATCACCTTTTCTTGGAAAGCTTTTGATTTTTTAATAATTTTTTTTTTTTTGTATTTTTAGACCATTTTGGCTTTCTAACTAAGGTTGGGAACCAAGTTAACTAGGTTTAAGGATTTGGTCATATGTTTGGTCTTAAGATAATAAGCTATGGTTGAAACCTTCATCCCAAGAAAGGATGTTTTTTTAGTGAAAACATGATTATGCCTTAATAATTCAATATTTCATTCCACATGTGAAATTATTATTGAAACTAAATTTAGATCAAAACAATGTTTAAATTCTCATAGAATAGTTTACCTATCTACCAGTCCTTAATAGTTTATTTAAACTATAAAATAAGCATATATTTCAAAACCATGGTCAAAAAATGCTTGAGATTCATACCTACATTTATGAACTATGTAATTCTTAATTATTTAAGATGAAATTTGAGCTAAGGGATATCCTAAAGGACTTATTAGAATCAATAAACAAACCAAATAAAGGGAAAACACAAAATAGAAACAAATAAAGCAGAAAGAAAAGAAAAATTAAAAAAATATACATAAACATATGCATAAAAAAGGGACAAGGAGGAGAGAATATAAAGGAACTAAATTTAACCTACCTATTCTAACTCTAAATATTCTTATAGTTTACTCCATGAAGACCCCAGGGGGAGCAGTAGAAAAGTAATGTTAAAGTACTACCCATTGGTGGGTAATGTGATCTTTTCTCCTTGTAGGTATTTTATTTTAAAGGTGTTGTTTTGAAGTGTCTCATTAATCTGATAGGGACCTATCCATAAAGTTTTGAACTTCCCATGTTTACCCTGAGGCTCAGATGCCTTGTTCCAAAGAAGAATTAAGTCTCCCTACCTAAACACCTTTATCTTTGATCGCTTATCAAACTATCTTTTCACTATGGTTTGGTGTCTTATAAAGTTAGAAAAAGTTTATTCTTGTTCATCCCCCATTTAAATATTGTCTAATAGTTTTGAATTTTCAAGTTCTTGATCTTCCTACATGTATTCTTGCATGAAATTGTATGTAGGTAACTTGAGGGTAATAGGGAAGATGGGTTCTTGGACATACACAAATAGGAATGGTGATGCCTTTAGGGCTTGATTTATTCTTATCTTGTCTACCCATATGGCATATTTGAGAAGCTTGTGCAAAGTTTTAGGCTTGTCTATTATAAACTTCTTTATTGATTTCATCAAGTTCTTATTAGTTGATTCAGACACTCCATTACCTTGAGAGTAATGGTTAGATGAGAACTTGAGACTAATACTATTTTCATATTCCAATTCTATCATTTTAATGGATATGAAATATGATCCATTATCACATATTATAGAGATCAGAGTCCCATATTTGGTGCATATGTTTTCTTCTAAAAATTTGATCACTTCTTCAATTCTATATCGTTTAGTAGCCACTACCTTAATCAACCTAGTGTAATAATAAGTAGTAGTTAGAATATAATTGTGACCTTATAATGATTTGGGGTTTATTACCCACATGAAATCCAATCCCCACTAAGTAAAATATTTATCTACCATAACTAGATACAGTGGCATAGATGCCTTATATTCCTTTGTGCTAAATATTTGACACAAATGATATTACCTTACATGTTTTTGGGCATCCTTGAAGATGGTGGGCCAATAATAACCAAATATTAGAATTTTTTGATTTATTGTGATTTTAAATAGATGTCCACTTCCTATATTCTCATGAAAATTAATCATGATCTTAGTTGCATCTTCTTTGGATACACACTTCAAGTAAATGCATTCAAATTTATGTCTATATAGCACTCCATCTTTATCAGGTAGTTAAAATCCTTGAGTCTTAGGGATCTTATTTTCTCCCTAGTCATACCTATAGCACAAGTGTCATTGATCAGTAGATGGACAATTGTATCATACCAATCATTAGACTAAAAACTTTCTTGTTAAACTTGCATTACATTAAGCTTTGGGTTAGTATTGATAATCATTTAAATAAGAACTTGGCACCTTACCAATTTTGTATCTTTGATTTTAATTTCATATTCCTATAGAAATAACATCCACTTACCTCTCATTTCTTTGAATTCATCTTGGCTCAGCATGAGTCTTATGGTAAGGTCTGGAAAGATAACATGCACCTTATTCTTAAGAATGTGGTGCCATAATTTTTTCACTACCTTTACTAATGCACATGTTTATTTATCAATTAAATAATAATTTAACTCAAAAAATTTAAACTTTTTGCTCATGAAATCAATTGTATTGTCATGCCCATCAATTTTTTGAGTTAATATTGTAGAAATATTATGATCAGAAGCAAAGGAGTAAAGGTATAAATCCTTGGAAAAATCTAGACTTATCAAGAATGGATCTTGACCAATTACATCTTTGATTTTCTTAAAGGATTTCTTAGTTTCCTAATTCCAAGAGATTTTGGCATCCTTTTTTAGAGTATCATTCAATTGTTTAACAATTTTTGTAAATCCAAAAATAAAATTTCTTATAAAGTTAATTTTTCTAAAGAATGATTTCAATTTTTTCCTACTGTTAGGAGGCTCTATTTTTGATATATCTTCTACTCTATCTATATCTATAGATATTACCTCCTTATTAATTACATGGCCTAAAAATTTAATCTTAGTAATACAAAATATGCTCTTCTTAGGGTTGAGAGAGATCCCATACCTTTTTCACCTTTAAAATACCTATTGTAAATGCATGATGCATTTACCTACTAAGCCTTGCAAAGCATGATCCATGGACCTTTGGAATGTTACTCCTATATTGATTAGTCTAAATGGCATCTTATTATATGCAAACATTCCCTACTTGGTAGTGAAATCAATCTTCATCATGTCTTCCTACTTCACCAATATTTTATTATACCTTGAAAATCCATAGAAAAAGGACATCATAGCAGAACTAGAAATGATTTGTGTAACTCGATCCAAAGAAGGAAAAATATAGTTGTCTTTTTTAGATGACATATTTAGATTCATAAAATCAATGCACAATCATAGTTCACCATTATTTTTCATAACTAGCACTAAAGTGGTAACCTAGGTAGAGTGCCTAATGGGAAATACAATCTTGGCATCTAACAAATTTTTTTCTTCTTTGAAAATCATGGGTTCTAAAATAGGGTTGATAGGCCTCTAATTTTGCCTAAAAGGTTTGCACTTTTTCTTCAAGGGTATGGTATGGGTGATGAATCGTTTATAAAAAAATCTTCAAGTCATTGTAATACCATGTAATTATATCCTTATAGTTTGTCAACAAGTCTTTGTATTTTTTATCTTTAATGTTCGTACATGTTGTTCCAATATTAACTAGCTGAGGTCGAAGATCAACTACCTTGTAATGCTTCCAACTTACTTTGGGAATCATAGTGTTCTTAGCTAGATTATCCTCATCAAATAATCTCTCTAAGGAAATCATTCCTTTTGTAGTTTTGTTCTCATTTAATTGAATGACTTTGTTTTCAAATATTCCATCCCCTTCAAGAGTACTCTGATTGGTTTCATAAATGATATGGTCCTTAAATACTCATAATTTGGTCATGAAATCCAAAATTTATTGATCATCACTAAAAACTTGTAGGTGATTTTTGTTATCTAGGGTGGAAAGGCATGGAACTAGTTTAATGCTAAAGTTATGAGCATCATATTTTGGCATAAGATTGGATGCAGCTGAGATAAGCTCATAAAAAACCTTGTTTTCTTCCCTAGGGATAGAAATAGTGTTGAATGCATCAAAATATTCTAGAAAACACTAAAATATAAACTTGTATCACTTGAGATATGATAATTTACATTGGTACTTACTCCTCACTTGATTAACTACAAGTTTTGAGTCACTATGAACTAGGAAATCTTTAACATTATGCCAAATGGCAAATTACAATCCTAGAATCAAAGCTTCATATTCTACAAGATTATTGGTGCATGAAAATTAAGGTCTATATGAAGCATGATATTCCTTACCATCAGTATTGGTTAGGATAAATCCAACTCCAAACCTAGACTTACATCTAGCCCCAAAAAAATGCAGCTTCCACAAACCAAGAAAAAATATGAGAAGGTTTAGACTCACATTACCTTGGTAGTTTCAAGAGTGAAAACTCCTAAATTAGAGTCAACTATGTTCACCTTTTTGTTCAAAACATTATATTATGTGATCATGTGCTTCATTTGAGGCTCCCTTTCCACTCTAATCTTATTTGGGACTCATTTCCATGGTAGCCACAAATGAGAATAGTCAATGGATATATATCCATTTAGGACCTTTTTTATTCCCTACTTAATAGTAATCAATAATAATAATGAATGTATACCACTTGGATGTCAATAAATTATTGGAATCTAGGCTCAGAGGTAGGATGCATATGGACATTTGACAATTTACCAATTACCTTGACTCTAGACTTATCTAATTAGTGACAACTCTATCAAATTTAACTAGAGTTAAGACAATTTGTTTACAACTAACTACTAACATAATGTTTGTGGATACACCATAATCTAATAAATAGTTATGTAAATTCTTACCAAAAATTTTCATTTTAAGCAATAAAGGTGGGGATTCTATCTTAGTTTTATACATAGCAACATTGGCATTGTTAATTTTGGCTAGCCTACCAAGTTATTTAGATAAGGACTCCAAAAATAGTGTTAAGTATGGAATATACTGAGAGGGGGGGCAAATCAGTATATTATATATCTTATAAATCTTTCCTTTAACCAAATTTCACTTAATCAAACAATCAAGATATGTAATAAAACTCAAACAATAAACATCCACACAAGATAGAGAGAGACACCAGATATAACATGGAAACCCAATGTGGGAAAAACCACAGAGAATCAATCTCAAATATATTCATGAGAACAACCCCATAAGAGAACCATACCCCTTTGCCAAGTATAAACCTTAGCTACAATTCATGAGCACCAACCCATAGAAGCTTCAAACCCCTTTGCCGAGCACCAACCCAGCACCTATTCATGAGCACCAACCTCTTGGTGTATACCACACACCTATCTCTCAATGTTGCTATCTCAACAAATGATAGATCAATACAACATCTCCTTCATCTCTCTTACCTTTGCTCTTCTAATCTAGATATAATAAATACAAATCATATTCATCTCTCACAATTTCTCTTCTAAGCTAGATATTACAATATCAAATCAACCTCTCACTCCCACATTACAAATGGCTACTCAAGCCTTTATTTATAGCTTTCCAAATGACCTTTGGCCTTCCCCATTTGTGACCTTTGATTCCTCATGGAAAATGGTGCCAATCTTGGATGACCCTTCATTTCCAAGCATTTGAAAAGTCATGTGGTGACCCTTCATGACCAAAAACATCTTTCCCACTTTTGTCTTTATCTTTGGTAACTTTTCGTATTCCTTAAAGTGTCCCTTCATGAGAAATTCACCCTTGCTCTTTTGTCTTCACTTGGTGACTCTTGGTATTCCCCAAAATGATTCTTCATGGGAAAATGCATCCCATCCTTATTTTGTCTTTACCTCATGGCTCTTCAACTTCTCCATGGGCCCTTCTTTTGTCTCATATGCAACCAAAAATATATTCATTAATATTAAATAAATATTAACTCATATTAGCCAAGATAAATAATATTAAATGCAATGGGGTCTTTATCATCAATAATGCTAAACCTTTGACATCAATGACAATATTTCCAATAATCTCACCCTTTGTCATTGATGGTAACCTCAATCCTAAAACTACCACATCCTATCACCTACACATACTATCATCTGAAAGCATACAGCAACTCCCCCTTACTATAGTAACCTATACCTATTTCTTGTAACTATTTTTTACACTTGTACCTATACCTATTATTCTCCCCTATACCTATACCTATTATTCTCCCCATTTGACATCAATGGCAAAGGGCCTACCTGGAGCTAACACATAGCTCCCCCTCACTTGATGTTGAACATCAATGGTAGGAAGTAATATAAATTACTCCCAACTCCTCTCACCGATCTTTGAGAAGATATCTAATTTTACCTATCCTTTTAGAATCTGCAATCAACTCATTTGAATATTTTATTCTAATCTCACAACCTTTCACATGAAACTTTAAGGTGTATCCTTGATCACATCTTACACTCAATAGATTATGCTTATAAAACATTCTTAGTCTTGGTTCTACCTTTATCCATAATTAAAGTACCTTTTCTAGCTATCCTGGCAGTGGTTTTATCTCTGAATATCATTGTACCACCATTGATCTTCTTTACTCTTATCTCCTGTCATATGCCTCAAACATCTAATATCAACGAACCATGGCTGATCTTTACCTCTCACATGTAGAGCTGTCTACACCATCATAGAATCTTTAGGTTGTTTTTTCTGCCATGAACATGTCTGAACCTTCTTGATGAATGGAACTTTGAAACTCTGATCCTTTTTCATTGAATTTGCATGAGTATCCTTTTCCTTCTTTCTAAAACTATTAGCTCTTTTTCAACATTCTAATTTCTTATGACCATAATCATTTGAAATACTGCATATGCAAGAATCATTCTAATAGCCTCAAACCATAATACTAATGCAAAATTTTCTTCAAAAATATATTCCCTCAATAGATATACAAATTAATCTATCAACTCAACTTCTTGTCATGAAAAATATCCAAGACCCAATAGCATCCACCATGCTTCAATTTTCTTAAAAGTGTCTCCTTGAAGCCTAGAAGAGACACCCCCACACAAAAGGTTTCTAGAAATAAATCTCAGGAGATTCCCACATCTCTTATGTTTCTTCCTTGATCTTCTTGTGTTTTTCTTTTAGAATCCGTTTAAGCATGCCTAACATTTTTGACCTACTAACCTTATCATTTATGATGTTTTTATTTTTCTCAACTTTTGAAACTATATTATCTTGACAAAGCTCATGCTCAAATGTAACAAGAGATTCTGCACAATCCTTCTTATCTGATTCTTTATCTACTATAGCAAGTAATTCATTTTCATTATTGAAATCAACCTAATCAAACTTTACTATTTTAGGTCTCCAAACCTTAATCTGACTCTTCTCATATCTTTTAGGGGCTCTGTAACCTTTGACATATTGTGAATATCTCTTTACTTTATTTTGGCATAATCTAGCAATATGGCCAACCTCATGAAAACAAAAGCAAACAATATTTCTCATACCTTTTTCTTGAATGTGACTGGGATTTCCCTTTGAATCATTGCTTCTCCTCATACAATATTTTTCCCTATGATCAACATGATGACAAACAAAACAATGGCCATGACAAGAATTTGAAAACTTTAAAGCATTGGGCTGCCTAATTGGCTTCTTTGATATGCCTACAAAACCTACATCCTTCTTTCCTTGGACCAATATTTCATGATATTTCTCAACCTTGATTATAAGCTTCTCATTATTATCCTTTAAAGAACCTAACTCATCCTTCAAATGATTGCACTCTTCTTCTTTTGATGTTAAAATTGAAGTTACAACCTCTAACTGATTCTTAAGATCCTGAATAAATATCTTATTTTATTTTAGTTCTATAGCCAACTTAGAATCCAATATACACACCTTTTCCTTAAGAGCCTCAACCATAGATTTTAACTCTTGATGCTCCTTCTTTAGCTGCTTGGCCATCTTGTGCTTTTATTTGATCTACCTTCAAGCTGCTGAACTTTTTCTGAAGGAACCTGCTCTGATACCAATTGTTAAACACATAATATACTGAGAAGGGGGGGTGAATTAGTATATTATATATCCTATAAATCTTTCCTTTAACCAAATTTCACTTAATCAAACATTCAATATATGCAATAAAACTCAAACAATAAACATCCACACAAGATAGAGAGAGACACCAGATATAACATGGAAACCCAATGTGGGAAAAACCACAGAGAATCAATCTTAAATATATTCATGAGAACAACCCCACAAGAGCACCATACCCCTTTGCCAAGTACAAACCTCAGCTACAATTCGTGAGCACTAACCCACAGGAGCTTCAAACACCTTTGTCGAGCACCAACCCAACACCTATTCGTGAGCACCAACCCACAGGAGCACCAACCCCTTTGTGTATACCACACACCTATCTCTCAATGTTGCTATCTCAACAAATGATAGATCAATACAACATCTCCTTCCTCTCTCTCACCTTTGCTCTTCTAAGCTAGTTATAACAAATACAAATCATATTCATCTCTCACAATTGCTCTTCTAAGCTAGATATTAAAATATCAAATCAACCTCTCACTCCCACATTACAAATGGCTACTCAAGCCTTTATTTGTAGCTTTCCAAATGACCTTTGGCCTTACCCCTTTGTGACCTTTTATTCCTCATGGAAAATGGTGCCAATCTTGGATGACCCTTCATTTCCAAGCATTTGAAAAGTCATGTGGTGACCCTTCATGACCAAAAACGTCTTTCCCACTTTTGTCTTTATCTTTGGTGACTTTTCATATTCCTTAAAGTGTCCCTTCATGAGAAATTTTCCCTTACTCTTTTGTCTTCACTTGGTGACTCTTGGTATTCCCCAAAATGACTCTTCATGGGAAAATGCATCCCATCCTTCTTTTGTCTTTACCCCGTGGCTCTTCGGCTTCTCCATGGGACCTTCTTTTGTCTCATATGCAACCAAAAATATATTCATTAATATTAAATAAATATTAACTCATATTAGCCAAGATAAACAATATTAAATGCAATGGGGCCTTTATCATCAATAATGATAAACCTTTGACATAAATGACAATATTTCAAACAAATAGGTCCCTTTGCTTAGTGATCTATTTCAACTCATGTAATATAATATTATCCTTAATTTTCTTCATTTCCTCCACAATATTATGCCTAGTTTTATTGGAAGAATTAAATTCATCACTACTATGTTTAGAAATACTTTCCTTTAGAGGTTATGGGTTATTATTTGAGGTAGTATATAGAGGAGTTCCAAAGTTGTTTGGAGGTGTTAAATTAGTCAAAGGTTACTTCTATTCTCTATTCCTTAGAGGGTAAGTATTATTTAAAAACTGATGGAAAGCATGCAATTCTTCAAGAATATCGTCAAGTTCATTATCTTCTTTGAAATGGAAGTCAAACATCTCCACCATGAAAGCTTAGTCAGTAGATTTGGATCCTAATTTACCTACATTATTGTATTTTTTAGAAACTACTTCAAATATATCCAACTCCTCTTGAAAGGATTAAAAATCTTTACAAAATTCAATGCATTCTATCTCACCATGTCTAGAAGTACAATATACTCTACAATAATGAATAAAGTAATTTAAATAATATTTATATCCATCTTTTTCTTATTAGAAGACTCATTTTTATTATTTTTATTATAAATATCATTATGTAACCTATTATTTGTCCTATTAAACCTATGGAAATAAAAGTTCATACCCATGTTCTCTCTATTATTACCAACTTATTTCTGTAGATGAAGAAAATTAGTGCTTAAATTTTGGACCATTTTTAAGATGGGGTCATTTTCATTTTTGGGAGCCTTAGAATTGTGAACTTAATTTTTATTAGTACCATTGGATGGTATTAAAGCTTTTTGATCACTTGGATTAAATCCATTTGCAATAGTGTTAAGGATTCCTAAGTTTTGGGTAGGATGAGCATGACTTAATGGTAATTGGTTCAAAGTTGGTATATGATTCAAGGCAGGTATATTTTGATTGTTATTGGGGAAGACATTTAGAGTGGGAAAATATGGGTTGATGTTGGGAATAGAGTAAGCCATCTAAACTTGGTGTTGTATTCAATCATTAATTGTTACTACTTTATAACAGGCTAAATCCAGAGTATTCAAAGGCCAAATAGCTCTCTTTATGAAAATAGAGGTCATGGGATCCAAGGTATATTTTTATATTTCCAAGGATAAACCCTCATTTCATATATAAGGAGTTGTAGTCTTACTGAACATAGCATTGAAATATCTTATGGGTTCATTTGCATTCCTCTTTACCATGGTGAATTATTTGTACAAGACATAAGGGCTAATAATTTTTCCAATCTGGTCAATGAAAACATTATTAAAGTGGTCCTAATTTTTAATGTAATTTTTAGGTAAAGTTAAAAATCATTCATATGCAACATATTTAAAATTAAAAATAAATATCTTACACACTACATTCTCATGGACTATATTTAGCAATCTTAATACAACTTTGAATGACTTAATATGTTCCTCTACAGTTACAATACTAATAGGACTAAATGTTCACAAATATTTATTAGGGTTATGGGGAAGGTAATGTACCACACTTAGTACATTAATATAAGATCCACCCATCTAATACATACCTTGATTTGGGTTGAATATGTGACTACCCTAAATTTTTGAAGTTGGTGAAGACTTTGAAATCCTACACTTACCTTTATCCCACCTAGATCTTATATGGACTTCTAACTTGAGCATAGTTTTCCTAGTATTTAAACGTGACCTTATTCTAATTAATGGTATTTTCATCTTGATAATTTTGAATCCTATTTGAAATATGATGTGCCCATCCTAACTTTGTAAATAACAATGATAAGAAATGCACATTAAGTAAATTTTACAAAGATTCATGTAAATAACAATAAAGGACAACAATATTTAACTAAATTAGCTCAAATAAGTGTCAAAATATGTAAGTATAAATGATATTTGTATTATTGAGTCTAAATGCACTCAAATTTTAAAAGTATCTAAGAATTTTTGATCAAAATAGATTTTACTAACCCCAAACAAATTAAATTCACAATTGTAAGGCTATCTTTACCACAATTCATTGTATGTCTTCAAAGAAGGTTAATCTTTGTCTAAATGAGCCAAAAGACTAGTATGAAACAATGAAGATCACCAATATTTACACAATTATGCTAAAATAAACATAATTGTGCAAAGAAAGAATGGTGTTTGAATAGAATTCACAAAACCAACAAAGACACTACAAATATACAAAGAATTGGGCCCTCCTTGCACCAGTGGAGTTCCTCCTAGTGATGCCTCTAAGGGTATCAAAATTTATCTTTGTTTTTAAATAACACTTCTAATTTTATAATTTGAATAATTCTAAGCATGATTAGCAGGTTTTGGTAATCTAGTTACCTATGATGAAATAGTGGTAGAGTAACAAACTATTACACAATATTTATATTTGTTGTTTGGGAGCCACCTTGGCACTTTCTTTTCAAAGTGAATTAATTTAATCTAGTGTCATTAAATTATGATAAAATTCCAATCTAAATATTAATCTATATGAATATTCATAGTGGAAACTATGCTAAAGTGATTTTGTTAAAAAAGAAGTAAAAAAGAAGGGTAAGCTAGAGAAGAAAAGTGTTGTTGATCATCTTAGACATCATGAAAAAGTTCAAGTGTTTCCTAGGAATAAAATTAAAACCAATACATGAATTAAAATATTTTAAGCTCAAATCACAACTTATATCAAGCAAACATCTAAGGAAGATAAGACACAATGCAAATGAGAACCACATTTACTTTAAATATTTACTTCTTTGAGTAGATAGTTGATGAACATTTAAAAATTTAAATAAAATAAAATGAATCAAATTAACGAAACTTCAATTAACATGTCATATTCACAAGTTAATAATTCTGCATTCAAAATGTACACACCAAGAATTTAAAAGAACTATTCAAACCTAAGATTTAGAACAAACAATTGAGAGATAAACCATATAGAAAATGATGCAAAAAAATTCAAACAATCTTTTAATAATTACTTGCTTACATTAATAGCTCAAAAGTATACAATTTTTGGCTAAAAAATCCCTCTATTTTACATTAGATAATACTCCTTTTATATAAATAAGTAAGTATGTCAATTAGTTTCATTAACTTACAAGTACACAAATATGAAGGATAATTATCTTTTTTTTTATAAATTTTTTAGAATACACTAGACTTTCCAAAATGAAATGACCTATAAGAAAATGTGATAACAAATTGTACATGTCTTTACAAAGGAATATTCTATTTTTATAATTTATAATCCTTACACAAAAGAGAATATTCCTAAGTTACTGGTGGACCTTGTGCTAATAAAGCCCCTTGGTTATACTATTGTAGCCTTACTACCTTCTAATGTTGCTCATCAATAAGTCTCAAATTAACTATAGATTCAAGGACGATTTCATCCTCTTACTCAACTAAGTCTTTAAGGTCCCTATTATTTCACTCTAAGGTTTCTTTACTGCTCCTCACCATGGTAATAGTTTCTTCTACTATTAGGATCATATCCATGATCCTAATGTTGTCAATCGTAAACCTACCTTGCCTCTTTCTCTTTAACTCTTGATTTACCAAAGTGGTCATATGATTGAATTCATCATCTATAATCATGTCCATGGAGCTAAGAGTTGTAGATTTGTAAATAATTGTCTTAATGAATTATTATATCTTATCCAATAACTCTTTATCATCCTTGAGGAGTCTTTCCAAGCTCTTGGACCACATACTCAATCCCTAAATTTTATCTAAAATTAGTCCCATGATTGTGTTGAGATGGGCTAGGTTTGTGGTTTTAAAACCCAAGATTTTTATCCCCTATCAATATGTTAATTAAATTCTTCATCTTACATTTTGAACTTTGCCATTAAGTAATTAAACCCCTGGATATTGCATATTAATGACCTAATACACCTTCTCTTGATTTTTTTATCTTTATAGAATTAAACATGTCATAAAATGATGCCTAAAACATCTCTATCATAGTATCTAGGATAGATAAAATAGACTTATTCTCTATATTTTCCTTTGGCTTCTTCAGGTTCTCTATTTGTTGTTTCATGCCCTTGATGCCATTTTGTAGCTGGGTTGATTGAGATTATGATAATTCAAGTATATATTCTTCAAATATGGGGTATTCACCTAGATTATGACCTCATACTATAGTTAAAGCAATAAATGGTTCCACATTTTGAAAAATGAATTCTTCACTAGCAATCATAGTTGTCTTTTTAGTCATCTTCTCCAAACCTATAGTTTCTATATTGAACTAGATGTGAACTAATGATCGAGTTATTTGAGGAGGCTCTATAGTCTCTAATTGGGTACTAGTTAAATCCCTAGGAGTAGTCATATAAGTTTAAATTAATTCCCCAAGGGCAGCCATATTTCTTTCTTTCTCCTTCTGCTAGGTAATTATCCATGGTTTGAGCTCCTCATGGATAGCTATGTTTACTAGCTTGGTTAGGGCCCAAGAGTGTTATATAGTAGGAATATTTTTAAACTTTCCATATATGTACCATTCAATAATTTTTGGTCCTTGTAGTATATTTTATTAATTAAAGACAATTACCTCACTTACTAGGTGAGTAAAGGTTAGTATAGGCTTCTTGGTTCATACTAGAACTAGTACAAGATTAGTTTTTCTCTTTTGTGGGGAAATAATTGGATCTAGACTCAAGGATAATTACTTCCCTTTTTTTATCTCCACCTCTTTAATTTGGGGCTAGGGTTCCTCCATCTGCATTTCCTATTCATCATCTTGATAAGTAGTGGACACCATCTATAAGGTATCTTCCAATATCTCACTCGAGTCTAATTACACCACATCAATTAACTCAATTGGAGATCTTGGTTCATTAGGTTAGACTAAAGATGAAGTCCACTCCTTAGGTCTCCTTTATTCAGGCCTCTATTTATCTTTTACTTTAGGATTTAGGAATTCCACATGTGATTGTGGATTCATGGAAGAAGGTTTAGAGTATTGGCATCCTATCAAGTGGTATTACCTTAGACGTTTAGAGTATTGGCATCCTATCAAGTGGTATTGCCTTAGACCAAGTTTCCAAATGTCATCATTTCCTTTCTGGTCCCTCATCACTATGTCTTTTAGGTTGATGCCATGTTTATTCAACCTTGTCAATACCACTATGAAGGATGAATGCTTGGTGTATATTGAGTCATAGACTCCAAGCCAATTTCCATAGGTTAAGCTTATTTTTTTATACTTCAAATGTTTCCCAACTCTATCATTGGGGTTCTACTTAATTTATTCATCATGTTGTAACTTGAAATATGATTTATGCCTAGAAACATCTTTAATGTTGCCCCCATACTGGAAGAACTTTTTCCCAATAACCAAGGGGTGGAATATGCAATAGTCCTTTCCTTTTTTTTCTAAAAAAACCATAAATACTATTGAATATTTGGAATAAAAATTATTACTTCACTAATTTGTTTGGAACATGGATTTACAGTCTTAATGGAGTGCACTATGTTCCCTCAATCCTAATGATTGTGCAGTCTAGATAGAACTATGTGTCCCCAATGGATTTAATGGAATTTCTTGTCAATGGGATGACTCTTAGTATTGGGAATATTATAATAGCCTCATTCAAGGTAGGATAGATGCAATCATAGATAAAATGAATATGATCCCTATACTTGAAGATATGAAACTTTGAATAGAATTAAGAGACTGTCTATGTCTTTTTAGGTGACCATCCATTAAAGTTAGGGATCTTAATTATGGTAAGCAAGGAATTTATAAGGTAAGACATCATGTAGAGTTTTTTCCTATACCCTTTCCTGACTATGGATATCTACCTACATAAACATGTGTTGATAACTTCACCAATGGGAGGGGTGACCTCCTTCTCAATCATAAATTATACTAGGGGTACCCAAATGCTATCAACATAAGTGGTAGTGGGGTTTCTACACATCTTGTTCATTAAGGTCATTATCATCCTAATCTCATGTTAGAATTGGATGAATGGAATGATTCCACTAATATCAGAAATCACATGGTTTTTAGGAATAAAACCATGGGGATAAGATGGTTTTGAGGTAATTTTTCCTAGCCCATTAATTATGTGTGGGTACATATACTCGAGGCTTAAGTAACTTATAATAGTTATCAAAATAAATTGGATACACATAGGCAATGCATTTTCAAGTAAATTTATTGATCAACATACCCTTTTTGGTTTTCCATTCTTTGAAAATAGGGAGAAGGACATCTATATAATGAAGTACCTTTAGTTTTAGTGATGCATGGTGAAGGCTCACCATCTATGTTGCAACTAGGTCATAATACCTTATCTTGAAAGATGAAATCTTCTCATCCTCTTTAATTATGGGATGTAATTCTTTAATTATCCAAAATAGCTTAGACTAATTATTATCTCTAGTTTTCAATGCCACAACATCAAATGTTGTGTCCTTAAAGATCCTTCCTTTTGAATCTATGGTTAAGTATATCTCTATGTCCTCTCTATGTTGCTTCCATGCCATTATGACTATGACATTTATAAATTAATCACTAGTGGTCTAAAAAATCACCTCTAAATTAATCTACCCTTACTCAAATGACAATTGATTGTTATTTAGTTTGACTATGGTCAATTTGAGATCAAATTAGGGATTTGTTAATGTTAGGGTTTCTCTACATGTCTTTTCTAGGTTTTAATGGTGACATTTTTTTGGACTTAAGTGAAGTTGGTGTCTTGGATTTGATTTGGACCTTTGACATTATACCTTTTATTTTTTGTGCCAACAAAATCTTTGGTTTTGCCATTTTATACTTAGGTGGCATTTATGTGGCATGAAGTTGGCACTTTGTTCATTAATGTTCAAAACCTAACCATTTACCTTTGAAAATCCTACTTGGTCTCACTCTATTAGATCAGCTTGCATAGATTAATGTGAGTCATTGATCTCAATCTTATGAGTTTCTCTCCATTGGTCATTGTTTGTACTAGGCTCCATAGTTATGTCACCTGGTAGTCCCATAGGGATCCTCAAGATTTTCACCTTATAAACTTCATTATTTGGTGTGAATTTTGCACATGGAGATCTTGTGGGTCTTCGAAGGTTCTATTGAATAGTCCATAGATACCTCACTCTATTTGATCATGTTGTTTTGATCTCATGTGCGTAATAGATGCTATAAAGGTACATGATGTTTAAGTTAGCATCGGGACATATAAGAACTTAGGTTAAAGACTTTAGGCTATGGTTTATTTTGTTTTAATAAACATGATATAAACCATATGCTAAAGTATTTAAGTTATGTATATATCATGATAAAAGGGGGAATCTTAATAATAAAAGGCTAAATATAATTTTTTTTCATCCTAAGGTTTTATCGTATTAATAAATATGATAAAAAATTATGGTAAAAAGTTCTAAGCTAAATTTTAATAATGAAACCTTTCATTTGTTAGGTTGAGTTGATAGAATAGACCCAAATAAGATCATGGGACATATGGGGACTAAGCATGATATTTTAGGCCAAAGTTTCATCAAATGTTTAGAAACATAACCACACTTTAGGATAAAATTGAGTTATGTTCATGGTGTTTATAATCTATCCCATGAAAATTTGAACTTCATCTATGATGGGCTAAAGTCTAAATTAAAGGATAATTTTATCATTGAAGAACAAAATTCTAAACATGTTTATTCTCCAAATGGGTCTCCATTGATCCTACAACTTGAAAACAAACATGTTTAGTTATCCAAATGAGATTGGTTTCTAAGCTTGAATTTGATGATCTCATGGACGTGAATGATGGCCTCATAAACATTGATTGATAGTTGTGAGAATTCCAAATTTAAGATCACATAACTAACCATATGGACTAAAATTTTATTACCTCATAGATGTCAATGATGGCCTCATGTATGTCAATTAATGGGTGTGAAAATGTCAAATTTAAGTCCCATCAATAGTAGGTCCTATAGGAACTTTGAATTGATACATGTCATTCAATTGATTTTTTATGAGAAGCCATAGATTTTTTATTAATATCCATGTGATTGGGAAATATTGGCTCCATGGATCAAAGTATTCAATTCATTAGGTCCACCTCATTCCCTTCAATCAATGTTTCCTAATTAAATGTAGGTTGTCGATCCTGTAAAAAACACACAATTTAAGTTAGGGTTTGGGGGCATATAAGACTTAGGTTAAAGTCTTAATACTAAGGTCTAATTATGTTAATAAACAAAAATAAGGATTTAGGACTCAATCATTATTTTAAGTTATAACAAGAGGGACCATGGTAATAACAAAGGTTAGACCAAGCTAAGAACATAATGAAAGGACATTGTAAAAATAAAAGTTAGACCATACATAAATAAAAAGAAACAAAGGGGAAAATATATAAAGGGGAAAAAACATATAAATTTTACGATATGGTTTGGTCACATTGAAAAACATGACTAAGTTATTTTATAAAAATTAAGCTTTAGTCCTTAACATTTTAAAAGTGCTTTCACTAATTTATGCTTGCCAAGATTGAATTTGGTCCAATAACTTATGCCAAGTTTTCTAAAGGAGGATTTCTAGGATCTCTAAACATGGATTGTACTTGGATTTATAAAGACCAAAGGCTAGTAAATCTTGAATATGTATTGGATTTCAAAATCCTGACATAATATATTCAAAGAGAGATCCATTATACCTACCACTTGAAACATGAAGATTCACTGTTAGCCATGCTAGGCCAAGTTGAAGTAAAACCATGAAAAAAATATCAACTATAACATGGTGTGGATGATATTAAAATAAAAATAATTTGAAAACCTCTTAAATGACACTCTGATCAAGTGAATTTTCAATGTTAAGGTACAAATTGCATAATTTTATGCATCGATCCCCAATTATCAGAAATAGGGGGTATGTTGACCTCGATAAATCAATTAAGAGGATAAGTAAGATTAGTAGGTGATTATATAGGTGATTATGGAATATGGATATAGGAGAGCATAGGAATAGGTTAGGGTAGGTGGGATTGTAATTTAAAATTCCAATATAATGGACAAGTGGGATTAATTAGTGGATAATAGGGAATTAGGTGAATTAATTGGTTTTTGGGGTAGGAATAAGGTTAGTCAATATAGAATGAAGGAGTGAATAGTATAAAAATGACTAAAAGGGGTGATATTAGAATGAAATTAGATAGAATAAATGAGATAAGAAAATTAGTGTTGACTAATAGTAATTAGTGATGATAAATGAAATTCTCAAATTTAAATATATACATGAGATTTAATCTTGATTTTTCTATTCTTGTCAAGCCTCTAACACCCATGTTGAAGAAAAATCAAGCCTTTAGTTGGAATAGATAAGAAAGATAATTTTTTTGCTATAAAAAAAATCCATAGCTCAAGTTCCAACACTTACAAATCTTGATTTCAAGAGAGACTTCCCTTTGTATGCATTGGGAAATGAATAAGTTATTTAAGCTATGTTAACACAATAAAATGATGAAGATCTTAAACATACCGTTGCTTTCTTTAGCCAAGGGTTATAACATTCTGAGGTGAGATATACTTTTTTAGATAATCAAGTCATTTATGTTATAATAAGCCTTCAAACATTTAGGCATGTGATCTTAGAAAAAAAATTACATGTGATGGTGTCTCATCTAAGACTCAAATATTTCCTCTTGAGTAGGGATTTGAATGAAAAAAGGGTTAGTTGGATTGTAAAATTTATGTAGTATGATGTGTATATTAAGGTTTCCAAGATGGTGAGAGGTAAGGGGTTGTGTGAGAACTTAGATTTAGAATTGAAGGAGTAAAAGGAAGTTATCATAGCATTCTAAGATGATCCTAAAACAATTGTATCTTAATCTACCATACATTGGACACAAGACATAGTTAAATTCCTCTAAATAGCTAAGTGTCCATTAGGCCTAGCCAAGGATAATTAGGATGAAAAGGTATTGCCAAAATTTCATGACGGATCATCAGGTGGCCACTTTTCACCGAGAACCACAATAACAAAAGTGATGATAAATATATATTATTGGCCTATCTTATTCAAGGATTCATATGTGTCGACACTTATTTTTTGACACTTTCATGCCTAAAATGGGATTTAGTTCAATTTTTAGTAAACAAAATATTTTAAGCCTAGAAATCACCTAAATTACCTAGTTTTGTCTGTGTAAGGGACTTAATTGCCTAGAAACATGATGAGGCTATTTTATTTTGCATATTAAATTATATGCACTAAAAAACTAATTCATTTTTAACCCTAGTCATATTACAACCTAGTAATTTGACATTTTTGGCTTGTCAAGATATTAATTTATAACATTTAAAACAATTGCCAAAAGTCAAAAAGTACTAATTATGATTAATTAAATTGTAAATATTAATAAAATTACCTAAACAAAAAGTCCAAATCAAATTAGTGAATTTCATTTACCAAAAAATGTAATTTTTAACTAAATATGAAGTCAAAGGTTAAATGATCTAATAAAATGATTTATTATTTCCTAAGTATTCCAAAAATAAGAGTCACACCTCAAAAATATCTAAAGTGGATTTTAATGCCTCATAAATATCTAAAACTATGGTGTCAATATTTCATGAGTGATTTGACCTGACCCAAAGTTAGAATGACTCAACCTAGGTTTTGATCAATTTTGACTTTTACATCAAATTTGGACACCTATAGGCAAAAAAATTGGTTTTTTAATATTTTTAGGGGTATAATACTTTGTCATAGGCTATATTATAGTTAATTTGATGTTATATAATGTATTTTTAGAGTTAGTCATGGTCTAATAGGTTTATTTGTCATTTTGGTAATTTAGTGGGCTTTTAGGGGTCATAAATGAAAGTGGAATGGTTCCCATAGTGTCCAAGTGTCCTTTATCCTTTCAAATCTAAAATATTTTATATTCCCTATCAAGTATGTCAGTTACATCAGAATCTTGCAGGTTGTTTAACTAAAATTCAAGAAACCAACTGAAAAAGGGAGCATTTAGAACTTGTACGACCCATTGGGGAAGGTGACACATGGAATAAGGTGATGGAAATTATATTCATATTCCTAAAACTCATATCAATGATTAAGATGTTTTTTAAGTTCCATTTTTAATCCAAAATCATTCTACTCCTTTGTATTTTTAGACATATAAAAGTGACCATCAGGTTTGTGCTTGCTACAACTAGCTGAAGAGGTTTCAAGTCACTTTTTTTGAGAGGTGGTATGAATCTGATAGACCTTAATTTACATATTAATAGTTTAATTATTTATTATCTATGATTTATGAATCATCCTTTACAAGATGACTATGTTTTTCTACTTGTTATTTCATGCACACTATAGGTTTTGCTCCATTTTGGTCAATTCCATATGAACTAGTTGGTGATATTGACTCTAGAGGATTTTAAAAACCTTGTAAAATGATCTCCATACTTATTTTCATGTTTCATGGTGTTTTTTGGGCAAGTTGTCTCATACTACAAGAAGGTGTCACCATTATGAAGTTTTAGTCAATTCTACGTTATTCCAGAATGTTGCTCTTATATAGGTCTCAAGTCCATATTATCATCTCTTCCCATGTTTTGTTTCATCATATCATGCTTTAGAGAACTTTGAATCTTGCCACTCAACTCAGTCAACTCATTACTCAATTTCATGTGGAAGCACACATGTATAGAGCTTGTATAGATGGTTCATGGAGTTGTAATTAGGGTATATTAGTTTTTTTAAAACATTATGAACTATATAATGTTATTTTTATTGTTAAATAAGAGACAATTTTGGTTAAAAACTCATTCATCATACCAAATAGTTATGAGATACTCTTGCCTACCTTGTTCTAGATGTTTACAAGAGTTTTTCATGTTGGGATAGATGATCTTCACCTTTAATTTATACCCCATTTCTAAAAATCATTAATTTTTAAGGTTTAAAAGGGGTTTTAGCTGTTTTGAGACCATTCATACATGTTTCTACTCCATTCTATGGCCCTACCAGCATACAACCCATATGCACATCTAAGGAGATGTCTTAATCTCTTAGGATTGTTAAATATTTAATTTGGAGGTTTAAAATCTATCTAAAAATCATTAAATTAAGGTTACAATACACACTATTAATATTTTCACCTTACTGCTTATATACATAGAAATAGCCACCTATATGTGGTCCTTACTAGTAAGCTGAGCTGTCATGTGGGAAAATTGGAGCATGATGAATCCTTTATTAGAGTTATAGCATTGTTTTTGATCAGGAAAGACTCATTTTATGTTTTAATTGAAAAGTAAATTTTGGAAAACATGTTCTAAGGTGAAGTGATTGTACACAAGGATCTTTTCCCTAAAGATACAAAATATACATCTAAGGGGTTTTGTACATATCCTTAAATATGTATGAAAAGGGTTCCAAAGAATATAAATTATATTAATTTATTTCATATAGTATAGAGAAGATACATAACAAATATGGGAGTCAAAAATTAAGTGGAGGATAGAGGTTGAAGGCCTCAAAGTTGACCTAAAAAAACTAAAACACTACGCTAACATCTATAGGTTTGGAGTTGTGAATGACTTTTTGACATCCTAAAAAGAAAATAGAACACACTCTTATGGCTATAATGGTTCCATTGGTAAAATTTTATATAAAATATAATATAATTCATAAGGATATGATGCATAGTTTTTCAAGTTCTATACACACCTACATGTGTCCCTCTACATAAAATGTTCACCTATAGTAGGGTATACAAACAGTGAGCTAGCATTGGTGTTTTGGTGATGTTTTAAGGGAATATAAGGTAATTTAAGGTATAAAAACATAATTTTAAACATTAATGGATTCACATAATTCCTTAATCACCATAACTAAATCACAAATAAGCCAATGCACGCCTACATGAGTCAAAGAAGGTTTGGTTTATAGTCATGATAGAGGAAACTCAATTTGTAATATTAAGGTAGTTTCAAAGAGATTAAATGGAGGTTTAAATGATTAAATATCATATTAACACCTAAATAAATATCATGATCACCTCCATTAACTCTTTTAATGATAAAACAAGATTACTCATACCTTTTAAGACCCTATACACACACCTACAATTGAGTGTGCAGTCTTGGTGAAGGTAAGAGTTGAGTATGCTTAGGAGGGAGATGGTTTTATAGAAACGTGGAATGGTTCATAATTAATTTTTAAATATTTTTGACAATATATAGGATTTATTTCAATATTATCACCCACTTTTCCTCTTAACCAAAGGTAGCAGTTCATACTGGTAAACCAGGAAACTCGTGTTACTCAATAGGCAAATATGAGGAATCCAATGAAGAAAAGTATTTTTGGGAGAATTTTAAGTTTATTTATCATAAATATAGGATTTATATCATTTTTAAGGAGACTAGGGTCATTTTTTTAATCTTGGATAGGTCACTCTTAGGTGGATTTGAGAAAAATGCAAGAAATAATCCTTTTTGGAGGCCTTTTTAGGGCATTTTGAGCTAGTTAGGTACCTAATTAGATAAATACAGATAAAAAATTTGGTAAAAATTATAATTATTACCTTAAAATTTTCCCAAAATCTTCACTTTACCTTGGGGAAGAGGGATATATCTCACTATTTTTTCTTAGAGGTCAGTCAGTCAAGAAAATTAGGGTTTGGTAAACCAAGCTAATGAAGTCAAAATGGGCAAAGGAACTTGAGGTAAAGCTTGGAAAACATTAAAAAACATATTTTTATGTGTATTAAATATAAATAGGTGATAGGGATCACTAGGTCATGATTAGACCTCTCAAAATGACCAAAATACCCTTGCAAATAGTCTAACTAGACAAGCTTCCATTAGGCTTAATTGGTGAATGAGAGGAAGAAATGAAAGGGAGTGTTGCGAAGGTTGTGTGGTGAAATTTTAAGATTTAATGAAGTTTTATAATTAATAATACACTAACCCAACCATGAGATATTAGTCTAAATAGCCCAAACTAGTAGGGTACATGTTAAGCCCAGTAGGCCTTGAGGAAACCTAGAGCCAGTTGGGGTCTAACCTCACTTCTAGTTATTGGTGAGATATATAGTTGATTGGGAAATGTCTATGGGATGTATTTAGACATGTATGATATTTTTTTATGCACATAAACCAATAATAAAGATACTTCTAGCTCAAAGATAGTTTAAACATGTAGGAAAGGTGGAAACAAGCTTGATAGGGTGATTTCAAGTGCTCATATCTCCTAAAAAACTATGCATGGATACCAAAAGAGTTTGTATGGGTTATTAGGGTATAATAAAATAATTTTTTTGTCATTTTTATATAGTTAAAATGTTAGATCTTTATGAACAAATCTTAAGAATGAAAACTACCTAAAACCCTTGAAAACACTCAGTCAAGACTCGATGGAGAAAAAATCTTGGAGAGATATCCAAATGACGTAATTTGACCATGAAATTTATTTTAATTTATAAATTACTCACTAAATATCCCTCCCATAATTTTGAGTTGTACAAAATTATTCAAACAAGGTGCAAAATAGGGTGTTTTTGACCATTTTGTGTGATTTATAGGTTCCAAAAGAGGTCTAAAGATGAAATAAAGTTTGGGAGGAAGATATGAACTTAATATAAATCAATATGGTCATTTTATGATTTAAAAAAAAAATTAAGTGTCCAAATAATATCTATCATCTCAACTAGTGAAAAATGGCATAGTGAAGATAATGGTAAGAAGGGTGAAAACTTTAAGTGTGATCCTTTTTAAGGTGTACTTGAGTAGTCTAAGGACATGGAGATTATATAAAAGTGTAATCCACTCCCTCACACATATTTTCATGGAAAAATTAAGCCAATTTTGAGGTGAAGTGTGAGGAGTGATTAAAAGAGGAGTTTTTTAGACTGTAGACCTTTTGACTCTTTTGAGAAGCCTCCATTGGTTAATGGTGAAACCCTAGCCAATTTTGTATTTTAATTAATCTCTAAGAGATTAAAAAAAGTAATTTTCCTAATTACATTATATAAAATTGAGGTCTTTTTCAATCTTGTTGGTCTTGTCTAGTAGAAGATGATCATTTTTAGCATTTTATCCTTGATTGTTCAACAAGTGTGTAGAAGAGTAATTGTTATAGGTTAGTGTTAGTGTTATATTTTAGTGTATGAGTGTTTTATAAGTGTTAAATGAATTTATTATCCAAATTAATTATTTTTTACCATCCTAAGAATCAAATTACCTCTTGAACCTAGCATATGAAACATTGATATAACAATCTATCTTTTGTTGTGAGTTTTATGTGAAGAAATCTTTATTTTACTCTAAGTAGTAATTTCAATAAATAAGAGGAAATTTAATATTGTTTCATCAACTTTTATTTTTCTTATTTTTTATTCTTAACCCTTTTCATGACAAATTGATAAATAGGAGAGTGTTTCAAAGAGTGCATTAAGGGAACTAGCCCTTTTAGAGATTCATCTCACCAAATTGTTTACCCATAGCAAGTGAGATGTTTCCATTATACCACTTGGATGAGGAGAGTTAGGCATCTCCTAAACTGGTGTAAATCTAAGTGATACTATTTTTTGGCATGTCTGATGGGACTCTAAGTGTAATATCCCCTATTTACCTCAAATTCTGAAACTAGATATTTTGAATTGCTTTTCTGTGTATTCTGATTTTTTGGGTGTTTTATGCATGTAATAAGAAAAGTTGTTAGTTTTGAAAAATAATTCCAAATAAATAAATAAACCACAGTATAATCTCTTAACTGGCAAATCAATGATCTTATTATTCATCCAGATGATTACAATGGAAGTCCTTTGTCATGCATATAAAAAAATATTAAAATACTATCTTAAAAACCTGATTATTCTAGCAAACTAGAAATAAACCCTGGATCTGTGTGGCTTGAGTTGCTATGTCAAAAACATATTCATCATCATTGGTTATACTACCATAGTCGGTAGATAATACTGTTGTCATTGGTAATACTACTGCGGTCGGTAGATAATACTGTTGTCATCGATAATACTGCCATGGTCGATAGCTAATACTGTCATTGTCAGTAATACTACCACTGTTAGTAGCTAATACTGCCATCATTGGTAATACTACTGCTATCGGTATCTGGGTCCCCTATGGTGCTATCTGGCCTAACGCATAATGGTATGGATTTACATAGATTTGTATGGATTTCATACAAGAGCAAATAGAATCTAGTGCGGCTTGAATGCTAAACACTTGATCTGAAGATCTCTATCTATATAATTTTATAAATAAAAAACTAATAAAATAAATACCTGTAAACCTCTGTGATAACTTATGTATGAATTTATCTCTTAAATTGGCAATAGATCGGTTGATCTCTCACAACCTTTGAATTGCACAAACTGAAGAGTGGATGTTCTCCAATGCAACTGGAATACTGGAAACCCTTGGCTCCTTCTTCTCAAAAAATCCTTAGTAATATTCTTCAAAATCAATAATCATATTATTATGACTCTCCTCCCAATAAGAAACCCTTATATCTTCTAAAAAATTGTGCTTGCCCTAATTAGGGTTTCATAATTAAGAATTAGGGTTTCTTAATTAAAAATAGGTTAAATAATTAATATTTAATTAAAACAATCAAATATTAATATCTCCCTCAATACATGTCAGATCCTTAAACCATCTGAAGCTAGTGAACTAGGGAGTGATTCTGCATATGACCATACCAAAATAAGGGTGCTCCATTGCATGAAAAATATCCCTAAATAATAGGAGCTCAGGCAAATGTGTCTAAAAGAGCTTGAATGAAAGCCAACTATAGAAATTCTACTAATCGAAGCCAAGCCAAGCTCCATCAAGACCCTCTATCCATCCTCTCAGCCTACGAGGGTCACATAATAGGCTAACCATCAACTCTGATGATGTTCAATAAAAAAGGGACATGACAATCCACCCCTCCTAAAATTTCTTGTCCCCAAGCAATCTCAGAACAACAAACCAATCAATCCACTTGGATCCCAAATGTAGTCATGATCTATACTAATGACAATCAACACAAGCTCCTGAAATATCCTTTGAAATATAACCAAGAGGAATCCACAATCAAACTGGTGAATGCAACTCAACCAATCTCTAAAATCACAACTACCCTAGATGTGTCGATACTGCAGGCTATGTAACTTGCAACTACCACTTCCATCTACAAAAGATGGTGCCAATCCACTCCATAATAGATGATAAGGAATAGGTGCCAATCTACACCTGTGTGAAATCAAATCTTCGATCTCTAAATCAAAAAAAGAATAATGAGCATACCCCACCGTATAATGCTGGTAGGAACCCCCAAACTCTTCCACTGGCTAACCATCACTGAATTGGGAATCTATAGATGGCTCCAATCTCTGACTCTGAGTGGTTGTAGGCTGGATAAGACCCTGTGCAATCTACTCAACAAACCCCACCTCAAAATCCATATGAGGTAGCATAGTAGAAAGGATCACTATAATCTTCCCACCCAATCTACTAATAGCACTAGTACCTTAGATGAGAATACCTTCTGTCACTTTATGCGAGTCAAGATGAACACTTGCACTATCTATAAAATACTCCATGAATGATTTAGTGCAGTAAAAATTATATGCGGAAGCATCAACATACTCCCCCGCACACCAAAAATGATCCCACTGTAAGGGTGGCACAACCAACTGTGCCACACTATCATTGGTGTGAGAAGAATCAATTTGGAGACTCGACTCCACTAGTATCCCAAACTCATCAAGACCGGGTACTCCCAAATCCTGAACATGTGTGTCAGCCCCAACAACATGTTCCTCAACAATAACTATAGGAATGTACTTACCACCAACCACCTCAATATACAAATGAACTGGGTCTGGGCTTGGTAAAGACTGTAAATGCTCCAACTCCACATTCACCTCAGCCAAATGACACTATGACTCTTCCAAAGCCAACTGTGTAATCTCAAGAACCTTAAAAGTCCTCTCAAGCTGCTGAGTAAGCTCACTCACCTTATCTTCCTTGCCCAATAATGCATCATATGTTGTGCTGCCCCCACTCCATAAGATAATCTCTATCGGCTACCAACTGCATATAATCCTATCTCAAAATCAAGGAAAAATAACTGCCTCCCTACTCATCGCTAGTAGGAGAACCCCATCCATAAACTGCTAACAACTGATGAGCACCATTGAAATGCTTATAAGCGATAGCAATGTCTCACTCACTAACTCTCAGCTGACTAAACACATGATGGCACTGGCTAGATTGTCTCCAACAATCCTCCTCTGATGCATTGTCCAAAAGAGTAGACTCAAAATTACTAATCTCTAGAGTACTACCATCCATACTCTATGAATCAACTCCAAAGCTCGTATCAACATACAGAGTATCAAAAATTGTAGCATCGCTATCCAACTCCTCTATGCCAAATGGAACTGCTAATGAAACTAAGTCCTCAAAACTATCCACTACATTCCCTAGGGTGTCATCTGCAATAATCTGATCCTGGGACTCTTTTACAATCTCTAAATCTGGAGTGTGAATGCTATACATACTCATATCATCATCAACATGTGACCTAACTATAAATGAAAGTTGAGTCCTTGCCACATGCGCTAACTCCTAAACTGAACTCACCTCAAGACAAAGCTCATCCACATGTCTCTCAAAATCCTAGAGAGCCAACTGAGTACACACAAAAGAATTCTGAGTATCCTCTAATGCATGAGAAAGCTGGTTAACCTCTTCTTCCTTCTTGTTTTGTGATGTGGACCCTTTAAAAATGGATGTCATACATCATATTAATTTGTCTTCTATTGTAGGGAGTGAAAGTAATTCATTAATCCTCTTCAAACTTTTGTTTAGCTTCTCCATATCTTTGTCCCACTATTTTTGAGTACTGGAAGTACCCATGATTAACTCACCAATTCAATGTCCAATCTACCCAATAGGATGGCAGAATTTAGCTCTGATACCACTGTAATATCCCCTATTTGCCTCAAATTCTAAAACTGGATATTTTAAATTGTTTTTCTGTGTATTGTAATTTTTTGGGTGTTTTATGCATGTAATAAGAAAAATTGCAAGTTTTGCAAAATAATTCCGAATAAATAAATAAACCACAGTATAATCTCTTAACTAGAAAATCAATGATCTTATTATTTGTCCAGATGATTACAATGGAAGTCCTCTGTCATGCATATAAAAGAATATTAAAATATTGTCTTAAAAACATGATTATTTTAGCAAACTAGAAATAAACCCTAGATCTATGTGGTTTGAGTTGCTATGTCAAAAACATAGTCATCGTCATCGGTTATACTATCACAATCAGTAGATAATACTATCATTGTTGGTAATACTACCACGGTCGATAGATAATACTGCCATCATTGGTAATACTGCTGTGATCGGTAGCTAATACTGCCATCATCGATAATACTGCCACTATCGGTAGCTAATACTGCCATCATCAGTAATACTGCCACTATTAGTATTTGGGTCCCCTATGGCACTGTCTGGCCTAATGCAAAATGGTATAGATTTACATAGATCTATACGGATTCCATACAGGAGCAAATAGAATCTAGTGCGGCCTGAATGTTGAACACTTGATCTAAAGATCTCTATCTATACAATTTTCTAAATCAAAAACTAATAAAATAAATACTTTTAAACCTCTGTGATAAATTTTGTATGAATTTATCTCTCAAATTGGCAATAGATTGGTTGATCTCTCACAACCTCTGAATTGCACACATTAAAGAGTGGACGTTCTCCAATGCAACTAGAATACTGGAAACCCTTGGCTCCTTCTTCTCAAAAAATCCTTAGCAAAATTCTTCAAAATCAATAATCAATAATCATATTATTATGACTCTCCTCCCAATAAGAAACCCTTATATCTTCTAAAAAAAGTGTGCTTGCCCTAATTAGGGTTTCATAATTAAGAATTAGGGTTTCTTAATTAAAAATAGGCTAAATAATTAATATTTAATTAAAAAAATCAAATATTAATATCTCCCTTAATACATGTTGGATCCTCGAATCATCTGAAGCTGGTGAACTAGGGAGTGATTCTGCATATGGCCATACCAAAACAAGGGTGTTCCGCTTCATGATAAATATCCCTAAATAATAGGAGCTCAGGCAAACGTGTCTAAAAGAGCCTGAATGAAAGCCAACTATAGAAATTCTACTAATCAAAGCCAAGCCAAGCTCCATCAAGACCCTCTATCCATCCTCTCAACCTACGAGGGTCGCATAATAGGCTAACCATCAACTCTGATGATGTCCACTAAAAAAAGGGACATGACACTAAGTCTTAAAATATTTTCTAAGATTAGTGCTAGTCTTAGCATATTTTTAAAGCTATAAGAACATCTAAATTTAGTACCTGGTGACTCCACTAAGTTTTAAACTCATTATTTTTTGGTCATTCCTTAATTTCCATGCCAAAGGTGACTACTAGGTCTACTACTATAGGTATACCTTTTGAGTTTGTGAAATTACCTTTGTATTTTATCGAAAGATTTAGATTTGTGAAAACTCATCCTTATTTAAGGGAGTTGATTTTTATTAAGTCCAAGTTCCTACTAATTTCAACCCCTAATACCCATAGTCTACATTATAATATATCTAAGAGATGACCTTTTATAGACTTCACTGGATCATCTCCTTTGAATCTTACCCAATATGACCAAATTCCTAGAGCAACTCTTAAGAGTGTTTTATATTTTAGTGGAGAAGGTCCTACTACTACCGTTGAACACATTAAAAACATATCAAAATTTTTAAATATACATAATATCACTCAAGATAATATAGACATTAGGTTATTGGCATTTCCTTTAAAAGGGAAATCTTTAGATTGGTATGGGACTCTACCTAAAAATTCCATTACTTCATAGGATGAACTAGGAGATCTACTTTCTAAGAGGTTTAAAGAGAAGAGGGATTTTATATCACTAGATGAGAAATTGACCACTATCAAGAGGGATCCTCAAGATTTTATGCAATATTTTAACTCTAGATTTCAAAATACATGGGATAGGATCCCAACCCTTGTGAGACATACTCCAAATTATGCCTTTTGTATTACCTAAAAGCATTGAATAGTGATATAACCATGATTATCCAATCCATGGCTAGGAATACACTACCTGTTTCCTATGAGATATCCATTAGTTCTAAAAACTATGTTTTTTAGCTATGTAAGATTGTTCCTAGACAACCAATGGCATTGTTTACTAATTTGTACCCTCCTAGTCAAGTTGCATTACCTACCCTAGCTCCTTTACCTAATAGTTAAAAAAAGTTTGCCCTTACCCCTACCAATGAGACTAATGAAGTCAATATTTTGATTCAAAATTTTACTAATGAATTGGCCACTCTTAAAAGGAAATAAGCTCAAAGTTACAAGCCTTACCAATCCTACAATCAGTTTAGACAAGCAAATAGGCCCCTTTTTCAAGGTAATGTTCAAGTACAAGGTTAAATCACTCAATCTATGTCTTACCAAAGTTACAATCCTAATTCCCCATAATATTTTAATGCTCTTATTCCTACTCAAAACAAATTTGTTCAATAATAACCATGTTATCTTTCCCATGACCAAAATCAAGACCAAGTTGCATATGCTAATGAAATTCATAATCAAGCCATGACAATCCAAAGCAATTAATCATCTCAAGTTTCCAATTTTTAGGTTCCAATGAGAAATTTAATGGAAAATATACAAACACAATCTAATTCTACTATTATAAATCATTTGGAGGGAGTGTTTTGTGCGATAAATCATTTGGGAAATTTATGTAATGTGAATGTTACTGTGTCCTCTAACACTAGAAATAAAAAGAGGGATGTTAAAGAGACACAAAGGACAATTCAAGGACATGTTTTGACTCCTACATCACCCTCAATATTATGTGGGTCTAACTTAAATCCTAAGGTGTAGGAGAATCAAAAATTACAAAGTTCAAAAGTAGCTCCTACACATCCATCTCATAAGCTACACTATAAAGTACTAGTACTTCTAAATAGCCTTTCAAGGTGAGAAATCTTTCTATCAATTTGGTAGATAAAATTAATAATTTACACATGAATATTTCATTATGGGATTAATTAACAATACTTGGACAAAAGCATATACTTCAAAAATAATTTCTTGGATTAGGTAAATAAAATTAGATATGATAGGAATGAAAATGTTGTCTTGGTGAATAAAACTCAACCCCTTGATGGAAAAGTGAAGAAAAATGATAAAACTCCTCATTTTTATCTATCTTTTGTCATTGGTAATTGTTTAGTTCACAATTATATCATATATAGTGGGGTTAGTACTTCAATTATGCCCAAGTTAATAGCTGATAAACTAGGCCTCAAGTAGAACCAATAACTAAAGGAGATATACAATTGCATGGATCACCAATAAAGACCTTGGGAGTATTCAAGGATTTGAATTTTATTTTATATGATTTTCATAATTTTTCCATTCCTCATGATGTCTTTATGGCATATTTAGCTCCATACTTTGCTCTTTGTTTGTCAAGAGAGTTTATAGCCAAGATAGGTGGATACTTGGGATCCAACTGGTCCTATATGGTTCTTAGGATAAAGTATGGTTCCAAGGTAAATATTGAATTAGATAATATTAATCATAATCATTTAAATCCATACATGCCTAATGTTTCAAATGTCAATTATGTTATTCTTGATGTGAAAGAGCTTCACATGGATCAATTTCCAACCTCTTCTCTTGAAGCAATTATTGATTTATATCTAGATGAATGGGGAGTTGAGAACTATGAGCATGATCCTTACAAATTCATAGATTTATCTGGTCTTGGAGTGTATTACATTCATGAGGAATAATATTTCATGCCAAATTTTTTGAAGTCAATTGAAAACATGGATGGTTTATGGTAGCTATTCTTTGATGGATCTAGAAGTAAGGTTGGAGTAGGCGGTGGAGTAATGTTAGTTTCCCCATGCAAGGAAAGGTATTACTCTACTTATATATTTAACCTCAATTGTGCTTGTAATTTCATAGAATATGAGGACCTCATTCATTTCCTTGAGTGGGCTAGGAAAAGAGGTGTGAAAGAGTTGAAAGTGTATGGTGATAGTGAGTTAGTTGTGAACCAAGTAAGAGGCCAAAATATGACTAAGAAATCTTTGTTTAAGTACTATAAGCATAGAGTGTGGGATCCTGTGGAATATTTTTAAGCCTTCAACATCTAATCTATCCCAAGAGAAGAAAACAAACATGTTGATAGGTTATCAGTAATTAGAGATCAGTTTGATGTTTCAAAGGGGATAAGAGAAGGTAAGAACTAGCCAAATTTCAAGGTGATTGTAAGGTCCTCTATAACTAATAATGTCACTAATTTAAAATTTTTTGATAGTGAACAAAAATTAGATATTTTCCTATAAGAGGAGGATAAGTTTTCCTCAAGGAATTAGTCCAAACTATGGTAACAATATGGATGGTAGATTATAAAATTAAAGACAAACAATCTCCCTAAAGGCTTAGTCACACTTGAGAGTATATTCAATGATGATGATCAGTTGAAAAAGGAAAATTTAAGCTTGTATAATAAGAAAAAAAATATGAGAGAGTACAAATATTCAAAGATAAGTTGATTGCTCTTGAGAAGGTATGTACTAGAGAAGAAAGATGTGCTTTCATTGAGTTATGCAAATATTTTTTTGATGTCTTTGCATGGGAATATAGTGATTTAAATGGATTTGATCTAAATTTATCTCAACATACCATAGAGTTATATGAAAATTCTAATCCTATCAGGTAAAGACAAATACCAATCAATCCTAAGATTGAGCCTCTCATGAGAAAGGAGCTTATAAAGTTGATTGAGTCTAAGTTCATTTTTCCTATTAAACATTCATCATGGCTGGCAAACTTAGTCCCAATAAAGAATAAGAATGGGTAAATTAGGTAATGTGTTGATTTTGGATACTTGAATATAGTTTGTTTCAAGGACCATTATCTTCTTCCTTCTATGGAGAAAATTTTACAAGTTGTGTCAGGTAGTGAAAGGTTCTACTCCTTGATGGATACTTAGGGTATAATCAAATCTTGGTATAGGGAAGTGACCAATATAAGATAACCTTTACTAATAAATAGGGTATATATGCTTATAGTAAAATGAATTTTTTTTGTATAATGTTGGGGTAACATTCTAATGTGCAATAGATATGGATTTTCAAGGTCTAATAAATGATATAGTGTTGGTGTATCTTGATGATATCATGGTCTTCTCAAAAGATGCAAAGGATCACTTGAATCACCTTAAGCATATTTTTTAGAGATGTAAAGAGTTTATAATCTCTCTCAACCTAAATAAGTGCATGTTTAATATTCATTAAGGTAAACTTTTAGGACACATAATCTCAAAGAATGACCTATCTATAGATCCTAAAATGGTGAGTTTAATCTTGGAATTGACTTTACCCAAACACAAGAAATGTTTGAAAAGTTTATTTAGAAAAATAAATTTCATAATGGGTTTTATTCCTAACTTTGCTAATTTATTCAAGCCTGTAACCTCTATGCTAAGGAAAGATGAAGTGTTTACTTAGACAAGAATAAGGAAGGAGAGTTTTGAAGAAATTAAACAAGATATTTCTCAAGCTCCAACTCTTGGAAGTCCTAATTTCTCAAAGGAATTAAATTTGGATACCTTTGGAAATGAATAATTAATCTCTACCATGCTAAATAAAATGAATAAAACTTATAGCAGCCTATTTCCTTCTTTAGTCAAGGTTTGGAAGGTTATGAGGTAAGATACACCTATGTAGAGAAGCAAGTATTTTCAATTGTTAGAAGTCTAAATAATTTTCAGCACATGTTATCTAAAAATAATATTCACATATTATTGCATCATCCTATTGTCAAATAATTCCATTTGAGTAGATATTTTAATGAAAAAAGGGTTCGTTGGATCACAAAAGTGATGGAGTATGATGTAGAAATCAAGACAACCAAGCTAATGAAAGGGAAGGGGTTATGTGAGCACCTTGACTCAGATTTGAAAGAAAAAATAAGTTGTTTTAGCCTTTCATGATGAAACTATGATAGCTAAATATTCATCAATGAGGATTTAGACATTAGAAATGATCCATTTTCTTCAAACCGGTGACTATCCACAAGGCCTAGATAGATCTAAAAAAAGGTACTTTTACAATGTATTCCTTATGTACTTGTTGATGAAGTGTTGTTTAGGAAGGAATTATTAGGTGTGATATTGAGATGTGTTGAATCAAATTAGGTTGAAAAAATATTACTTGAGTTTTATGATGGACCAACTAGTGGTCACTTTGCTCTAAGAACCACAGCTACTAAGATTATGAGAGTTGGATATTTTTGGCCTAGTTTATTCAAAGACAACCATGCTTGGGTAAGGAATTCTCAAAAATGTACTATCATTGATGGTAAGAAAAATATTACATCCTTGCGTCTTCATCCAATATAATTTGATCAACCTTTTATGTAATGGGATCATAGGCTTAATCAACCCACCTTCTAGTGTTGGTGACAAGTGGGTGTTGAATACTATAGATTAATTTACAATATGGGTGGAAACTATAGCCCTCAATTAAGTAAATAAAAGTTTAGTTATATACTTAAATGAAGTCATAGTGACAAGGTTTTGGGCTCCTTCAACAATAATTTTAGATAATACATTGGCTTTCCTTGGAATGACAATAAGTGAGTGGGCCTTGAAGCATCACATTTACCTTAGTACTCCCTCTAACTATTATCCATAAGGGAATGGACTAGCTAAGTCCATCAATAAAAATATAATTAGGGTTATCAAGAGGACAATGGAGGAGAATCATATAAATTGGCATTCTAAGTTAAAGACAACTCTTTAGGCTGATAGAATCACCCCCAAGAGAACAATTGGAAACTCACTATATATAGTTTTTTATGAGAGAGAAGCTATAGTGCCTGTTTCATTTGAGTTACTAGCTTTGGATCTCACTAACTAGTTGGAGTTGATGGAAAATTAAAGCATGAAAGTTAGGTTGTGTGAGTTTATGGAGATTGAGGAAATAAGAGATCAAGATATTAAAATTATGAGAGATCATCAAGACCAAAAAATGAGATACTTTGACAAGAAATCCATGAAAATAAGCTTCTAAGAGCGGGGTATTACTCTAAAGTGGGATGAAGATAAGGATAAGCATAGAAAATACATAATGCTTTCCAACTCTCAAAGTTTTATGGAGAGGAGATTCATATCTAAGTCAATGAGATATAAATTAAACATTGATACTAAGGCTTTCCTCTCTCTTTGTACATAGTTGTTGTTTTCCTTGTTTTCCCTAAGTGTGTATGCACATATGTGAGTCTTGTTAGTGTCTTGTTTTGCTTTGTGTTTTATTGGTGTGTTGTGGTTGTTTTGTGTGTGTTTTAGGAATTTAATTTATATTTATATTTAAGAAATCATTGACCCCCTTAGCCAATGATAGGATAAGGCTACTAATCTTTAGTATAGAAGGCATACTACATTTATGAGTCATCATTTTGTTGACCAAATTTGACTTTGAGGTCAAGTTTGGACCCCTATAGGTAAAAAACTTGGTTTTTTATATGTTTAGGAGTTTAATAATTTTTAATAGCCTATATTATAGTTCTACTTATGTTATCTAATGCATTTTTAGCCTTAGTCATTGTCTAATAGGTTTATTTGACATTTTGGGTCATTTAATGGGCTTTTAGGGGTTATAAATGTAAGTGGCACAATTACCAAGGTTTATAAGTGTAAATTTTACTTTTAAACATCAAGGATGTCATATTTCCTATCAGGGATGTCAATTATATCAGAATATTGTAGTTTGTTTAATTGAAACTCAAGAAACCAACTAAAAAAGGGAGCATTCGGCACTTGTATGGCCCATAGAGGAAGGTGAAACATGGGAGAAGGTGATATAATATCTCTTCATCTTCTTAAAACTAATAAAAATTATTGATAGGCTATATAAGTTCCATTTTTAAACCAAAACTATTCTTTTCCTTCTTTGCATTTATAAACATACAAAAGTGACCATCAGATTTGTGCTTGGTATGAATAAATGAAGAGGTTTCAAGTAAAATGATTTTGGGAGGTGATATTAAACTTAGAGACATTAATTTAAATATAAATATTGTAATTATTTATCAGTTTTACTTTATAAATCATCTTTTACAAGTTGATTATGTTTTTATGCTTGTTGTTTCATGCACCTTATAGGTTTTGCTCCATTTTGGTCAATTCCATACAATCCAATTGGTGATGTTGACTCTATAGGATGTTGAATAACTTATAAAATGATATATATACTTAGTTTCATGTTTCATGATGTTTTATGGGCAAGTTATCTCATACTATAGGAAGGTGTCACCATTGTGAAGTTTTAGTCAATTCTACCTAGTTCTAGAATGTTGGTCTTCTACAGAGGCTTCATGTGAGATAAATATGGTGTTTCACAGGTCTAAATTCCATATGATCATATCTTCCCATGTTTGGTTTCATGGTATCATTATTTGGACAACTTTTAATCTTGCCACTCAACTCAGTCAACTCCTTGCTTAGTTTCATGTGGAAACACACATGTATAGAGCTTGTTTAGATGGTTAATGGAGTTGTAATTAGGGTAAATTAGTTTTTAAAAACATTAAGAATTTTAAAGAGTGATTTTTATTGTTAAATAAGAGATAAGTTTGGCTAAAAACTCATTCATCATATCAAAAAGTCATGAGATACTCTCCCCTACCTTGTTCTAGATGTTTACAAGAGTTATTCACATTGAGATAGATGTTCTTCACCTTGCCTTCAAATTTACTTGATAAAAATAATGAATTTGGAAGGTTGAAAATTATTTTGATTTTTATTGAGACCATTGATACATTTTTTGGCTCCATTATATGCCCATGCCTACATACAACGCATATACACATCTATAGGAGCCCTTGTTGATGTTGTGTTGAAGTAGAAGAGTTGGGATATGTATTAATATATTAATATTGTTAAAGAGTGAATTTGGAGGTTTAAATTTGATATAAAAATAATTGAAGGTAGGATACAATACACACTATCAATATTTATACCTTACTACTTGTATACATAAAAATAGCCACTTACAGGTGGTCTTTAACAGTAAGTTCAGGTGTCATGTGGGAAAATTGGAGCATGATGAATCCATTTATAGAATTGGTTTTGATTATGAAAAACTCATTTTAGGTGTTAAATAACAATTATAATTTTTAAAACATGTTCTGAGGTCAAGTGACTGTATATAGGGATCTTTTCCATAAAATGCAAAATAAAGGTCCAAGGGTTTTTGTAGATATCCTAAAATATGTTTGGAAATAGTTCCAAATAATCTATATTAGATGAATTTATTGCTTATGGTATAAAAAAGGTACATAATATGAGATTTATAAACTAAGTGGATGATAGAGGTTGAAGGCCTCAAAATTTCCCCAAAAAACACTGAAACACTATACTAACATCAATAGGTTTGGAGTTATGAATGACTTATTGATATCCTAAGACGTAAATAGAACACACTCTCATGGATATAATGGATATATTGGTGAAATGGTATAAAAAATATTGTGAAAGTCATAAAAAGGATATAATTCATATTTTTTCAAGCTCCATGGACATCTACAGGTGTCCCTCTACAAAAAAATGTTCACCTACAACAGGGTATACAAATAGTGAGATAGCATTTGTGTTTTAGTGATATTTTAAGGGAATAAAAGGTGAGTGAAGGTATAAAAACATAATTTTTGACCTCAAGGAATTAAAATAAGTCCTTAATCATGATAACAAAATTTTAAATAAGCTATTGCACACCTAAAGGAGTCAAAGAAGGTAGGGTTCATAATCATGATAGAGGAAAATCAATTTTTAATCTTAAGGTGATTGAAAGGAGATTAAAGGGATGTTTAAATGATTAAATATATTATTAAAACATCCATTAATATAATTATGCCCTCCATGAACTCTTTTAATGATAAAATAAGGTTTCTCAGACCTTTTAAGACCCTGTACACACACATATAATTGAGTGTACAGTCTTGGTGAAGTTAAGAATTGAGTATGCTTACAAGGGAGATGGTTTTATATAAAATTGGAATGGTTAATAATTTATTGGTAAAGTTTTTTCATAATATATAGGACCCCCTTCAATATGATCACCCACTCTTCCTCCTAGAGAAAGGTAGTAGTCTGTATTGTGAGCTAGGAAACCCATGTTACTCAATAGCCCAATATGAGGAATCCAATGAAGAAAAGTATTTTTGGGTGAATTTTAATCTTAATTAGAATAAATTTATGATTTATATCATGTTTAATGATCCTAATATCATTTTTTTAATCTTGGAGAGGTCACTCTTAGGTGGATTTGAGAAAAATGTAGTTAATAGTCCTTTTTGGAGGCCTTTTTGGGGTATTTTGAGTTGGTTAGGTACTTAATTGGATGAATAATATTAAAAAATTATTTAAAAATTATAATTATGACATCCAAAAACTCCAAAAATATTCACTTTTCAATGGGGAATAAGGATATACCTTATTATTTTCTCTCAGAGGTCAGCTAGTCAAGAAAATTAAGGTTTGGCAAAACAAGCTAATGAAGTCAAAATGGGAAAAGGAACCTAATGGAAAGCTTTGGAAAAATAAAAAACATATTTTTGTGTGTCTTAAATACAAATATGTGATAGGTAACACTAGGTATTTCTCAAAACACTCAAAATTACCAAAATACACTTACACACAGTCTTACTAGACATGCCTACATTAGGCCTAATTAGTGAATGAGAGGAAGAAATGAAAGAGAGTGATAGGAAAGTTGTTTGGTGACCTTGTTAGATTTAATGAGGTTTTAAAATTCATATGACACCAACACAACCATTAGAGATCAGTCCAAATAGCCCAAACTAGTAGGGTGCATGCTAAGTCCATTAGGCCTTGAGGAGACCTAGCACCAATTGAGGGTCTAACCTCACTTATAGTTATTGGTGAGATATATAGTTTATTTTAGAATTTTTATTGTATGTATTCAAACATATATGAGATTTTTTATGAAAACAAACTTATAAGAAATCTAATTTTAGCTCAAATATAGTCTAAACATGTAGGAAAGGTTGAAACAAGTTCGATAGGGTGATTTCAAGTGCTCATTTATCCTTTGAAACTATGGATGGATAACAAAATAATTAAAATGGGTTATTAAGGTCTCCTAAAATCATGTTTGTGGAATTTTTTGGTAGTTAAAATGTCAAATATTTATGAACAAATCTTAAGGAAAACTGTCTAAAACCCTTGAAAACCTCAATCAAGACTTGATGGAGAAAACAAGCTTGGAGAGCTATCCAAATGAGATATTTCAAGCATGAAAGTTATCTTAAATTGTAAAATACTCACTTGGGATCCCTTCCATACTTTTTATTTTTATGGAATTGTATGGATAGGGTGAAAAATAGGGTACTTTTGACCATTTTATGTGTTTTATAGGTTGTAGAAGAGGTCTAAATATTAAACAAAGTTTGGGATGAATTTATGGACTTAATATAACTCCATATGGTTATTTTATTCTCTAAAAAACCTTATAAGTGTTTAAACAATAGCTCTCATCTCAGCTAGTCAAAACTGGCATAGTGAACATAATGGTGAGGATGGTGAAAAATTCAAGTGTTAACCTTTTTAATTTGTACCTAAGTATTATAAGCCATGAAGTGTCTTAAAAAGTGTCATCCACTCTATCTCATGTATTTTTATGGAAAACTAAAGCCAATTTTGAGGCCAAGTGTGAGGAGTGACTGAAAGAGGAGGTTTTTAGACTACAGGCAGTGATGGCTTACTTCCAAGATATTATAGATGATTAAGAGTAAAAAAAATGAATGGAGAGGCATATATAAAATCCTTCCCTCTCATTTCAATCATTATACCTATCCCTAGTTAGTTTTGGTATGTTCAAATAGGTCCAAATCATGAACATAGTTTTCTGAGCCAAGACAAAGAATTTCATGACTTATATGGACACTTGGGCCTCTTGACATTGCATGGTTCATTTCACACCTCTTTATCATGCATATTTAAGCTATTTTATCATCTTTACAAGTATCTAAATGACCTTTATACTTCCCTTATCTCAGGCCTCTTCCAAATGCTAAAAATATTGACCTTTTTGGATCTTTTGAGTAGCCTCTATTATTTAATGGTGAAACCCTAACCAATTCTATATTTAAATGACTTTTTAAGAAATAAAAAAGTGGATATTATTAATTACATGTTTTACATCTGATTTTTGTTGCAATCTTGTTCTTGTCTAGTAGAAGATGATCTTCTCTATCATGTTATCATTGATTATTCACCAAGTGTGCATAAGTGTAATTATTACATGTCTTTATTAGTGTCCTCTTTTACTGTATAAGTATTTTAGAAGTGTTCCATAATATATTCTCTCAAGGAATCATTCATTACCCTCTTAAGCATCAAAATACCTCTTGAACCTAACATATGAAACATTGATGTAACAATCTATCTTATGTTATGAGTTTTTTGTGAAGAAATCTTTGTTTTGATCTAAGTACTATAATTTTAGTTAGTAGGAGGAAATTAAATATCGATGCATCACCTTTTAGTTTTATTAGTTTTTATTTTTAACCTTTTTCATGCCAAGTTGATAAATAGGAGAGTGTTTCAAAGAGTGCATCAAGATAACTATCCCTTCTAGAGATTCATCTCACCAGATTATTTACCTACAACAAGTGAGATGTTTCCATTGTGCCACTTGGATGAGGAGAATTAGGCATCTACTCATGGGGTGAAAATATAAGTGAAAACTTTAGGTTAATTTAGACTCAACCAAAGTTACAATTTAACCTAACCTCCCTAGGTTTATAGTTAGTGCTTTGAGCTATAAATACAAGTTCCCACACCATATTCCAACATGATTTTGTGTGCAAGGTTATTCTACTATTATACCTTATTAAAGTGTTTAAAATTTGTGTTATAATTCTCAATTTATGCTAAGATTCACACCAAGCCACAAGTGATTATTGGAGAGATACTACCACCATGTAATAACATATCTAAATGACTCAAATCATCATAGGTTGATCATGAACATTCTTATGTAAATAATAAAGCATCAAATTTGAAAAAAGACATAGTAAATTTGTATTGTCTTTATCTCTATTTTATGATCTTACTTATTATGTTATGTTCTCCCTAGTTCTTAGGCAAGAGTGTTTAGTCATAGTGTATTTATTTTCTTGATTTGTGTCATTTGGACTAACAAGAGAATAATATACATTATTTTAATATTTAAACACCTAAGGTAAATAATTAAATGCTTAGTGTGACCATGCATATTTTATGGCCAAGGAAAAAAATATTCTAACCTTAGTTTTATCAAAAAATGAATTTAACTCTTCAATTTTAGGATTTTAGCCTTGAAATATACATCATTATATTTTTTGATTTATCTATGACTTAACCCTATTTAATGGTGGTTCCATCATTCAAATGCTTATTTTTAAACTTTATTTGTGAAAAAATTGAAGATTTGTAATGGTTTATTTGACCTAATAAATGGTATCTCTAATGTATAGAATCAACAACTTTACCCCTATTGAATGTTAACTTCATCAGGTAAATTTACTCCCTACTTAACTATTTTATATCTTATTTAGGTGGATTCTCTTGACCTATTTGGTGGTTTTGACCTAATAAATAGTGGTTTTGACAAAGTTTCTTTTTGTGTTTATGTTTTTAAGAAATTAGTGACTTCATCCTGCTAAAAGGTGTCTTCACTTTATGTTTTCCTAAAACTTGAGAGCTCATAATCGATTATTGTTTACTCACTTACCATGTAGATTATAATAAATAAAACCCCCTAACATTTTATATGACTTAAGATGGATAAGAGATAATCTTAAGCATTATGAAAATCTCACATACATTTTGTTTAGTGATTAAAATCCACTTAATCACATTTGTCTTTTAGTTTTTGAAACATTTTTTTCTAATTACAAACAAAGCCAAGGGGCCAAATTTTCAATCTCACTTCAATTACGTGCTATTAAAAATTACATACATTTTATTTAGATATTTTAAGAGATTTTTCACTTTATGTTTTTTGTTATTAGTTAAATTTCAAAGTTATTTAGACTAGTTTCTTTATTTATGGAAAATTAGAAATTGTTGCATGTATGCTCTCTCCCCATCCCCTTTAGGGAACTCAGATGACCAAAAGTGCTTAGTTTATTTCCAATGTTTACAAAGTTGAGTCAAAAATAATGTCGTGTATGCTCTCCCCAAGCTCTAAGTGACTTGGGTGATTCAAAAGTGACCTATAAGGTATTTTCATTTTCATTTATTTATTTTTATGAATTTTTCTTGTGTGTGGGACTTCACCACCTCTCCATAAGTTATTAAGGGGTGATTTGACTTTTGGTTTCATCTCCTAGCATCATACCAACCCGATTCCATAATGGGGTATACAAATTGGGCAAACCACTAGATGGTATAGTGGTGAGTAGTTAGCCTAAACATCCCAATGGTTACAAAATCCATATAGCATCCAAACATTAGAATTCACTAAGAATTACATGAATGAATTCATTATACAAAGGACTAGAACTTTGCATAACAAGCTAGGTAGTTTGGACTCAACTGATGGGATTTTACCCTTATGTTAGCCATAATTATGACCATTTAGTAAATTTAATATTTATTTATTTTTAGTAAAACCCCAATTGATGTGGAATTTCTTAGCAAATATCTAGTGTTCCTCACTCTAAGTCTGTGCCACATACCAATGGTTGAGATACAGAGGGGGAGTAAAAACTCTACCTAGACCTATACTTTAATTTTTATATTAACACTTAATTACTCACAAGAATTAGTATATCAGTGGAAATTTTTGAAGAAGCTATACACACCCATATACATTTTAGATATAGGATGAGCCATTAGTATTACTTCTATTTTATTGACTTACATATTTGTTTTTAGACTAAAATTATTTTTTGATATTGTCACATCAAAATGAGTCCAAAAATATCACATTATTTTCACACCTCTTAATCCTAAGAGGTGTTACTCCATTTTGGTTGTGTAACTTTTTTCCCATACAAATTCATTCAAAAAATGATTGTGTATCATTTGTTTAAATTGGGTATTGTTATGCTACCCATTTCATCTCAAACATTTTCCTAAGTTTTTGAGTCTAAAACCATTATCATGTCATTTGTTTAAAGGAGTGTTGTTAAACTACCTAAATCATTTCAGTTTAGATATCATTTTTGAAACCAAGTTCCAAGCATTTTTATACCTCTCTTATGTCAAATGTGGGGTTATTCTACTCATTTTGGTCTAGATTTTTTTCCTTAGAACATTCCAGTCTTTTCATATTAAATCCAAAACTCAATATTTTAAAGTGTAAATACTAAACTAATCAAGTTTACACAAAGCATCATCTAATTTAAGTTTAGGTTGTCTATATTTCTTGTTTAGGTTATTTTACTTGGGTTGATTTTCTATTTGATTTAAAAGACCCCTTGCTTTGAGATTTAGCATGTTTAATATTTATAAATTTTTAATCAAACCCCACTTGACATGTAATTTATTACCAAATTCCATGTGATCCTAAATCTAATTTTGTGCCACATACCAATTATTGAGAGGCAAAGGGGGCGTAGAAATTCTACCTACATCTATGCTTTAATTTTTGTATTAACACTTAATTTCTTACAAGAATTAGTATATCAATAGAAAATTTGGCAAAAAATATGCACACCTATGTCAATTTTAGATATATGATGAGCCATTAGTGTTGTTTATATTTTATTGGTTTACATGTGTTTTTAGACTAAAAATATTTGTTTGTATTGTCATGTCAAAAAAATTATAAAAATATTATGTTGTTTTCACGCCCCTTCATCTTAAGAGGTATTACTTTTTTTGTGTTGTTTCACACTTTTTGCCTTAAAGAATCATTCAAAAACTGCTTGTGTTTCACTTGCTTAAATAGGGAATCAATATGCTACCTCTTTCATCTGAAACATTTGTCTTTGATTTTTGAGTCCAAAACCATTATCATGTCATCTATTTGAAGGAGCATTGTTACACTACCTAAATCATTTTAGATATCTCATCATTTTTGAAACCAAATTCTAAGCCATTTTTATACCTTTCGTATGTCAAATGTGTGTTACACTACTCATTTTGGTCTAGTTATTTTTCCTTAGAAAACTTGAGCCTTTTCACTTTAAATCTAAAACTTAATATTTCAAAGTGTAAATCCTAAACTAATCAAGTTTACACCAAATCTTCATGTAATTTACGATTAGGTTGTCTACCTTTCGTTTTTAGGTTTTTTTTATTGGGTTGATTTCTTATTTGATTTAAAATACCCCTTGCCTCAACATAATTATTTTTATTTGTTTTGTACCTTGTTTTGATATTCTTTTGAACCAAGTTGTTACCACATGCCTTGTTTAAAGTTTGTTGTGCCAAATTATGAGTGTCCTAGTTCCATTGTTCAAATAATCTCTTACAAACCAAGTATCGAGTCTTAGAGAACTAATTAACAAGTATCATCTAAGACAATTTCCTTAGTTTAGTTTTTTTTAGGTTCTTATTTGAGTTCTTTGTTTTTGACTCTATCCTTATTTTTCATGCTAACAATTATAACTACCTTTGGGCAAATTATTGTTATCCTTTGATCATAGTTTGCAATTGTTTTATTTTGTCTAAATATTTTTGTCACTGATTATAGCCACCTTTGGTGAAATTATTACCTTAGTCATATACTAGTTCTGAAATGTTGTGTTACTTTTACTACTAATTATAACCACCTTTGGACAAATCAATATCATTTTGTTAGACATGTTTCAATTTTTTTTTACCTTTGCCTAGTTTAGTTGTTTTACATAGAGACAAAGTTTATATTTTTTAGACCTTAATTGTTTGTTACCTTTGGAACCCTTTTTTTCACAAGAATTATCTATGAATTTGAACATGCCTCATTACAAATGTAGTGGGACCATGTATAATTCAAGCTATGAGAACTTTTTGACCAATGAAACTTTTGTTCAAGAGTCATATGATGATGTAGCTTATGAGATGGATCCTTATCCATATTATAACATTACATATGTTAAAAAAATGAATGACCCTTTAACATAATATTAGTGACTATACCTCCTTATCTAGGCCAATAACTAGAGAAAATGGCATAGTATCTTACTTAGATAATGCCTAATATTGAATAAATCCAACAACAAGAGCCCTATTTTGTTACAACACCAACACAGACAAGATATGACCCATATTTTTTTTAACATCATTTTTTATATAAAAAATATGAATTTATTGTTAGAGTTCTCAAAGTAAGAGCCAATTTTTTGCCAGACATCCCACATGAAAGTTTGAGTAGTTTGATTAGAACTCCTAGTAATGTGCCTTGAATTTAACCATTCAAACATGCATCAAATAGGTATAGATAATATCTAGTCTAAATTCCATAACAAGAAAAAAAATACACTTATAAAAGGGAAATGCCCTATGGATAAGTAAATGGAATATGTATAACAAACATATCAAAACTATCTTAGCCTAGCTCACAATCTTAATGCAAGAACTATTTATAACATGTCACTTATTAAGATAGACCCATTAATAGGGAAACAAATATATTATTTAGGATATGTAAGCCAAAATGTAGACCTGTTTATCCAAAGAAAATTTGTTGGTGACATGTATAATGTCCCCATTTATACATAACAAATTGTCATTAAAGAAAATACCTCACTCAAAATTTTATAGATAACATGTAAGTGCATTCCAATTTAAACCAGAGTGGGTCTAGTTTACTGTCAAGTAATACATGGAAAATTCCTCTAAACAATGTTATATTTTAATTTCAACAATGGGGGATAAGTATGCCTATTTCCCACAATCAATAACCAACCTCCACTCCTCAACCAATTGCTTCTTCGAGTGTGCAACAGGGGGGAATAAACTAAAAATATACCAACTTATAACTAAAACAAGTGTATAACATTATTCCACCTCAACAAGTAATAAGGAATATTATACCAAAATAAACATAGAATAATAGACCTCATCAATCATAAATTTTTATTAATAAACAACATGTTTATATTGGTTAGAAAGTGTTAGTTGGTCAACAAAAATAAATTTCAAACCCCCAATAGATAGCTAACCAAAAACAAGTGCCTATTCAACAACAAGTGTCGATCTAACAAGTGTTTAGATAGAAACAAGGTCCTTATGTAGAGTAGGTGCCAAGTGGTAAGCAACAATTTATTTTTACCCATTGGGTATCATACGTACAACAAGGGTCCAACTATTAATACCTCTAATAGTAAGGATCTAGTTAACAATGTGTTCCCTATATACAACAAGGTTCAACAAGTAAGAAATAATTTCCCTCTCAAAATTAATAATACCAACACATTATGTAGAGCCAAATGACATTACCATAACCATAATTAATTATCTAGGGTTATGTAGCCAATTCAAACTAGAGTGTGTTTCAATAATAGTGTATTCTATATCCATAGTATAATCCTAATGCATACATATGCATACCTGGTCATTTGATCATTTCTACCAACATTCTATAATATGCCTATTCTAATCAGGGTAGTCCACCTTTGACCATGAAACATCTATAACAAAAATCCACACCTTTTGACTTCCTTACACAAGAGTTAAAATAGATGAAAGATGCAATTAAAGCTATATAAATTAGAAAACAAATAAATAAATTTAAACTGGATGAAATATGATCTTACCCATTAAACATGCAGTATTTATAAATACCATGTATACCATGTTATGAGCTGAATAAATTTGAAAAATACAAAGACAAAGGAAACCCTAACGATCATTTGAAATAATTATTTGTTACATGCTAACTAGTAGCCTATAGTGACATATACTTATTTTTACTCTTTTTGAGGAGTCCATCTAGACAAGCTTTGGAATGAATGTTGAAATTATCAAATAATTTTGTACCTAACTTTGATGATATTTAAAAAAGGTTTATATAACACTTCTCATAAAATATCAAGCATAAGATTATTATTGTGGATTTAGTCCAAGATAAATATAAAACTGGTGAAAGATTCACTACATACTTTCAATTTTGGAGATCACTAGCAAATTATTTTACTCATAACTCATCAGATAAATAGTTGGCTATGATATTTACTATGATCCTACATAGAAAGATATCATACCATCTTGAGTTTTTATGTTCTCACACATTCTAAAAGGTTATATATAAATTAATATAGATTCATAAATCCCTTGTCAATAAGGGGATAATCAATCTATCATCTTCTAATTAGAGCCAAAATTAGCATCAAGGCCATTAGAAGTAAAACCAAAACCAAGGACAGAACCATAATTTGAACACAATTCATATACTTTATTTAATTCCACCTTAGACCAACAAAAATGAGAGACCTAAATCCTACAGCCATAATAATAATGTTGTTGGCAATGGGGTTATTAAATCACATCATTTTTAGATGGTGAAAACAATGATTATCCATTTACCTCTATCTACTCGGTAACCACTTCCTACATACATTCAAACCAAGACCTATAAAAAACCAACTGAAATAAAATCAAAATTAATTACAAGTTCCTCCTCCAATGAGAAGACACCCATAGCTTGATAATTCAGTGACCTTGGTGAACCTATTAAATTTGTGTTCTAAAGATTGATTCAAACAAATATAATTAGCTAGCTAATTCCAAAGCCATTACCTAAAGGTATTCCTTTTCCCAATTGGTACAAGGAACATGAATTTTTTGAGTAGCATCATGTCATAGGACATTCCATAATATGATTTATCCAACTTAGGAATTTGATTGAGAATATGCTCGAAACTAAGAGATAGAAAGAGACACCCATGCTCCTACAACCAATTATAACTTGGGTATCTACTATAATCTATTTGTTTAACATAATAATAACAACAAAAAATAGTAATACCAACAAAGAAAATAGTGACAGATAACTCCACCTCAAAATCAATAATAACAACAACCAAAAAATGGTTGAAACTAATGGTATAATGACCAAACCAACCAAGGACACTATCATGCCATTGTGTATACCTATAAAAATGTTATAGGACACATTTCATGTGATCATTATACCACTATCATCATTAAACCTAGACCAAATACAAACATATCTATACCTTCACTCAATATTCTCTATCTACCAAATAATGCCTATCAACCCCATTATGTTAGTTATTCTTCTACAAATTATGTTGATATCCAAACTCAATATCATCTGAGGATCATCACTCCAAGCCTCATTACCTATATAGATAGCTACCAAATCCAAGAAATATGTCCATGTTGTGCAATCTCAACTCAGTGATCCAGGGTCACTATTAAAGGACTACAACCAAATACTCTAAATGTACCTAATTGGCCTTCCATGCCTATTATTATCAGTTAGAAGTACACCATTGCAAGAAAATGTGCATGTTCTCATTCTTATTGATACAATGGAAACTCTTTGAGGTGTGGGTGACCTTATACTAGAGATAATATCTATATAAATGGATATTTTTTTGGTATAGTCACCTAGTTCTCTCTAAACTCCCTAATTATGTGATTTATTGACTAAAAGATGGGTAAAAGGAGTAATGTTCAAGCTAAAAATAAATATGAAAACTAAAAATTTAGGGTGATCAACCAATGTGAAATTCATTTTTTTAGATACTTGACACACTAGAATATAAATAACTTACACACATTCATGTCATTCTCATACAATGACTCTTGTATTAGTATTTCACATAGAGGTCTTGACAAACACTCACACTAGCTTGCAAGAAATGAGCAATGGTTAAATTCAATTATAAATTAGATATAAATCCAAATTAGACACTCTATATGACATAAAATAATTATTATTTTATGCATAAAGGTGAAAATTTAAGACAAACATAGGAAAATAAGTCATTCATGCAATGAATATTAAGCACCAACTTCATGGACAATGTGAAAATGGAGGAAATTTTAGCTCTTTATTACTTCAAAGGTGACATAGTATAAATTTTGTCATAATTTTAGTATATAAAAAATCATAATTTGATAATAATATTCTATAAAAATATATCATACATATAGAAAAGGAATAAGAGAGAGAAGAGACAAAACAACCCTAAATTGGATGAGCCAACATGTTAACTCGTAGTTCAATCTTCCTCTAACTAAAAATTTAACTCAACCACTAACTCAACCTTCAACTTCTGAATTTAAATGTATCATTTTTAGTTTCAAAAAAATTTATTAGATTATGGAATAGTATGAAAGATATAATTTTTAAAAGGTTAAAGGTTCTTTCATGCTTTGATCATCTTCAATCTTGAAGAGATTGATCATCTTCAGTTATCTCCTTGTGAACTTGCATTAAACTTTTTATCTTAACTTATTTTGATCTTGAATGAATCTTAAAGTTTGAATTCAAATATATTTATTTAATCTTTGATTTTTAATTGACTTATCTTGACTTGTAACTTGTATTTTGACTTGAGCTTTTTTACATGCATATTGGAGTTTGACTTCAGTTATCATCCTCATATCTTGTATGTATGTTTATTTCTATTAAATTTATAGTTTTAATTTAAATGGTGTGAAGTATAGATAGATATTATTTCACTTTTAATTTATTTAAACCTTCATTAATTTTTTTTATTATGTATTTTATGATGACAATCACAACTCTCCATACTAGTTCTTCTGGATATATCTATCTTTTATGGTTTTGGCAAGTTTTTTGAATGTACCATGAGAACCTATAACTTGATAAATTTGAATTATTTGATTAGATAAGGAGTATAAATATTTTCTTAACATTATCACCATGGTGTCACATACCTTGAAACAAATTTTCATCTCCAAATTTTACTTACAACCTCCAAAAATACCATTTTGTGCTCTCTAGGCCTCAAGAAACTTTGATTTCAATTAAGAGGTATAAAATGAGTTATAATGCTAAAAATACACTCATAATATTATAATTTGATATATATACCTGTAAAATATTTAAAATCTCAAAAAATATTCACCAAACTCTCAAACAAAAATTTACAAAAAAGTGTTAGCTTGTTGTCCATAGGGTGATTTGGAGAATTTTTTCTTTGTTATGATCCTATTTTGAATTGTTTTTAATTTAATAATAATTTATTAATACTTTTAAATTAATTATATATATTTTTAAATCATTTTTCCCCTTGAAAGGACATGAAACACTCATTTCTAACTTCATTTGTGATCAAAATAGTGAAAAGCCTTGGTTTCCTTCATGAATAGACACATGTTTTGAAATTTTATATTTAATAATATATATTAAGGATATTAAACCAATTTTAAACATTCAAGGACATCAAAATAGACCTCCATGTCAAATTTCAAGATATTTCATATAGTAAAACTCAAAATATGCATGTTTTGGTGTTTCTTAGCTTGTACAATCTTATTTTTGAATGCCTGTTAGTTTGAGTTTTTATATTTTATTAAGTTTTATGAATCATAAAAAACTCATTAATTTTTAATTATTAAATTTGATATAACCTATAATAATTTAAATAATTTTATATTCTCAAACAATCTCTTAAACCTCTCAAAAATGCCTTTTATGATTGTCTCTCTTGCTTGCTTGAAACCATATAACCTATACCTTTGAATTTATCCATTATTTTACCTAAAATATTTATTTATAAAAGTATATAAAGTTAATTTGTACCCTTTAATATCTCACACAACTTTTAATTTTCAACAAAGAACTAAAAATGTAAACATACTACCTAAATTAAGCCAGTGGGGTTTAAGAAGGGTTGTATAGCACCTTTCCTTATTAAAGATTGTTAATAAATTTAATAAGCTATAAAATGAAACCATTTCATGTAATATGTGACCTAATATTCCCCCAATACCATTATATCCAACTCTTCTTCTCCTTTTTGAAATGACCATTTGAAAATTATCTTTACTAACTTGCAACTAGCTAGTTAGAGGAATATAAGAAACCTCTATCAAAATTTAGACCTGTGAGCAGTTATTGAGAATGTTTTTACTATGATTAAATTTGTATGATGTTTTGGGAGATTATTTATTCTTCACTCCATGAATGGATTCTTTTTTAAAACATTCACATAAACAACCTTGACCAATGGTGGTAAAAATTGTCAACACCTATAAAAAATAAACTAAATGACAAAACTGAAGGGAAAACTTATGATATTTTGGAATAAATAAATAATAAATATAAACACATATCCATAATGTATTTTTTTTATACTTATATCATCCATAAAGACATCTTTAATGAATATTTGAACCAATTCCTCATGTCATATGACATCACTCCAAACAAATTCCAAGCCATAATGGGACACTTGGTCCTTGGCCAATGTCTCACCTTTGACCAAAGTGAAATGTCATCTCTAGTCCCTCTACATAATAACACATTTTATATTAATTTTATTATAATTAATCATATAGTTAAATTTGTCCTTGTAGATAATGTTTGAGGTCTTAACATTGTGTTCTTAAAGTTGGTCAAACATCTTAGGTATACAACAATTGACTTCCAGCTAGATACCATAATTATCAAGTAATATGATAATGAAGAACATGAATCTAAAGGTAATATTATATTTCTATTGGTGATTTATACATCAACCCATGATACTCTATGCCATATTTTAAACTTGGAACTATTGTGCAATCTATTATTAGGTCGACCCTAGATCCATAAACTCAGGGCTATACCTTCTACATTGTGTTAGTGTATAAATTTTTCACATTCATGAATGGAAGTGACTATACCAACTAATCTTTGGCTATATCAATATTATAAATTACTTAATACTGAATATAAAATATATAACTACTAGTTTGGCATGAATATTATGCCCAAATTAGACACAAAAAGAGTTAAAAAAGGAAAAGCCATTAAATCAAGCCTACAAACTAATTACATTGACCCTAAAAACTTAAACTCTACCTCAGTGATTCCTTCACCAAAAATTTCCAATCACTTCAATATAACTGATAAAGGTCTCAGAGAATATAGTCCTAATAATACATTCCATATTTCCAAATTGCCTAAAAATCATAAAGATTATGGGATACCTAAGCCAAAACTACTCATAGAGTGGGAAACCAAGGGAAGATCTCAACTAAATAAGCCCATTATTTTCAAAATGGCCTTTGGCCTAGAGTAGGACCCCTTAGTAAAATATGATTGATGGATGTATATTGATGAGTTAGCTAATTATTACCAAATGAAAAGTATCCTATTCCTAACTAGATAATGGATCACTTAGATTATGAATGAAGATTCCTCATGATATATCAGCAAGGCATGATCAAACCAATCTTAATTACCAAGTGTAAGGGGACTGATGGTATTAGATTTAAAATACCTAAGGGTGACCACACATACCTTACTCATGTTCCAACACAAATTAATATTGAATATAATGTTGTAAGTGACACAAGGTCTAATTCTAACATCTATAATGACCTAGCTACTATAAATTTATTTAACCCCCATGCCATTTACACTGTCAACCCTAGTTATCAACCTTCACATTTAACCCTTTACCATCCACAACTAATATACTGGAACCAACAAGAGTAAAAAATGCCATTACATGAGTTTGAAAATGATGAGGAAATATACAAATTTATGGGATTGAGGAGTCACATTCCTATTAGAGACCACAAGTAGGGATTTTCTATAAGATTGGATCATGTTACCTAGTTCGATAAGCAAGTGAACTTCCCTATCCAAAAATTTTAAAAAAATCAAACATCAAGGTCTAAAATTGAAAACCTCTTTGAGGCACTTTCTAACTAGGGGAAAAGTAAAGAAAAAGGCAGGTCTCTTGGTGAAAACTAGTTTTTGGTGCCACTAGATGGGGATGATTACCCCTCTTCTTGTGAAGCATAAGAAACCTATAGCCCAAAACCTATTTATAGATCAGATATCAATATTAAAGAGTGGAAATATTTTTTAAAAATTATTCAAGAGAGCCTTGAGGTATTTTAATCATGGCTGATGTAAGCATTAGGAGATTCTAATTTATTTCCTTAGGATAATTATATGATGTAGTCTATTTGGAGGACTTTGCCATTTCCAACCAATTCAACTCGTTATTGACTATTTTAGATGATGGTTATACATTTTTTGTGGAGGACACTTCATAGGTGAATATTTGGACTCTAAAGGACTCAAAGTGGATTAAACTAGGTTTGTCACTCATTGAGGAGGAACATGAATTTTTTATAGCCCTTTTGAGGGTAATTGTTAATATATTTGTAAGGGCCTATTTGGACATGCTAGGTTTAGACCCCACCTTGGTCATACACCATCTCCTTATGCACCCTCATCCCAATCCTATTAAATATAAGTTGCATAATATGCATCCTCATATTATTTTTATATTCAAGAAAGAGTTGGAAAACATCTTAGACATGAAATGCATCACGACAATCAACTATTCAAAGTTGATTTCCAACATTGTACCAATGAGAAAGAAACCAAAACATATCAGAATCTATATTGATTTTAAATATATCAACAAGGCCTAATTGAAAGACAACTTACCTTTGTCTAATATTAACATGATATTTGAGTCAATGGCTATTTATGAAATGGTTTCTTTAATAGAAGCATTTTTATGGTATAATCAGATCAAAATCACACTAGAAGACCAACACAAGATAATGTCCACCACTCCAAGGGGAACATTTTATTACCAAGTGATGCCTTTTTTACTTAAGAATACTAGATCCAATTACCAAATATTCATGATCATGATATTTAATGACATGATGCACAACATCATTAAGGATTATGTCAATGACATCCTAGGCAAATCAAATCCCTGTGCCGATCATCCAATTGTACTAAAAACAATAATTGAGAGAATTTGCAAGTATAATTTTAGGATTAATTTGAATATTTGTGTATTAGGAGTTACTTATGGTAAAATATTAGGCTTTATTTTCTCTTGTAAGGGAATTTAATTTATCCCAAACAAAGGTTACATAATTACAAACACGCCATCATTATCTACCTTGAATTAGCTCTATAATTTTCAAGGAAAAATTCAATCTATCATATGCTTCATCTCATAATTAGCTGAAAAATGCCATCCATTTATGAACTTACTAAAGGTTAATATGTTTTTTTAGAATAAGAGTGCCAAAAATCATTTGATCAACTTAAAGAATATTTTACCAACCCACGTCTTGTTTCCACCAGCATCAAACAAGTTGTTACTTCTTTACTTGTAAGTAATTAAGAATGCCATGAGGGCACTTTTGGCATAAAACAAAAAATAGGGAAAATAATTTTCTATGTATTATCTAATTTGAACATTTGTTGTTTATGAACACAACTATACACTAATTGAAAAAACATGTTTCACAATGGTGTTTTCAACCAAAAGAATACATCATTATATGCTAAACAATAAGACCTGTATTATTTCTAAAATAGATCCACTCAAGTATATAATTTTCAAATCATCTCTACATGGTCTTATGGAAAAATATATTATACTATTAAGTGAGTTTAAAATTAAATATGCCAACTAGAAGTCCATTAAGCAAAAATTAATAAAAAATTAACTTATTGAAACTCCTCTCCAAGATACCCAACTTCTTACATTTATATTTATAGATGATGCCATTATGACCATTGAAGAAGTAGATACACCCCACAATGTCAAATAGTAGAATATGTACTTTGATGGATCATTTATGACTCATGGATTAGGGGTTAGAATATTATTTGTTAAGCCATAAGGGGATCTCATTCCCAAGTCCTTTCATATTATATTTTCCTATACCAAATACATGGCCAAGTATGAAGTACTCATTGTAAGGATTTATTAAGTAGTATAATAGAACATTCAACATGTATTGGTTTATGGTGATTCTTAGTTAATCATTAGTCAAGTTATAGACCAATACTAGACCAAGGATGAGAAGTTTGTACCCTATAAATATATGTTTGATATTCTCAAGCAATAGATTGCCAACATCCAGTTTGAAAGAATAACTTGGGATAATAAAATAACAACTAATGCCATGGCTAATATTGGTTATATGATCCAAATCATAGATAAAATAAGGGATAATTAATTTATTGTTGAACATATCTTAGCACTGACATGACCAATTAGCCATCAAGATGGTTTATGGAATATTTAGTCCCAATTCTCCTTGATACTCAAACATATATGCTTATATTTAAGACCAAAGCATGCCTCTAGATTTATCACATAAAAAAAATCCTTCACCCAAACATCCTCTCATTATACCCTAATTATATCAACTTTATAATGTAGAATCTATGATGGAACTCTACTTCATTATTTACCTTTAGTATAATTTAGAATAACATTGAGGAAAGTCCATGAAGGGGTGTGTGGATCCCACAGCAATTGGTCAATATTGGCTAAAATGTTACTATGTAATGGTTATTATTGGGAAACTATGGAAGTAGATTCATATACATATGTGAAGAGGTGTGTCAAATGTGAGAATCATGCCAATCTAATTCATTATCTAGTTGAGACACTAAAACCATTAACAATACCATGGTCACTATCAATGTGGGGAATAGATCTCATAACGAAGATCAATATTGCATCCTAAAATATCTATAAGCACATCCTAGTTGTTATCGAATACTTCACTAAATGGGTGGAAGCCATTCCTCTCACATACACAATTGATAAGTAGATCTCAAAGTTTATATTCAACCACAACATTTTTCATTATGGTGTCCCCTCAGACATTATATATGATAATGGAATATCATTAAAAAAATATGTGAATACACTTTGTACCCAATACCACATCAAACAACATTTTTCTATTGCCTACTACCCATAAGATAAAAACCAAGCTGAGGCTTCTAATAAAACCATTATCAATATTCTAAAGAATATTTTCAATGACATTAGTTGTAATTATCAATTTTATCTATTTAATTCCATATGGTCATATTGTACCACATTTCATACTTTAACAAGAGCTACACCTTATTCACTTGTTTACACTACTAAGTCCATTCTTCTTGTCAAGGTCAATATGCCTTCTTTTTGAATTTATTTGTATCACATCATCAATGATGAATACTATAGATTGCATTTCATGCAATAGCTAGACTTACTTGATGTAAAATGCTTTGCCACCTTGAATAATCTTTAGGCATATTAGATCAGGTTAAAGGGACAATATAATAGGCACATTAAGAATCATTAATTTGATTTTGGTGACTTGGTGTTAAAATAGAATAATAATAATATTAATTCTAAAATAAATAAAAAAGGAAAATTCCAACAAAATTGGTTAGGACATTATGTAGTTATTTCTAACTATGGTTCTAGAGCATACAAGATCGCTATGCTAGAGGGAAATGAAATTAATGAACCAATGAACATAATGCACCTCAAATTTTTATAGACTTGATGGAATCTAATTATTATCTACAAGGATCATCTAAGTTATGCCACATTATACCTATTCTTTTTATTATACCCCTTAATATTCTACCATGCCCTTATCCCTTCACCATCCAGGTATTTTTACCTATCCATGTCTATCACTATTGGCTTTAGTTTTGAGTCATTTGTACTTTAGGCACATTTATTGGTTGATGAAAAATTTAGTTCTAACAATTATTTTAGAATTACATGTTTGAATGATAGTATGTGAAAATAGTGTGAAAATAGTCTTGAAAATTACATCCTTCATTTGTTGTTACATTCCCACCTTGTGCTACTAATTATAACCACCTATGGGAAAATTAGTACCACCGACCCTTTTTTATTATTTATTAATTATAAATACCTATGGGAAAATTAGGGAAAACACCTTTACCATGCATTATTACATAACTTTACCATTACTATTATTATTTTCCTTGACATTTACCTTTATCTTAAACTTATTGGTACTTAATTGAATGCATTTTGTGTAGGTAAAACTACAATGACTTGAGTTATATTTGGACTATATAAGAAACACTCAATTCAAACTGAGGTCAGATCAGTCACCCCTTTTCCATTCTCTCACCATTTTGAAAGCCTTGTCTTAACCATATGCTCTCACCATTTTTAAATTTTAGATCATGTTGTATTTCATAATTATCTATTGAGTTGAGATATTAAAAACACTAAAAACATTGGAGTTAATTTACCACCTTCATTGTTGAATGTGGAACTACAGTGAATTGAGGTCCATTTGGAATATGTAGGAAGTGATAAATTTATGTTGAGGTCAAGTCAGTCACTCCTTGGCCAAAATCTCATAATTTTTTGAGCATTTTAAGTTTGAACAATTCACGCCATTTTGCAATCAACCTATGCCACATTCTCATCATTTTTCAATTTGGACCATTTTGTATCTCATAATTATTGATCATGTTGAGATGCCTATAAAATTCTAAAAACATTTTAAATAGTTTTAAAAACCCCTAAATGTTTGTAAAGACATCAAAAAAATCCTAAAAATCACAAAATCATGAAAATTGGCTTAGAATTTTCATGTAAGATATAAAGCCATATTTTTTTTTCTAGAATGGGCCATCTTTTTTTTAGTTTCATTTATATATCACCTTGGTATTTTTACTCCCATTTTTGGGGGAAATACATCAACCTAAGGTCCACATGGACTATGTATGAATCACTTGGATACATGGGCTATCTCAAGTTATCTCAGCTGCACCATCCTTTCTTTTTTGAACACTTCTTTGCCTCAAGGATTCTGTAACTCCTAACTATTTCATGAGTAATCACTTTTCATTTAGTTTATTTATCCTTATTGATCTTAGGAATATACTCTCATCATTTTATGAGCTTATGTTATGAACAATATGTATTTAACTTTGATACACTAATGACCATTTGTATTTTCTCATGATCTCACCATTTTGTGAGCCATTTTTGTTTGAACACTCTCACTATTTACTGAGCAACCTTAGCCATACATTTTCACCATTTTGAGAGCTCATTCTCATTCCAAGACTTATATATAGTAGACACTGTGAATTACCAATTTAGTTGATTTTTGGATACTCATCTCTTGTAAGTAGTGTGGTTTTAACCTAAACAACACTCTTACACTTGCATGGTTTATTTGTGTTTATGTTTTCATTATTATGAAACATAATATCCTCTTTTATCACACACCAACCATTTTATGAGATCATTCATATTTTAATCTACACATTAATCATTTCTTATCATCCATTTTATTCTATCCCATATCCTATGAGAGATATATATGGCTTGAAGTTCACATTGGATCTTGTGTCAATAAAACTATGTAGGTAGTATCCACTTGCCTAGACATCTACAATCAGCTTAGTTACCCATTCCTTTTATTCTATTATCCCCACTTTGTTTGTATTATTTTATTGTCTCCTATGGCCTAGGGGTAATAGTTATGTTAACTTGTTTTTTTAGTCTCCTATAGTCTAGGGAAAATGTTTGTTGTCTTGTTTCTTTCATTGTCATGTATAGTCCAGGGGAAATGTTTTTTTTTTTTTTTTTTTAAATCATTTGTGTCAATGTTTCCATATAGCCTAGGGGTAACCTTGTGCTTTTTTGTTCTTATGTTGTTTTACCTATGTCATTTCTACCTAGATTAGGGGTCACCTTGTCACCAAGAGTAACACCTTTATTACACACACACAAATAATTTGTTTTATATTTGTACTAACATTGTGATTAACCATTGTTTGTGTATTATTATTTTTAGCTTATTTTGATTGTTTTTGTGTGTTGAGAGTAGTTAGTTTCATACAATTTTGTTTGATTTAGATTATTTAGTCATTTTGATTATTTTTTTACTTTATTTTTTTCCTATTTTATTAATTTTATTTGTACATTTGATTATTTTATCTATCTTTATTTGTATAATCTTTTTTTTTTTAGTGATTTTTGTTTATTGGTGTTTTATTTACATGTTTTGTCATTTTGTTTGTTTATTGTTTTGTTGTTGATTGTTTATGTTTATGTAGTTGTTTGTTCACATGTTGGTTTTTATTTGTTAGTGATTTATTTACAATGTTTTGTTTATTGGTATTTTGTTGTTTTTCTTTATTTATGTTTTTTTTATTTGCTAATTTTTCGTTTTGTTTTTTTTTTTAAATATTTTTTTGGTTTATTCGTGTTTTATTATTTGTTTATACATTTTGGTTATTTTAGTTTATTTATTTATTTATGTTTTGTTTATTTGTTTATTTTTGTTAGTTCATTTATTTATATTATTTTTATATGTTTGTTTGTTTTGTTAGTTATTTTGCCTTTTTCTTCCTTGGTTGTCATAAGATTATTACATTTTGCTTACACTTAAGTATTGATTATCCATACATGTACTTAGGTTTTGAATTTTTGTGTTTAGTCTTAAACTTGGTTTATTTATTATATTTACACTTGGGATTTGATTATTCATATTTTATTCCTTGGTTATTTATATTTAAATTTTAACTATGTTTTTCATGCTTTTGGTATACATTTCCATTTTAGTTGTCCATAAATATCATGCATAATATCAAAATCTTAAGTTAAATCATGCATAATGAGTCTATTATACAATGTAATTCCATTACTTCTCTAATATATCAACATGTAGCCAACTAATCTAACACATGCCAAAATCCATGAGTAATAAATAAGAGAAATAAATGATTTATCATGTGTTTATATAGACTTACATCTCTTAATAAGCATCCATATAGGTCCTACAACATAATAAAATGATAACCAAAAGAACAACATCTCATTAACATGGCATAAAAAATAAATTGACATAGCTTACATAAACATAAACATCCACAATATTAGAACATACACAATTCTAATCAATGTTAATTAAATGCTAAACATGAGATAAATCAAGATAATAAACATGGAATCATGTATATATCACAAAAATATCATATACATCTATATCAGCCTCATAGAACCCAGAAATGAATGTCAATGTATCTCAAATATCATATATATATATATATATATATATATATATATATATATATATATCATGATGGTGTCTTGAAAATACATATGCTGATACAATGGGTACAATGCCATATGCAAAAAAAATCCCAAACTATGTAAAAATTCCAAGGTCCCTATGATCAACTCTAGATCTATGTGTCCATGGGACCTATATCTAGAGGATGCCCTAGTGGTCCTAGTGATGGTGGTCATTTATGATGAACAGACTAGTGTAAGACACCTATAAAATGAGTCTTGGATTGAGACTGACCAAATATGCTCCCTTCCTTCTATGCATCCCAAATCTCTAAAGTAACAACATATTGATCCCTAGGCATGGTAGAATCATAGGACCACCTCTAATAATAGTCATTGTCTTTATCCCAAAGGCTCTCTAAAATCATCTATGAAAATATGGCCTATGTTATGGCTCCTCGATCTATATCCTACTCTCATCTAAGTCTATCCATAGTGGTTAATGCCTAATATTGATCACTAATGGCTTGATCTCTCTTAGTGGTGAGATGTCCCTATATCTACACCACTTTGGCTATCTCATACTTTAAGGATACTCTACAAATTAGATAGTTGGTATTATAACCCTATAACCTCCCATAACTGAGTAATGATATCTTACTCAAGCATGTCATTATCCCTACCTATTGTATTTATGATATAAGCCCATGGCTGACCTAAATCCACCTATATACTTGAATTCCCTATATGGCCTAAGCTAATTTTTCCAAATATCACAACTACTAAGATATGATCTAGTATCATCACATTTGGCCTTATGTCATCTCCATCCCCTCTGTCATCTCCTCAATCCCAACCATCACCATCATCATCATCATCATCATCATCATCATCATCATCATCATCCCTAACCTCACTCTTCTATTATGTTCCATTGATTCCAATCAATGTCTCAACCTCCATATCCATCTCATTGTTGTCCACAGGTCTCAAAGGGAACACCTGTACCCACTAGTGTATATACACTAGAGTGACCCCTCCATCTGTATATCTTCTTACATAAGACTAGATAACCCATGGTATGATGATGTATCTCACTATGGCATCACTCTTTAGGATAATAGGAGTAACTTTATTGATCTCTCATATCACATGGTCAAACCACCACATCCCTTCAAGTATATCCTATGTAAATTTGAATTACCTGAGTACCTGATAAGGGCATTAATCTTCTATGATATGGGAGTATATGTTAGTAATAAAGCATCTAGTTGTCATGAATCCCATGTACCATCCATCCCTAAACTATTAAAACTAATAGGTGAGGTATAGCCTCCAAATGAGTAATAGTGGTTTCATATCATCAAACATCTGATTATAAAATGGGATGTCTCCTCTTTGTCCATGCTTATTGGCTCCTATCTGAGCCCAACCATAATCTATTAGATCCTTAATATCTCATATCCTTTACATCCTAACTAGTTTCTTGATCATGATATGCTCCTAATGTTAAACCATGAGAAGTGTGTAGGCTCTAATATTTTGTTTTCCTCATTATATTACTAGGTGAAAGTCCATGTATAACTATGCTAGAATAGTTAATCCTAAGGTAAAACATGTCAAATCCTATAGCTTGCCCATGATGATGCCACCCAAGCCCATATGGAAATAATGGAAACCCTTGTCAAGTAGAAAAATACTAGTAATAATGGCCAAAATAATGATACCCTCCAAATAAATGAGGGATAGTGGTGATAGATCCCTAGTAGATAAGCCATCTGGATATATATATATATATATATATAAAAATATATATATATATATATATATATAGGTCTCAATTAGGTCTATATTGACCTTCCACTAAACCATAGGGATACCTTAATAGTTGTATAGATCATACTAATTACATGTTACTCTTTTTATAGTGTCTAAAATAAGCATTTCCCATGCATCAATATCTTGATGACATGCTAGGTATCCTCAAGTGTGATGGTAGGCTCCCCAATTAACAAGTGAATGATTGATGTCTCACTATGCCAACATTATGGTAGTATGCTTAGATAAGTTTGATCAACCCAAATTACTAGCATTCATTCCATGTCATGTAGGTCCAACATTTATAGGAAAGAAACTATGGTCTTAGTCTAAATATATGGGGTCTTCAAATAGTGTGATCATCTCTCACAACAAGTAAGAATGGTCAATCACTCTTGCAATAAAAAATGTTATCACTAGCCTAACTATATGTTACCACTTGGTGCTTAAGCCTATCCTATTAAGCCTAATTAACCCTCTTACATAGGTTGGTCCCCTTTTAGGTCCTCAAAAAAATTATTTCTATCTCCTAAGATGAAGTCGCTATTTTCTAGATGGCAAAGCTATTGTTTAGGTGATTTTGCACATAATATGGCAAAACCACCATTTTCATTTTTCAAAAATGGCAACTTCATCTACAAATTGGTGAAATTTCCATTTTAATAACTTCTATTCTAGATGGAAAAGCTACTGTTTAGGTGATTTTGCAAATAATATGGCAAAACCACCATTTTCATTTTTCAAAAATGGCAACTTCATCTAAAAATGGGTGAAATTTCGATTTCAGTAACTTCCATCCTTTTTTAGTTTTACCATCATTTTTATAAATGATGACTTCACTTGAAGTCATCACTTTCCTTGGTGAAGCTACCATTTTACCTATTATACAAATGGTGGCTTCACCAAACTTTAACTTAAAACATGCATTAAATTTTAATTAGTATCAATTCATGATAAATTTAGGTTTAGTTACTAGTTCCTTATCATCTAGTGGATGCATGTGCTCACTCACACACTCTAATACATGTCATTGAGCTCCTTTATGGGCCATTTTGTCTCAGTAATTTGTGTAAAAAACCAGAGCTTAAATTCTCCAAAGGCTAGGGAAAAAATTAATTGTTTGTCACCTTAGGGGTGAATATATAGCCAAAAAATTGAATTTTTACCCCCTAGGGCCTATATTTCATGTTTTTTGCTTTAGGAAGTATATTTTTAACATCCATGGTATATTTTATGCATTGTTTTTTCCCACATGCTATATATTTTGGTTGCATTATACCAAGATCACCTTTTTGGGTCTCCACTAAGATCCAATTAACAAAACAAAATTTCAAATTATATCCCATGTTTGTTTGAATTTGAATCTTAGAACTCACATTTAGGCTATAATTTTTTTAATCCTTTTCCATTTCATCATAAATCTATTTAAATATTTTTCATGTAAGCTACCCTTACCAGTTTACCCCATTATGGCAAAAAAAATTATGATCGATTAATGATGTATATTCCTTTCTAGGGAATTCTCATTTTAAATCAAGTGATTTAAATGTATGAATTATTATAAACACCTTCAGGAAATAATTATTTTTAACACTCCCCCTAACCTTCTAGGATAAACACCTTTCATTCCTGATTATAACCACCTTTGGGAAAATCTGTATTTTTTGTTTTCTATTCCTAATTATAATCACCTTTGGGAAAATTAATGTTTCCCATTTTTTATTCTTAATTGTAAATACCTTTGGTAAAATTAATGTTTCTCATTTCCTTATTGTAACCACCTTTGGGAAAATTAGTATATTTTCGACCACTCTTCTAGGGCAAGTATGTACGCCATTGCTTATAACTGCCTTTGGGAAAAATAGTGTCACACCTTTTGCTACTAATTATAACTACCTTTGAGAAAATTAGTGAATATATCACCATTAATATTTATAACTACCTTTGGGTAGTTTAGTCATACCTTCCCCATTACCATCTAGATCGTATCATTTTCTTCATTTCAATGGAATGTTCAACAACTTTGTTTTGTTGCCTGCTCCCTCAAGGGGACATCAAGGGATTATTGACCACCCTTTGGGGCATGAAAAAATTGTATTAATGATTTTTTTCAGTTTTTGACAATATATTATTATGCCTATGTCTTGAAACACCTTCTCAAATAGAATAAAATTTTAAAATACATAATTTTGGCCACTTTCATGCCTAAACTAGGATTCAGTTCAATTTCTAGCAAAGAACACATTTTAAGCCTAAAAATCACATGAATTTCCCAATTTCATCTATGTAAGGGATTTAATTTCCTATAAACATGGTAATTATAGTTTATTTGGCATATTACCTTGTATTCACCATAAACCTAGTTCAATTTTAACCCTAATCAAATTATAACCTATTAATTTAACATTTTTGGCATATCAGGTTATTAATTTATAACATTTAAAATAATTGCCAAAATCCAAAAAGTAATAATAAAGATTAATTACATTGAAAATCTTAGTTAAATTTCTTAAACAAAATTTCCAAATCAAATTAGTGAATTTAATTAACCAAAAAAGGATTTTTTATCCAAATATGAAGTCAAAGGTAAAAGGAGTTAATAAAGTGATTTATTATTTCTTAAATATTCCAAAAATATGAATCACACCTCACAAATATCTAAATTGAGTTGTCATACCTCATAAATATAAAAACTAAGGTGTCAATATTTCATGAGTGCTTTGACCTAACCTAGGGTTAGACTAATTCAACCTAGGTTAGTTTGAACTTAACAAAAGTTAGAATTTAACCTAACATCCTTAGGGTTAGAGTTATTTATTTTAGATATAACTACAAGTGACCAAACCATACTCTAATAAGATTTTTTGTGTAAGGTTATTCTACTATAATACCTTTTAAAATCCTTTAAAAGTAGTGTTATAATGCCCAATTTATGACAAGCTTCACACCAAGACACAAGTGACTATTGTTGAGATGCTACCACCATGGAAGAGCATTTATAGAAGACTCAAATAATTATAGGTTGAGCATGGACATACTTATGAAAATAATTAATCATCAAATTAGATAAATGAGGTAATAAATTTGTATTGCTTTATCTCTATTTTATGATATTGCTTATTATGTTATGCTCTCCCTAGTTCTTAGGTAAGAGTGTTTAGTCTTATTGTATTTTTATTCTTGATTTTTGTCATTTGGAATAAAAAGGGACTAATATACATTTTTTTACTCTTAAAACACCTAAAGTATAATATGCATTAATGATAAAGTTCCAAAATTGTTCCTTATTCATATGAAATAAAAGTTTGCATCCCTCCCTCTCCATCCCATTTAAGTAGACCAACCTTTCATGTAATGGGGACAGGATTTCACTAGTATAAACAATGGTCATTAAAGTGTTGGTTATAAATGGGAATTGAATGCAATTAATAATTTTAATGGATGGATAGAGGTTATAAATCTCAAGGAAGCTTATGAAACTAATGTGCTAGACTTTTATGAAGGTATAATAATCAGAATTAGGGTACCTTCTATAATTATTTTAGCTAATGCAATGGATTTCCTTAGTAATAGAATAAGTGAATGGGATTTGAAACATGGGATTCACCTAAGTACATCCTCCAAATAATATCCTCAAGGAAATGGACTATAAAATTACATAAACAAGAATCTCATTAGATTTATTAATAGAACTATGAAGGAAAATGAAAGGACATGGCACATAAAATTTAAGATAGACTCATGGGCTTATAGAATCACTCAAAAAATATCCATTAGAAACTCACTATACATGATTGTTTATGGAAAGGAAGATAAGCTAACCATTTATCTTGAATTACCATCTCTAGATCTCACATATCAGCTTGAAATGGTGGATAATATTTTTATGGAGAGTAGACTAGATGAGTTGATAAAGCTAGAAGAAATAAGAGATCATATCATGCATACCATGGAGTCATATCAAGACCAAACCAAGAGATAATTTGACAAGAAATTTGTCCCAAGAGTATTATAAGAAGGTGGTTATGCTTAAATGGGATTAAGATATATCCAAACCTAGAATAAATACCAAGTTTGACTCTTTATAGAGTGGCCCCTATGTCATCACTCATTGTAAGTAACACAATGATTTTTAGCTCTCAAATTTGAATGGTTAAGAATTACATATCCCAGTCAATGGGATACACATCAAAAATTATTATTTATGTCATTATTTCTCCTCTTATACATAGTATGATATTCTTTTCCTACTTTAAGTGCTTTTTAGCACATGTTTATCTTTTAGAGTGTGTTCTTTACTTTATTGTGTGTCTTATTTTGTTGGTGTTTATAAGGTACTTTTATTTTTTAGTTTGTTTCAAGATCTAATTTCATGTTTAGGTTTAGATTTGGTATCATAGAGAATCATTATTTAGTGACTCCATGCCTAATGGATTGTCTAAGGTTACTATTATATATGTTTAGCAGGTAAACTACCCTTGCATGTAACCAAAATTGTTAGCTAATCAGTCACCCATAACCAAGGGTTATTCAAAACTAGGTAATTGAGTCATCTAACCTTAGAATGGCTTAATTTATAATAATGTCTTAATGTTATGTTTTAGTGTTAGATATCATCTTAATGTTAAAAAGGGTCATATTAGGATGTTAGAGTCCATGTGTGTGTCTTGTATAATCAATTTCATACCATGATATTTTAATAGGTCTTTTACAATGCATTTTAGAAAAGTTTAAGGTAACTTTGGAAAGATTAAGGTTTGGTTGTGAAAGTCAAAATAAACTTGACTCATGGCGAAGACAATAAGGTGATGACCGTACAAGAAGGGAATATTCTCTATGATAGATAATTGGACCTAAGATCAAATTGGTAAGTTGGAGACATTGTAATTTCAATCACTTTTGAGAAACTACGGTACTTTTGGAAAGATTAAGGTTTTCATTTTTTTGTCTTGTATTGATTGTTACGATGTTGTGATATAACTCTTTGAATAAATATCAATTATGAAGGTCTAAAAACATGTATGGAGGTGAAAAAGGGATATTTTGATTTACTTAATTCTTTTATAATATCATATTATATGTATCTTTCCTATACAACTTGGCCAAGATATTATAAAGTTCTTTTTCAAATTTTGAAGTACATTTAAAACTACTTATTCATCATTCAAACACCCAAATAGATAAATAATGAAGAAAATGTAGGGAAATAAGGAAAAATATTCCCTTTCAAATTAATCCATAAATATATAGGATAATAATAACTCCATAGCCACCTATATCAGAACTCTAATAGGGTAATAAGGTAGGACAAACAAGATTTTGGAAGAAGGGCTTGTAAAGGTCTCATTGCAAGGGTTCCAAACTGAATGTTGACTTAAAAACTTCTCAAAGGATTTATCCAATACACTTAGACTCAAAACCGTGATCAAGAAGTAGGTTTAGGACCAAGAAAGACAAAAACTAACTCAGTTTCTCCATTAGGTTCTTAGCAACTAGTTTAAGATCAACTTTCAATGCTCAATTCATGAAGGAGAGATAAATTTAAGAACAAGGATCTTAAGGGGAAGATGGGAAACTAATGGGATTATAAATTATGTAATTTTTTCTTAGATAAAATCCATATCCTTTATAAACAATCACTAAGAGTGTAAACCTTTGTAAAACCCTTCAAACCCCCACAGGTTTGGTTTACTCATTTTCAAAAGCACCTATGACCTCATTTTTGTAAGAGAATGTTTGGGTGATATCTTTAAGGGCTTAATAATTCATCATAAACCATTTAAAATCAATGTTAATATTCATATAAGAGTGTAATTTTTAAGTTACAAGTTTGTAGAGTCTAAAGGTACAAGTTATGGGTTAGTTTAGCGTTGTTTGAGGGGTTTTGAGCTTATGATGAATACAAAAATTGTTTGATATAAAATTTTACAAGTATTTTAATCCCTCTTAATTCTTTTCCAATCCCACATCAATATATAAATTGATATTTGGGTATTGAACCAAGTATGTAGTTCTCAAGTGAGAAAATGCAGTCTTATAGCTATGAAAATCTAAGGTTTTGAAGGTAAAACATTTGAAGAAATTTTTGATAAATTCAAGGTGTTGAATACAATTTTTTTAAAGAATTAAATACATGTTAAAATCCTCTAATACCATTTTGAAGGTAAATTATTAGGTGATATACTTAGGGCCATTAGCCTAATATTTTTAAATAAGATCTTCAAGTATTGAAGAAGCAAGCTATAACAATGTGACTAATGGCTATGGTTTCCAAAATAATTAAAGTGTTTGTATTGTAGAAAATATTTGTTTAGTTATTTATCAGTTTACTTCAACCAAGTGCAAGCATGGGGTACTCAATTTACACTCAACATTTGAAGACTTAGCTATGTCAGCATCAATCTACATAAGGCACAAGCCTTATATATTCACTTGAAGTGTAGATGATAAGGAACCAAGGCCTTCATTTGGATATTTTTGACATGGCACAAGGTTTTAATTAGATGACTTAATAACTTCAATGAAATATTTAGGTAGGTCCATAGGTTCAATCCCTTCATGGACTAGGCCTAGTGTCATAGAGGCACTCGAAGGGTCAAAAGGCTACTTTCACTCCAAAAAAGAACTCATATTAGGCATGTGATATTAACAAGGATATGAATACTTAATGTAGAATTTATACTCATTCTATATACAGAATAAATATAACATCATAAAATTTTGAAGGGAATCTATTAAAGATGTGAACCAATAATCACACACTAAAATTACTTAACATAATTGTATTGAAAGTATGACAATCCATTACCAATACAAAAAGACACGTAAATAAGACACATACCACTTATATAAAATAACCTTCATCATTCATCATAGTTCATAATAGAGTATATGTTTAGATCATAATACTTAATAACCCATAAGTTCACAGGAGAGCTTAGGCACATAAAAATGGAGCTAAATAGCCTCCATACTATTCATATGCCTTAATGTCATCAAATCAATGTATACAGAGCTTAAAGATCAATTCAACAGAGATTCACTAAAATTTATCCATCTCTCTATCTCCTGTAGATTAATATCCTTAAATATACTTCAAGAGTATCTTCACCAAAGTCTAAGGTGCATGTTGAGTGCCAAGATGGAACTCAATGATCATAACTACTAGCTCTATGACTACACAAAGTCTACACTGAAACTACCACATCTCCTCAAATTTTCAAAGATGCCTTGAATAAATAGGAGATATTTATCCACCTACTATCTATTATAATATTTATGCTACAAACTCTAGTTGGCTAAAAAAATTGCAAAGGCTAACCACTCAACAAAATGATCCCTCCATGCCAGGTGGATGTCATGTTGGCACGAATCCTCTACTTAATGAGTTAGGGCCCTAACATTACACCATAGAAAAACTTTAGTCCATCCTAAAACTAAGATATAAATCTCTTGGGAGAACATAACTTAGGCATATTATCCTTGATTTTAGTATTGAAGTCTTTAAATCCCTTAATGGTGAGCTTGATTTCTTATGCAGTGTTATCTATCTTGATAGATATAGTAGTGAGATAAAGCACATCCATTTTCTCTATATCCTTACATAAGACATCAATATTAGCTTTTCCCTCTTCCACACTCCCATCTAGGATCTCTCCTTACTCATAGGCCTTAGTTTTAAAGAGTGGAAGAGTGCTTCCAAGTTTTTATCTTAATCCTTGATCTTGTTGTTGAGTGCATTGACTCTCCCTATAATTTACATCTAGTATGAATTATTTAATGAGTGAACTTGCACCATATACTTCTCCTTCTCTTCCTTCACCTAATTTAGGTGCACATATATTACTAAGGTTTGGTTGGAGAAGACTAAGAAAATGGCATATAGTACCTTTGTGATTTCCAAAAATTTTGTGAATAGGTCTTCTACCTTTTGGATCTTGTTAGCTAGCTCTTTTTATAGTGAAAGAGTATGATCTTCTTATTATTCTTCCTATGTTAGCTCAAGTTTTAACCTTAGGAGAATATGATCCACCATCACACAAATCTTTTTGACCTTTGAAAGGTCTAAAGTGTCAATGCTGACCAAAAGAGATGGTTTGACCACCTCCTTGTATTCACATAGGTATTGTATCTTGAATTTCTTTACATGTGTCTCATCCTTGTCTTCTTTGAGGAGATTTTTCCATTTTCTCACCTTGCTACCATTAATGATGTTTTAGCATACAATTTATATGGCCATTATTATCAACACATTCCTAGATTATACTAGGTTTATGGTACAAGGATTAATAAAGAGGGAGTCATACCCATATTCAAGCTATTTTAGGCTTAACATAGCTACTCTCAGTGGCTAAAATTGGGGCTCATCCATGTAGTGGTTTATCATAAATGATATTCATTTGCACATCCTAGTCATGGTGGCTTAGGGTGCATAATGTCATACATGTATAGGTCTTCATCCACCAATATTTTTTGTGTTATTTCCCTTATATTTATCTCTTGTTCATACTTATTAATGATGGCCTTTTCTATTTATAATTCTTCCTCTTCACTGGCACCACCACTCTCTTTGGTGCTCTCCTTAGAGGACTCACTTGTTTGATCCTTGGGTATTTCTTCCTTGAAATTCTTCCCCTCATACACTTATTCATCATAGGGTTTTTCCATACTTACTTTAGGGTAATTATTTTGGTATCAACATTACTTGTTGCTAATGGGGTTCTTCTATCATCTTTATTTATTATTCTAAGGCATCAATATCACTTTCTTTTTGTTTGATCACCCCTTCACTACTTGAGCATGCCTCTTGTGTATCTTCTTATTCTTTCTTGGTGGGGTCACTTGAAAATTATCTAACCTCTTAAAATATTGATTATATACTTGTGGGAACATTTGGGGCCCTTTTATCTAACTTAGACATTTTATTCTACCAATCAAGACTCCAATTTCATTCAAGAACAACAAATTTGTTGATATCCTCCTCAATCCCATTTTGGTCTAAGATACTCTTTTCTCATTGAATATTCAAGGAGGCAATGTGGAGGCATCCTTTCTATATGTCAGTGTTGCTTTCTTTAGAGGGATCATTAATGGGGTGTCACTAGATATAAGGCTTGTTGTTTCCTCTATTACCTAAAGTGTGGTAGTCATGCTACTTTGTAAGGATTCCTGCACATCATCCATGCTTGGATTCTCTTTTCCTTGTTTTTTCTATATGATATAGGTCCCTCCTTGGTCTTCAATTTCCTCCTCTATTATAGGTGTGAGTTTTTCTTATTTATCCATCTCTACAAGAGTTATATTAGGGAATGTAATAAGTCCCTTGGTCTTTTTATTATTATTCTTGATAGAAGAAACACTCTATTTCAAGAAGGTCATTTACTTCTTTGGAGTGGGGGCATAATTATATATTTCGAGGAAATATTTACCTAAATTCACTCCATGATCTCTTCTAGATTATCACCCCATTTTCTCTACAGTGTTTTCTCTTACAGCTTTGGCAAAACTTTCCCTTTATTGTCAGGGGAAACCTAGAACAATAAACATGCTCTGATCCCTACTGAGTCAGGATCTTGCTCCTCAATTAGAGCACATATGATTACTTCTTGTATTAGCAACTAAACATGGAATTATACCAGAATCAAATAAGTAACTAGAAATATGAAACAACACAGGAATTGAGAGACAATACATAATTGTATTAATAATCACTCAGAAGAATATACAATAAGGAAGATGCCACTTCTTCCTCCACCTCAAAGGTTCACCATGCCTCAAGACCTTCTTCCCTCTCTCTCTCGATCACAACAATCAACTCCAATATAGAATTGATGTTCACCTCTCCAACCAGTTAGTAACATGCTACCAATTCACCAAGTACACAACCGTACTCCAAGTAGATCTCCTGCTCTCTGCTGCTACCTGTAAATCACTAGACCTTACTCACCATGTAGATGTCTCTACACCCCTAAAGAACCCTTATCCTTGCCTCACCAAGTCCTTATGATTCTTCAACCAGTACCCTGGTGGATCAGCTCCTTGACCTTGCAGACATTGCAACTCTCCCTGATCATACACACTCAGCACCCCTTTGGAACTAGGAGGAGCTACACTAGTTCTCTCTAAAAGCTCTATGGCTTTCTAGCACACACTTTTACAATACAATCATGAGTCTAGTATATAGATCTCATCCAAACAATAATTAGACAATAATACAATAATTAAATCCATAGTGCTCAGTCTAAAATTAGCTCTAAACATGCAAACACTTGGTTCGTCAACCAACTACCCGTAATATACTTGCAGTCGAACCACACAGGAGATCGACGTCGGTCCCTGTCCACCTAGGGGTGCCAACGCCAGCCGATCCATGACCGACGTTGGTTGCCTTCTGTCTCCTTCCTATCGTCGTCAGTTGGCCTGACCGATGCTGGTGTCTGTGACACTCTGCAACTCTACTACAACCTCCTCCATGTCTGCATCAGTGAAGCTTTTAGCTCCACAACCTAACAATCTCCCACTTGGAGATAAACAGTTGCACTTGTACCTGTATCTATAGCCCATCTAATTTGTTTCCTAACTTTTATCCCTCTTCAAGATCCATCCTGAAGACCAACCACCACACAACCTATGATGCTATACCTGTCATTCAAGTAACCTGCCACATCCGAACCTACATATCCATGTAGTGAAGAACTTGACCCTACATAACAAGAATCCCTGCTACTAGTCCCACTGAACTGCCCTCCAGTGCTCCTTCCCTGAATTGGCTCCATACTTTTTGACAACCCCCACTGATGGGAAAACTCAGGTCTACACTAGACCTCATGTGATTTCAAACCCTATTTCAAGCTAAGCTTAAACTGTCCAGCCATTGGTGTGCTTTTTGATTCTGCATCTTGCATAATGAACCTCGCCAACACCATCTTCACATCAGCTCCCACTGGAGATAAAATCTCCATGTCTCTTATGCCAAAGAATTTTGCTACTCCAAATTCCTCATGACATACCTCTGAACTAACCTTACCTTTTAGCTTAGCAAATCCCTGTATGTACAAAACTTGCTAGCAAACCATCCACATACAGTAACTGGACAATGTCATGACTCATCATCCACCTGGTAAGAATAAAACCACAATAGTTACACTGACATTGACTAAAGCCATGCTTAGTCATCCACCTGTCAAAACCTATACCACTATCCTACAGCTTCTTCAAGACCTTATACCTTGGCCTTCCGTCTCATGTATCTATCCACTCTCTTCTTTAAAATAGGAATCCATCCATCTCTCAGTGCTTTCTTCCAGCTGACAACTCTACCAACAAATACCTATTTGGTTCTTCTCCAAGGACTCACACTCCTCATCCATGCCAAGCTCCCACTGTATCTGGATTCTACCTGCATTGCCTCTTCACATCTTCTTGGTTCTTGACCATCAGTAAGCAATATAAAGAAGGTGAACAATGAATATGAGGTTCACTTACCCTTTCTGACCTCGACATGAGCATTTGAGACTTGTTGATAGCTTGCTGTCCACCCAATATCTGTTTCAGTGACCGATCTCGGCCATCTCCCAGTCTGCTCCCGATCGATGTCGGTTCCCTGCACTGACCCTGACTGCCGACATCATTTCCCTGGCTGACGCCAATATTATTTCTACCGACATTAGTTCCTTCATGACCAATGTCAGTCTTCCTATTGCTGATGTTGGTTACTGTATGACTGACACCGGTACCTGTGTTCATCTATGAGTGATAACTTTTTACCCGTGAGCTCTCTGTGGATCAAAATCCTAATCAAATCAACATAGCCCTGCTCAAAATAATTCAGTTTCCTCACCTAATCTCTGTCCGTCATCTCCTCCATGAACACCAAGGCTTTCCAATTCTTTAGCTTGTCAAAAACATCTATCTTTCGCTTCAAAACCAGCATTCTCCTTCTACATATGTGACTAAGCCTATGAAGCCACATCTCTGCAATAGAAGGTGAATCAGTAATATAAGTAGATAGATAAAGGATACCTACTTTCTTACCACCATATAATTCAAGTGTATCCACTGTGAGAGTTACAGTGCATCTCTCATCACACAAATTTCCTGAAGAAATTAGACTCATCTCCAAGACTGGTACTTGCATGACTTCCTTCAACCACTGTGTGTCATCCATCTACAATTTCAACTTCACTTCCCCTTTGCCAATTCTTTGGCAAGGCTCACCAGCTCCTCTCCCAGGGGCTACATGGAAAGAGGCAAAAGAATCTATAAACCAAGATTCCACTTTATCCAGAACATCCTGTGCAACATCCCCTGCAACATCTGCTCCACCCTATTGATCTGCAACCAACCAACAATCTTTATTTACCTGCTCTTTCTTTCCATCAATCAGACCATTCATGTTATTCATTTTCTCCATTCATAGCTTACTTCCTTCTACCATTGCTATACTCCCACTCAATTAGAAATCCCTGTGAGTAACCTATAATCAACAAACACTACCAGATCTGAAACCACCTGCTAGTAACCCAACCAAAAGCTCTGATACCACTTGTTAGGGGAAACTTAGAACAATAAACATGCTCTGATCCCTACTGAGTCAAGATCTTGCTCCTCAATTAGAGCACATATGATTACTTCTTGTATTAGAAACTAAACATAGAATTATACTAGAATCAAATAAGTAACTAGAAATATGAAACAACACAGGAATTGAGAGACAATACACAATTATATTAATCATCACTCAAAAGAATATACAATAAGGAAGATGCCACTGCTTCCTCCACCTCAAAGGTTCGCCACGCCTCAAGACCTTCTTCCCTCTCTCTCTCGGTCACAACAATCAACTCCAATATATAATTGATGTTCACCTCTCCAACCAGTTAGTAACACGCTGCCAGTTCATCAAGTACACAACCGTACTCCAAGTAGATCTCCTGCTCTCTGCTGCTACCTACAAATCACTAGACCTTACTCACCATGTAGATGTCTCTACACCCCTGAAGAACCCTTGTCCTTGCCTCACCAAGTCCTTATGATTCTTCAACCAGTACCCCAGTGGATCAGCTCTTTAACCTTGCAGACCTTGCAACTCTCCCTGATCATACACACTCAGCACCCCTTTGGAACTAGGAGGAGCTACACTAGCTCTCTCTAAAAGCTCTATGGCTTTCTAACACACACTTTTACAATACAATCATGAGTCTATTATATAGATCTCATCCAAAAAATAATTAGACAATAATACAATAATTAAATCTATAGCACTCAGTCTAAAATTAGCTCTAAACATGCAAACACTTGGTTCATCAACCAACTGCCCGTAATATACTCGCAGTCAAACTACACAGGTGACCGACGTCGATCCCTATCCACCTGGGGGTGCTGACACCGGCTGATCTATGACTGACATCGATTGCCTTCTATCTCCTTCCTACCATCGTCAGTTGGCCTGATCGACGCCGGTGTCTGTGACACTCCGCAACTCTACTGCAACATCCTCCATGTTTGCATCAGTGAAGCTTTTAGCTCCACAACCTAACATTCATCACTGACTAGGAGGAGATGATCATCATCCTTTCCAAGATCACCACCCTTCTTGTGTGACTTAATTTCATAGTAGAGGTTGAATATCCTCCCATATATTATCAATCTATGGAGGGGATATATGTCCATCCTATTAGTTTCATCTAACTCATCTTTGGTGGCCTTCGATCTAAGGTACATAAACTAGATCCTCATCCTTCTTATATCATGATCCATAGTCTTGATCAAGATCTCAAGCTATTATGCATTGGGGATTCTTATTATCATTTCCATGAAATAATTGGTTGATAATACATAAGGCAACTAGAGCCACCTTGACAATTTTCCATCTGTGAGTGCTAGGTGCACCACATAGAATTTTTTCATCATGTTAAAGGTTATCATTCCCACCAGTTGTTGGGGAAGTTCTTGAGGGATGTGCCACTCCTTCCCAAAGGCTTTTATGTACCTATAAAATCACCCTTGCACCCTTATCTTATACTTATATGAGAATATGGGTGGGTAAATGAAGTCTTGATACTTCATTATATATGACTTGTGGCTTAGTGGGAATAGCCATAGGTGGCCGTCATCACCATCTAACATAACTATCTCTTACATTACTATCAAGATCAACATATACCCCCATCATAAGGTTTTGTATGCTTGATGTAACACTTGTGAATTTTTGACTATTACCTCAATAATGAATTTGGAGATGTTGAATTTCACACCTTATGTCATATGGTGGGTAATGCACATGAAGGTTTTATTAATATTGGACCATCAATCACTAGGGTATATTTTGGTACTAACAAGGTACACCATTACCCTTGTGGTGGGGTATTGGATGTCTTTGATTGGGAATAGAAACCCTAAATTAAAGTATCCAAGGATCTTTGTGACCCTTTCAACCTCTATCTCATCTTCCATCATTTCTTGGATGTCTACCCCTGCATCAGGTAGCCCCATGATTATGCTAATGAGGCTTATCAAGATCCTCATGCACCATCTTACAAAGTAGAATTGGTCACAATGTAACCTTGAGAGGAGGAAATACACCAAGTATTTTGGCTTACCAAAGATTCATAAATCAAATAGTTTCATGGTTTCCAATTTTTATCTAATGGAAACATCAAAGAGTGTAGTGCCTACCTTTATCTTTTTCCCCATGTTTATCATTCAGTCCTAGTTTAAATCTTATGCATTATTTCCTATCCTATGTTTGTAGTCCTTAATTTTTCACATATGAATAAAGTACACCCATTTATCTCCCATAATGACCTCAAGGGGGTATTCCATTTCTCTATAGGTGAGTTTTGTGCTCTCTTCTAGATCTACTTTTGTGATGCTCATGCCTTCCGCTAACTTTGCCTCCAATTTCATGGTGGATAATTCTCTCACCACCAATGCTTTATTTGTGTCCTACACCTATGGTATACTTGTGCTTAGCCTTTTCTTAACCATCCTAAACCTAATAATATTGAAACAAGGTTGGATAATCTTACTGAATCCCAAAATTGCATTTGGCACTACTTCACAGTTAGAGGAATTATGATTGTGCATCCATCTAACAAGATTCATAATTGGTTAATGGTGGCATGATCATTATACTAAACTCCTCTTTTATTATTTATATATCAAATTATATCCACTCACCTTCTTTTCAAATTAGGGTGGAATTTAATCCTCTCATTGTTCTTTTGTTCTAGCTTAGGGAGGTTATGGGTGACTAGTTCTCTCTCTAGTATCATGTTTTAAGTTTAATGGCTTCAGCGATTTGCTATGCTTAGGACTCTTGAAAATGATAGTAACCTTGATACCTTGGCCATATACTATTTTATTCTATATTTTAAGCCACCTCATTAATGGTTGATATCATGTTAATTTTTAAAAATATGTTAAACCTATGAAATTTTCTAAAATTTGTTACCAACTACTCATTTATTATGGATCTTTATGCTTCCACCGTCATAAAATTAACTTTACTAATGATTTATTTGATGAAGTAATAGGTAATTGAAATATTTAATTCCCATCAACTATTGGGTGGGTTTCATCTATTATTATGGTCATTATTTTGTTATTTGTTTAACTTGGCATAACCTTCACCCTTCTTATGGAAACTTGGGTGTAGTGATTCACATTAGCATAATTCAACCCCCTCAGTTCTATCTCTTCTCAGTGTTGTGCTTATTTTTAGGAGAACCTCTCTTTCTTAGTTGATTTATCTAAACTTTCATGTCTATTTCTTTGTCCTTACCTAACTAATATAAATCCTGGCACTGGTCCTCTATCTATTCATTGTCTCCTCTTAGTTTCTTGTGCATAAACATCTTGCACATCTTCATTTGTTAACTCATAGTTTTTTTAACTTGGAAAACTTCACATACACCTTTAAACTTAGGTGTATGTCCTTAGGCATATAATAATTGACCATGCTCAACTCACCCAACTAGATTTATGCATGTGTAAGTAGAAAAAAAGTTATCATATGGGCTTAAACTCACCACATTTATCCACCCAAAAAAAAACATAATGAAATATTTATCTTGCACCAAATTTGATTATGGTCAAAGAAAGTAACCAAATTATGATCAAAAAGTTAGTGCTAGATGGGGAAAGTGCCATCCTAGTGATTGTATAGCTTCATTTTATTACCATTAAAATGCCTTAGGAGTTTTTCACTAGCTAACATGCATAGCTTGGATGCACTAGTATCTAATATATTTTGGATGACATAAGGTCCCATTCATCTAATATAAAACTTTCTTGGGTTCTTGAGGTACTTAGAGTCATATAACAAGACTAGTTCACCTTTGGTAAATACCTTGCACTTGATGTGCTTATCATGTCATACCTTTTCACATGACTTTTCTATCAACTAGATCTACTATGCTTGGGCACGTGTCTCATCCATGCACTCCAAGTATTCTAGGTATACACTCAAGGAATTTTGGTCATCTAATCAACCAATACATGTGATGCATAATGAAATCACTAGTAATTCCATAGGTAAAATAGCCTATGTTCCAAACACTAATTTAAATGGTCTAGCTTTATTTAAACATTTGTACATAGTGTGATAGGCCCATAAAATCATTGACGCATGGTCATCCCAATCCTTGTGGCCAACATCAAATATTTTTTTGAGGAACATTCCCAATATATTTTTAAATTCTCTATAGTGTCATTTTTTTAGGGATGGTAGGGTGTCATTTTTTGATACATCACCATATATTTAGCCAAAATGATATGAATGGTTTCATTTATGAAGTGCACACTATGGTCATTAGTCAAGCTAAGTGAGAATCTATAGTGACTGATAATATTCTCCCATATGAATCTTGCTATTGTGATGGATATACAAGTTGTCACTACTTTAACCCACTTGGTGAAGTAATTTATGGAAACCAAAATGTACCTTGTACCTATTCACCTCACTATGATAGTATAGCAAAGTTAATGGCCCATTTTTAAAATGGCATCTGAGAAAAGATGGGGATGATCTCATCTTAGTGGTTTAGTTTTCTTATGTGCTATAAGATGTCATATGCTTTGGTTTACTATTTTTAATCATGAAATAGAGTTAGCTAACATAAGCCTAATTGTAGTATCTTGCACATCATAGCATCTCCAATGTAATGGCCTCTAGTACTCACTTCACATTTATCTTATAGTACTAAGTCTAGTTCATGCTTTAGGACACATCAATGCATGAATTTTTCATGGATCAACTTGTATAGTTCCCCATAAATGAATTGAAAATGGGTAGTGCTAACTACAAGCTACTTCTTCTCCTTAGTTGGTATGATCTAGGGCATGGATCTAGAGGTCAAAAATATGGTGATCTCTACCAAGTATTTCAAGACATGTTGGACCCTATAAATTTTCGCATTAGTTATATCATATTTAATAAGCACTATCACATTACCAAAGTTGATGTCGAAGAGATGGTCAAGGATCAATTCTATTTTCCAATCTTCACTACAATAGAGAATTAGAATTATTAAAACAAAAAACCCATCAAAAAATGTGCCCATGAAAAATAGGCTTGTTTACTAGGTACTTAAGTACCTCATGATTAGTGAAAAAGATGAAGGGATTCAATAGTAAATATTATCGATACTTTTATAGGACATAGACCATGGAAAGTAACTCATGCACAATTGTGATGTAGTTTTGTTTTGCCTTGGCTAGCTTTCTGCTCATGAAAGAAAAGGAATGATCCATTTTCCCTTCACCTGGTTGTGTGAAAATGGTGCTAATTGTGGTACCAAAGGCATCAACATGTACATGGAAGGGATTTTTCTAGTTGGGAAATTGCAATATCGATACACTTTCTAGTTTGAGCTTTAGGGTCTCAAAAGCATCTTCATGTACTATGCCCCAAAATAATGGTCCATCCTTTCATAAGAGTTTGACTAGAGGTGCCATAATCTTGGCATAATTCCTTATGAAATTCTCTTAGGATATATAATTCCCAATAAAGGTGAGGACATATTTCTACATTAATGGTGTTTAAAGCTAAAGGATGATTTCAATCTTTTCCAGATCAATGAACAAGCCATCCATGCAGATGATATGTTTGAGTAAATTGCTAAATAACATTATGAAAACACACTTATTAAGATTCAAATATATTTTCAACTAACTTCACCTTTCAAACATTAGGCATAAATTGTCATGGTGATCTTTCATTAACCTACATATTTTCTAATTTTATAAAACTACTTAGAGGAATCTATGAATGAATTATTTTAAATAGATGATCACCATGTGGGAGAACATAGATAACACATTATTCATCCCAAAGGGAATCGTATTATAATAAAGACAACCCCATTCAATTAAAAATGTGGTTTTTGGCTTGTCCTCTTCCTTGATATGGACTTGATGTATCTTAAAAACCCATTAATAAAGGTGTATATCTCATAACCAATGATACCATCTAATACTTCATCAGTGAATAGAGTTGGAAAGGGGTCAGTTATACAAGCAACATTCAATAGTCTATAGTCAACATAAATTTGGATGTTCCCATTCTTTTTTATGTTGATGACCATGGGGCACACCCATTAATATTCTTGCATATGGTATATGATACCTATGGCTAACATGATATAGATCTCTATATTGACCTTGGCATGACAATTTGAGTTCATCTTATAAGGTTACTTCTTTATGGGTCTTGTGTTGTCAACTAGTTTGATGCTTATCCTCCCAAGGGATGGCTATGTGCCTTTCATATATTTTTATTTATAAGGGAACAAGTCTTATAATTCCTTAGGAGATCAATAATATGTACCAGCTTTGTGTCAAACCAATAGGCACCTAGAGTGGCAAACTTTGGTCCTCCCTCTAAACTGATATCTACCTTGTTATTTTTTAATGGTGCTTAGTAGGTTTCAATATGATCATAATTTGAATCCTTGACTTGTATAATACCATTGGTTTTTTTACCCTAGGTAGGGTCTTCTTATTCTGGGGAACTTTCCTCAACTTGGTGCACTAACTTCCTTTTCCCTATTAAATTTATCTAGTTGTGTGCCTTCCATGTGCAATCATCTTCATCACTAGAGTCACTATTGAGATTTTTATTTGTGAATAAGGTTGGGATCACTAATATTTTTTTTCCAAACATGGATTTTAGGAGTTCCTCCAATATTTTAGTGTCCTCAAACATGGACCTTCAAACTACCTGTAATGGATCAATAAATTCAAGGCTTTATGAAGAAAGGAGAAGGTGTGAATAAACTAATCTTTAAGGGCATCTTAATTGGATATCTCATAGCATGTCTCATTGAATACATACCACACCCATGCCCAAGTATTTAAATTTTTTTATAAGGTGTGCACCCATAAATTTCATGGGGCATTTTTTCCATAGACAGTACATGTTTATTCATAAAGATGTACATGTGCTATAGGGTTAGAGGCACCAGAGTAAGATAAAATATCTAGGTCCTCATTTCTATTTTTTAACATGGTATAAATGGCTACATTTACATTTTATCAAGTAGGTAAGCTAGGATTTTTCATCACACACTAACATGCAGTAGTGATCTTCAATGTTTAGACAAGTTCACCTATTCTATCCACCTCTTTTGGGATGCATGACTCAAAGTCACAAACATAATATTCCACTATATTACTACTTTCATATCTTGGGAGTGCTAAACATTTTCAATTAACAAGGAAAAACACTTATTTCCCTTTTTGACACAAGCTACCCATATTTTGGAAGCACACTTGATCTGTACCTAACCTATATTTACTAGTTTTAAGACTTTTGTCCACACTAAATAGAACCATTGACCAATGGTCTCATATGATTCCTCAACCCATCAGTGACAAGAAACATCAATGGTGTCTATGTATGATTTTACATCTTCCCAAGAGATGATTCCTTGGTCATTTAGGTTTAGATTCTTGGTGCCTTATACCGTGTTATGATAGATGTGGTTGATCTCATCTTTGATGTTTATGATCTCAACATAGGGGGGTCCTTGGTAATTTGAGAGGGGTATAACTACCCTCTCCTTTCCATTCTAAAATGTCATGTAGTGCCTTTTGAAGCACATAGTTTCATTATTTGCATAACACCATGTCCTTCCTAGAATTATTGGTTAGTTTTTCTACTCTACTAACTCTATCACTTCAAATTCAATGCAAAATTTAGTGCCCATTATATCTACAACTATGCTCTTCAAAATATTGATAGGATTCACCCATGTCTTATTGTCCATGAAGAGTATATGAGTGAAGGTCTCAAGGCTAGCCTAAACATTTTCTCCTAGGTATTCTTGGTTAAGATGTTGACCTCAGTGCTTGTGTTTATAGGAACCTCATAAATAGACCATCCATCAATAGTGGCATCCACTAAGAATTCTTAGTCATATTCAACATTTTATGTATGACAAACTTCTAACACCATATCCATGCATGACATGGTGACCTCAAATTGATTTTAACCTATATGCTCTAGGATCATGTTCTTCAATAGGGGCAATATTACTTATATCTATAGGAGGTGTAGGATCTCAGTTAATTCTTATACTTTAGCTTCTTAGATACCCTACTTCTTATAAAAGGTGGTGGCCTATGCTTCTAGGTCTTGTGCTAATTGGAAGTCCAATTGTAGGTTTTGGATGACACTCATAGCCTATTATAACACATATTTATGGTATGTTGGGTCTAGGTGTAAAGCATCTTTAGGCTCAGGCTACATTATGTGCTCATCATGACCATTATCCCCATACTCAAGGTGTAACTTAGGTACTAACATAACTAGAAGCTAAGTGGTGAATCCAATACATGTAGTTTCCTATACCTTTTTTACCTATGTATGCTTAGGTTACACCTATAGGGTCCATTTTTTTTCTACTCATGCCTAATAATTTTGGTACCCTTGTCTATGTTAGGCCTACCTTGGATCAATTTTTTGTATAGGTCAAGGCATTATTCAACCTTATGGGACCCTTGACAATACTTATACATGAGATGTGTAGGGTAGTCACATTGATAATTCTCTATTGAGCCACACTTATAACATGAACATGGTGGGAAGCTTCCACCACCATGCCCTCCACCTCACCCTTTGGTACGTCATCACATCTCAAAGCCTATGTTTTATTGGTCGTATCTCTCATTACCTTGGTTAGCTTGCCTTCTAAAGACTATGGTGGCCTGTCATGCACCTCTTTTCATGTTCTTGTGCATTTTAACAATCACCCAATAATTAAAAATAATATGGGTGTAGGCTTCACACAACCAATAATATATGGATGTGTTGACTTGGATGGTGCACTACAACAAAGGTAAGTTGTGAACATCATAAACCTCTCAATAGACTTCATATCTTAAAATTTGAGTGTGCACATGCCTCTATGGGTAGTTAGTTCTATTATGGAATTCTACTTTGTATTTGATGCACATAGTCCATTTTGACCATCATGTGAAGAGCTAGCATTAATATTTTGTAGTTGGAAAGCCATAGATTAAATATATGCTTCCATAAATGGGTTGATCCCTATGTTTACACTTTTGACTACCTTATCTCTGATCATGGCTTCTAGTGCTTCTCGAGGGTTGGTAAAAGTCTTAATAGAAATATCTTTTTACAATGGCATAAATAACCCCACAATGAACCACTATACATGTTGGTAAAGGTGAATATAATATGGAATAATTGATAAGACATTTTTAAACCTTACCTCATAAAGGTACACACTCTCTGAGAGTCCTTGGGTAATCTCTTTTAGCATGGTGATGTTATGTTTTTCAAACTCCAAAATGTCAAATTTCTTCAAGAATGAATCCTTTAAGGTATCATAGTCAACCATGGCCTGGTTAGGATCAAATTTTATATACCAAGTGTGGACATGATCAAGTAAAGTGGTTGAAAATTAGGTAGCCTTGTGCTCCAATTAGGTTATCCTCCATGTATGCCACTATAGTTAACATTTCAATACATGTTTTGTGGCATTCTACACTCCATAATACTATGGAAAGTACATAGCCATTTCATAGTAGATTTGCTATGGGGGGAAGCTAGTACTTGAGGTACGTATCCCCCAATGCCTATCCTATAGGTGATATTCTTACACCTCCCATCATGGGGTTAGTTGTTGGTCCCATCATTAAAATTAGCATAGTTGATGTTATGCTATTTACTTATGACATCAGACCAATTCTTATGGGTTGTTTCTCACCTAGATTTATTGACATTGACTGAGTTGGTATACTTGTACTCAATTTCTATTATGGTGATATAGTGCCTAATAATCTATAGGTAGTTACCCTCACCTCCTTTTATGGAATAATATATTCAATCACAAAGTTACAATCCAAGTCCACAAAGCATCTAAGATCCAAGTCATTAATAGAGTCAATAATTTCTTTTGTACTTCCTTCAAATGGGGGATCCAATGTGTGAGCATGCACCATAGGTTCAAAATGGGTAGGTAACATTAAGCATATATGTAATCACAAAATTTTGTAAGAATCTAATGAATTCCATACCTATCAAGTGTTGAGATTGATTAATCAATTCATTATATCTCTCATCATCATGCTATTATATTTCAAGATATTATTGATCATGCCCTTCCCACTTGTTATGATTTCTTTTCACACTTCTAGGTTATAGATCTTCCATCAAGTGGTATTGTCTCTTATTATAGGTTTATATTCTATGCTCTCAGGTGTCAATTTTCTCATCCCCTTCCATTATGCCTCAACTACACATCCCCTTCTTCCCGTTTTGTGTTGATAATATGTAAGAGGACTTTATATTTCCATCCCCAAATTTTCAAAACTATAATCCACCATTATATTTTTGATCTCTATGCCAAAGTCCTTCATAAATGTGCCTCTAGGGTCACCAAAAAACTGGTACTCCAATTCCTCAAGGCACAAGTATGTTGAGACTAAAAATTCAAGTACATGGCTATTTATGGATCCTTACCACCATTTATCTACATATCTAATCTAAGTAACATCTAAGGTCTCAATATTTTCTAGGAACTCCTTTGTCTACTCATAGTGTCATCCATAACTTCTTCTTCAGTAGTTGAATGTGCATCCAACCACCTATACACATGCTCAGGTATCTCAGAAAAAAACCTCATACAAAGTATCATATAGGTTATCATGAACCCATTTTATTATATTTTTTCCTTTATATGTTGTATAATTTAATGAAAATATATCTTGCACCTTTTACAACCAATACTTGATGTTTTTGAGATAAATTTGGTACATCACTTTGTCACACCATTATAGTAACAAATTTAACACAGATCTTGACAATGGAACCAAAATGTTGTACATTTTTTTTGTCTAATTAGTTCATGGTTTACTTTGACCAAGCATAAGCATGGGTTACTCCATATGTGCTCAACATTTAAACACTTGGTTTTGCTGAAATCAATTCACATAAGGCATAGGCCTTATGCACTCACTTGAAGCACAAATGAGAAGAAAATATGACCCATGTTAGGATAGTTTTTTCATGGAATGAGGTTTAAATTAGAGGACCTAAACACTTCAATGAAAGCTTTAGGTAGGTACATAGGTGAAATTCCTTCATGGACTAAGCCTAATGTTATAGAGGCACTTGAAGGGTCAAAAGGTTAATTTCACTCCAAAAAAGAGCTCATATTAGGCATGTGATATTAATAATGATATTAATACTTGGTGTAAAACCTATACTCATTTTCTATATAAAATAAATATGATGCCATAAAATTTTTGAATGAATCTATTAAAGACACGAACCAATAATCACACATTAACATTACTTAACATAATAGTATTGAAGGAATGAAAATCCATTAGCAATATGAAAAGACACATAAACAAGACACATTAAAATTTTATACAACAAACTTAATAATTCATCATAGTTCATAACAAATTATATCTTTAGATCATAACACTCAACAACTCAGAGGCTCATAGGCAAGCTTGAACATATACAAATGGAGACAAATGACCTCCACACTATTTCTAAGCCTTAATGGATACCAAATAAATGTGTACCAATATTTAAGATAAATTAACCTAAGCTTCACTATAATCTATCTATCTCTCCACCTCTTCTATCTTGATCTCTTTCAATAGCCTTTAGGAGCATCTTCCAATGTGGAAGGTGTACACAAAGTACTGAGATGGAACTCGATGATCATAACCAGTAGCTCCATTAACCCATAAAGTATACACTATAGTTTCCACATCTCCTCAAATCATTGAATATGCCTTAAATATTTAATAAATAGTTATCCACCTATCAGCTAGTGGAAGATACACACTGCAACCTCTAGCTAGCTACACAAAGCCCAAAGGCTAACCACTCAACAAAATGATCCGTGTACCTAGGTGGATATCATGAATAATATAATTAAAAGGTTGAGGTCCCAATATTTTATAATAATTTTAAACCTAAAGAAAATATCCATATCCCTTCATGATCATGTATGATCAATATGACAAGGGAAAATGCAATCATACACCCATAGGTAAGGGACTATGTAAGCCCATAGGAAAATTTGAGAAACTAATAACATGTTATGTTTATTTTCTCATTGGTAAAAAGTATTCAAAAAACTTAAATTAATTTAATATTAACCCTAAAAACTTTTATGATCATCAAAGTGGGAGAGATCAATCAAATGGTAAGTGAAATATGTGTAGGCCTAGAATAGGAACTTATAGGCCTATACATAAAGGATGAGTAGAAAAGATAGGATTTGAATTAAATATGAGGTGTAAGAGATAAATTAGAGTGTGTAGAGCATTAAAAAAATTTAAGTAATGTTTAGATTCTTTGTATAAGTAAAAACCATCAGTCTGAGTTAAGTTCACTTGAGAGAGATCCAAGTAGGCCTATAGAGACCTAAAATGACAGTTATGTGAATTCAAGATTAAATTCTCAAGAAATAAATAAGATATTGGTTTATTATTTATTTAATTTCATATAATAAACCTCAAGTAAGTAATCAAACAAAATTTCAATACTCCCATGACCACCAAGATAAGAAAGTGTATGTAGCTATAATAGGCATCTTGAGAAGCATGGGTTCTAGAGCATTTTAATGTCTGCTTGAGGTTTAAAAAAAGGAAGATGAATATATAAAAATTATATAGTGTATATAAAATTAATTAACCTATTACCTACTAATTTTTATAATATTATAACTCATAAAAAACCATATATCATTCAAAATACTAAGGAAAAGGGTGTAAACATATAGGCTCAGTTTGACTGTGTCAATTCTATGAGTGAATTCATGAAGGAAAAACATATTTTTTACATTTAATTAGAGGTGGGTAAGTTGGTGATGAATTTTTATGGTAATATGGAAGGTTATACAATGACTTATTTCAATTTTAATTGAGTGAAATCATCCAAAAGAGACCATTAAGGTCAATATTACTCAATTGATTGTAAACCTTAAGCATGGATAGATTAGGTTTTAAGACCATTTGAAGGGGAAAGACATTTTTATAACTATGTAAAAATGTCATATAATATTTATAAAACTAAATTATATAATATCCTAATCAAAAAACAAGCAGAAAATAGAATTTATTTCTCAAACAATCATCTAAACTCTCACACACAGGACTATCAACCCAGAGAAGATGCATGTTTAAGAATGGTGTTATGATATTTTATTAATATCCATTCACTTAAAATTATTTGATTTTTTTCAAACATTAAGGCCATGTACTTTATGAATTATCATTAAGAAGATGAAGAGGTCAAAACTACCTTTAATTAGCCTAATGGAGGTCAATGACTAAAAATGACATTTAAGTGACTCAACTGGAATATAAACATATTTGAAACACTTGAATTAAACCTTCAAAAATCATGGGAAATTTTTGGATCCAAATTCTTCATAGGTATGGATCAAAATGTATGAAAATGGTCTAGAAATTGTACTTTTAGGCCTATTTATAGGTGATTAAACAAGTGAGGACTTATTAACCGATTGAGTAAGTTTGTATAGTTATTTAATAGGTATAATTACCTTATAAAATTCACATCATATATCTTCATGTTGGTAAAATAGGTTTCAAGACACTAATCAAGGTTTAAATAAGACTATGTTCATTCTTGTACCAAGAGGGTGGGTTTGAAAACCTCTACAAGATTATCAATGAGTGTGAAGACCTTCAAGGAATTATTATAAACATAAAATTACATCCTTAATACCTCATATATATTATTAAAAATTAATTTAAATGACTAAATCAGGTTTGAAGATCTAATATAGGCAAGTTGTTAATTTCATGATGATTGAGAGACCACAAAAAGGAACACAGTCCTTGGTAGACTTTCAAGCTTATTTGAAGGAATTTGTGATAAAATATATGTTTTTTTAGGTATTTAAAAATATTAATAAACCATGTGTTATCTCTAAGATATATATATATAAAAATTTTGGAATCATGTTTCATCAAGTGTCTCTCAAGAGACCTTGTAGCAAGTGAGCATATTATTGAAAAAATTAAGAGACATAATATACCTATATATTATTTATTGGAGATGGATATGAGATTAAAGATAGTTTATTTAACCTTATATAATACTTATTTAAAATCTAAAAGTGGTTTTATCAACTTGTAAAGCACAAGACTAGACCTTACATGAGAGATGGGCTTGTCTTCATCACCTTGCATGAAATAAGTAGTTGTTGCATATTAAAAGGACTAAGATAAATATGATAAGAATTATAGCCTTAATTATCACTCTAAAAAGGTGAAATAGGAATTTAAGAGTCAAAAGTGGTGTAACAAGTTTCCAATAAGGTCAAAAATGCCAAGTGTCAAGGAGGTAACTTGTAACTACTCTTTAATAAGTGGATGTGTAATTCCAAGTAGAAATATTTAGTTTAAATAATAATCCAATATAAAATGATGATATTCCAATCCATTATTCATTAATAAATCCACCAACACATGGCCCAAAGTCTTGAGAATAAGAGGACAACACATTGTTTACAAAATTGGTGGAGAAATACTTATGTATTATAACTAGTTTTGGACTAATGATAGTCATGATGGAATTTATACACATCCTACATATCTCTCTCTTATTATTTACTATATAAATTTGGCCTTGTTTGTCACTATAATCAGATTCAATGTTTTTATGGTGAAAACCTACTAAAATTTTTAATTTATGTTGATTTTTATGGAAATACAAACTTATTTTTACTTTTTCATCTCATATCTTGTGTATTCATGGTGAATTTTTGATGAATGTTAGTGTTGATAATAAATTTACTTGCATTTTTCCTCTTAATTCTTACATATTTGTGAGTAAATGTTCTCTTTCAGGTCACATGGTGTTTATTAAGTTGTTATGTAAATATTAAGTATATAAATCCTTCATTAGTGCCTAATTATAGGCCTATTTATTGTCCTTATTCGTAGATATATAAATGGTAACCTACATATTGAAACACCCATGTTAGAGAACTATATGAATTTGTGTGATTTTAATCATAGATTTATTATTAGCTCATATACCATAGTAGGAGACCTAATTTTTTGTTCACCACCCATTTTTCTATTTGTTCACAAATCTCTCTCTCTCCCCCCCCCACCTTTTCATTGTAATATGAATAGGTGTAGTGATAGTATAGGTGTAGCATCAAGGGAACTATTCATTGCTATAGGTTCTCTCTAGTATTAGGCCACACACAACCTTAGAGAGTTCATGTTGTGTCAATTAGGTGAAGAGGTCCTAAAATAATCCTCTTCAATGGTGTAACTCAAATTAATAATAATAACATATAAAATATTTAGAGATCACTACTATTGTCCATTATTATTTAAATATTCCAATGAATCGGTTATAAAGTGAAAAGATTTACAATAATTTTTTGGTTGTGTAGTATTGACAACCTTTCCTCTGAAACCTATAGTGATAGAAGAGACTTTTCAACAATAGGGACTTGATTTCATTGGAATAGTGAATCTTCATTTATTCACTAGTCATAAATATGTTCTTACTACTACATATTACTCTATCAAGTGGGTTAAGGAAATTCTTATCAACATACAACTTCAAAATTTGTATTCAACTTCATCAAAAAAATATCTTGGTAAGATATTGTGCTCTAAAAAATATTGTAACTGATAATGCACCCAAATTATATTCTACATAACTAGTTGGATTCTATTATGGTTAATTTATTCTTTGACCCACTCTTGTAACTAAACCTACAAGTAAATTTTCAAGTGGAATCAAGTAATAATAATTTGGTCACCATCATACACAAGTTGGTTAATAAAAATTAGAGAAACTAGCACAAGAAACTATATGATGTGTTATTCATAGATTTTATCACACCTAATAAGTACATTGGTATGTATATTTTTCAATTATTTTATGGGATTGATGAAATGATTTCAATATGAATTGAATTCCCTACATTGAAACTAGAAAGAGCTGAGAATTAAATTTTTGAAAGTTCATTAGATAAGAGAATTATGTATCTAAACAAGCTTGACTAAGATATAATATGGGTTGTGCACATAATTTCATAACATCAAACTCGATAAAATTTATCTTTATTAAAAATAAAAATAAAATATACTTACAAGTAGGATATCTTGTGCTCCTATGGGATAAGTGAAGACAAATTAAAAGAATTCATGGTAAATTGATTCCTTATAGATGGGTCCATTCAAAATCAAGTATTTATTTGAATATAATAATTTATACCTAACATAACACTATGGCACACACATCCCATTTTAATACAATGTAAAATACCTAAAACATTACTTTGAGTGAAAGAAAATAGTTTATTACATGTAAGTATGTACATAGAAGTTGTGGTCATGTTTCATGTCATTCATTCAGTTTTTTATGCATTGTTTTGTTTCATTAGTATCTATCTCCTTGTTTGGTTATTATTTATATATTATTATAAATTTTATACCTATTCAATCTCTTTTTTAAATCCAAAATTACTTCATATCCCAATAAGATAAATACTCATTTACAAAACTAGAGCCTGAAGTTCTATTTCATATCTTACAATCCAAAGTTCCTAGTTAGAGCATGTTATTTTACGTAAAATTGGATATACATAATTCATATTTTTTAAGTACCTTTGTCATATAAATTTAATAAGTTACTCAATATTCTTGTCCCTTTTATAAATTATAATTTCATTTATTCATTTGAACGTAATCTTTCATAAGATTCCTAGTTCTCCTTGATCATCCATATAATGAGTCTTATGTAATCCCTTTTGTATTTTTATAGTTTTATTGAAGTGAATTCGTAATATGTGTATTTAATAAAGCATTTTCACGTGTTTAAAACCTTTCTTAAGTCATCATACGTACAAATACATTAAAATCATTTTTTTAAAGTTTGTTTTGAGTAAGTAAAATGTTTTAATTGCATAATACGGGCTTCGTATTTCTTGTGTGGCCTTTTCAAAATATTTTTATATGTAATACCATATATAAATTATACCAAACTCTAAAAAAATAATTACTAAACTCTCCACATAGCCACATGATACAAAATTATGATAATCAAGGTGGTTCTCAAGTCAAATTTGTGGTATTTTTTAATTTAATAATGTGGTTTTGAGAAGGAAAATCATGGTTTTAAACATGTGGTGAATTTATATATATTGTTTTTCCTTGTGAAAAAATTTTAATTTATTTTTTCATGTAAAACACTCATTACAAGACCATGAAATTTTGAAAAGTTCCTTTCTAACCTTTCACATGGCTTTTGAATCCATAAACAACCACTATAAGAAGTTTAAAAGCTATTTTAAATAGTTTCTAAGGCACTTTTAACTAGTAATTTGTGGCATTTGGATTAATGAAGTGGTTTTGGTGGAAAACCTATGGTATTTGGTCAATAAGGTGGTTTTGATAAAAATAAAGCATGGTAATCACTTTTACAACTTTTCCAAGGCACTTTTGCATTTACTTTCACCCTCCAAAACTAGGCAACATGCAATTTCTTTATGGAAAACATGTAAACTAGCCATGGTAAACCTTTTACAGAGTTTTACATGTCATATTAAATTATGTGGAATTTTCAAAGCACTTTTACATGTAATTTATTCCATTGAATCCCACCATGCTTGAAAATCACTCTTAAAAATTATGCAAGCCTTCAAAATATATTCTTTAATCTTACGCATGGTCATTTAAATCTCCAAACTGGATTGAGCTCATAATTCATTGGTTTAAAGGTTATTTTGAGCATTGGAACATGGAATTCACTTGTGTACTTTGGGGCCTCATTTTACATATTACAGGATTTAGAACCTTTTTTTACATGTAAAATCATTCTAAAAACTCTAAAATCCAATAAACATGCCTAATCAACCTTCATAAAAACTACTTAAGCTAAAAAAAGTTGTATGAAAAGTGGTTTTAGTATGAATTCATGTTATTGCTTATAAGTAAGTATTTTACATAAAAAATATATATATTTTTGGCATGAGGAAGTCTTAAAAATGTTTTTTTCTAAGTGAAACCTTGAGAAGAAGTTTTTACAATCAAAATAACCTCTATAATGTTTCCATTATCCTTCATTCTAAATTAATATCTCAAAAGGTGGTTTTGAAGTATAAGTTTACTATTTTAGTTATGCTCCAAAGGTGTTTTGGTGAGAAAAGGTTGTGGTTTTCTACATATTAGTGGGAATTTGAATATTATTATATCTTTATGATCTTATATTTTACATTTTAAATTCAAATAATCTCTTAAAAAATCCACCAACCTTATTTTCATTCTCCAACTTGGTTGTTTCAAACATGTTGAAGGTGGTTTTGAGTACAAAATCATGGTTTTGGTGTGTTGTGGATTTTTTAAGCCTTTGAGATATAAAAATAACTCTTTCAATCAGTATATGTATACTTTTAAATATTTCACTCATCATAAATGCCATACTTAGTTGTTCTTCCTTTTATCATGTATGTAAGTCATCCTCAAATAGACTAAGGTGGTTTTAAAATATATAAGATGGTTTTGAGTCATATAAATGGCCTTGGGTATGTAAATTGGTTTCAAATTTATCTTTCAATTCTTTGAAATTATTTTTTACATTAAAATCTCTCTTGAAACTTATTATTATAGAGAAAACTTTATTCTATATTCTCATAACCCTTTTGAATAATCTCAAATTATTATTTGCATGTACAAAGTTGACAAAAAAATTTGTAATGTTTTCAAATGTGATATCAAATTTTTATTCTTCAAAATATTTTTGTAAACTCAAGAAAATAATTTCATGTAAAAGTAATTTTTTAGAATACTATTTAATCTCATAGTTTTTTAAAACTTTTATAGGTCTTCATGTCTATAATAGTGAGTCTAATTTTAGGCATGCATTTTCTATATCTAGATTTTATCTAAAATAATATCAATCTACTTTCTCAAGTTGATATTATATCAAAATCATCAAAAATTAAGTTCAAATACATGGTTTATGATCCCATTTATGTTATCGACACAAACATATCAAATGTATTTGATAGAAACATTGATCACATGAACATTGATGAATTCTAGTAGAGAATGAATGGCACAAAAATGATTCATTTTGTAGAATGTAATTTGAATAAAAGACTAAATCATGTTATTTATTTTGTAATATATTTTTAGTGTGTAGATATAATACCTACATACATGAAGTAATTCAATATAGAGAACAGGGAAATAAGGTTTGTAGATAATCATTTGGTGGATAAAAAGGTTAAAACCTAAATAGGATTCACCTTTGGAATCAAATATCATGTTGAGACCATGAAAATAAATTAAAACATTGATCATAAATTTTAGGAAAAAACCATGAGAGTTGTTAAAATATGATGAATCAATCTTGGTTGAATAATAGAAGAAGAGTGAATATCAAACATGCAAAAACACTATATAGGTCAAATTTCAAATAAGAACTATCAAAAATGATTACTCTATTAATTAGATTCATGGGGAGTGAAGTGATGAATTTTTTTGTCATTGGATGTTTAATTTCATGGGAATCATATGTTCAGTTCATTGTTTTGTATTTGATCATCACCAACAACATTCATGAATAATTGACCAATTTGGGATCCACATAATAATTATATATGACCTCATATTTGGTCTATTCCATTTCGATACTAATAACCTAGCTTAGTTTGATGGAAGTGAATAAGAACCTCCTTGGTTCATTAGTATATGATAAGTTCACTAATCTCACTCATAATAAAGGAAAAGGTCATTTCAGAAGAGTAAATAATGCATTCTCCATGATGATAGTCAATACATTGGACAAAAACCTTACATCCAAAAATTTTAATGATGAAACTTCTCTAACAATAAAATATGGGAGTTAATTCACTCAATTCTCAAATTTCATTTATATCAAGGTTGGCAAATTTGAAGGTGTTTATCTTAGATGACCAAGATATCCCAATGATAAAATATTTTTGATTAAGATTTACAAGTAGTTAAATGAGGTAAATAAGGAGTGTATCAACCAAAAAATTAGAGGAATAAATTTTCATATCAGCCTTGGATATTTCATCTACAAATCAACAAGAGAAAACCTACATTCACACCAATAGAAATTGATTTTAGTGTTATTGTTAATCTACTATAAGTTCCTCAAAAATAGAGAGGAGAATAATACTTTGAGGTTGATGATTGATTATGTAGGTTCAAAATATATTGAGATTTCCCAATATTTTTGAGAAAATAATTAATATGAAATCACTTTGGCTTATTACAACATTGACAAGATTTATCTTAGTGAATGCATTCCTGAAGGAAATATTAATAATTTCAAGGTGACTAAAACTAATTTTATCTAAGCAAAAAAATAAAGGATGAGAACTCAAGAACCATTGGATTAAAAATTACGTATTCTTTCATTTTACATTAAAAATATATTTAACATAGGTATGACATAGCAAAAAGTGATCACTACACCTACATAGCCTCTTCCACAATACAAATACCAAGATCTAAATTTTAGATTGATAAGGAAATAATTGACAAAATTAGTAATTAAAAAAATAATGTAGTCATGGGTTTAATATATACTTCTTGATAGTTTGGAAGTTATTTATGATAATCAAAGAATCTATGATCATATCATTTCTAGTTAAGTGAAAATTCAAGAGGAAATTATAATTGCCAAGAAAGAACTTGTAATATGGAATGAGCTGATTAGATAATTGAAATATATGGTTGAAATGGATGAAAATTCATTGATATCAAAAGGTATCCTTTATAAATTCAAAGACAACTAATTTCACTTGTGGGCTCAATGTGTGAATTATAAAATCTGCACTCTGGATGAATCTTAGGAAGACTTACAACATAATGAAAAAGGTTATGACAAAATGAAATCTGAGGTACATGCCAAAATTTGGGTCATTCATTTTGAATTGTTAAAAAAAATATGAATCAAATAAATATGCACCCAAAAAATTAAAATAATGGTTTTAAAAAATGGTGAAAGAGGAGTTGTCTGAAATAGAAACCTTCAATAAAGAATCTATGAGTAAGTTGAGCAGTATTCATTGTGTGACTAAAGATCTCACTCCAAAATTCTTGAGAATTTTAAAAAGGATAAAATAGGCTACCAATAAATGATATGAATGGCTTACATTTTTATCTCATATAATTATTCCTATAAGAGAATGGATTATCCATATTGTTTAGAGATTTAGAATATACATGTTCAAATCATCACAAAAGGAGTTAGAGATAGTTGTAGTAGTTTAACAATGTTCCTCTCACAAAAATACTTCTATTCTTCATGATAACCACAAAAATTAATTTTTGTCTCTCTAAATTTCTATTTATTAGTTTAATTTTTCGAATCACTAAGGGTGAATGCACAATGTTGGGGGACAAAAAATGTGACAAGGAAAAATATAAAACTTTTTTTGTAAAGAGTGTACACCATTATTTTTAAAACCTAATTAAAATCCTATGAGGTTCATTCCAAACCATAAAGGGCATATTCCCTTTAGACTACAAAGGTTTTATTCCCTTTGGACTACAAAGGGTGTATTCCCTTTGGACTACAAAGGGTGTATTCCCTTTGCAAAGACATGTATTGTTTCTTTGCATAATTTGAGATGGTTATTTTTATATTTACAGATGTGTATGTGTTTTTTGTTATGTTTTTGTTTCTGTGTGAAATTTTAACTATTTATTATAAGTTTAAATTGAACTTTATATTACATTTTATATTCTTTCACTTTAAATTTATTTTACTAAATATATCAAATTAGGGCCACTTTGCATCTTCTAAAATTGATTACAGAGTTGTAGGAATTACCATTAGAAGTTAGTTTTTCAACTTCCATTTTGGTTAATAATTAGTTTTCATAATTCTAGGACCAGAAGATAAAATGAGAAATAAGGTTTCAAATCATTTTACATATGTAATAGATCTATACCATTGAGTATTACATACCTACTTTACCTACTTAAGTATTCCCTACCTACTTTATCTACTTGGGTATGCCCTACCTAATTACATAACTGACCCATATCTTGAACTTAATGAGTATGACCTACCTAAATAAAAAATCCATATATTGATCTTTACTATTCCCTAATGGTGTAAGTTCTCCACTTACTCAACATGGTCTAATTCAAGGTCTTCTAGAAACTTTCTTGAAATTAGGTCTCTTCTTAAACATAAACTATCTCTTTATCTATCACAAAAGGTATTCTAAGTATTGGTATTAAAATACTAATTAAATTATTTTTTATTATTATCTCTTTACTTCTTATCCTTCATATCTAGATCAAAAGACACTTTAAATGGATTAAAATAGGGTATTCAATCCCAAGAAACTAATCTACATTCAAGAAAAACTCTTGTTTGATTCTTAAATCACTCAATTATACATCCTCACTTATTTGAACAAGACTATCAAGGTTTCACTAGTTATTTGTCTCAAGATTATTTGTTCATTAATAAATTAAACTCAAAACTTAGATGACAACAACTCTACCCTTTATAGGCATATTAGGGTAAATTCTACCTCTTAAGGACTTGATACCAAGAGGTCTACAAATACCTTGTTTTTGGACTTATTTTCTTAAAAAACTAATGGAAAATCTAAATAAAATTATATGAGACTCATATGTGTCTTTAAACAAGATCAAAATATCGATTAGATCACCAAAGTGCCTAAAAAATTAACTAAGTCCTAAGAATTGTTACAATATTGTGCATAGGCATGTTTAGTCTTGAAAAAGTGTTATTAATATAATGCCATAAAATTATTATTAAAGATATTTATTAAGATGTTTATATATTATCTATGAGGATGATAAACTAATTTCCTTTATTTATTTTTTAATAACTAGACTTCAATGACAACTCTACTCTTTAGGTCTCGATGGCCTAATTTGCTTACTTGGAAGGATATTGACTTGGCTAAACTTCAAAATGATTTGAATCACTTTAATTAAGTATTAAATAGTGTTTACATAATAAAACTAGAGCTTAATAATAGGTTTATAATCAATCAACACATTAAAACAATTGTAGTTTCTCTTGACTAAGCTTTCATGTGATTATCTATAGGTAGATCAAAAAATAGTCTTATGTATTTGTAAGAACAAAGTGAGTTTGAGAATTATACCTAATAAGATACCTTAAAAACCTTATCTAATAATTTCCCTATGAGTTTGAGGTTATTCCACTAGTTTATATTTCATTTGTGGTTCTTTGTTTATCAAAAACACTATTCTAAGGTTTGATTGTGCACACAGACCATGATAGATTCAAATTGATTATTCATACAAATTAAAGACTATTTAAAAAAAAACACTTGTAATAGAGTCTTAAATATCTCCCTCAACTTATCCAATCCTATAAACAAACTCATACAACCTTTTATATGTGATACAATAGATTGTAAGTGACTATAGATACACATAAAATATGGTTTAGAAGGTTTCAATGACATGAACCTTAAATCAAGTATAAATTATCTTCAAATTAAGTTGTATTTCATTCAAAAATATAATAAATTTATGAATACAATAAATGAAGTAACAAAACACCTTTTATTCATTAGAATATGATTATTTTGACTACATACACCCATGTTTTATCTTGGAAGTCTATCAAATTTGCTTCCAATCATGAAGTTATTCACTTTTTAAGCTTTATTTGACCTTAAATTCATTATTTTTTTCAATTTTTAAGATGATCAAGTTGTTGGAGATGTACTATTCTTATATTTTTCTATCTTTTCCTTATAATATTCTTAACAACCTTGTTCTCAACTTATAAAATGAACTTTTATTAATAGGTATATCAATATGCATAAATGAATATCCTATAGCATGTAACCTATAACATTTATAGTAATGATAAAGTCATTCATACATTACATCTACCACATACATATTACTACATGTAGGTATGTGGTCGCTCATACATGACATCCTCATATGGTCATGATATGGTCACTCATATTAGACATAAATGCAGTTAATCACCCTAGTACACTCCATTTCTACCTAAACCATTAAACTAAAAAACCAAATCTTAAACCCTAAACATTTAAACCTAAACCATAAACCCCAAAACCTAAGCCATAAACCTTGAACCATGAGTATTAAATAAAATACCTAAACCCTAAGCCTTAAACTTTTAACCCTTAACCCTAATACATTATCCCTAAATCCAAAACAATAATCCATAAACCTTAAACATTGAACCTTAAAACATTAAACCCTAGACCCTATAACCTAAACATAATCCCTTAACCCTAAACCCCAAACCATAGACCTAAAATATTAAATCCTAAATACTAAACCATAAAACCTTAACCTTAAATCCTCAATTTTAAACACTAAACCCTAATAAAATTTAAAATCAAGAATGTTAAACCCTAAAAATTAAACACCAAACCCTAAACCCTAAACCTAAAACCTTGACACCTAAACTCTAATTTTGAAACCCTAAGCACTAAACCCTAAAACTTGAAAGTTAAAATTTAAACCATAAACCCATAACCATATAAATTCAAACTCAAAACCATAATCCCTAAATCCTAAAACCATAAAATCTAAACCTTAAAACCTAAATGTTGGAACCTAAACAACTAGTTCTAAATAATAAAATATAAACCTTGATCCCTAAACCCTTCATCTTAAACCCTAAAAAATGAACCCTAAACAATGATAACTAAACCTAAACACTAAACCCTAAACCTTAAATCCAAAATCCAAAATCATAAACTCTAAGCCCCAATCTATTACACCCTAAACCCTAAACACTAAAACTTGACCCCAAACCCAAAACCCTAAATCACAAGATGTAAACTCCAAACCCTAAATAATAAACTATAAATTAAAAACCTAAGACATACACCCTAGACCATAATTTATATACCATAAACCATAAACCTCTAATATTAAACCCAAAAATCCTATAATTAATCCCTAAACCTTTAAACCCTAACCCTAAATGCCAAAACACAAGCCCTAAACTCTAAATCCTAAATCCTAAACTCTAAATCCTAAATCCTAAACTCCAAACCTAAACCTTAAACCCTTACACTTAAATTATAAACTCTTAACCCCATCATAAATCCATAAATCATAAAACCTTAACATTAAATCCTAAACCTAAAAGTACAAACCTTAACCCAAAACCTTAAACAATAAACTTGAACTATAAACCTAAACCCTAAACCTAAAACCACAAACCCCAAATCGTAAACTCTAGACCATAAACACTAAACCCAAATCCCTAATACCCAAATAGTAAATCCTAAACCATAATTACTAAACACTAAGTTTTAAACCCTAAAACCTAAACAAAACCCCAAGACCAAAACCTCTAACCTTACACCCTAAACCTTAAACCTTAAGTGTGAAACTAGAAACCCAAAACCCTAACCCTAAACACTAAAATCCAAACCCTGAAAGCTAAATCCTTAGTAACATGAACCAAAAACCAAAAATAACAAAACTTTAAGCATAAAATATAAATTAAAATATCTAAATCTTAATCCTTAAGCCATAATATTAAAATTTGAACCCTAACACTAATCCCTATACCCTAAAACCTAAACTATGAATCATGAACCATCAAAAATAAATATTAAAGCCTAAATTCATAAATCATAAACTTATAACCATAAACCATAATATTGAGTTATCACCTATATATATATAAAGGAGAGGGGTCATTGGGTAATCCATATCTTGAAAGGATAGGGGTCATTCTCACCTATATAGAGAAAGGAGTGACTAGGGACATTCATGTAAAAGGAATGAAGGTGGATTCATGAAGAATTCATAAATAATTCATGTGTTTTTTAATCAATGGGTCTATTAATATGCATAAATGGCTAGCATATAGCATGTAACCCATAGAATACATACAATAATGATACAGTCATTCATACATTACATCTAGCCCATACCTAGTACTACATCTAGGTATTTTGTCACTCATACATAAAATATTCATGTAGTAGTGATATAATCACTCATAATAGACATAAATATAGCCAATCATCATAGTACACTCCATTTTCACCTAAACCATTAACCCTAAAACCCAAACCCCAAACTCTAAACATCATAAGCCTTAAACGTTGAACCCTAAACCTAAAGGCCATAAACCTTGAATGATTAACCCTAATACATTATCCATAAACCCAAAAAAATTATACATAAACCCTAAAAATTATACTCTAAAAATATAACCTAAAAATATTAAACCCTAAACCTTATTCCATAGATTCTAAACCCTAAAACCTAAACATTAAGCCCTTAACCCTAAAGCCCAAACCATAAGCATAAAATCCTAAATATTAAACACTAAACCATAAAAACTTAACCATATACCCTCAATATTAAAAATTAAATGCTAAAAATAAATTAAAAACAATGAACCTTAAACACTAAACACTAAACCTAAAACCCAAAACCCAAAATGTTGAACCATATACTCTTAACACTAAACCCTAATATTGAAACCCTAAGAACTAAACCATAAACATTAAAATTTAAACCCTAAACCACAAACCCATAACCATAAAACCACAAAACCATAACCATGTACCCTAAATACTAAAATTTTATAAACTCTAAACATTAAAACCTAAATTCTAGAACTAAAAAAATCAACCCCAGACATTGAACTATAAACCTTGAACCTTAAACCCTTAACCTAAAATCATAAAAATGAAACTTGAATGACAAAAACTAAACTAAACCTAATTTAAAAACACTAAACACAAATTATGGAAACCACACCATATAAGAATGATGAAATCATTGGTAGTTCTACTCAACCCCCTCTCCACTTTCCTATCATAATTCTTACACAAGTGCAAATATTTCAATTCAAGGAGAAAATATGCCATAACAAAGTTAGTGGAACAAATGCTAATAATGCATAATCATGACCCACATAGTTATTTGAGAATAGCTCACAAATATGAGAAGATCCAAAATACTCTAGCCATTTCTTTCAATATTTATAACCCAAATATAAAACAAATAATTGTGTATAGAATAAGGATTTCACATCCTACTCATCAAAATATAAATACCAATGAGGAACTGACACAAACACTACACTCATCAACATCTGTAGAGCATAGGTAACAAGGGGTAAGATCTAAAAATTTTAAAGGTAAAATATAAGAAACCATATAAAAATGCCAAAACACATGTCATCAAGTCTATTACTAGGTGGGTTAGTTGGGACTAGGGTATCAATATGCCTTATAGTGTCCTAAGGACAAATCTCATACTAACTCAAAAGACCCAAACATCAACCTGACACTCCACATAGAGTAATAAGAGATATAAGATAGAAAAAAACTAAAATACATAAATCTAAGGAAAAAATAAAGTTCAATCCAACATTTTATCTTGTATTAAAAAGGAAACATAGTTTCCTACATATATTTACTATTTGTTTATGATCTCGAGTATATATAACAATATAATAATGATTTCATATCAAGGGGGTATTACAAAGTTTCATTTATTGTAAATTGTTTTACCACATAGGAATTATTGATAATTTGGCATCCCAAGCCAAATTTCAACCACTATAGTTTAAAACTTTCTCATAGGTCCCTCCAAGATTATATATTGTTATTTAGATCTTGTCATGGTCTTCAAAACCATCAATTAAACCTTATTAGCATTGTTTAAGGTTTCATTGTACATACTAGGGGTTACTTAAGTGATCATCATGTGATAACATGTTATGAGTCATTAGATGATGTATTATGTTTTCATAAGTTTACTTGGGTGAGAGGAATGGCTTGAAGTGTATTTTGAAGCCTAAAAAGTGGCCTCTATATTGTTTTATGAAGTTAAGGTATTTTATCAAAAATTAAGGTATTTAGATAAATTAATGTTTCTTGTTCTCATTGTATTTATTATTATATTAGCTAATTATTATTGGGGGGACTTTGTTAACAAGATTTGGGGGATGTCCAAATAACTTTTGAGTCTTAACATGAGGTGTAATGATACATCTATGGTCATCTTCTATAACCTATTTTTCAAGAACATTTCAATCCCCAATTAGTCCCTAAGGTCATCAAATGCCTTTTAAACATGACATATATGTTAACTTGTATTTTATAAGCCTTTGAATAATGTGTATTTGGTATTTCACATTTGAATAAATTTTTTCAATGGGATATTTCAAACCTAATTTATTTTTGGGCTTGTGAATCCAAGATGTGAGTCAAATAGATGGCAAGTACATTGAAGTACACTTGTTGAAATGGGTGGTTTTCCTACATATAGTTTTATAAACATAAGGAATAGGTGTAATTTGGTCATAAATGGACACACCTAATTCATTCAACTCACTTAATTCCATCATGTTTGAAATCAAGCTTGTGTATGTCCTTCCAAATCAAGAAATACATCCAAAATTCTCTTGGGTTCCCAATATAGTCTCTAAATAGTTAAAATGAAAATTTAATTTTCTCACAAGTATATAGGTAGAAGAATGGGGTAAAATTCTCTTCAGATAGGTTAGGGGGTTATTTTACTTTTTTATAGTTCCATTTGTTTCAAGACATAGGGGATAATCTCTAAAAAATAAACATTAAGAATCTTAGTCACTCAAAACACTCTTTAACCCCTAGTACCAACTTGATGGGTGTAAAAGTGGATAAAATTGATCCAAATTCATTAATTTTCCATGAAAACATTGGTAGATGTTCCACACTCCATTAAGGGTCTCTAAATTAGCTTGATGGTATGATCGCATGTACAATTATGAGAAATGTTAGGTTTTATAGAGGTTTCAATAAGAAAAGTAGGGTCCAATAGGTTAAATGATCTACAAATTATCTTAACTATGAAACAAACTTTAAAGTGTGATCTCGAGTTTCATAATACACATATAGACCTATAGGTGTGATTCATCTATGTCTCAAGGCTCCCTCAAAACAGTGGCTAAGGGTATGGTTTGCAATCACATAGTTGGGGTTCAGCTTACTACTATATATTCAGATATATTTTTAAAAGATTATGGAGAGTGGGACATGTTTTAAATATATTTATCATTGTTTAAGTTATTGGTTCAACTTCATAGAGCTTCAATGTGCATGCTTCACAACTCGGGGGTTGAATTGAAAGAAGTCCTAAAAGGATTATGGAGAGTGGGACATTTTTTTGAGAGATATTTGGTGATAGAGAATATGATTAAACTAGTCATAAGACTCTCCATCCATATTTTAAAATATGTTTCAAGTGAGGATAAAATACCTTGAGCCTATGTACATGTTTAGAGAAGAGGAGGGTTAGGGTTCAAGATTCACATTAAATTATCCATATCTCTATAATAATTATAGCATGGAATAGATTCTGGAGAAGGGTAAAGAGTTTAGGAATGTTTTAATTCTCCATGAATAGGTTCCATATATGTCTCAAGTTAGTCCTAAGGAGGATACAAATCCATAACAATGCTTCCAATGTTAAATCTTTTTCTTAACCTTCTTAAGAAGTATGTTAGTTCTGTGATAGGATGAAAAGTTACTCAAGCCTTGATGCTTAAAAGTTTAAATGCCTTCTTAAGAATGAGGTGAGGTAAGAGTGGTAATGTGAAAATAACCTAAACATAATCATATTAATGATAGTGATGAGATGGGATATTGTAAATGAAGTTGTAGGTCCATAGTAAGCTTCAAAATTTAGATCAAGTTCTTAATCTCCTTGAGAAACATGTCAAATTTTGAGCAGGATAAAAGAAGGGGTCAAAGCCTTATTTAAAGGGTCATTAAAATTCATGAAGGATAATTAAAATCAGAAGGATGAAGAGACAATTTATATTATGACCTCATACAAGAAAAGGTAAAATTGATACAACTCTTAAAGTCGTAGGTTTTTAACTTCTTGAAAAATATGCCTAATTCTAAGTAATAATAGAACAAATTATTTAAGCCTTAATGATACAAAGGTTGTCAAAGCCTCAATTGATAAATTAAATCCCTATATGGAGGTATAATATATTAATATTGGTGATGTTACAATAATCTATCTTGGTCTCCTTAAAAATATAAGAACAAAGTTGATAAGCCTATCTAGGCTTGCTAAACCCAAGAGCCAACACATAGGCATGTGTGTGTATAGTTATAAGAGTATATTTTCTATAATTAATATGGAGACATAATTATAAAAAATGTTTTTAAATATATATATATATATATATATATATATTCTATGATGGTTACAACTCCCTTGGAAATGAGAAAAGGGCCAAATACAGGTTGCCAAGGTCATTTGCATAATTTGGTTTAAGAACCCTAGCATAAACTAATGATGGTCATAGGAGGTATAAAGAGAAGCAATGGTAGAGGAATAGATATATTACAATATGATAATATATATATATAGGGTTAAATTTGAATATAATAGATGATAATAAGTCTTTGATACCACCATAATCACCTACAGGTGGTCTTATGTATTAAAGATTAATTTACATTTATATGGCCTAAAACTTTGAATAAGACCTCAGGCCTCCAACTCCACTCTTGTGAAAATATGAGTTATTAAATAATATTTTGAGATATAGGAGGTTTAATATTGATATTATGGGTCTTAAAAAAGGTGTCTCAAGTAGGGGAAGATAAGGAAATTACCATTTTGTCCTAAAGACCTCGAGCCCTTCTAACTGCTTACAACCCAAGATAGGTCTTATTATGATTAGTGTTACCATGTCATTTTATATGGGGTAAAATCATTTTTTTAGTTTTAAAATAGGTCTCCATACTAAAATCTAGTTGCATTGAGAGTTGGTTTAGTTCCCTAACCTATATGAAAAATCATTAAGAACATAAAGCACTCCCAAAATGCCTATTTGCAATCCAAGAGACACAATTTTATTCTAAGATATTTCTTTCCAATTTTCATGGGACTAAGTTGTGTTTAGGTATGATTTGTAGGTATCCACAAGTACACCTTGTGGTATTAGGAAGGAGAGAGAGGATCTATTCTCTATGAATAATCCTTAAGAAAGAAAGACACCTAAAACCCTTGTTAAACCCATGGTAAGGAATTGATGGGAAATAAAGTGATATTGATGATTCAAAATGCTTATTTTTCATATTTAAAAATATTAAATTCTAGTAAGGTTATTATCATGTAACTAGTTTGTACAGACACCTATAGGAATGCAATAAATATGTTTTTTGGCAGGATTTCATGGTGAATTTAAGGTACATAAATAGGTGAACACATGAAAATAATTAATTAAGGTTAATTTAAATGTATTATATCATATTATGCCATAAAATACACTCAATTTCCCCTAGAATTAATCTTGCAGGCCTAGACTAGAAAGGCAGTCTAGAGGTATTAGTAGAAAGATGACATAGTCACTTAAATGAGCAAGAATGATAAATGTACATTTACTTAAAGGAATAAATCATGTTATAATATTATTATTTGGTCCTAAATAATGATAATTAACCTATTTTTTATGTTTTTATACATGTTTCATATCCATATAAGTGACTAGTACCAAGTGACTAGGCTTAGTTGCCTAGCAGGCCTATTTTACTAGCTAAAGAGGATGTATTTTCGCGTAAAAGGTTGATAATAGGGTGAATGTAGGACCATAAATGTTTTTTAACTAATATAATTGGTAATTTATTCATCTTTCATGATAATTATTGAATATTAAGAAGTTTTAGGTCTAGTCAACATCCAAAAGGGAGAGGTAGGATATTTAATACTTCATAAAGGTCAATTACACTACCATTCTACCATTGTAATTGACAAAAATGAGGTTTTAGGACAATTTTATCATGATAATTCCATAATAAGGTAAAAAAAGAGTGAAATATCTTCCACTACACCATTTATATGTCATACTTCCATGAAGACCATCAATCAAGCATACCTCATGTGTTGGAGAGAGATAAAAGGTGGTGTCTCATGGATTATTTTCTGATTGGAAATTGAAAAGTTGTCTTGTATTATAAAATTTATGATCCTTATTTATATATCCCTATCCTATATCTTGATTTTTATTCCTTTATGTAGTTCTTAAAGGACCATTCAAAATGATCCCTCTATTGGGTATGGAATAAATCTGCCCATTTATATCTTGAAGCCTTTAAATTAAAAAAGAATTGATTTAACCTTATCCATATTGGATTATAGTGTGTTATATACTTGTTGATTTTCATGTGTGGTTCAAATATTTATCACTCTATATGTCTTTTCCTCTCACCTATATGTTAGTGTATTATTTTTATGTAAGTCACATGGTGTGTGAAGGTGCTCCTGATTATGCTTGTAGTGAAAATTGATTGGTAGTGTCTTCTATCAAACCTATCATTCATCACCCTCAGGTTATAGGAATTTTTCATGGCCTCCATGTGAAGTATTGATGTGTAGGAGTAATTTTAGAGAGATTTTGATAGTGGTTAACCATTATTCTATCCATAAGTATTATTTAAATATTAAGGAGAGGAGACCTAATATATGGGTACATCATTTCCTATAATTTAGAGTTTATTTTCAAGATTTTCTACCCCTTTTCCTTGTCAACACAATTAGGCTTAGTAATTTGAGAATAATATGATGCATGAGGGGATATATCCCCAAATCTAGAGACTCACCTCATCCTTTAGGCTACCCATACCTAGACGTGATTCCATTATATCATTTAGATGAGGTAGGTTTGAAAACCCTTCCTCAAGGGTGAAATCCAGATTGATAATAGTTTTTGGCATGATCAGTGGGACCTTATACTCATTCCTTGGAGAATTTTTGTTGTGTTGTCTAGTATATAATATTTTTGAGGTATTTTCTACAAATACTAGTGGTAACTCCAAGTTTAATTAGTTGGTTAAAATAACCTAGGTACATATTTCAAATAATTGTTGATAGTTTCCCTTATTCTTTGTTTACCTCATGATGATTACTAGTTGGATATGGAGGAAATTTCTATTTTACACTTCCTTATTATTAGTATCATGACCCACACCAGTATTGTGTTATGCCATTTCATTCTTACCATGATTCCATTCCCATACCTATATGGATCTAGATATCAGTATGAGTATCCTTGATATTAGGATTACTATCCCTCCTTCCCTCCCTAAGAACCCAATCAAACTAACCCTTCTAGTGAACTCTTGGACATAAGGAAACTTTCTCATAGCCTTAAGAATGAGTTGGCTTCCATTGGAGGAAAACAAGTACAAATATACTAGCATAACCAATCTTTTCAAGCTACACCTAATTCCTAAAATGAGTGGAATGAGATAAAAGTCATGATTCAAACCATTTTTAGTGATTTATTTGCCTTGAAGGAGAAATAATATCAATGAAACCATCCCTATGAGTCTCCTACTACCACATATAAACATTTTTGGAGCACTTCTCCCATATCAAGTTATGACCAATAAGAGAGAAAGGTTGTGAAAACCAAGCTTAGGAAGTTCCCAAGTTTTCAAAGTACTACACCTACACCTCAATTTTAATGTACTCCTAAAGATGAAGGTATGCCAAAATTTGGTATGTTGTTTGCCAATTGAAAAAGAGAAAATAAACACACCTAAACCCAAAGTTATTTCCCTCTTCCCTAAAAGACATTAGATGAGCCCATTGATTATAATATACCAAGTTAGAAGAGTACCTATTTAACCCCTAAAATCCTTAACAATCATCCCATAAAGACTTATGTTCCTATTCCACCAGTTGGACATTTTTGCCCTCCAATCATCTCCCTTTTTGAAGGAGGAGCTATTGTATGGAGAGAAGATTAGGAGTATCTAAGTGAAGAGAGAGAATTTTAAAGAGAGCATGATGAAGGCATTAAAACATGCCAAATTGTTTAGACCAAGTACCCTAGTTACAAAATTCTTAATCTTTATGTCATTCATATGGAAGAACTAGACTTGCAAGAAGAAAAACTTGGTGAAGTGGTAGTTCATGTCAAGTAAAGTCTAGTAGAAGCTACAAATATGCCTCAAGAGGTTTTTAATGAATATTTCCAAGTGATATATATAATGAATTTATGGTTGGATAGTCCTCAAAATGCTTCTAATAGCTAAGATAAGGTGAACATCCTAAAGGAACTCCCTTGTTTCATTGCAAATGACGATAAAAATGAAGAAATTCATGCTCATGAAAACATTCTTGAAGAAGAGTAGGATACTCAAATAATCCATGATTTGTTTAATTAAGTCCATATGGTTTTAGACATAAGGGAACTTCCATTTTTCATGGAGGAAGAGCTTAATCAACTGATAGAACATGAGCTTGAAGAAGTCCAATAAAGACCTAGATTAGTGATTGAAGTGAGAGTTCTTGGTGAGCAAAAGAGATTTGATAATGCTTGAAAATAATTGTACCATGTTTTCATGGAAGATATTTAATACTAAGAATGTAAATTTAGAACAAGAAGATTCTTATATATTTGATGAACTAGAATAATAAAATAAGCCTAAAGACACTAGTGTGTAGATTAAGAATGCTAATGAGGCTAAATACCCTAAAGGAGATGATATATTTAAAAAATAATAAGAATAATATCTCAGTGAAGATTTCCATTAGTATTTCTAACTTCTTCAAGACTATGGATACCTTTTAAATCCTATGTCTTTTACTGAAGAAAATGATAGGATGATTGGCAAGTTTTAAGACATTTATTAAGAGAATACAAATCAAGGTATGTTTCTAGAATGTCTTGACGAATCTAGAGACAATTTTTTGGATCTCCTTGAATAACTTGAGTAGTTTGAAGATTATGATAGGTATAATGGAATAATTAAATATGTGATAGAAGGATAAATCAAGATTCCAAAGAGCTTATAGAGACTGAGGTTCCATATACCTTTACAAATCAAAACATGATAAACTTGGGAATCTCTCTCACTGATAAAGAGAATCATGAGCTAATATCTAAACTTTAGGAAGTTTTTTTATTAATAGGGGATATGTTTGTTTTTTTTTTAAAAAAAACTTGAGAACAATTCAAGTAGATTGACAAGCAAATAGGAATTTGATCCAATCAGAAGGATAATACCCAAACAATAGTTGGTTTCTCATCACCTTTATCCACCACATGAAGGAGACCTAGTAATCTTTCATTTTGACCTAGGTAGAGCATAATTGTAAAACTCTTTTATATATTATTTTAGTATTGATTATCCTAAGTGCCTATATCAAACTTTGTTTCCTTGTTATCTTGTTACTTTCCTAGGTGTTAAGGTGTTGGTGTTATTTCTTATGTCCTTATTGTATGGGTGGAAAGGTTTTTTACATTCCTTAAATTATTTTATGGTGATAATTATTATTTTCATCTAAATCATATTTTTCATCTTAGTTATGTCATGATTTTCATGTGTGAGTCATTTGTCTAAAGGATGAGACAACTAGTTATCATGACTAACAGGTAGGTCAACCCTTGTGAGTCACCATAAACATTGATAAATTGGACTCTTAGGCTAAATTTAAACCCATATAGTTCTAAACATTCTCATACATCCCTCCAAACTTGTATATGGTTATCTATATATATTCATGGTCTTTAAAATGGTTAATTAAACCTTCTTAACATTGTTTAAGAGTTCATTGTATGTATTATAGGTTGCTTGAAGGATCATCATATGATAATATGTTAAGAGTCATTAGATGATGTATTAGGTTTTCATAATTTTTCCTTGGTTGAGAGGAAGGGTCTCAAGTGCCTTTTTAATCCTAAAAAGTGGCATATATCTTGTTTTATGAAGTTAAGGCATTTAGTAGAAATTAAGGTATTTGGAAAAACTAAGGTTTCTTATTCTAATTCTATTTATTATTATCTTAGAAAATAATTATGGGAATAACTTTTTGATAAATATGTGGGTGATTTCCAAGTCATTTTTGAGTCTTCACATGAGGTCTGATGATACATCTAGGGTCATCTTCTATAGTTTATTTGTCAAGAATGTTTCAAGCCACAATTAGTCCCTAAGGTCATCAAATGCCTTTAAAAAATTCCATATAGGTTAACATGTATCATTAAATCCTTTGAATAAGGTGAATTTTTTTATGTCACATTGAAAAAAAAAATTCAAGGGGATATTGCAAAGCTAACATGTTTTTGAGCTTGTCAAGCCAAGATGTAAGTCAAATAGATGGCAAGTACATTGAAGTAAACTTGTCTAAAAGGGTATTTTTCCTACATAAAATCTTGGAAACATAAAAAAATTGTGTAAGGTGGTCATATATTACCACACCTCATTCATTAAACTTATTCAATGCCATCATGGTTGAAACTAGGCTCGTGTAGGTCCGTCCAAGTCAAGAAATGCATCCAAACTTCTCTTAGGTTCCCAATATAGTTTGTAAACACTTTAAATTACATTTTAATTTTATCAAAAGTGTAAAAACATAATTAATTGGGTAAAAAACTATTTATATATGTTAGGGTGTGATTTCACTTTATGATATTTACATTTGCTTCCAGACATAGGGGCTAATTTCTATGAACAAACATTAAGAATCCTAGTCACTTAAAACCTTTTTGAAACCCTATTACCAACTCAATGGGTGTATAAGTGAATAAAATGGATAAAAAGTCATTAATTTTACATGTAAACACTTGAGTCATGTTTCAAACCTCATTAAGGGTCTCTATACACATTTTGATGGTATAACCACCTATATGGGTATGAGAAATGTTGGGTTTTGTAGAGGTTTCATGAAAAAAATTAGGGTCTAATAAGATAAATGATCCATAAATGCTCTTAAATATGAAATACTATTTAAATTTTGATCTTAGATTTATTCATATCCATATGGACCTATAGGGGTCATTCATCAATGTCTCAAGGCTCCCTCAAAAGAGTGACTAAGTGTATGGTTTGTAAGCACAAAGTTGGGGTTAGGCTTACTACTGAAGATCCATATATCTTTTACAATTACCATAAAATTTTCTAAATATATTTTTTTCCTTATATATTTAATTTTAACATGGTTTAAATATATTTAACATTGTTTAAGGTATTGGTTAAACTTCACAAAGATTCAATGTGTAGGCTTCACAATTTAGGGGTTGAATTGGAAGAAGTCTTAAAAGGATTATGGACAGTGGGAGATTTTTTTGAGACATATTTGGTGATAGAAAAGATGACTAAAGAAGTCATAATACTACCCAAACATCTATTCAAATAAGTTTCAAGTGAATACAAGATAACTTGAGCCTATGTATAATTTTAGAGAAGAGGAGGGGCATGGTTTAAGATTCACATTAAATTCTCCATATCTTTATAGTAATTCTAGCATGGAATAAGTTTTGGAAAAGGGTAAGGAGTTTAGGCATGTTATAATTCTCCATGAATAGGTTATATATACATATCAAGTCACTCACAAGGAGTTTTTAGAACCAAAATAATGCCTCCAATGTTAAATCAGATACTTAACCTTCTCAACAAGCATGTTAGTTCTCTGTTAGGATGAAAAGTTACTAAAACATTGATGCTTAGAAGGTCAAATAACTTCATGATAATGAGGTGAGGTAAGAGTGGTAAGGTGATAGACACATAAAAATAATCATCTTTATTTTATCCCTAATATGGGATATTCTCAAGGAAGTTGTAGGTCCATAGTAAACTTCCAACTTTAGATCAAGTTCTCAACCTACTTGAGAAACATGTCAAATTCTAAACAAGATAGAAGAAGGGGTCAAAGACTTATGTAAAGGGTAAATTAAATTCATGAAGTGGAATTGGGGTTATAAGTAATAATATAAAATTTATAATATGAGATCATACAATAAAAGGCAAAATTAATACAACTCCTAAAGTTGTAGTTTCTTAACTTCTTAAGAAATATGCCTAGTTCTGAGAAAAAATAGAAGAAATTGTTGAATACTTAATACTAAAATTTTTATTAAACAATCACTTAATAAATTAAATACCTAAATGGATTATAATATAGGAATAGTGCTGAAGTTACAATTATTTATATGGGCCTCCTTTAAAAGAGAATAACAAATTTGATAAGCTTGTCTAGGCCTACTAAACCTAAGAACCAACACACAAGCTTGTGTGTGTATAGTTATAAGAGTATCAAAAAGGTGTTTAAAAATACATATAGACATTAAATGAGGGTTAAAACTCCCTTATAATTTATAAAAGGGGAAAACATAGGTTGATAAGGTCATTTTCATCAATTGGTTTGAGAACCCTAGCATAAACTAATGAAGCTCATAATAGGTATAAATAGGAGGAATAGAAGATAAAGAGGTATAGGAAAATATGAGCCTATATATAGGGTTTAATATGAAAATAATATATTTTAAAAAGGATTTGAGACCACCATAATCACGTACAGGTGGTCTTATGCTTTAAATATCAGTTTAGGCCTATAAGTCCTGAAACCTTGCATAAGCCCTCAGACCTCCACATCCACTCTTGTGAAAATATTAATTCATAATTAATATGTGGATATATATGAGGTTTCATACTAATATTTAAAGTCTTAAAAAAATCTGTCTTAGGTAGGGGAAAATAAGGAAAGTACATTTTGGCCTAAAGACCTTCTCAAGCCCTTATAACTGCATAACCACAACTTGAGATAGGACTTCTTGTGCTCAATGTGACCATGTATTTTTTACTGGTTCCAATGTATTTTTGAGTTGGAAAATAAGTCTCCATAATACACTCTAGTGGCATTAATATTTGGTTTAGGTCCCTAACCTATATGAACAATCATTAAGATCACATAACATTCCCAAACTACCTATTTACAACCTGATAGACCACTTTTTCACAAATATTTTTTGACAATTTTCATGGGATTGAGTGGTTTTTATAGATGATGGATAATTCCCTTTCAATTCCACCTTATGGTATTCGGAAGGAGAGAGATGATATGTTTTATATGAACAATATTAAAGAAAGGAATATACCTAAAACCCTTGTTAAACCTTAGTAAGAACTTGATGGCAAATAAAGTGATATTGATGGGTTTAAATACCTAATTTTGGCTTTTAAAACACATTAAACACACATTACACTCTAATAAGGTTATCATCATGCAACTGGTTTAGATAGACACCTATATAGATGTAATAAATAGACTATTTTTTAAGGATTTCATGGTGAATTCAAGGTGCATAGATAGGTGAACACTTTAAAATAATTAAGTTTATGTGATATGTATTATACCCTCTTAGGACATAAAATACACTCAATTTCCCTATAAATTCTCTTACAATCCTGGACTTGAAAGGCTATGTAGAGGTGCTAATAGAAATATGACCTAGTCACTTAGATGAGAAATAATGGTAGGTATACATTAATTTAAAGGCATAAATCATGGTGTAATATGATTATTTATTACTAAATCATTATCATTAACCTATTTTTAGGTTTTATGAAAGTTTCATATCCATCTAAGTGACTGGTACTAAGTGATTAGGCCTAGTTTCCTAATAGGTCTATTTGGCTAACTAAAGAGGATATATTTTGGTGTAAAAGGATACTAAGAGGGTGAATGGAAGACCATAAATGTTATTTTAACCACTATAATATGTTATTCATTATTATTCCATGATCATTATTGAATGTGAGTAAATTGTAGGCCTAGTCAATATGCAAAAGGGAGAGGTAGGCTATTTAATTCTTCATGGAGATTAATTAGACCATAATTCTACCATTGTAATTGACAAGATGGATGTGGTTGGAAAATTTTAGCATGGTCATGCCTTTAAAAGTTTAAAAATATTTAAATAACTTCCAATACACCATTTATATGCTATACTTCAATGAAGACCATCAATCAAGCATGCCTCATGCATTGGTGAGAGATAGAAGGTGATGTCTCATGGATTATTTTATGATTGGAAACTAAAATTTTGAGTTTTATTGTATCAATTATGAGCCTTAGTTGTCTCTCCCTCTCTTCTATCTCTTATATTATTTTATATTCAAGTATGAAAGGACCATTCAAAATTATCCCTCTACTGGGTACAAAATAACTCTACCCAGTTGTATCTTGAAACCTTTGAATTAATAAAAAGGATTGATTTAGACTTATCCATACTAGTTTTTAGTTTAATATATACTTGTTGATTTGCATGAGTGGTTTAAATATTTATCCCTTTGTATTGATGGAGGTACACACCATTGAGAGGGGGGATGAATCAGTGGTTTAACAATATTACAATCCAATTCCCAACTCTTCAAGCTACTTAACCAATCATATCAATATGTAAGATAGATGAATCAAATAACAAGCATGAATGAAACAATAATATAACTATTTATATGGGAAACCCTCATGGGGTAGAAAACCCAATCTCAAGTCTTCAAAAAAAATGGGCTATAGTCTTATATGATTATTAAAAATAAGAGGCTTTAGTGAAGCACCCACTTCACAAGGAGACCCAACCCCTAAAGATGACAAGCACCAAATTACCTAAGATGTTGAGCACCAACACAACACCTTATCAAATTAACAACCCTTGAAACTCTAATTTATTATAAATATAATTGAAAAATCTTGCATGAACACTCTTATTTAAGTCTAAAACTTCACACAAGTCACCAACACCAAGCTATCTCTTCAACACAAGAAAATAACCCATTCTCAAATCTTTCACTTATATTTAAATATGCCCTTATAATTCTGATAAACATAATCAATAGAATCAAATAATTATGCTGATTCTAATGACATTTTTATTTTCTCAATCTCATTTAAACATTTTTCACCAAGACTCCCAACAATATTCGCACAAGGTCTTCAAATATCACCACACATGTTTGCTTGTCTCATAATACTCCCCCATCCAAACGGCATAAAAAACCTTGTTTATATACCATTATATATTATGATCGGACAAATCACTTTATAATTTCTTAAGAATAATTATTAATTTCCCCCAAGGTTAGACATGATCATTGTTACAATATTTATAAACCATACCATGAGCTCATATCATAAATATCTCATAAATGAAGCATAACACCAATTGTGTGACTATATTTGACTAAATAAAGATTATTAAAATATTATATATATATATATATATATATATATAAGTACTTCAAGGAATCCTCAATTCTCTATAGTAAATATAAACACTTGATCTGACCATCTACCCTACAAACAAACTCAATCATCCAAAATAGGTTCCTTTTGCTAACAAAACCATCATGGTCAAATACAAGTCAACCATTGAATTAAAAAACAAGTGAATAAGATAAATAATAATCTCATGGATAGAGGTAATAAATCCCATACATCACCTCCAAGATCTCAAACCCTTTCCTATTCACTTATTAGGCCTTCCAATTCCTCTTTTCACTCTGATCACTCTCACTTAAGACACCATTTAATTCATATGAACTAGTCAAATTTAACCTTATAGAAATTAAAAAAAAAAATATTAATCTCACTTAAAATTTTCATTTATATTTGGGACAAGTCCTGAGCTTCAACAATCATACATTAGATCATGTGGTCATTCATAGAAATTTTACTCAAAACCAAGAATACTATTAACAACCCATTTTATATGGGACCCACACACGATCAAGAGACCAAAAATAATTTATGAAAAACATGAAGGATTAATATATAATATATAATCATAATATTTGATAACCCAATCCATTTTGAGCCCAAACCATCAAGATCTTCTCTATTAGGTCTAAGACTAGGGTTTTACACATAAAAACCTGCTTAGCTTCTTAACGATCGTTCATAAAGGATAGAACCTTAGTATATGAACTAATGCTTGGATAATATTATTAGGTATCCTAAAAAACATATAAAATAGTCTCATATCCCCATGAAGACATTTCATGTTCTAACAAACACAAGAATGCCCTTCTCAGGCTTACTAGACACCTTTCTAGTACCTCTTGAAGCTATAGGATCTTTTTTATAGATTTTTAATTAAAAAATTGACCTGTGAATTGGTAAATGCACTTGAAAACTCTTATATGATCATATAACATGTATATATAACATTAAACACTCTAAAATCACTCTTTGATGCTTCACAAAGTCTTATTATCCCACCTAGGCTAATTAGGCCAATAGCCAACCTGTCATGTAGAACACTTATCACCCATTAAAAACCATAAACCTACCCTATTAGCACAATATACATTTATAACATGTATATTAAAATTATAATGATATCCTTACCATGTCACATAAGACATAGTTCTCAAAACCCCCTAAGCAACCATGCATGATCAAGCCTACAAGGTAAAACCTAACTTACATACCTAATGGCCACATGAAGTAAACCCTTGAGCATAGAACACATCAAGAAAAATTAAAACAACATTATACCAAGATCCATTCAACCATATAACATATACTTAGAACACCCATGCACATCCTTGAAAGTATCCCATTACTCCAAGTATATTAGACCACCATGTTCTATCAATCTGACCTATTAGACCACTTTGTCATCACCAATTCCACTTGACATCAATTAAAACACATATACCATAAATATGCCAATAATATACCCCTTTTTCATTGATGGAAATACTTATTTTCTCTCTCCCCCTTTACCAAAATGAGAAAATACAGTCCCTTCAACACTAGGCACCATAGAAAACAAGTAAATGAGTTATAGGAAACTCATGAAAACATATTCACCTATAATAAATATTTTGAAAATGAACCGTTTTGACCTCAAATAATCATAACTCCCCATTTTAATATGCTCTCACTCAGAAATACTCTTGAATCATCAATATCCTTAGACTTGTCACCAATGTTCAAGTGAACATAGCTCCCCCAAGGACTCTAATTCATTTTTAAGGCTCCCCCTTAGTCTACACAACCCATGAACACCTATAGGACCTCCAAGAATATCTACCATCAACTCAAACAATAACATGAGTACCAAAACACCATGCAAGCTTACATACCTTTACACTCAAGGCACCCTATAGACCACCAAGAGTAATTTAAGCACACCACCATACTTGAATCATGATTATAATAGACCAACATAATCATTTGGAACAAAAAATCTATTATTATTTTGTAAATTTCTAAAAAATCTTCATTTTCTTCACTAAGCCTACTTAAACCCCTTGTAGCCCTATCTAGCCATTGTATAACTCATATCTCTTTTCCCTAAACACTTCAAGGCATGAAAATTCATATTTGAATACCACGATCATGTCCCCTTAGGCATGCCAATAATGAGCCTCCAACTCATCCTCCTTAGTATACTTCTTTTTTTAGCTTACTAGCTAATTAGGCCTCCTAATGAGCTAAAACTTGAATACAAATAAATATACTTACTTTTAGACCACTGTCAAATATGATTTAGATACCCATTTTTCACATTGCATTTACTTTTAATAATCTATCCTCAAAATCCAAAGTTTGACCACTTTTCCAAATAGGCCCAAATCATTAGACCTTTAATGCAAACCTTTGTCAAAAGTCAACCTTTGGTTAATGAAAACACCTAAGATAGATACCACACTTCGAGACCATCAAAACTCACTTCCATGACAAATTTAAATCTTCCAAAACTTTGGGAACCATGACTTCCTCTATGCCATCAAATGCATGTTCTTGAGAAGAGAAGCTAGTGACCACTCAAAATGCTCCACCTAGCACAAAATCATTCATCCACCTATGAAAGCACCTAGAACATGTATTAAACACATGTTTAGACATTATTGATCAAAAATTAATTCATGACACATCTCCATTATTTAATTAACCCTTAAAACCAATCATTGTAGGCAAACAGAGTCATCATCTATAGTAGGCACCTTGACCAAATGGTCAAAATCACACCTGGGCATCTTAGGAGCATCTCCAATCTGTATAACCTTCTTTTAAATGAAAAAACCAACTTGAATCATCTATTATCAATCTTATATCAAAATTATAAAAATATATGAGTTATCTTGGTACTTTTTAGGCACTCATTACTACCAAAAATGGTCAACTCTGACTTCTGACCATAAAACACATATCTAAGCTCATCAAGACCTTAGAACACCTAGAAATGACTCATGAAAATATTCCTCAATACCTCATATAAACCAGTTATTCCTTATCCTTCAAATCATCACTCAACCAAGACATCAAAAAATGATCAAAATGACTTAGGACTAAGAGACTTGAACATACCTCTTAAATAAACAATTTTGCTTCTTCACCTACAAGGGTCTCTTATGAAACATAGATAGAGACCTCCAATACCTCAATAATACTTTAGAATAGTTTGAAGCCTAGATTGGCCCACATATTCTCATATTCTTCTTCCTCTTTAGTCAACATAGTCTTATTTTTCTACTTTTTCTTCTTTGACTTACCTATGATGACCTTTTCTATCTTTAAAGTATTATCCTCCTCTCTCAGAATTGAATAAGTAACAAATGAGGATGCCACCATGTCTTGATCTATATTATCAACTAAATTGACCTTTTCAAGGTCTAAAAATAATTGATCTATATAATAAATATCATCATCGATAGCTATAAAATGATCCATACATATCTTAAGGTTGTCTATATCTTCCTTCTTCAAATTCCCATTGTTTTTTATCTATTCATTGAAAACATGAGTAGATAATGAAAATTCTTCAAAAAAATACATACTCTCCACCTTGGAAAATGTACAATCCTAATCTATAGATATATCAACTTGAACTCTTTTTTTTTTCTTTAGGCCTATATAAGACTTTTTCTTTTCTTTCTTGAAAACTTGGAACCTGATTGGTCTTGAATTGATTAAGAGCTCCCTTTTAATTACAAAATTTAGTAATATGATAAAATCCATTACATTCAAAGCATGTAATCCTTCTTTGATACTGACAAAATTTATCTAAGCAATTAGTTTTTTGATAATTGAAACATGTTACATTCTTAGGATCAAACTCACCTTGCTCTATATTATTTGGAAATTGATTAGTTAAATGTCCCATCTCCAAACACTTGAAGAATTTTATCTCATTGATAGGATTAGATATATTTATTCTCTTAGGCTTCATCTTGAAATCTTTGGCCTTATGACCAAACACATGACAAATATGATAGTATCCATTAAATTTCAAATCCTTTATGGAATTAGGTTGTCTTAGCTTATTAGAGAATGCCCTCAGCTTGGGTATTGATTTCTAAAGTTTTGTCTTTCTCCTCTTCAATGTTTTTATCCTTTTATTGAGATATAACTATTAGTTTTTCAATGAAACTTAGACCTATCCTTTCACTTGAAGATTTTTGGCTTATCAAAATATTGTCAAGATCATTTGAGCTTTTATCAAATTTAGAAAATGACTTAGATTTTTTTAAAGCTTTCTCCAATTCATCTTTCAAAAATTTGTTTTCTGTAATCAACTTGGAACACTCTTCTTCCTTACCTTTTAAGCTTGAGGATATAGACTACAATTTATAATTTAAGAACATGATTTATCCTTCATGCTACCTATTATCTTTAGTTATCTTAGCCTCAAAAATATTTAATTGAACTTCATAATCTTTCAAATTGGCCTTCAAACCTTTACATACCTTTCTTTCAATCTTCAAATCTTCAAGAGAAATTTTTATTTCACTCTCATAGTTTGAATTGTCTTCCTCATCTTCTTCATCTGATCCACTCTAGTTTCCTTCAATTTCATATGAACAATCACCTTCATCATATGATTTTATTTCCATGAAAAGGACTTCATCATCCTCAACTTCACTTTCATTATGGCTATCATCAGATTGACTGTCATATCTTACTTTTGAGTGACTGTCATCCAGCTTTGTGTATAGACTCCTTTTGTCCTTATTAAAATTCCTTTTATTATCAAACTTTTAGAATGAACTCTTGTTTATATTATACCTAAAACATTTATTTCCCTCTATTTGATCCTCATCCTCATATTTCTTATGCTTGTGAAGACATTTGTTTTCAAAATGACCTATTTCACCACAATTGAAGCACTTAAAAAGAAGCTTACCTTTGTACTTACCTAATCCAATATTTAACTTGATTAAAAACAAAGAAATTAAATAATCCTCGGATATATTATATAACATAGCATCTTTACCTTGAGACCCCTTAGTTTATGCATTCTTTTCTTTAGTCTTGTTCTCTACCTTGAAAGCAACATCCTTCTTAGGATTCTTGTCTTCATTTATTCTCATTTCCTAAGCAATGAGAGATCCATAAATCTCATCCATCATCATTAGTGTAAGATCATGACTTTCCTCAATTGTAGATACCTTAGAATCAAAAATTTAAGATAAAGATCTTAAGACCTTTTGAACAACAACATCCTCTTTCAAATCTTCTCCAAGACCCCTGATCATATTCACCACATCATCCACTCTATTTAATAAGGATGCCATAGAATCATCTTTCATTTTAATACTCTAAAAATGTCTTCTAAAAGTTTTTAATTTTTTTAGCTTGACCTTTGAGTCTCATTTTTAGATTATCTTCAACTTAGTCCACATATCCTTATCTATTTGATAATGAATGAGCTTTGAGAACTTAGTCTCTGATATACCACTATAAATAGAATTTATAACCTTTGAATTCCTTTCAAATAGTTTCTTATCAACAACACTAGTAGGAGAACTAGTACGAACAACATATCCATCAACAACAATTTTCCAAACATCAAATCCTAGAGCCATGATAAAAGTTTGCATCTTTGAACTCTAAAAGGCATAGTTAGAACCATTAAATAATGGAACTTGTTTGGAAGAGAAACCACCTTACATTCCTTGACTTCCCATTGTTCCTTAGAATCGCCTTTCAAATTTTTAAGCCGAAAAAATGACCTACTATGATACCAAATGATGGAGGTACACACCACTAAGAGGGGGGGTGAATCAGTGGTTTAAAAATACTACAATCCAATTCTCAACTCTTCAATCTACTTAACTAATCATATCAATATGTAAGATAGATGAATCAAATAACAAGCATGAATGAAACCATAACACAAAGATTTATGTGGGAAACCCTCATGGGGAAGAAAACCCACTCTCAAGTCTTGAAAAAAATGGACTATAGTCCTATATGATGATTACAAACAAGAGGCTTTAGTGAAACACCTACTTCATAAGGAGCACCAACCCCTAAAGATGACAAGCACAAACTTGCCTAAGATGTTGAGCACCAAAAAAACACATTTTAAAATGAAAAAATCTTAAAACTCTAATTGATTCTCAATCTGATTGAGAAACCCTACATGACCACTCTTCTTCAAGTTTTCAACTTCACACAAGTCACAAAAACTAAGCTATCTCTTCATCACACCAAATAACCCTTACTCAAATATTTCCCTTATATTCAAATATGCCCTTATAAATATGATAAAAATAATAAATAGAATTAAAATATATGCCCTTATAAATATTATAAAAATAATAAATAGAATCATAAAATTATGATAATTCTAATGAATTATTTCTCTACTCAATCTCATTCAAAAATTTCTCACCAAGACCCCCAACAACCTTCGCACAAGGTCTTCAAATATCAACACACATGTTTTCTTGTCTCACAATACTCCCACACCCAAAAGGCATAAAACACCTTGCATATATACCATTCTCTATTATTTTCAGCTATATAACTTTATAATATATTATGAAGAATTATTCATGTCTCCCAAGCTTATCCATGATCCTGTGTACAAGCTTTCTAAACCATACCATGATCTCATATGACAAATATCTCACAAACAAAGCATAACACCAATTATATGACTATATTTGACTAAATAAAGATTAGAAAAATATTTAAAATATCTAAATGAGTACTTCAAGGAGTCCTCAATACTCTATAATAATTATAAAAACTTGATCTGACCATCTACCCTACAAATAAACTCAATCATCCAAAATAGGTTCCTTTTGCTAGCAAAACCATCATGGTCAACTATGGGTCAACAATTAAATCAACTCCAAGTGACTAAGAACAATAATAATCTAATGGATAGAGGTTATACATCCCATAAATCACCTCTAAGAGATAATATCCATTCTTATTCATTGATTAGGGCTTCTAATTCCTCTTTTCACTCTAAGCACTCTTTCTCACTTAAGACACCATTTCCTTCATATCAAATAGTCAATAATAACCTTATATAAATTTGACACAGAATGATGAATCTCACTAAAAATTTTCATGTATATTTTGGAAATTTCTTGAGACTCGATAATCATCCATTATATCATCTAGTCATTCACAAAAATCTTCCTCAAAAATAAGAATAATGTTAACAACCCATTTTTTATGGGACCCACACACTGTCAAGAGACCAAAAATAATTTATAAAAAACTTGAATGAGTTTTATAAAACCTATAATAATCATATGTGATCACCCAATCCATTTTTATCCCAAAACATCAAAATCTTCTCTATCAAATCTAAGACTAGGGTTTTTGCACATAAAAACATACTTAGCTTCTTAACGATAGATCATAAAGAATAGGACCTTAGTATGTGAAATATTTATAGGAGAATATTATTATGGACCCTAAACAACATATCAAAAATTATTATCTCCCCATGTAGACCTTTGACATGCCAAAAAACATAAGAAAGTCCTTCTCGAGCTTACTAGACACCTTTCTAGCACTTCTTGAAGCCATATGATCCCTTTTCTAACTTTTAACTTAAAACTTTGACATATGACTTGGTAAATTAACTTTATAACTCATTTTTAATCACATCCTATGTATATATAATCTTAACCACTCTAAAATCACTCTTTGACCCTTCACAAAGTCTCACTAGCCCACCTAGGCCAATTAGGCCAATAGCCAAGATATCATATACAACACTTATCACCTATTATAAAAATAAACCTAAAATATTTGCACCATATACATGTATAACATTTGTATTAAAATCATATTAATCTAGTTACCATTTCACATAAGCCATAGTGCTCAAAACCCCCTAAGAAACTGTGCATGATCAAGCCTATAAGGCATAACCTGACTTGCATACCTCATGGTCACATGAAGTCAACCCTTGAGCATATAAAAAATTATAAAAAAGTCAAATAATATCATACCAATCTCCATTCAGCCATACAATATCCACCTATAATACCTATGCACATCCTTGTAAGTATCCCATTGATCCAAGTATATTAGACCACAATGTTCCATCAATCTGACCTGTTAGACCACTTTATCATCACCAATGCCACTTGACATCAATGAAAACACATATACCATCAATATCCCAACATTTATGTCCTTGTCTCACCTAAATTCTAGTGGATTGGTCTTATGTAGGTCACATGGTGTGTGAAGGTGCTCCTAATTACAATTATAGTAAAAATTGATTGGTAGTGTCTTCTATCAAATTTATCATTCATAACCCTTAGGGTATAGTGATTTATCCATGTTAATTACTAATGTTTAGGAGTCTTTTTGAAGAGAGTTTTGTAGTGATTAACCCTTGATCTATCCATAAGTGTTGTTGAAATATTAAGTAGATGAGAAATAATATTTTAGTGCATCATCTCTTATAGTTTAGAGTTTGTTTTCAAGCCTTTCTATCTCTTTTCCTTAGCAAGACAAGTAGGATTAGTGATTTGAGCATATATGATTCATCATGGGAGTGAGCCCCAAATATAGAGACTCACCTCATCCATTAGGTTACCCATACCTATAGATGATTCTATTGTATTATCTAGATGAGAAAGGATTGAAATCCCTACCTTAAGGGTGAAATCAAGACTGATAATAGGAATTTAAAGAACATATTCCTCCCATAGTAGTTATAATTTAAAATACATGTCATGATTCTCATAAGGATCCCATGATAATCATCCTTATTTTTAAAAATGAATCATTAGAAATGAATCTTATGATCCTAATGAAACTCAAAATTTCAATGCATTTTGGAATCCAAATTAGGCTCAAGTTGGAAATGCAACTTGGGTAAATAATACAACTCAATCTGATAATACAAGTTAGGTTAGAAATGCAACTCAAGCTCCCAATGTAACTCAAGTTCGTAATGCAACTCAGGCTCAAAATCTGGCTTTGGATGGAAATGTAACTTAGGATTTCAATGCAGCTTAGGATTGTAATGTAATGTATTATTTCATTGCAACATGGTCTTGAAATGAAACTTGAACATGGAATGTAACTCAGGATCATAATGTATCCTATTTTCACTTACAAACATTGTATGAATTTAGCATTGAATTTGAATATAGGTTGCATCATATTAACTCTTTTTCTAATCCATATGTACATCCCTACATCTAAAGAGCATACCAAAATCATTTTTTCCACTAAGGATGAAACATAGTCTCCTTTTTTATAACTCATTTTCCAAATCAGAGTATACAAGGCAAGTATAAAGAGGCAATTTTTGATTTATCATCATTTTTCATCATCCCTCTTCATTTAAATTGAATTTATACCATACAAATTTAAAGAGGATATTATACTATTTCCACTATGTAAATCATTAAAAAATATCCCTATAGTAATCCATCATGACCCTACCTAATCTAAAAGACATGAATGATAATAATTACCCTATTACACTCCAATTAGAACAAAAGTAATCCAAACACCATTCAAGTTTAATTTGAAAAAGATATGATTGAGTATAAAATATATTTATACTAATTAATGGATTGGAAAATACTCTACTGGATGAGGGACTAACTAGGTATGATGAGGGAGTGATTAGGTACAATGAGAGATAATGAGAGAATGGTTAAAGATAATGAGGGATGAGAAAAAATAGATAAGGATGAGGATGGGGTGATTAGGAATGATTAAAGATGATGAGGTTTGATGAGGGAATGATTAGGGATGAAGAGAGATAATGATTAGGCTTGAATAAGGATGATAAAAAAATGATGATGGTTAATGAGAGAGTTATTAGGGATGATAAGAGTGTGATTAAGGATCATGAGGGATGATGAGAGAATGATTATGTATGAATGGGGATGATGATTAATGAGGGAGTGTTTAGGGATGATCAAGGACAATGAGGGATGATTAGGTATGATTAGGTAGTGACTAGGGATTATGAATTTTTATGAGGGAGTGATTAATGACAATGAAGGATGATGATAGCCAATAAGGGAGTGATTATGGATAACAATGCAAAATTATAACTGATAATAGATTGAATAGAGATGATAAGTGAATATTAGGTTCAATTAGGGATTGATTATAGATGATGAGGGTTAATGAGGGAGTGTCCTATGTGAATTTAGAGTGCTAGAATATGATTTTATTCTATGTTACTTTTGAATAATGCATGAGACTGGAATTGAATAATGCATAGATTGACTATCTATCTAACATTTGTTTAAAGTGAATGGTATATTTTTAGAATGAATTTTTAAGGGTGTTTTGATTTAATCTATTCCAAATGGATTCTATTAGGGTGACTAGTTACAGTCATGTCTAGTATAAGTTATCATATCATGACTATAGGTAGATGTAAGGTATGAGTGATTGCATATATACATATTATAATAGGTATGAGGTATATGTCATGTGTGAGTGATTTATCATGACTATATGTATGTTACAAGTTACATTCTATAGGGTAGTCATTTATTCATATTGATACACACATTGATTGAAAATTCCACAAATTATTTAGGAATCCACCTTCAAGCTTGGGTATTGAATCTGGTAGAGCATATTCAAATAGGTAAAGTAGGTAAGGCATACTCAGTTAGGTAAAATAGGGGAATAATCAATGGTATATATCTATAACATACATAACATGATTTGAAACATCATTTCTCATTTTATATTCCAATATTAAAATTCTAAATATAAATTATTAACTAGATTGGATTTTGAAAAATTAACTTCTAAATGGCAACTCCTATAGGTCTATAATCAATTTCATAAGATGTAGAGTGTACCTAATTTTTTATATTCAATAAAATAAATTGAGAGTATAAGTATGTAAACTTATACTTATTACATTTATTTTACTAAATATATCCTTTCACACAAAAAAATAGCTTGGACTACACATAAAAATGACAAAACAACAAAAAATACATACACATCTTTAAACACAAAAAAACCACCTCAAATTGTACAAAAGAAAAAAAATACATGTCTTTCCAAAGGGCATACACCCTTTTCAAAGGGTGTATGCCCTTTTAACTTTTCAATATTTTTTTTGCATTTTCCCTCCAAATTTGCCTTGGGTATAGGCTTGTGGAGGTTTGAACCTAGATTGAAAACAAACATGCAACAACCCACTTGGTTTCTAAGAAATTTAGGAGTTTTTTACATATTTCTTGACACATCTAATCAGGTAAATTTTATTATTTTTAAAACAAAATTATATGGGTTTGTAGAGGGGAAATCATAGTTTTAGAATATATATATATATATATATATATATATATATATATATATATATATATATATATATATATATATATATATATATATATATATATATATATATATTCTAAAACTATGATTTCCCCTCTACAAACCCATATAATTTTGTTTTAAAAATAATAAAATTTACCTGATTAGATGTGTCAAGAAATATGTTATAATGTTATAATATCTTTTATAATTATTACTTAATTTCTACATAACATACCTCATTATGGACTATATACATATTATCAAAAATTCCCTTATAAATTTTTAAATATTTATCAAACATTTATAAAACTTATATCTTAACAATCTACACATTCTCAACTATGATTAAAATAGAGTTGATTTTCATGAAGTTAAGGTCAAAAGGTTGTGTTTTTACACTTGTAGTTTTAGTTTTCAAGTTGTCTTTACTTGTAAAATTATTTAAAAATTATATGTATAATAAAAAATTAATGAAAAATATTTTCAACAATATTCAACATTTCCTCTATCCATAGATGAATTTTCATACAAAAATTTATTCGTTTACTGAAAAAAGTGTGTTTTTAAACATGTAATCTCCTTATATGTTCACCAAAAATGACCAACCTATTATCATAAATGAATCTATTTCACACACTTTTATCATTTGGGTATTGAAAAAAAAAATATTTAGAAACTAAATTTAAAATTACACAATTCATGTTCTTATTTCATTGTTAAATTCATTTTCAAAGTGTCTCTAACATTCTCTCCAAATTTAAACATTGTTATTTTAAGAAAAACATTATCGCTTTATACCCCCCTTTTGTCCCCCATTATCTTGCATCTACCCATAAAAAGGTTATGTTTTACTTTATTAGGTTGTAAATGAAAAATTAACAATATAATGTAAATGAATTACCATAAATGTGGTTACACCCTCCTAAAATATAAATAATATTTTTGTATATTGTAAAGGGCCCTTTTGACAATAAAACAAATTTCGGCAATAATAGAAAGAAAAGGTTATATCTTTAACCCATGAAATAATAATTAGGAGATATATTATAAACTTTTTCCCAAAATTTATCTAAATGAATAATGTATATGGATATGTATATATTTTATTCTTTTTATTTTGAATGTTGTTGAGTTCTATTGTGAGATAGTTAATGCATATGAAAGTTTTACTATGGAAATATTTATGAATCTGCATTAAGAATTTATATAATTATAAAAACTTGGTGGGTTAAGAACATGATTTATATTCATTTATATAAGGAAATACAAAGTTGTTATTTATCCCTTTTACTAGAATTATTAAATCTCTTTGGTGTATGTATTTTGTTTTTATGTCTAGAATATATCTTTCATATCCCATTTTCATGATAAAGGTTTCCTACACTAAAATCTTCCTTATCAGATTATTCTAGTAAGCTTTTATGTTTGCCTATCTATAATCATCCTTATTATTTCATTTCATTGCATATTTTAATTTCCTCCACAACCTCCTAAACTTCCTTTTTACCACATTTTTGCACCTTTTGGTTAAAAATACAACTCCCATATAAAAAAATATTTTTGTAATAAACAAGTTTAATTTATAGTAATGTGCTTATTTTTAATAAAGTTAGATCCACCTTTAATTAAGAAAGGGACTTTGTCCATATATTTTTGATCAAAACCCTAAATTTTTTCCGATGACAAAATTTCCAGCCAAAAATACACATACATGCAATTGGAAGAATTGGTAGAATTTGATATAGTTTACATGATTCAAAGATACACTTGTGAGATAGTTATATACATTTGGCACTAATTTTCATAGATTTGGGACATAATTTTTATATTTGTGACACATATCACATATAATCTACATATTAGAGGTTACATTTTGATAGATAATTCAGATCGAGACATATTAGAGGTGAATATTTCATGTAAATGCATCAAATTATAGATACATTACTCAATTTATACCAATATTCATACATTAACCTTATCAAAAAGCATTGATTGAACTTATTTGCTACAATAATTAGCTCATTTGAGTAGTTAAATAAATATTATGTGCCCTTAATAGAATTGGGACTTCTTATATTATTTCACATTTATATGGTTACACCATTTGACTTGCGTAAGATTAGCTAGAATGGCTAGATTACCTTTAAATTTGAGTTGTTCAATTGATATTTAGTGATATCGATAGACTTAGCATAACTAATCCTTACATAAAATTTGGTGTATGATCACCCTCTAGTTCCCATATTCACACCTCCAAGGTTAAATTTTGAACCTCTCACTAATGCTTCAATTAGGAAGCATCATTACCAAAGGAAACTACCTAGGGGAAACATAGTTGCATCAACACATAGGTGTATTCCTTTCTCTCTTTTATTTAAATAAATTTAAATTATTAATTTTCATATAATATTAACTAATTACACCTATAAATTTCTCTTGGTTGTAATTCAAATACATAGAATAAATTCAAACATGGCTCAAGTCAAAGCATGGTATGTTTTACACATCATTGTATGTATTTATTTCCTTTAACCTAGAAATTGAATATTTATGCATTAATATATTAAAAGGGGGGAGGGGGTATGTAGATACTAAAATATATATTTTGTATTATAAAATAGTCTCACACTTGAAAAATATCACTCAAGCCTGTACCCTTTAGTTTGTGCCCTTCCTACTATTAAAAGGCTCGTAGTTCTTCATCTCACTATGCTTATATGTTTATCTTATGGTTTGACCCTAATATTACGATTACCCAAATCACTTATAGCCCATAGTATGCTTAACATAATATATATCCTTTAATTTTAGTTACATAACTTAAAAAAAATCTATTCTATAGGACACTACCATTCAAGCCTAAATGTTAGCATCGACGATAGTGTCCAAGATCCAAAAATAATGTTTATGCCCTAAAAAGTCTCATATTTTTGAATATTTTGATAAGTATGGGTTGACATAGTTTTATAAATTAAACCTTAATGATATTATTTTTAAAACATGTAGTATAAATAAAAAATAAATCCCACTCATTATTCATCTAGAAATTACCAAGTAAACACATATTCAAGATGACAAAAGCATTCACACAATTAAGTTATACTATTGTATTCTTCCTTATTTATATATATGTTATAGGATATATATTATTATAGGTTTGAAGAAATAAATAAGAATCAAATAAATAATATTTTAAATTTTTTAAGATATATAACTACATGCACTCGTATATAGTATATTACACCATTATTCACACAATCCCATAAAAGGGGTATACGTACATCAATCTAAGGCCCTCTTTAGAATATATGGCTATGTAGGTAGTGATAATTGATATAGGGGTATCTAATGTCATCTCAACTTCACTTTATCACACTAACCTCCATTTTTTTAAGGTGGCATGCCTTAATTTGAGGATATAGGGTTTTGATCAAAATATTGATATTCAAAATGTGTGCTCAAAATCCAAATAAAAAATCAGTAAGGTGATAGAAAAACCTAATAGGTGTAGGCAATTTTTTTTTATAAAATGATGGAACTTCACTATGGATACAAGCTTTGATATCAAGATATAAATGTTAATGTTAATGTCTTTATCTTGACATTACTTTCTAGGTGACTAGAGAGCTATTTTTTATAATCTGATGAATACCTATGGAGCATCAACTTATCTTATTTCAAATCTATTTAGTCAAACATGTATGCACATACTTAAATAAGATAAGTATTATATTTTATTTTATTTAAGAAAAAAATTATTATTTAGCATTGTAATTTGTATGTTTAGAAAATTTGCATAATTCATCATTATATCAATTATATAACATGAATTTGTATTATTTAATTGGCCCACTTTTCAAAGTATCTTATTCCTTGCTTAATCAGTCTACTCTCTAATTTATGTTAATAATTATTTTTAAAAAGGGTTTAAAAAGTAGAGAATATGCTAACCTATCAAATCATAGACAAGTATCACTTACCATTTGTGTGGGGATTAAAATACTACATAAACTATCCCATATAGAAACTAATCTTAGTTCTTTGTTAAGAGATGTCAACCTACAATATTAAAATGTGAAAACAATATATTTTTTAATAAAACTACAAGAAATGAAATATTACAATTTTTGGTGTTCATGTTGTATGATACTAGATCAGATTAAGAAACTCAAAAATTCATCAAAATATGTGATAAATATAGTTTTTAAGATATTTTTTTTTAAAAAGGGGAACTTTTGAAAATAAAAAGGTTAAATAACTAAACTATAAACTAAGAAAAACTTTCAATTTAGAAGTCATTTTTTCATTATAACCTTTCTAAATTTAAGCTTTGGAATTCTTATTAGGGAATTTCACATAAGTATAATAGAAATGAAGAGTGAGAGGAGATGAGGGAAGGAGTACTAGTAGAAAAAAAATCATAGGTATAGGTGAGTCCTCTCTATATTTATGCCAAAAAGTTATGTTTTAAATTTTAATAAAAAATAATGTGAGGGCTAGTAAAATAAACAATCTAGTTAAGGTGGGTTTGATATAGTGTAAAAGTTAGTAAAATAATATTTTTTTATTTTTTCCAAATTTTTAGTGTTTTGGATGATTTTTTGGTAAAGGGGCATGGTCAGTAAAACCACTGGTCATAGGGTGAAACCACTAGTCCTTATATACAAATGGTTATGATTTCACACTAGTGGTTGTATAAGCACCATGATGGTTGTGAGTCCTTAGGTATGTAAATAATGGTGGTTTAAAATCAATATGGAACCTTTAATCTAAAAATGGTTGTGGTTATAAACTAATGTAGAACCTTTGGTATACAAAAATTATATGTATCACACAAGTGGGTATAGTTTCCATAGCTATTAGACTTATGTGTGATCTATCCACATATTGGGATGCAGACCAAAACACTTTCTAGTTTTCATAAAATTTTATGGAGTGAACTAATACGTTGGTCAATGTATACATGATATTTGGGTTTTTGACTATAGGTAAGACTATCACACTATGATATTTTACAAACATAGTTGAGGCTTAGGGGTGGGAAAATTATTTTTAGGATGTTGATGCACCTAACATGGATGATAAGAAGTGGGTTAAATGGGTAGGGGTTGAAAGGGTTTCAATTCTAAACCTTTGAAAGGATATTATTAGGATCTTAGCCTTATGGTTTGTGGGAGATAAGGGGACATATTATTTCATTTATAGTTGGGTTTTGATTATGAGTAACATTAAGGAGAGATGTTGATAATTTTCCTAGGCATAAGATGTCTTATCATATATCTACAAGGATATATATTATATCTTAATATTTAGAGCACTATCTATTAGTCTTGAAACACTCATCATGTTTTAGGTGTACAAAAATGTGACCCCCTATTAGAGGGTTCTTTAAATTGGAGTTGAAAAAATTATGAAACCTTCTAAGTGGACATTATGGTTCCTTTTAGATATGCACCATGAGTAGTGGACACACTTATATAGGGAACCATGATTGTGCAACCATATCATTATATATCAAGATAGTGGTGAGATGAGGCCATCACTTTTATGGCTTATGAGAAAGCATGATAGGTGTATGATAGGATTTCATAAGTAGATTTATAAAATATGATTGGGTTCCAATTTTTTTTGTCTATAGTATGTATATAATCTTCTTGTCCCATAGGTTTTATATAGAGGGGAGACAGAGGTTGGAGACACATATCTCGAATGAATAGGGTGGCATCCATTGACACCATGGACTTATATTATTTAAATCACTAGTGATAGGATATGATGGGGATGATAAAAATATGTCTAGTAACCTAAATTAGGATGGGTCTAGTGCAAGTCCCTACTCTATAATTATAGGAAACATAGGAAGCACTAGGTGATGACCAACAATAGAAACTATAGTTGTAATCAAATCCCCATCTAAAACCATAGACACAACCAAAACAATAGTTATTGGTGTATATATAAAAGAGATGGGAGATACGAGTATATAGGGATGATAGACCTCTTTAAGATATGAACCTATATCTAAATGGGAAGAGGAGGAAGAGATGAGATTCAATTAGGATTCATACCCTGACTGGCATGAAGGAGATCTAGGTAAGTTATTTATTTTGATTTTTCACCATATGTAAACATATTTGTCTACTTTATTGGATTTATTTACTCTATAACTATATTTTTAACTTATGTTCATGTGTGCATGTGTTTTATATTATAGCATAGAGTATAAGTAATTAATTTGGAATTCCTTAGTGGACTTGTTCCATGTGGCTTTAAGGCTTAATAAGGACCAACTTATTATTGACCTAGGTTATCCTTCAAGCATAAATATAACACATCAAAATATTTTCCATTAATTACCATGGATAACACACCATCATCTTTTAGAGATAAGATATCACTAGACTATAGGCCAAGGTAGCTAAACTAGAGTCTTAGGTGAATACTCTTAGTGATCTTTTCATGGTGAGAGGCTAATGATCCTCTTCTAATAGGAAGATGATAGGAGAAGAAGCCTCCTAGGTGAGGATGAACCATAGGAGACATAGGAGTGGATCCAAATTCCTTCCCACTCTAATTCTAAACCTTCTCATAAGATGAGTAAAAATATCCCTAGGCACTTCTATTTAAGATCCGAATGACAAGCATGACTTAGGACCTAGATAAATGACTACTATTTTTAATGATTTTTAATTTTTGATCCACACTTGACCTCTTAGTGTGGATATAGTTTTACTAAAAGTATGGGTATGAAAACATTTGATATATATGGATATGACCCATTTTTGGCTTTAAATATTGTCTAGCATCTCCTTTTGTAATGTATAATTTATGTACCATATATGGATAGAAATGTGATGAAATGCTATGGATATTTGTTAGTGGTACAATGTTATGAATCATGATTCTATTTGAGAGTTATAATAATTAATATGAAAATGTAATGTGATGAATTTAAAAAAATTATGAATGTGCTAACTAATATTTTTTTGGGTAAAAATTGAGCTAGTTTATTTACATGAAAAATGACGTTCAATTCATAGTAGGGAATGAAGGGAAGATGGGTTATGTGAAAAAGATAAAGGATAAAGTTACACTAAAAATTTTCTCAAGGAATAAGAGGCTAACCTAATATTTATGAGTTGTGGGTTAATTTTACTTCTTTCTAAGCTAAAAAAACACTAGTTATATTGGCTTTGTTTAGACTTAGATCTAGATATTAACAACTTGGATATAATTGGTAAATGGGGAAGGTTCTCATTTAAGCATAAACATATAATAAATGATTTTATTAATATTATTTATTTAGATATTTGTAAACCTTTCACATTATTTTCTTTTATTTTACTTTTGTGCCCCCTTGATAATTAATCTCATACAACCCTGAATATGCATGGGCTCATCACTAGAGAGTAATAGGTGAGGAAGGGATTCTCCCCCCAATTCTAACCCCACACAAATACTAAGATGGGAGGTATCATCATCGAGGATAAATGAATGGTGAGATATGTATAATTTCCTTTTGATTTACATAATCTTGATTTTTTTATAGGGTCTATATTTTTTTGGGGAAGGATCTTATCCCCAAACCATGGCACCATGTAGCTAGTAAGATGCAAGATATTATCATCAAGGACCAAAGTAGGTAGATAATATTACCTAGTTTGACCAGGTTAGTATTTTTTTCTTATAATAACTTTTAAATGGTGGATTATACCCAAGATAAACATCTAAAATAGGCTATAAGATAGTGTTTTTATGTTTTCAATAAGATGCATGGGGAAGAGGTGTATAGTACCTATAATAACTAAGACAAGACTCATATTTTATGGTGATTTTGAGCGTTTTTTAATAAATTAAAGAGGGTAATAGGAAAATATGACATGATATGTTTTATTTTAAAAACATTGTCATGTGAACTCATAGATAGATAATTATTCTATCAAATAACTAAAATTCAAAAACAACACAACAATAATTAGGATTTTATTAAGGAAAAATAGGTTGTTGTGGAATGCAATATATATATATATATATATATATATATATATATATATATATATATATATATATATATATATATATATATATATAATAAATTTTAATGTGCAAAGAGTTTAATGGTATATAAAAATCCTTGTCGTCTATGGTGTATAATTTAAAATATTTATTTACAAAGCCTTATAATAAAAAACATGGTTTAAACCATTTAGGTCTTAACTTTCAACCTTATCCTTTATTTTTATCAATTATGCTATCAAATCTTAGGATAAGTTCACCTCCTTCAATAGAGTGATCATGCATATTATTATATTTGTGGAATATGCGATCCACATAAGAAACATTATTTTTTGTAGTTACGAAGTGATGCTCATCTAAAATTTATATCTTAGTCAAGTTCATATTTATGTACTCTTATTGATCTAGGAGGCCCTAGAGAAAAACATGAAGGCATATAATTTATACCTCTATACGTATAATTTCATGAGATATAAATAAAATGGAATAAGGAATTTCTTTAGTGGGAGTAAAAATGCTTGTCATTTAAGCCCAAGATGTAGGATAGAGTTGAAGATGCTAAAATATTTTATTATATTTCAATGTCTTAACCAAATTTTAGTTTTGGCCTAAGCTTGACTGTTTGAATAAGGGTAGTATAAAGAGGATATCTGATGAGATATTTATAATTTCCTACATAGTTAGCATATCTCAAAGTTCTTAAATGGGGATCCATTATCAATGATTATGATTTTTGGAATCTCAAAAATATAGATGATTTGATTCAAGATGATTTTTTAGTTATTGATCTGGTGTTAGTGGTTAATGTTATTGATTCCATATACTTATAAAAATACTCAATGAAAATTATAATGAAATGGTGGCCATTGGAAAAGTGGTAGAAAGTTTTATAACTAGGTTTAGACCCCAAGTGGAGAAGGGCCATGGTGTCATAGTGGGTTTAAGTTCTAAAGAAAGAATGCAAATTATTTAGGAGAAATGTTGATATTTATTGCACTTCATTACATATTATAATACATTATGTTCGAGGATATGCTAAAAATGACCCATATTGTGAATCTTATGAGTGGTTGTGTGTCCAATGAACTATCCAACACAAACACAATTATGACATTCAAAAATAAATTTATAACATTATTATTATTATATATATATATATATATATGAAGTAGGTATTTGAAATCCTTTTGATATATAACTTGTTTGAGAATCACATATTTAGATACAATGATTTGAATAAGTCATATTTGTTGGGATTTGACATCTTATCAATAATTAAAATTGACCATAAAATTTACTATGTCAATGGACCACAAAGAATAAATGATTATGGAATTTTATATGTAGTTGTTTGGGAAGTTAATGTTTACCATCTCACCATATTCCATCCAAGAATGTAACACCAAATCAAAAATGATTTATCATTTGATAAAATATTAATTTATGTAGGTTAGCTCAAACCGACTCAAAATTGTGATGAAATAAATAGTTTTTTGTGATAGCTTTATATGGGTCAAGAAATTATGAAGTGATTCATATCTAAAACATGACTATTATTTCCTTATTGAGCATATAAATCACCAATCATTTAGTCAAAAAAAAAAATCTAGGCACTCTTTTTTTACTTGTGTATACTATGTATTGTGATAAAAAAGAGGTAGTTAGTGTAATAGATGGATTTCTTTTTCATTGTCATCATCTTGGGATAACATGTAGGCAAGGGATTCATTAGTTTCAATAAATAAAATCATGAAGGGATTATCAAACTTAAGTACCATAAGAGTTGGTAGTATCATAAGAAAACATTTTACTACCTTGAATGCATCTTGATAGTCTTGATTTCAAGTTAGTCCTCACTCATTTTAATAAAATTATTGATGGGATGAATAGTTTATGTAAGATTAGGTATTAATATTAAAATTAACCCCAAATTCCCAAAAAAACCTGATTCATGACTCAATAGTTGGGGTCATGTCTATAATCACATGAATTTTGGTAGGATTGATATTGATATCACATTTTGAGATAGTGAAACCTAAGATTTTTCCACTAGTAACACTAAAAACACTTTTAAATATTAAGTGTGATGTCATATTTGATCAATAATGTAAATATATTATATATAACCTCAATTTAGTTTGCTCTCATCTCAAAATAATTCAATAATATCATAAACATAAACCTCTACCATCTTGTGAATTCGATGGTGGAAAATATGGGTCATGGCCATATGATAAGTGTTCTTAAAAATTTTAAGGTTAAAAGGCATGAAAACTTAGCATAATTTCCCACATAAGTGTGGTGAAGGGGGTATTACTTTGGTATTCTTCTAAAATTGAAATTTAGTTATATCTTGAGAAGCCATCAATCAAAGATAAAAAAATCATATCTCAATGTAGTATACATGATTAAATCAATGGAAGGTATGGTAAAATAATATATTAAGCATACTTTATTTATATCTCAAAATTATTTGAATATCCTAATTTTTATATTATTCTTGATAACAAGGATGATGTTAGACAACCATTTAGTGTAGATGATAAGTTTAATAAACCCTAATTTGAAATTTTTGATGACCTCTTCCTCGACCATCAGCATAACCATTGGTTTAATAGGCCTAGAATATTTTCTAATGGGTTTTGTATTATGTTTAGTGACTAGATTTTGTACAACCACATTAGGTGGAATTCATATCATGTTTTCACAAGAGAATGTAAAGGCTTTATTTAACTTAGTAAGTAATTCTTAATGACCTTAAATATATTGACGTGATAGTGAAGATCCAAGATTTATTATTTTTGGATGTTATTAAATCTTGATGTTAATATTGATGGTCCTATACATGAGGTAAGCATTCCTTACTTTAAATTCTTTAGGGGCATCAATAAGATCAGAGGCTTTATCATCTACTTAGAATACCTCATGATATTCCTTAGAATATTCATATGAATCATATTAATTTATTATGAGAGTATACTAGGGATAAAATTTGAAGGAAACCCCATTCTTATGGTGTAATCAGGGTAGGTGATCATAAGCTCACATTTGTTTTAAAATCTCCTCATCCTTTTCTAAAAATTAGAGGATGAGAGTTCCAACTTCCCCTTCCATGTGGTAAAGATATTTATAACTTTTAATATTTATAAAAATGGTTTCAAGTATTATAGATACTAAGAATTTAGAGATTATCATTGACTAATGAGGGGAAAACAAATTAGAGGAAGTTGTCATGGAATTGATAAGTTGATTACTCTCTCTTAGGATAAATATTATCACTTGGATTTTCACCCTTTGAGGAGTTGAAAATCTCTCCTCATCTAAGTGGCACAATGGAATCACCTCTAGGCTTATTGGTAGCATAAGGAATGAGGTGGGTCTCTAGATAGGGATAGCTCCCTTGACGTACCACTTGACTACTACTACTACTACTAAATTTTGGGGGTGATAAGGGTGAGAGATAACTAAAATAAAATATAAATGAAAGAGGTGATACACCAAATCAATTTTATGACTTCCAACCAATTTCATCCTACACTTAAGACCAAAAGACAAACAAAACTTATACTCTTTCAATCTTCATCTTCTCACATCAATGTTACATTATGAGGTCATAGATGTATGCACAAGGTGAGGAGGACTAGAAAAGAGATATTGAATGGTACTAATTAAAATAATAACACACTCAACATTTGAAATCTCCTAAAACACTTCACATGCCCTACAAAAAGATGTTTTTTAGCTGCAAACAAGGTGAAAGAATGAGACCACATGCTAGGAATCCATAGTCTTCACTAAGCAAGATTCATCATCCATGTATAAAATACTTGTAAATAGTCATGTAGAGGAAACACTTAGCCATTTTATTGATCAAAATGTATACAAATTATTAGGACTTCAACATACAAATGTGGAGCATTAAATACAATGACAAAATGGCCAACTCTTATAGAATTTGAGAGAGAGAAAGATAAGTCCAAGGGTCACAAATAAACTTGTAAACATGATAATAATTGGTATCTATGAATGGGAAGAGGATATGTGTAAAAACATGCAATTTTAAGAGAAACAAATGTAAATCCAAGTCATCAAAGTTATGCAAAGTGAACTAAAATTCCTTTTCTTGCACAAAAAACTACCACCATGATTAGGCATGTTTGAGTGACTTGTAAATGATAAAATGAAGATAAAATTATTGTAATGGAATGGTAATTCATCATACATGCCTCTCCATGAATTGGTTACATGCTTGGTCTTTTGTAATCACTTGAAAGAGAGCCATCATCATTTATTGTCCTGAAAACTACCCTTCCATGTACCTTCCACATTTGGATTCCAAATTTGATTTAGATTTTAATTAAAATACATGGGATGGAGTAAATTATATTTTAAATACCCTATATGTCCTTGGAATCATATTAAAATCTTTAAAATTAGTTTAAGTGAAGCTTTTCACCCCTCTCTAGCTTGCCCAAATATGTTAGATTTGAGTGGTCAAGTTGAAGGACATATTTTACACAATTATGAAATGTTTTTAGATATTAAATAAATATTGGAAGTTATTAAAAGTATAAATATTTCCATGAAACTTTGTTTCATCTCCTAACTCCTCTTGTATCTTTCACAACACACAAAATAGTGAGAAAGACCTATTTCTATCCCCATCCATACAATTTACATACAACTAATCATAGTGTGGAGTAGACTGAGGTATTAATATCCAAGTTAAAATTGATATTATGGTAAAAATATGTACTTAAATTAGTTTTACAGCTCAATTTTCCAAGACTGGTCCTTGTCAGGGGTTTAGTAGGGTTTTAGGCCTATTTCTGGTCTTAACAATTATTCATAAAGTTAGGAAATCCAAATTGAGAAAAAATTCCAAACATATGGCCTATGAGACCCCTAATAACACCTCTTAACTCCTTTTTCTCCCATGCATAGCTTTATGTAATATTTAAGCAATTGAAAATGACCACTCAAGCTTGCCTCCTTATTTCCTTATATACCCGATGATTTTTTGAGACAAAAATGTTTCTCCTAATGATTTCCTTACATCCAAATAGATTTAATCCACTTATATTCATATCATTTACATAAATAAATAGGTTATAAATATTATTTCATGCTTAAAGTGACTAAACCTTATCATTTCAACCCTTAAGCCTAGCCTTGCCTAGTAGGTTTGCCTACAATCCTTGGTGTATGGAACACTCTATTGGGTTCCATTCCTCTATGAGGTGTTTTTTTTTATGCCTTAGGTGTTATAAATTTTATAATATCTTAAAAATATGTTCCACTTAGCTCTAAGCTCATCTTTGTGCCTATTTGAACAAAGTTTCCACTTTGTGCTTAAGGGGAAGTACCTCCTATCTAAGACAAAATAGGGGGTACTTATCCTATTTTATTAGAAAATATAACTATTTTAGAGGAATATTTAGGTAATTACCCTATCCAAAATTTATTATTCCTTATATTTATGTATCAATGCTCTAACCTCATCAAACTTCAAGATGGACTTGTAGAAAAACACTGTATATAGGGGTGTTTGGAATGGATTGAATATGTTTGTCATTTGAAATTTTCATTGAAAAAAACCCACATATGATAATTTAATGAGGATAATTTTACCATAATTTATATTATTTATTTTAGATCATCACTTATTATTTCTACATATCTCTTTTTAAGACCCTGACTAGCCCTGACTGTGTCTTACCTTAGTTTTTTTTTGTTTTATAAAGGGGCATGTAGGTATGTTTTATTGTATGGATTAGGTATTTCTAAAGAATTTATCAACTTATTTTAAATATTATTTAGTCACCTTAATTTTTTTTATTTTTATATGCCTCATGTTTTTGCTCTACTAATACTCAAACTTCCCTTCCCTATTCACTGCCTAGCCGAGTCATTTAAGGTTGGTTGTATGGTCAAAACTCTTATTGGTAAAGGTCACCACTTAGGGTTTTGTTCATTGATATAAGGCTATAGATAAAACATTTAATGTTTTCATAGTACCTTTATTTACCCATTTTATTTATCTTTAGGTGAAACTTAGAAAAATTGTTAACTAAGGAACTATATGCTTACTATTGTCTTGATCAATAATGTTTAGACCAAAAGGATGCTATAGTTATGCATGAAACCTACTACCCTAATATTCAAAACTTATTTGCACCTTAATTTGATAATTTTTATTAATTTTACCTCTTCTAACTAGTTGAGGGCCCTTAGTCATGATCATAGCTCAATGTTCCTCCTTTGATGCTTAAGTCACTATTTCATATATCCATTTTGACCATGCTTTAGGTTGCATTAGAGCCCACTGAGGTCTTTTTTTTAATTTTTAGAGGTTTATTTGTAAATCCAAAACCACTTAGTGTTTTCATTGGCTTTAAGTCCATTTCTAATGATTAAAACACTCTCAAAAATCTATTTGGGGTCATATTTATCACTCCTAGCTATAGGTGTACCTTTCAAGCCTATATACAAACTATGGTTTACCACTGACTACAAATAATCATGGATCAACCTATATTTATGGCCCTTTTGAATCAAAATGTCACATTAATCATATATAAATTTTAAATCATTTATTTAATGTCTCACACCACCATCTTGGGGAAGGGATACTTTGGAGTTTTAGGCATGTAGATTTCAATGTAGGAAATCAGTGATAAAGGATGCAAGTTTGAATCTTCCTAACAAGAAAACCAATGATTAAGTCACCTTCCTCATTTTTTAAATATATTATTACATGTATAATATACAATTTTTATCTATTTAGGTGCCTAAAATACTCTTGAAACTCTATCATGAGATCTCAATAGAAAACTAAGGTGCTTTATTCTATGTTTTTTAGGGAAATCATCCCTAAAACCTGTAGACCTTATCGTTTGAAGGTTTCCCCATGGTTTCATACTATATTATAACCATTTATGGATTTTTTTATGATATATTCACTATGAAATTCCTTAAACACTAGTTAAATCAGTCATGTCAACACTTGGAAAGGGTGTCTATCTCTCTATCAAATTGTTAAAAGGTAAGGATTTTATGCATATAGACAACAGGAGAGAAGAAATGAATAGTGATGCATGTTTTAACACAATTGTAATACCTAGACCTTATATAAATTAACAAAACATGTGGATAAACTCATGAGTATCCTAAACCAACATCAAACTATTTAATCATAGTGAAAATCTTCTTGCAAACACTTCATATAAAGCAAATAAGGGTTACACTGTTGATGTGGCATGTGATCTTGAAAGTCATGAGAATGCATTAAATTATAAAAATTAAAGGTAAATAATAGGTAAATATTAATATAAAAAAAATTAAGACACTAACACAAACCCTTGAAGCCATAACAAAGTATAAAACTCTTACAAATTAGTGAAAACTCTTCACAATGAAAAATGGTGTATCCTCATACAAATTGAGTTACTTAGAATATATAAAACACTTTAAAAATTAAAAAAAATGTGTAAATAATTATAGGAGTAACATAAATATCTTTGGAATCAATCTTGTCATCTGACTCGTATTGAGTTGCTCAAACATGACCAAAACCTAAAGGGTACACCAAACAACTAGCAAATTTACATAGTCCACTTCAAATGGATGGTTCATGAATAAAATTTGGAAATTTATAAATATTATTATATTTATTTTAAATTCTATAAGTGTATAATATTATCCAAAAATAATTTTGTTTGAAACCCTTTCTTCTAGCCATATCAAGTAGAAACCTGCAAATCACTTCTTTATGCTAAGGATGAAAAAGAGATAGAATGTTTTTGGAATAAAATTTGAATTTAAATATTAAAAAATTCATGGATATGATATTTATTAATATTTAGATACCTTCCATATCCTCATCACATGTTTCATACTTCCCAAGGAGCCATACATGTATCATTTTCTTCCTTTTCTTTAAGAAAATTAACTTCTTCTAATTAAATTGCAACTTTTTAGTTTTTTAAATTATTTAAGACCTTTTTGGACACATGTGTCATGAAATAACCCAATTAAACTTGTAAATTTCCCAATAATCCCATACAAATCGTTAAATACACATATTTGACCCCTTAAAATGACTTAAAATGACAAATAGACCTAGGGAACTAATGGCCAAAGTTATTATAACATAAATTGACATTAATTGACCTATTAAACACCTTATAAAAATATATTATACCTCATATAACCTAAAAACTAATTTTTTTCCCTATGGGTGCCCTAATTTGAATAAAAATTCAAATTTGCTCAATAAATTGGTGACTCAAAGGGGTAGTATGCCTACTATACTAACTAGACCAGTAGCCTTATTAGTCCATTTTGATTATGGGGTCATATAATTATTGAGATAAACAAATTAAAAATGACCATGCACTCAAATTTTATCAACACAAGACAACTAGTGACTACCTCAACCACACAATGGAAAAGGACACACACAACCAAGAAAGCAAACCCACAAGACACACACATGTGCATAGGAACTTAGGGGAATAAGGAAAAAAACTATTATTCTCAAATAATAACTAAAAAAACATCTTTTATAGGATAAAAATATAAATATCTTGAATCATTTTCATGATGAGATGAAACAAAGTGCCAAGCATGTTTTTCTTTAAATTAAATACTTTAAGGATTAGACCTCTTCCTTGGCACTTCACTTGATCTAATCTCAAGTATATCATCCTAAAATAGGTTTATAATGAATACATATTCCACTTGAACATGTTCATAAATTTAATAAATTTTTCCATGCTTCATCTCATGCTCAACTTGCATCTCTTTAGTAGGCATGTATCCAAGAGGATTGGTTTCATGTTCTTTGGAAGATTGAGGCCAATAAGAGCTTAATCCTTCTCTTAAGTTATGATGTGTTTCTCCTAGATAATTTATAGGATTATATCCCATATTTATGACTTCAATCATGTCATCACCAAATGCATATGCCTCTTAAAAATATAGATTTGAAAGGATGTTTTTCCTTTGCATACTTGTGTACCAATATTTCCTACTCTATATTTGACCAGCTCAAGGCCTCCTTGAAGATTAGTATAACCTACTCTCATGACATAAAAAATTTCATCCAAAGGCTGATTAATAATCTCTCTTATTCCATCCATGGTATCTTTCAAAGTGACAAAATAATCAATGATCATTTTTTCCTCATCAAATTTGGTGGCCAAAGCTTGTGAATTATCTTTTTGTTCACCCAAAGAAGTCCCTATGGTGATTTATTCCTCATAAAAAATCATGAGGTCTTCTTTATCAAACATGAATTTATTATATTCCTCTTCATTTTCCTCTCTGAAGATAGGTTTTTCAATATAAATAAAGCATTCTTCATCATCAACCAAGCAAAGCGATTCAACACAAGGACTCACCTTCCCTTTATCACTTAGGACATCTTGAGGTCTTTCAAGTTATGTCTCATCTACTAAAATTTGATTTGTATTTTCAAAATATTAAATATCTTTAACCTCCTTCATGGTGATTTTAAGACTAGGCATCTTGAAATCAAGTGATCTATCCCAATGATGCTACTAAAGAGGTAGGTTTTCTTCAAGTATGAGTTCTCTTTATTTATAAACCAACTAATCCTCCTTTTGGTTCTAACACCATAGGTCCATCAAGGCAAAGGGTAATAGTATGAGGTTAAGAGGAAGTTGTTGGTGAAGGTGGAATATAGAGCTCAAGGTCATATTGAGAATGCAAGGTAAGAGAATCTTTTGGAAGATCTTGAGGAAGGGGATATGGGCTGTGTTTAGCCATAGGATCTTATTTTGGGTCTAAACCTTCCATCTCACCTTGACTTAAAAATATCATCTTTACTTCTAATTCCTCTATTTTCTTGTCTAGGTTCTCTTGGAAAATATTTTCTTGAAGTTGATAGGAATCATCATGGGGATAAGGATTGCATGAAGGTTGAAATGGAATAGAATAAGTTTCTTGAGGAAGTGTGGGAGGGACATGCAAAGGATCAACTCCATTTTCCACTTCACACTCTTGGAAAATTCTCATATATTATTTCTTACCCCATGAATCTACTAACATACTCTAACTTAGGATGTTAGGATTAGGAGTCTCTTTTTTAGGCTCTTTATCAAGACTTTTCTCCTCTTTCTTTCCCCATGATTCCACTATATTTTTATAACTTAGGACATTGGGATTATGAGTCTATTTTTTAGGTGGTGGTGATGATATGTGAGAGGGAAATGAAGGCTTGAAATCCACTTACTTTGATACCAATATGGACTCTTGTAAATTCATATTAGCCAATTCCATTTGCCTATCAAGGTTTGATTCAAACATAAGGTTATTCTTCTCAACATCTCCTTCCAATTGATTGGGGAAAGGATGGCCTTGATAAGGTAAATTGGGTTGATGATTGGGAACCATGTATGGCTGATAAAAACTTTGTAAAAGTGGAAATGAAGGATGATAGGTTTGGTGAGGCTTCATTTCATGAACTTCTAGCCAATCCTCTAAGGAAGAGACTAAAGCACTCACATCAAGCATCTCACTTGTGATCCTTTGCCAATTGGCTCTCTCAATAGGTGCCAAATATTTAATAACTAACTCTAATGCATTTATCACTTGATGGATGGAATTATTAGTAATATTTTGACCACATCCCCTTTAAGTATAAAGCTCCAACATATAACTTTCATAGCCCAAAAGTTCTTATTTGAAGAAGGAAATGGGTTTATTGGAGAAGGAATTAGGTTAACTAGGAATAATACATTGATAAGGTTGGTTATGGGACTAATAAAACTCATGATATGGATAAATATTATCAAATTGGATCTAATAATTATCATAACAAGCTTGACCAAGAACTTGTTCATATTGATAGGGAATGGGACAAGATGGATATGTCTCACCAAATTGTAGAGGATAAAGATCTAATACAAGGTCAACCATGAATCTTCATTAAGAATAATAACACAAATAAATATGTTACCATCAATCTTCACTCTAAAAACTCTATTTTGGGTCATATTTATCACTCCTAACTGTAGGTGCACCTTTCAAGCCTATGTACAAATTATGGTTTGCCACTGAATAAAAATAATCATGGATCAACCTCTATTTATAGACCTTTTGAATCAAAATGTCACCTTAATCATATATAACTTTTAAATCATTGATTTAATGTCTCACACCACCATCTTGGGGAAGGGATACTTTGGAGTTTCAGGCATGTAGATTTCAATATAGGAAATCAGTGATAAAGGATGCAAGTTTGAATCCTCCTAACAAGAAAACCAATGATTAAGTCACCTTCCTCTTTTCTTAAAGATATTATTCCATGTATAATCTACAAGTTTTATCTATTTAGGTGCCTCAAATATTCTTGAAACTCTATCATGAGATCTCAATAGAAAACTAAGGTGTTTTATTCTATGTTTTTTAGGGAAATGATCCCTAAAACCTATAGACCTTATCCTTTAAAGGTTTCCCCATGGTTTCATACTATTTTATAACCCTTTATAGATTTTTTATGATCTCTTCACTATTAAATTCCTTAGACATCAATTAAATGACTCATTTCAACACTTTGAAAGGGTGTTTGTCTCTCTATCAAATTATCAAAAGGTAAGGATTCTATGCATATAGACAACAAGAGAGAATAAATGAATAGTGATGCATGTTTTAACATAATTATAATACCTCTAAAGCAACATAAAACCATCTAATCATAGTGAAAATATTCTTTAAAACACTTGATATAAAGCAAATAAGGGTTAGAAGTGACTGTTGATGTGCATATGATCTTGAAAGTCATGAGAATACATTAAATTCTAAAAATTAAAGGTAAATAATAGATAAATAGTAAAATAAAAACATTTTTAAGACACTAACACAAACCCTTGAAGCCATAACAAAGCATAAAACTCTTACAAATTGGTGAAAACTCTTCACAATGAAAAACATTGTATCCTCCTACAAATTGAGTTGGTTGAAATATATAAAACATTTTAAACATGAAAAAGGTGTGTAAATAATTAGATGAGGAATATAAATATCTTTTTAATGAATCTCAGCATTTGACTTGTATGGAGTTGCTCTAACAAGACCAAAACCTAAAGGGTACACCAAACAACTAGCAAATTTACATAGTCCACTTCAAATGGATGGTTCATGAAGAAAAGTTGGAAATTTATAAATATTATTATATTTATTTTAATTTATATAAGTGTATAATATTCTCCCAAAATAATTTTGTTTGAAACCCTTTCTTCTACTCATACCATGTATAAACCTGCAAATCACTTCTTTATGCCAAGAAAGGATGAAAAAGAGATAGAATGGTTTTGGATTAAAATTTTAATTTAAAGATAAAAAAATAATGGATATGATATTTATTAATATGGATAGAATTTCCATGGCCTCATCACATGTTGCACACTTCCCACGGAGCCATATATGTATCATTTTCTTCCTTTTCTTTAGGAAAATTAACTTTCTTCTAATTAACTTTCAAATTTTAAGTTATTTAAATTATTTAAGACATTTTTGGACACATGGGTCATGAAATAACCCATTTCAAATTGTAAATTTCCCAAGAAACCCATAAAAATCATTAAATACACCTATTTGAACCCTTAAAATGACTTAAAATGACAAATAGACCTAGAAAACTAATGACCAAATTTATTATAACATAAATTGACATTAATTTACCTATTAAACACCTTATAAAAATATATTATACCTCATATAAACCTAAAAAATATATTTTTTCCTATGGGTGCCCTAATTTGAATAAAAAGTCAAATTTGCTCAATAAATTGGTGACTCAAAGGGGTAGTATGCCTACTATACTAACTAGAACAGTAGCCTTATTAGTCCATTTGGATTATGGAGTAATATAAGGATTGAGAGAAACAAATTAACATTGACCATTCACTCAAATTTGATCAACACAAGACAACAAGTGACTACGTCAACCACACAATGGAAAAGGACACACACAACCAAGAAAGCAAACCCACAAGACACACACATGTGCATAAGAACTTAGGGAAATAAGGAAACAACCTATTATTCAAAAATAAAAACTAAACAAACCTCTTTTAAAGGATAAAACTGGAAACCTCTTGAATTATTTTTATGATGAGATGAAACAAAGTGCCAAGCATGCTTCTCTTCAAATTAAATGCTTTATGGATTAGACCTCTTACTTGGCACTTCACTTGATATAATATCAAGTATATCATCCTAAAATAGGTTTCAAATAAATACATATTCCTCTTTAACATGTTAATAAACTTAATAATTCTTTCCACTCTTCATCTCATGCTCAACATGCATCTCTTTAGTAGGCATATCTCCAATAGGATTGGTTTCATGTTCTTTGTAAGATTGAGGCCAATAAGAGATGGCTCCATCTCTTATATTTTATGTGTTTCTCCAAAATAATTTATATGATGATATCAAATATTTATGACTTTAAACATGTCATCACGAAATGCATATGCCTCTTTAAAACATAGATTTGAAAGGATGTTTTTCCTTTACATACTTGTGTACCAATATTTCATGCTCTATCTTTGACCAGCTCAAGGGCTCCTTCAATATTGGTATAACATACTCTAATTACTTAAAAAATGTCATAAAAAGTCTGATTAATAACCTCTCTTAGTCCATCCATGGTTTCTTTCAAAGTGAGAAATTAATCAATGATCATTTCTTCCTCATCAAATTTGGAGGCCAAAGCTTGTGAATTATCATTTTGTTCACCCAAGGAAGTCCCTATGGTGATTTATTCCTCATAAACACTCATAAGGTATTATTTATCAACCATGAATTTAGTATATTCCTCTTCATTTATCTCTCTCAATATAGTTTTTTCAATACAAAGAAAGCATTCCTCATCATCAACCAAGCAAAGGGAGTCAACACAAGGACTCACCTTCCCTTTATCACTTAGGACTTCTTGAGGTCTTTGAAGTTGTGTCTCATCTACTAAAATTTGATTTTTATTTTCAAAATATCAAATATCTTTAACCTCCTTCATGGTGATTTTAAGACTAGGCATCTTGAAATCAAGTGATCTATCCCAATGATGCTACCAAGGAGGTAGGTTTTCTTCAAGCATGAGTTATATTTATTTATAAACCAAATAATCCTCCTTTTGGTTCCCACACCATAGTTCCATCAAGGCAAAGGGTAATAGTATGAGGTCAAGGGGAAGTTTTTGGTGGAGGTGGAATATAGAGCTCAAGGTCATATTGAGAATACAAGGTATGAGACTCTTTTGGAAGCTCTTGAGGAAGGGGAGATGGGGTATGTTTATCCGTAGTATCTTATTTTAGGTCTAAACCTTCCATTTCACCTTGACTTCACAATCTCATCTTTGCTTCTAATTCCTCTATTTGCTTGTCTAGGTTCTCTTGGAAAATCTTTTCTTGAAGTTGATAGGAATTATCATGGGGATAGGGATTACATAAAGGTTGACATGGAATATAATAAGTTTCTTAAGGAAGTGTGGGAGGGACATGCAAAGGATCGACTCCATTTTCCACTTCACACTCTTGGAAAATGCTCCTATCTTCTTTCTTACCCCATGAATCTACTAACTTACTCTAACTTAGGATGTTAGGATCAAGAGTCTATTTTTTAGTCTCTTTGTCAAAACTTTTCTCCTCTTTATTTCTCCATGATTCCACTATCTTGTTCCAACTTAGGACATTAGGATAATGAGTCTCTTTTTTAGGTGGTGGTGATGGTATGTGAGAGGGAAATGAAGGCTTGAAATCAACTTCCTTTACTACTAATATGAACTATTGTAAATTCATATTAGCTAATTCCATTTTCCTATCAAGGTTTGATTCAAACACAAGGTTCTTATTTTAAACTTCTCCTTCCAATTAATTAGGAAAAGGATGGCCTTGATAAGGTCAATTCAGTCGATGATTAGGAACCATTTAGGGCTGATAACAACTTTTTAAAAGTGTAAATGAAGGCTGGTAGGTTTGGTGAGGCTTCATTTCATGAACTTCTAGCTAATCCTCTAAGGAAGAGACTAAAAAACTCACATCAATCATCTCACTTATGATCCTTTTCCAATTGGCTCTGTTAATAGGTACCTAAGCTTTACTAACTAACTTTAATGCATTTATCACTTGATGGATGGAATGATTAGGAATATTTTGACCACATCCCCTTTAAATATCAAGCTCTAACATATACCTTTCATAGCCCAAAATTTCTGATTTGAAGGTGAAAATGGGTTGATTGGAGAAAGGATTGGGTTGACTAGGAATAGGACATTGAGAAGGTTGGGTATGGGACTAATAAAACTCATTATATGGATAAATATGATGAAATTGGGTCTGATAATTATCATAACAAGCTTGACCAATAACTTGTTCATATTGATAGGTAACGGGACAAGATGGATATATCTCCCCAACTTGTAGAGGATAAAACTCAAATCCAAGGTTAGCCATAAATATTCATGAAAATAATAACACAAATAAATATATTACCATCAATATTCAAAGGATAAATTGGGTTGCTTAACCAGCTAATATGTCTTTAGAGTTGCCATTGATGCTTGAAAAGATGCCTCAAAAGGCTGATGTGTTGAAGGACAACACCAAAAATCCTCCAAATCTTATAATAATAGTCCCACTAGGCATGCCAAAAACTATTGTCACTTGGATTTTCACCATTTGAGGAGATGGAAATATCTCCTCATCTAAGTGGCACAATGGAATCACCTTTAGGATTTTAGGTATCTTAAGGACTAAGGTGAGTCTCTAGATAGGGCTAGCTCCCTTGATGTACCTACTGGATACTAATACTACTACTAAATTTTAGGGGTGAAAAGGGTGAGAGATAACTGAAATAAAATATAAACTAAGGAGGTGATACACCAAATCAATTTGATGACTTCTAACCAATTGCATTCTACACTTCAGAGCAAAAGACAAACCAAACTTACACTCCTTCAATCTTCATCTTCTCACATCAATGTTACATTATTAGGTCATGGATGGATATGCAAGGTTAGGAGGAATATAAAAGAGGAATTGAATGGAACTAATGAAGATACTAACTCACTCAACATTTGACATCTTTTAAAACACTTCACATGCCTTACAAAAAGATGTTTTCTAGCTACAAACAAGGTGAAAGAATGAGACCACATGCTAAGAATCCATAGTATTCACTAATAAATATTAATAATTCATGTATAAAACACTTTTAAATAGTAATTAAGAGTAAAACTTATTCATTTTATTGATCAAAAGGTATAAAAATTAGTATGGCTTTGCCATACCCAGGTGGAGCATCTAATACAATGCCAAAATGGCCAACTCTTATAGAGTTTGAGAGAGAGAGAAAGAGAAGTCCAAGAGTCATAAGGACACTTATAAAGATGTGAATAATAATTATCCATGCATGGGAATAGGATATGGGTCAAACCATTCAAGGTTAGGAGTAATAAGTATTAATCTAAGTCATCAATGTTATACAAAGTGACCTAAAATTCATTTTTTTACATGGAAAATTCCCTTCATGATTAGGCCTATTTGAGTGAATTGTAACTAATAAATGTTATTTAAAATTATTGAAATATAATTGGAGGATCTATAAAATTCCTCTCCATGCATTGGTTACATGCTTGGTCTTTTCAAATCACTTGAAAGATAGCCATCATCATCTATTGTCCTAAAAATTGACCTTCTATGAAACTTGTAGATTTGGCTTCCAAATTGGATTTATATTTATATTAAAATACATGGGAGTGAATTAATTGCAATTTTAAATACCCTCCATATCCTTGTAAGTATTATAAAATCTTTAAAATTAGTTCAAGTGAAGCATTTCACCCCTCTCTTGCTTACCCAATATGCTAGATTTCATTGGCCAAGTTGAAAGACCTATATAAGACACTTAGGAGTTATTTAAAGACATTAAATAAATATTTAGAGTTATTAAAAGTCTCAATATTTCCATAAAACTTTGTTTCATCTCTTAACTCCTTCTATATCCTATACAACACACAAAATAGTGATAAAAATCTTATTTCTACCCCCATCTGTACAATTCCATAGAAATAACCATAGTTTGGAGTAGATTTAGTGAGTCATATAGAAGGTAAAATATATTTTATAGTAAAAATATGTCCTTAGATTAGCTTTCCAACTCAGTTTCTAGGACTAGTCCTTAGCAAGGGTTTAGTAGGGTTTTAGGCCTATTTTTGGTCTTAATGATTGTTCATAAAGTTAGGACATCCAAATTGAGAAAAAATTACAAAAATATGGCCTATGAGACCAATTATAACACCCCATAACTCCTTTATCTCCCATGCATAGCTTCATGAAAGATATGAGCAATTGAAAATGGCCACTCGAACTTGTCTCTCTATTTCCTTGCATGCTTGATGGGTTTCTAAGCTAAAAATGGCTCTCTTGATGATTTAATTGAATAAAAATAGATTTAATACACCTTTATCAATCTCATGTACATAAATCAAGATGTTATAAATCCTATTTCATGCTTAAAGTGACTAAACTTTATCATTTGGACCCTTAGGCCTAGCCTTGCCTAGTAGGTTTTCCTACAACCCTTGGTGTATGGAGCACTCTATTAGGTTAATTTTATCTTTGAGTTGTTTTATGTGATTCCTTATGTGTTATAAATATTATAATATCTTAAAACTAGGTTCCACTTAGCTCCAAGCTCATCTTTGTGACTATTTCAATAAAGTTGCCACTTTGTGCTCAAGGGGAAATACCCCCTATCTGAGATAAAATAGGAGGTACTTCCCATATTTTATCAAACCATATAACTATTTTATAGGAATATTTATGTATTAATGAACCTCTCCACAAATTACTAGTCCTTATATTTATGTATGGACCCTCTAACCTCATCAAACTTCAAGACAAACTTGTAGAAAGACACTGTTTGTAGGGGTGTTATGAATGGACTAAATATGTGTTTCATTTGATATTTTAATTGAAAAAACCCCAAATATGATAATTTCATGAGGCCAATATAACCAAAATTTATATTATTCAGTTTTGATCATCACTTAGGGTTTTTTCATATCTCTTTCTAAGACCCTGACTAGTTTTGACTGTCTTACCTAAGTTTCCTACTTTATAAAGGGGCCTATGGGTATGTTTTATTATATGGATTATTCATTGATAAATAATTTATAAAATTATTTTAAATATTATTGATTCACCTTAATTTTTTTAGGTCTATGTTCCTAATGCTTGTGCTCTACCAATACTCAAACTTCCCTTCCTAGTTCACTGCCCAGTTGAGTCATTTGAGGCTGGTTGTATGGTCAAAACTCCTATAGGTGAAGGCCAAAATTTAGGGTTGTGTTAATTGATATAAGTTTATAAATAAAACCTTTAATTTTTTAATATTCCCTTTATTTACTCATTTTATGTATCTTCAATTCAAACTTAGAAAAATTGTTAACTAAGGCACTCTCTGCTTACAGTTGTCTTAGTCAAGAGTGTTTAGACCAAAAGGATCCTTTAGGTATGAATGAAACCTACCATCCTACTATTAAACACATATTGTCACATTCCTTTTATCATTTATATTATTTTTACCTCATCTAATGAGTTAAGGGCCCTTAGTCACAATCATAGCTTAATGTTCCTCTTTTGATGGTCAGGTCATTATTGCCTATATCCATTTTGACAAGGGTGTAGGTTGCATTAGATACCTATGAGGTGTTGTTATTAATTTTTATAATTTTAATTGTAAATACAAAAAAACTTAGTTTTTTATTTATCCTATATTCAATTTTCAATTATTAAAACACTTTCAAAATTCCATTCTAGGTCATAGTTATCACTCTCAGCTATATGTATACCTTTCAAGCCTATGTACAGGCTGTGGTTGGAAATTTAATACAAATAGGCATGGATAAACATCTATTTATGTACCCTTTGAATAAAACTTTCACCTTCATCATTAATAACTTTTCAATAGCTGAGGCAAGGTCTCAAACCACAATCTTGGAGAAGGGTCACTTTGTCATTTTAAGCCTGTAGATTTCAATGTAGGAAATTAGTTATAAAGGATGTAAGTTTGAATCATCCTAACACAAAAAAAAATGATTAAGTAATCTTAATAATTTATTAAATATGTTATTCCACATAAAAGTTACAAGCTTTGTCCATTTAGGTGCCTCAAATCCTCTTGAAACTCTATCATGAGATCTCAATAGAAAACTAGGGGTCTCTATTCTATGTTTTTTAGGGAAATGATCCCTAAAACCTATATACCTTATCCTTATAATGTTTCCCCATAGTTACATATTATTCTAGTATACTTTATATATTTTTTATGATCTATTCACTATGCAAGGCCTTAGAAAATAGTTAAATCACTCATTTTAACACTTAGAAAGGGTGTTTATCTCTCTGTCAAACTATTTAAAGGTAAGGATTATGTGCATATCAATAGCAAGAGAGAAGAAATTAATAATGATGCATGTTTTAACCCAATTGGCATACATATACATTATGTAAATTCATAAAATAGGTGTATAAAATTTTTAGGATCTTGAACCAACTTCAAATCATCTAATAATAGTGAAAATCTTCTTGCAAACACCTAATATAAAGTAAATAGGGGTAACAAGTGACATTGATGTGGTATGTGATATTGAAATTCATGATAATGCATTAGAGTCTAAAAATTAAAGGTAAATAAGAGAGAAATAGGACTATAAAAACATGTTTAAGACACTAACACAAACCCCTAAAGCCATAACAAAGCACAAAACTCCTGCAAATCAGTGAAAACTCTTCATAATGCAAAATGGTGTATCCTCATATAAATTGAGTTGGTTAGAATATAAAAACTACTTTAAATATGAAAAAAAGTGTGTGAATAATTATAAGAGGAATCCAAATATATCTTTAATCAATCTCATCATTTAACTCATATGGAGTTCCTCAAAGAAGACCAAAACCTAAAGGTTGCACCAAACAACTAGAAAATTTTCATAGTCCACTTCAAATGGATGGTTCATGAAGAAAATTTAGCCATTTATTCTGAAACCCTTTCTATTGGTTGTACCAAGTAGAAACTTGCAAGTCACTTCTTTATGCCAAGAAGGATGAAAAAGAGATAGAATAGTTTTGTCTTAAAATTTGAATTTATAGATTAAATAAATAACATATATGAGCTTTATGAATATGGAGATATGTTCCATGTCATCCTCACATGTGGCGTGCTTCCCAAGGAGCCATACATGTGTCATTTTCTTCCTTTTCCTTAAGAAAATTGACTTTCTTTTGACTAACCTATAATTTTTTAGTGTTTTCAGTTAGTTAAGACCTTTATGGACACATGGGTCATGAAATAACCTATTTAAAATTTAAAATTTCCAAATAAACCCATACAAATCATTAAATACACTTATTTGACCCCTTAAAATGACTCTAAATGATAAATGGACCTAGAAAACTAATGACCAAAGTTATTATAGCATAAATTGACATTAATTGACATATGAAACACCTTATAAAGAGATATTAGACCTAATATATACCTAATAATCTATTTTTTCCCTATAGGTGCCCTAATTTGACTAGAAAATCAAATTTGGTCAACAACAACCTCTATGAAAAAAATTAGATTCTTTGGCAACTTAACATACATAATTTTTATAAATATGAAGATGTTTAGAATTGGTCTGGTAAATATATGAAACCTGATTAGATAATAATTATTATTTTCCTTAATTTTTAAGGTTTTTTACACCTATCCTCCTAAAAATGATAATTCTTAACAATAAGGAATTATACTCTACCCAATTGTTTGTGCATTTAAAACTAAGTTTTAACCCAAAGGAAATGATCCTTATTATATGGTAAATCAAGATGAGTCCTACCCTTATGATTAAATATTATTTTACACATTTGAATGAGGGTACATTTTTTGATTGAAGAGGAAGAATCATCATTTTTATTTTGGTGTATCTCTTGTTTTTCAAAAATCTCAACCATACAAATGTTGGGTATAGTATCTAACCCTTGTTACATTTATAGCTATTGATATTTTAAAAGGTTGTAGGTATCAACTCCCTATGGGTTAAAATAAAGTGTAATTTTTTTATCCTTCTCTAGAATACTAATGATATTAGTAATAGACTTGGTCTAGATGATTGGTATTATTGTATGTGGCCATAGACTTGGTTGAGATGACTAGTATTATTACATGTTTTTACTCATTCATTTTATCCATTATTTTTACACCATTATACTCAATTTTTCCACTTGGTAAGGATTTAATACCCTTAAAATTTGATTTTAAAACAAATGTCATGGTCACAATGTGATATTTTTTATGGCTAGTGTATGGGGATTTGTAATCTCATTGTTAGTTAAGTGATAGTCAATGTTAATCCATGACCTTTTCTTAATGTTTGACTGATGAACATTAAATGTTTTTGGATCATATTGATAAATTAAGACATTTTTAAAATTTTAGAATCTAATTTCCTAGAAGATATTAGATGAGATTTCCTTCAACCTATGAATCAAAGGCCTCCATAGGATCATGTTATAGTTATATCCTTGTTTATGACATAAAATTCATTGAGCATAGTTTTGGAACCCAAATTGAAATGTATCACTAGGGTCCTAATTGAAGTGGAATTTATCCTATCATAGCTCATAAGGGTTTCTAGGTCATGGAACATTTAGTTTATCCACATCTAATATTTTTGAGAAATGAGAAAGGGACTGTATTTAAAACAACTTAATCTTTAACAATTGATCTTTTTACATAATTGTTTTAAATATAAACTTTTAAGTACAAATTAGGATCTCTTGTCCTATCAATCTTGGCATATATAAGTATGTTCCTAAGGCAAAATAAATATCTAATATTTCATAAAATATTATGAAAAAGGATACATGTCTAAGGAGGGATATTTTTAGTGGTGAATCATAATTGATTCACAAATATTCAATTTTTGGAAGTTGACATTTGGTGATTTTATGGGGTACCTAATAGTGTAGGATCACCTAAATTTTATGGTATAATTTAAATTTAAGGATCAGACCACCTACTTTTTAAAACAAATATCCTCTTATAAATGTATGTTATAGGTACTAAGGAAGCAAATCCTGGGGTATTCACCAATATATATTATATATTAAACTTTATACCCTAATGGTTTTCACTCCTTAAGTACATTAAATTATCTTAAGCACTGGTATCTATTATCAATATTTTATAATTAGTAATTATAGAACTATAACTAGGTGTTATATGATAGTAATCAGGTGTCGAATAACATCAACTTAGTGATGAGTGACAAATTAGGTGGCAAATGATAGTGACCAAGTTTCAGGTGATAGTGACCATGTGTTAGGTGATAGTTAGAAGGTGTCATACAATAACAAAAAGGTGTCATATGATAGAAAATAGTAGTTCCTTTCCTCTCCTCTACCCCCTAAATATATATAATATAGTTTTCTTATCAAGAGATATAGAATTTTGTTTTTGGCCTTAGATATAGAATTTTGTTTTTTGGCCAGAGATAGATAATTCACAAGATATATGATTAGCTTAGAGTGTATCTCACAAAGGGAGCTTAAATATATAGATTAAATCAACCATATGACACTCTAATAAAACATAACACAACATCTTAAAGTTGATGTATTTATGACATCCACCCCATAGGAGGGGTATATATATGGCTATAGAACTAATCTATAGATACTGCCCTCAATCCATAAAATACTACCCCCCATATATATATATATATATAGACACACACACACACACCTATGATTAACCTCCATTTATATCTATGGATAGGGATAAACAAAACCTCCAATCTATATTCTAGGATGGACAAACCTCTAAAGTGATATTTTTGGCAACACCCTCTACTTTATAGACCTCCCCTTGATGTGTCAAATGACAACAAACAAGTGTTAGATAACTAAAACTAGGTTGTAGGTGACTAAAACAAATCATTATTTATTTATATTATTGATTTTATGGCTTATGATGAGAGTGTTAAGGTATCAAAAACTATAAAAAATAAATATTACTATATATTTAGATTTCTCTCAAAAAGTTATGCAATTTAAAAAAATCATTACAATCCAAGTTTGTATGTGAAAGGCAAGACCTCAACAAGTTGGAAAGTTGACATTATACTTGAAATAGATGAATACATCATACATTAATCTATCTACATCATTAAATAATTTTAATCCATCATGAATTCATATGACTACATCAAAAACTTATTAAGGCCATAAATTTTATGTATAGGCTTAAATTGTAATGATTTATTTTTTGAATTACATAACTTTTTGAGAGGAATACAAATATGCAATAATATTTATGTTTAGGGAAGATTTTTATGTATAAAACCTTGATTCTACATGTTACATCACTTGATTCAAATTCCAAATTATTCACCTAAGTCCTAAAAAATTACATTGATTGGAGGGGGATAGTTGAATTAGGTGTCCATTAGTAGCATGTACATAGATGACTAGATGATGTAGTGAGGGGACTACATCCTGCAATTAGGTGATGGCATGGTGTAGTTAGATGACTGTATGATACAACCATATAATTTCATTATGTAGTTATCTGAATACATCATATGATCATCTAATTACATTATATAATAAAAAAACTACATCATGAATTCATATGGCTTTATGATACAGTCCAGTGGTTATATCAATTAGTTAGGTAATTACATTATGCAATCAGACAACTACATAGTGTTGTTCCTACTAGAACTTGGGATGCTATTCCTACTCAAATGAAATTCACCATATTCCACCTCATAATTCACCTACACTATTATATTCCTTCCAACCTAATTTTACACCATTGTGAAACTGATTCACCTAGTGGTTTCTAGGTTTTTTTTAATATGTGCCATTGAAATATTCCTTGTGTCTAAGTCTATATGGTCTATCTAGGCTTGTTGAGGGTGTGTAATTCCATCCAAATGTCTAATACCTAGGAAATAATTTAATTCCAAATTATGGGAATGATATTTATTGAGAATAACCATGAAGGAAAAGTGGGAGAGGAATTTTTAGGTTGGAAATAAGGTCATAGCTCCCCATAAGTTTTGGGTTACCTTGAATATGTACTTCTAAGGTGTTTATAAGATTAAGATTCAGTGGTTGATAATCCATTCGATAAATTATTATTTTACCATCTTTATCTATTTATAACTTAATGACACCTGTCGTCTTTATCTTTTCCTAAGATCCTAGTTAAGGGACCACATCATTATTAGTTAATGTAAACGTCAAAGATTTGGAATAGTGAGTTCTAGTCATCAAGGGATAATTAACAGGGTTACCTTATGGGGGATTTTGATTATTTTGTTGTTGATGAATATGAAACTAGTTTTTTTAAATGTATGTACTAAATTATGCTCTCCCTACTAATTATATTGATTATGCTGATTCTTGCTAATTTAGTCCAAATCCCATATTTCTTAGCTAAATTAATTAATATCCTAATAACCCCATCCCATTACTATGTCATATAAACTTTAATCAATCCCAAAAATAAATTAATCCTCTCATTAAACCCCTAATATAACCTATTACCCATTAACCTACTCCCTATGCCAACTAGCCAATTTAAAAATATAAAATAATCTACCTACCCAACCACCACCCTCTTTAAGCCTCTCCTAAACCCCTAAACCCTATGGGAGATTTATATAATTGGAGGATTATATAAATCTCCAATATTTTATACCCATTCTCTAGAATTATCTAATTCTATAGATCTCCATGGAATTAAAAATTCCATGAAAAATCCCTAGCCATTGATCTTAATGGCTCAAATTTGAATTTGAGCCATTGATTTATCCCTCCATGCCTATATAACCAATATCTCCCTCCTCAAAAATAACTTAAAAACCTATAAAATTGATTATATATTCCACCTAAAATCCTTATTGTATCCATCTATAGCCATTATCAAGCTCATTCAACCATTTGGAAGCCATTATCAACACCAAGAAAGTAATCTAACATTATCAAATTTGGGCATTAAATAATCCATTTGCAATATTGAAATGGATCCATAAGGAGGTAAAGTGATGGTAAGAGTATTATTATTGTGTTTATTACCTCTTTTATCCATTCCTATTTGTATGTTTGAGTTTTAAGTTTTTATTATTAAAATTATTAATATAGGTTGAATCTAAAATTTAGTGCACATTTTGGCAACCAAAGTGGGAACTTTCCCCCAATTAATTAATTTTACTTGTTAGTTATGTTTTTGTAAGCTTGTAGGGTCAATTAGATCAAGAAAAATCATGGGATTTTGAATGTTTTGTAATTATATGTGGAAGTCATAGTTTTGAACTGGTATTCATGGCTATGTAATTTTGACATTTTCCTCACGAGTTGTGACCTCATGCTAGCTATCTACTTAACTACTAATTGGTTACCTTGACTATGATAGGTTGTAACTTTGTCTAGTAAGTTACATTTTTTCAATCTAAACTATGATTTTATCTAAACCACTAATGGTTTGTGGTATTTTTATAATATAAATATATCTAAATTTGTGATTCTGTTTAGGAAACTATGGTTTTGCACTATAGAGTTGTTGTTTTATAGCTCCTAGATGCATGCATCAAAATCATTTATTTTACCTATCAATTTTCATTATAACTAACCCCTACCTGATAATCCCAAACATCCTATGTGTGTTTCAAATTAATTCACCCTCTATGTGTAGGATCTAGGATGAAAAAAGTGTGAAGAAGGGATCTAGGTGACAAAACTCCAAGACAAAATCATTGATCTAATAATCATGACCTTATCATTTAAATTGCAACATTATAACTGAGAGTCATGATATTATGAATTTAGTTAAAAATGGTCTCTTTTACCTCTAATATGAAATATTTATATCTTTTTTTCTCTATTTTTGTAAGGGATCAAGGATCATTGATTATCATATAACCTTTTCTCATATCCTTTTTAGATCGTTTTGGAGAAATATTTTGCTAACCACACTTTCATAACAAATGTTTTATCTTTATGAGGATTATTTATGAATAAAAAAGATTAAGATAGTAACATTAGCTAGAAACAAATAAAAACATAGGTCTTCCCCCTTTTCCTTAATTTTGACAAAATTATAGATTTTGAAACCTTTAGAATCACAATCTTGACCTGTGAAATTGTGGTATTGTAAGATTAGTAGAGATTTTCCACTTTTAATCCAATTATATTAATTTTATAACTTTTAGTAAATTATATATTTAGGGAAGATTTAAGGGCCTAATCTAACTAAAATTATTCTTTTTATAGCCCTAGATTTTACCTATTTTATATAAACATCTCTATTTATAAGATTTTGATGCATCATAATTAGTCTTAAAATCCAACATAATCACCTGTAAATAAGTATTCTTAGGAATTTTGAATCATTTTTCATACCTGTATAGGCCTCTATCTACATCAAATATCTAAATCTAGAGGTATTGTAGTTTATAACAAAATTATAACTATTGATCTATAGTAAATAGTGATTTTTCCACTTTTAGTTATGTTTTTGTCTACAATCATGATTTTATAGTCCGACTATCATGATCAAGCTAATTACTAAAAAATTACAAATTAAAATCTATAGTTTTGCCTTATAACTATGGTTTTTCACTCTCTCTTGTGACTTTGCACTGTGTAGTTGTGATTTTACACTAATTTTTGCCTTCAATTTGGTATTTTTAGTGTATTTTTTGAGTCATTTTTTTAGTGAATTTTGAGTCATTTCAAGCCTCCCACAAGGCCCAAATTACCTTTGGCATCATAAGATATATTCTTCAATCCCACCCTATACCATGTTAGGGATCACATTCAGGGAACTACCCCTAGACCCTATAAGGGGATCTGCCCCTTGACCCCACTAGGGTCCACCAACCCCAAATGCCCACGTCATGGCCCACTCACCCCAAAATAATTATAGAGACAAATCATTATTTTTTCAGCATGTTTTTATGAAGGCCTATTATACTAACATATTATTTCTTGTAGGGGTAAATCTAGAGGATAGTTTGTCTTTCTAACATCATTTTTTGTAGGTTATATTTTTGTCTAACATCTTAAGTTGTAGGTTACCCCTAAATATTATCAGTCAAACTCCTAATCATTTTTTTGTAGGCTACATATTTTGAGTGACAAAGTCAAACTACTAATCCATATGCTTGTATTCCACCTATCAAAGACTCATTTGGCACTTTAAAAATCATCTTTGAATGAGTTTGATCACTTTATCTTGTATATATCATTATAATCATTTATCTTATATATTATTCTCCTTTATCTTGTAAATATATCAAACACATTAATCTTAATTATTTAAAATAATCTCCTTTTTATCTACATTTTTATATTTCAAGGGATATGGTGGTGTATGTTATCCTACTTGCATCCTTGTGGTAATTCCTTGGAGATAAAAAACCACATATAAAACCTCCTTAATTTTATTTTCTAGGGATAAGTGATGTGGATTTCACCACCATGCACTAGACAAAACTCCATGTTCTATCAGAGTCTAAAATTTAGGAGAGCTATCATTAGGCACCTAAGCATAATTCCCCATAAAGGGTTTCATGGAGTGAGGGGCATTTAAGCTCCAAAATAGAAGGTGGTTATACAACATCCTATATAGACATGGGCCCCAATATACCTTCATCTAAACAGGGCATGCACCTTAAAACCTTGTGCAAACCTAGCATATGACCCTTTACGCTTAATAGGATCCTCACTACTAGAGTCAGTATTAGCTCCTAAGTAGCCATCATATGCGAGTAAGGTGGAGAGGGTTTAATCAATTTCATAATGGGTCACTAGCCTATAGCCTCACATGTGAATCTATTTGATTATAAGAGCATTAGGTTACACTACCTTAAGTTTAATAATTATAGGTTTTTAATTTACTTACTTGGGTGTGTGTTATGTTAGACCCATTTTGTTTTTCAGCCTTCACCCAAACCTATACACACCTATCTAGGTCTCTGTATAATCCATCATCTTCTATATATTTACCTTATCATTTTTCCATCATCCTCTTGTATATACCATCTTGTATATCCTTTCATTTTCCTACCTCCCATCTTGTATTCATCCCATCCTAGTCTAGTTATCTCCACTCATAACTGATCATAATCCATTACTCACATATCCTAATCATCTCTAGTCCTCCACACCCTGTCCCAATACCACCTTGTATATCCTTTCCTTTTATACATATCAATTCATATGTATCTCATCATCCTCTTGTTTCCTTTAGCCTATCTTATCTACCATCTTGTCCTTATCCCCTTCATCATTGATCATATCTACTCATCATTGATCATTACCTCATCGCTTATGTATCTTAGTCATCATCTTGTATATCCTTATCTTACCCTATTGTATATATATTTATTCTCATGTACATCATTTTATTCACATCATATCTAAGACCCATCCATCATTAATCACACACTCATTACCTACATATCCTAATCACACCTTATTTCATCCTACACATCTTATCATAAGTGCATCATCAATCATTTGTCTTGACCTTGTCCTCATCACCCATCTAGTCTAATCTCATACTCATATTATCCTAGTTAGATTTTTAGGGTATAAAATATTGATATCTCATTTGCATTACCCTTTATTCATAAATTCATCATCACATATCATTATAATTACTACTTTTATCATATAAATCATATCCCATCCTATCTTGAGCAAAATTGGTTTAAGGTTTTGAGCTAGTCTTCTTATCCACATAATGCTATCATCCTAATCCACTATCACTCATCGCATTGGTCAAATATATAGTCAATATTATACTATCATCTTGTCACTTTATCAAATTTCAATCTAGAAAACTCATCATCAATCTAGTCTCTATCATCCTTGCCTACTCATAACTAACACCCATCAATCATCATCTTGCTAGTTTGAATCTAGGAACCCATCAAATCCTCAATATTTTTGCTAGCTTGATAACTAAGCATTATTGATAGGATGTTATCACCTATTTAAATATCTATTTGAAATCTGACCTTAGTCCTATATCATCCTAATCATGTTTAGTCCATCTCATCATCATCACCTATCATATTAGCTTAGTCATTGGATCCACTTTGTTCAAGGAACCATACTTAATTCTTAGCCTCCCTCCCATCATACATCTATTATCATCCCTCTCCCATAGACTTAGACACCACTTTCATAGACAAATACATATTTTCCAAAAAGGATGAGAAACTTTTGCATTTCTTTATGATGGGTGTACCACTTTCTAAAGGAATTGATCCCTTCAACTAATTGCACCCACAATCTAAACCCATTCATGTGAGTCCCATTTCAATCCTCCATACACTAGTCATATCCCATCATCCACCCATTCAAAAACTAGTAAAGGGAATCCAATCTTGGCCACCTTATCTACCACTAGACCCTCCACCCATTCATATCAGTGACCATTTGATCTAAATTCCAATACTTCCATTTAAGACACGAAGTGAAGGGGGTCCCTATACTCTCCTTTATATATCTTTGGAATATATTTTGTAATAACTTGTCATCACTAACATGATGTTATACCCACCCATATGACATATTGATCCCACCAATCCTCTCTTCATGGTATAAATCTAATCACTACTATATATATCATCGAACTTGGGGGCATTCAATTAAACAATGTCAAAAATTTAAGACTACGTCAAAGCCCTCATCAATTTTGGGGACATAGTAATTGAGGATAAATCATATGAGTTTATATCCCTAGGTAAATGAGAATAGGAATTATAATATTCCATTCCTAATCATTATTAGTCCCTTACCCTTCCAAGCCAAGGTCAATACATCCTATCCCTCTTTTATGATCCTAGCATCATTGACCAATCCTCTATCACACACAATCCCATTTCCCATACACATAGCCCTCATATATCTCATAATTTATTACATAGGCTTATTTTTTTTGAATCCATTATCATCCATCATCTCCCTCTCACCCATTACTACCCCATGTTGAGAGGACAATCATGGACAATAATATCTCTACTCAAATCATTACATCAGAGTTAACATCAATACCAACCAAAGTTTTCTCTCCTTCAAGATCATGCTCAATTCAAACATTTTCATCAAATTCCTCATTAGAAACATCATCCCTCATCCATATTATAGTATATGATGATAATACCTACTTTTTAAAATATACCCAAAATTTAGATGATAATCAATCACTAGGCATATCTTTTGATCCCAATTAAGATGATGAATTCATGACCAAGTTTTTACAAGATTAACCTATCAAATATTATTATTATAATGGATCTAATTCTACTTTAGATATATATTTTAGCCAATATTTGGCCCACATATCAAAGCTTCTACCTAAATGGATGTGCTAAACAAATTTTTGGATGGAATGAGTGGTCCAAATATCACATGTAGCTTGAAATGCTTTTGAAATACTTTACGTAAACTCAAAGTGTAGTTCATAAAATTTTGAGAAAGTAGGTTATTATGGTGACAATTGTAGTCAATATCATAGAACAAGTTCTCATAGGTCTCAAAAACTCATTTTTATCCTTGAAAGTTCTTGCACAAGCATATAAGAGCCAGATCATCATCACACATCATAGATAAATGGATTGGTTAGCTTGATGGTGAATTTTATAAGTATGCATTAAAATCTTATCAAGCTAAAATATTACATGGACATGAATTTATTCATGGCAATATCATCCTCTACAAATTTAGTGTCTTGATGAGTTTTCTATTTCAAGATATAAAGCTTCAAAGTTAGACTTACATAGTAAAATGGGCATGGGGATGTCAAGTTAAAGTTATGATAAATACTCATTTGAATTCAAAAGTTCCAAGGATGAATGCAAAGATGAAAAGTGTTCATATATCAAGAGTTAAGATCAAATCTAATGGCGAGTAGTGATCTAATAGATGTCAGTGTATCCTAAAGATCTAATGACATGCATTTGATTATGAATCAAAGATCAATGATGAAAATCAATTCAAAAGGTCAGTGGTTCTCCAAGTTTAATGTGAAAGTCACAAGTGTCATGATCTCATGAGCTCACATTAGATATAATGATGTGTGGTGATTGATATACATAGTAGGCCCAAGTAGATTGATGGTACGTGATCCATCATACCAATGTGGATAAATAGAGAGAGATGAGTTAATAAGTTAGTGAATTTCAAAGATAAATGAGAAGCTTCCAAGAGTGTCAACCATGTTAATATAGAAAAAAATTTATGGTTTTCATTAATTTGTATAAAATCAAATCAATGGTGAGAAAGAGGTCAAGGAGTTAGTAAGATCCTATGGGATGAATGAAGAGCTAACAATTGGCACATTGTAAGAAGCCCACATTGAGATCAATGGTTGACATTAGAAGTTAAAATTTAAAATAATTAAATGGAGAATAAATAGGATTTAAGGTCGAACTAGATGGTGCTATGAAGGTAGACACATTGGATAAAGGAATTCTCCACCTAATCAGGTAGAGAACATAAATGTAATATTAAACATGATTTAAGTTACCAGGAAAAAACCTTGTAAAGCCGTTTAATATCATTAAATCCATATAAATCTTTTCAATAGATTCTAAATGTAGGTTTTACATCTCATTGATACTCAAGAGGCCCTAACCTATAGATCTAAATTTACAATCATGACTATATGAAAACCAATAAGGTGATTTGTTTTCATCCATAATAGATCTATATTCAATATTTAGAAGTAATGGAAGAATGGTGACTATACAAGGAATGCCAGAAGAACATCATGATTAAGCTCAAGTAACTACTTAATAACATGAAAAACATCAAGCATGACTGAGGAAGATAATGAAGTGCATTAATGTAGTGAAGTAGGAGAAGGATTTATATGGTGGTGGGGATTGTTTCCTATAATTGGTCTTGATCTTCACATTCTCCATCATACTAAAGAAAGACACAGTGATATTAATGCAGGAAAAATATTGAGAAGGATTGTAGTGGTGGTTATTTTGAGTGGAATTGGGCTCATTAATGACCTCTTCAGTGCCAATTTTTCTCTTTCTTTCTTACCTAATTTCTTCATATAAATACTAGCTTTAAACTCTTGATTTGTATCCTTCAGTTGGGTATATCAAACCTCTACTAAAATCACTTTGTAAAATCTTTAAATCAATATAAGACATTTTAAGATTCTATTTTATTCTAAGTGTGCTTTATTAAAGTTTTATTTACAAAATGTATGTGGTTTATTCATCATTTTTAAGTCCTTCATGTACCTTGCTTTGAGATTGATAGTTTTTTTTAGGTTATGTGAAGTGTTAGCTAGTGAGGTTTCTCTTGATGTGTTATAAAATCATAGTGTCTTTCATAGACATATCTCATTTTGTCCTTCAATTTGTAGCTCTCTCTTCAACCTTCATACAAAATACTCATGTTTGGAACCCTATCATAGAATCTGATCAACCCTTATCCTCATTGTATTCATTAGTAGTCATGAAAGTGTCTAAGTTTAGAGTGGATCATTGAACATTTTGTGCATCATCACACTCAAAGTAGGTTTTAATTCATGTGTTTTCTCTCCTTTCATCCCAATAGAATATGTTTTAAGAAGATAGTTTCAAATTTTCATATTTGAGGAGCTAGACTCATTAAAAACCCTAGAGTTCTAAACCAAAATTAGGTAACCCACAACCTAGGGTCATTCCCATGTTGGACTAGGTTTGAAATTATAACTTGAACACCTCTACTTTTAGCTAGGGTATAACCTATAACCTCTAACACTTTTTGGCACACTTGGTGAAATAAATTCTCTTTATCATATCCAAAGTCTAGAGTTGTGAACAAGTATTTCTAGTAGAAGGAAACATCTACCATCATTAAGAGGTGAAGATTATCCAAGTTGTAGAGTTCATAGAATCATTTAGATAAGACCTCTCATTCCAAAGGTTACTATAAGGTTATCTAGTAAAGGTATTTTATTTTAATTCATTAAGCTACCTTTTGTTTCATATAAAAGAGCAAGATTCAATAGGAAAGGTCCTTCTCCCCAAAATAAATATTCATCTCCTAGTCATCTTATTATTTTAAGCAGTGCAACCCCCACTATGAAAATGGAAAGGCCTAGAATGTAATATTTTTTACCCTTCAATGGTCATAACCATCTTAACCTTCTGTAACATGATGATATCCCTGCTACCTCTTCAAAGAATCTACCATACTTTATAGGATAAAACTCTACCACCCCTATAGAACATATAGATGACATTACAAACCTTTATTTAGACATAACATTACATAAGATAATATAGTCATGAGAATACTAGACACATCCTTGAAATTAAAATCCCTGTAATGGTATAGGGGTCTACCTCTAACCTCAATAAATACTTGGGATGAGTTTGGTGAGTGCCTATGTAAGGATAGAAGTGACCATGTGTTACTTATTGAACAACATATCTCAATCAAGAGGGCATCCCAAGAATTTATGGTTTATTTCAACTATACATTAAAAAACACTTGGGATAGAATCCCTATCATCATTAAACTAGCACCCAATTATGCTTTTCTTTAAAATTTGAGAGCATTAAATTCAAACATTGCAATCATGATCCAATCTATGGGTGGGACAACTATACCTAGGGCTTATGATATATATATATATATATATATATATATATATATATGGATAAAAAATTATTTGATACAAGTAAGGAAACTCATGCCAAGACCTCTCATGCCACTTTTTCCTAAGCTTCAACCAACCCCACCTACCATTACTTCATTTCCCACTCCAAATGATCAAACCCAACTTTATGATAGTTAAATGGATAAATTTTTAATTATTTAGAGCTTATTAAAGGCACAAAACAATAAGCCAATAGTTATAGAGAGATAATAATAGAATTTATATAGGCCATATCAAGGTTCATTCCAAACCTAATACCCTACTCATTCCTATAATATATCCCCTTATACATCAAATCAACAAGCCCAAGGCTAAATTACTCAAGGTAGATCTTATAACTGTTACAACCCCACAAATGGAAGTAGCTCAAGAACCTTTGTCCCCATACAAAACAAACTTACATAAGAGGGTTGATGTCAATCAGAAGGGTAATATAATGAGATGGTAATGGATACAAGTGGATAAATGTATCATTGTCCTATTTGGAAACATGTTCCTTCCTTCCAAGGACATAACACAATACCTCCTCCACCACAAGGCCCTATAATGAATCAAGGTAATATGACTACCTTGACACCATGGGAAGCTCAAATTCAATAGAAAGGGAACATGGGTAAGGCATCAATTGACACCATGTACATAAAATTTATATAAATGGAGAATATTTTTAAGCATGTAGCAACAAACATGGGGAAAACTACATAAAGGGTAGATGAACTAGTTGTATCCCATACAAGGTTTAAGAGGAGGATGTTGGATGATAATATGGGGAAGCATAAGACTTATTCAACATATCCACAAGTCACTTAGAATCTTACCACTTCAAATATATATTTTAAATCTCCTCAAACTCAAAAAATACCTCAACATCATGGATAGTAGCAAAAGTCTCCTTTTTTCCCTCATGTCACTCATGTGCCAAGTGATACTTATAATTCCAAGGTGGATTTCAAAGGTACTAGCATTCCTTTCAATATTGTGGATCATATGAAAAAGGATAATATAATTATGTCTATGTATGATGCTCTATCTATCCCAAGACAAAAATAGATCCTTCAATAAGATCTCTTTAAGCCTTCTCATGTGAATGAGACAGTTGATAAGGTGAACACTATTTTTACAAATAGTAGTCAACCTAGTAAAATTCAATTTCCTATTAAAGCTCTTAGTCAAGATCAAGTTTATAATGTTTTTAAACCCCCTAAAGTTATCAAACCCCCTTTAATTATATTTATTATTCATCATAGGAGACTACTTAGTACATGATAGTATGATAGATTTAGGAGCTTCAACCTTAGTTATTCCTAAAGCCATAGCATATAATCTTGAGATTAAGTATGTGCCTAATGGAAAAGGTGTTCTCTAGTTGGATGGTTCTCTCACTAAAATAATAAGTATATTGAAATATCTTAAGATAATATTGGCATCTTTCCCAAACTATGTCATCAGTCAAGATGTAATGGTTATATACCTACCCCCATATTTTTCCCTATGCTTATCTACGGACTTTACTAAACAAATTGGGGTCTATTTGTCCTCTGACTGGTCATACATGATTTTCAAGACTAGATATGGGACTAGAGTTAGTATTAGGTCATAACCTATCTATAGGTTCCATTTAGAGCCCTATATGCCTAACCTAGCAAATGTCAATTGTACTATATTTGAAGAGGATAAAAATCCTAGTGAGCAAAAGCCTCATGACCATCATGAAGGAATTTCATACATGTACTTGGATGAATGGATAGATGACAATCATGGATTTTATCCCTACACTAATATTGAATATGTAAGATTAGGGGTGTATTTTATGCATTAGGAAGGTGTTGTTATACCTTGACTAACTAACACCACTCAAGAGTAATATGGTCTATGGACTTTATTTTTTGATGGATCAAGGTTAGATAATGTTAGTGAAGTTGGATCTATTATGGTTTCACCCTCAAATTATAAGTACTATTTAGATATAAGATTTCAACTTAATTTCACTTCAAACACAACTGAATATGAGGCTCTTTTACATGGTTTGTAGGAGACAAGGAGGAGAGGTGTCAAACTTCTTCAATTCAAGGGTGATAGTGACCTTATTCTAAAACAAGTGAGAGGTATAAGTGCATTTAATAACCATCATTTGAAATATTGCAAGCATCATGTATGGGATATCATAGAGGTCTTCTTGTCATTTAATATACAATCCATACCAAGAGAGTAAAATCAACATAGAGATAGGCTTGCATCCATTGGAGCTTAGTATGAGGTTGTAGAAGGATTAAAAGTTAACTAGAGTTAAGACAAGATCAAGGTCATATGTAGGCTAGTTGTACCTAACAATGAGGTGATTTGGTATTTGTTTGGAAATGACGACCAAATTATATGTTATTTGATTTAAGAGGCATAATTCTATCATAAGAATCAAAACAAATTCCAACATCAATATGATGATCAGATAGTGTAGCTGAGATATAAAATCCTACATAAGGGGATTGTGACATTCGAAAATGTCTTCAATGAAGGTGACCAAGTGATAAGAGGCAAAGCATGTATCTCAACCAAGAAGGAACATTATGAAGAGATAAAGATCATTAAATATAAATTGTTGAATTTAGGAAAGATAAACACAACAGAAGAGAGAGATGCATTTTTTGCTTTATTCCAATATTTCTATGATGTATTTTCATGGGAATACAAGGATTTGAAGGGTTTTGATCCTAAACTTGCACAACATACCAATGAACTAGAGAGCAATGCAAAACTAGTTAGGTTGAAAAAAAGGCTTATTAACCCAAAAGTGGAAGAGTTGATGAGAAGAGAGTTATTTAAGTTGATTGAGACAAAGATTATACTACCCATTAAGAATTACTCATGGGTGTAAAATATTGTGCCATTAAAGAAGAAGAATGGGGAAATACATTTATGTGTTGAATTTAGGAACCTCAATAAAGTTTCCCTAAAAGGACACTACCCATTGCACTCAATGGATCAAATTCTTCAAAATCTATAAGGTTCTCATAGATTATCTTTGCTTGATGGGTACTCTAGTTATAATAATATTATGGTCAAGGAAGAAGATAGGCACAAGACTAATTTTACCATAAAGTGGGAAACTTATGCATATATGAAATGCCATTTAGATTATCCAATACCAAAGCATCTTTCTAGAGGGAACTACAAATTGATTTTGAAGGTTTGATTAATGAAATAGTGCTCATATACCTAAATTACATCACTATTTTCTCAAAGGACCCAACTAATCACATTGTTCACTTGAGGTTAATGTTTGAAAGATGCAAAAAATTTGGTGTGTCATTAAATCCTAAAAATGTATATTTGGTGTTCATGAGGGTAGGTTATTATGCCATGTAGTTTCCAAGGATGGTATTTATATAGATCCTACAAGAGTTGAGTCCATTTTATCCTTACCCTTACCCAAGCACAAGAAGGGTCTGGGGAGTTTTTTATGGAAGACTAATTTTATAAGAAGGTTTATCCTAGGCTTTATGGAGATGGTCAAGCCTCTTAATCACATGTTAAAAAAATGAAATGAGTTTACATTGAAAAAATAAGGTAAGAGGGGTTTTGATAAAACCCATCAAGGAGGTCATCTCTAATTCCCCTACACTCCTTAATCTTGATTTTAACAAAGAGTTGTACTTGTATGCCTTCTCTAAATTGGATGTAATCTCTACCATGTTGATGCAATATAATAAGAAAGGTTTGGAGTAGCCTATTTATTTATTCATTTAAGCCTTATATGGGTATGAAGAGAGGTATATATTTATAGAGAAACATTTCCTTATATTGGTGATATGTTTGAATAAATTTAGGCACATGGTATCCAATAATAAGATCATACTCACGGTGGTACACCCAAGTATTAAAGAGTTTATACTCAATAGAGACCTCAATGATAAAAGAGATTTATGGGTGAACAAATGCATGGAGTATGACATTAAATTTAGAGTTAAAACTCTTATAATTGGTAGAGGGTTATGTTAAAACCTTGTATTAGAGGTAAAATAATATAAAGATCAAGTGTTGATAGTCCATGATAGTCAATAAGAATTTGTAGCAAAGACACCTTCTAGTTAGACACATGATATACTAAGATTTATTGAGTTAAGCCAATGTATTATGGAACTAGATAGAGACAAGAGAAGGTACTTAAGGTTTCAAAGTATACCTTATTTCCTAATAGATGGATTAATTTTTAAGAGAGACATAAGAGGCATGTTTTTAAGGTGTGTGAAATCATGCCGAACAGACAAGTTGCTTAAGTAGTTCCATGATAGTCCAACTAGTAGGAATTTTGATACCAAGACAATAACATATAAGATAATTATATTTGGTTAATTTTATCCCAAAATGTTTAGAGATGCACACTCTTGGGTAAGGAAATGCCCAAAATGTGTAATGTTTGTTGGCAAGTAACAGTTGACTACCCTTCCCTTATAACCCATATAAGTAGAACAAACTTTCATAAAATGGGGATTAGATTTCATAGGGATGATACACACCCCTTTAACTAAATGACATAAATGTATCATTATATCTATAGACTAATTTACAAGGTGGGTTGAAGTAACTACCCTCAAGGAAGCTAATGAAGATTCTATTTTGGAATCATATGATAGTCTTGTGACCATATTTGGTGTGCCTTCCACAATCATTTCTGATAATGCATTAGCCTTCAATAGAAAAAAAATATTTGAGTGGGATATTTCACATGGAATTTATCTCAAGGCATCCTCTAACTATTACTCACAAGGTAATAAACTAAAAAATTCCACAAATAAGAATTTGTTGAGGATTATCAAGAGAACTATGGAAGATGGTCAATGGGAGTGGCATACTAAACTAAGGACTAACCTATGGGTAGATAGAGTAATACTTAAGAGAGATACTATACACTCCACATACCTTCTTGTCTATGGAAAATAAGCCAAACTTATTATATCTCTTAAAATTCCTACATTAGAGTTTGTACATCAACTTGAGTTCCTAGAGCATGATGTTATGCAGATAAAAATGAATGAGTTAAGAAAATTAGAGTAGATAATGGATAATGTTATGAACATTATGTGTTCCAATTGGTACCAAGTGAAGAGGTCATTTTAATAGATATCTTACTATAATACATTCCAATAAGGTAATATAGTCCTCAAGTGGGATGAGGACTACGTAAAACTAGGAAAGCACTCCAAGTTTGACAATCTTTGGAGTGGGCCTTATGTTATCATAAGTTAAAAGGAGAGCAATGCCTTTGAGATCATTAGGTTGAATGTAGAGATATTTAAAATTCATTTAAATGGGAAATATCTTAAATTTTTCTACTATTGTTGTCTCATGATCTTTTTAAATAGGTAGATAGGTCTATCTTTACCTCTAAGTGATTTTGTACATTGCTCTATTTGTTTTTTTTTTACTAGTTGGGTCATTATTTGGTGTGTTATGTTGCTTTATTTTCATTTGTTTATGTTTCATTATTATAAAGTGTTTCCATTAGATTCAAGTAGAATCCGTTTTTAAGTAATACTTCATGTGTTTATTCATCATGTGCAAACTTGATCAAATTTTAGGTTTCATGACTAGTAGGCTAGTGAATCCAACTGAGTCACTAGAAATGTTCGACAATATTTGTCCAATATAATAGAACTTATACATAAATGGATGTGAAAAACATAACTATGGATGGAATGAGTGGTCCAAAGATCACACGTATCTTACAAAGCTTTTGAAACACTTTAAGTAATCTTAAAGTGTATTTTGTCAAATTTTGAGGAATCAAGTTCTCATGGTGATCAATGTAGTCAAGATCATGGAATGAGTTCTCATGGGTCTTAGAAACTCATTTTGAACCTTGAAAGTTCTTGCACAAAAATAGAAGATCTAGACTATCATCACACATCATAGAGAAATGGAATAGCTAGCTCTATGGTGCTTTTTATAAGTATTCTTGGAAAACCTCTCAGGCTAAAAGATTGTAAGGATATAAATTTATGTATGCCAAGATAATCCTCTACAAATTTGGTGTCTTGATAAGCTTGGTATCTTAAGATATAAATATTTAAAGTTATACTTATAGAGTGAAATGGGCATGGGGACATCAAGTTAAAGCTACAACAAATAGCTATTTGAATTCAAAATTTCTAAGGATAAATGTCTAGATGATAAGTGTCCAGATATTAAGAGCTAAGATCAAATATAATGGAAACAAATGATCTAATTAATGTTAGTGGGTCCCATAGATCTAATTTCACACATTTGATCATCCATTAAATATAAATGATGAGCATCAAGTTAAAAGGTTATCAGATATCTAGGGTGAATGTGCAAGTGATAAATGGCATGATCTTATAAGCTCATAGTAGATATGATGGTGTGTGGTGATTTATAGAGATAGTTATCCCAAGTAGATTGATGATACATAATCCATAAACAAAGGTGGATCAAAATTGAGAGATGAGTCAACAAATCAACAAATCTCTAAGACAAATGAGAAGCTACCAAGTGTCTTAACCACATTAATGTAGTAGAAGATATATGGTTCACATTCATTCATATAGAAGTAGCTCAATGGTGAGTGAGAGGTCAAAGAGTAAGTAGGATCTTATGGGATGAATGAAGAGCTGATAATTGACACATTATGAGAAGCCCAAATCAAGATCAATGGTTGACATTAAAAGTCAAAAGATAAAGGAATTCAATGGAGAGAAAATGTGGCATAATTGAACTAGAGGATGTCATGAGTTATAAATTTTGGATAAAGTATTTTAACACCCAAATAGGAATACATAAATTTATGATCAAACATGATCTAAGTTACTAAGACCAGACCTTGAAAAGCTATCTAATGCCATTAAATCCCTACAAAGATTTTTGAGAGATTCTAGATGTAGGTTTTATGTCTCATTTAGACTTAATAGGCCCTAGATTAGAAATATTCATTTGAAATCATGACTATATGAAAACCAATAGAGTGATCAGTTTTCATCCAAAATAGATCTATATCTAGGATGTGGAAGTAATGGTTGAATGGTGACTATGTAATGAATGTTAGAAATAAAATCATGATCAAGCTCAAGTAATCACATGATAAAATGAAGAAAATCAATCATGACTAAGGAAGACAATGAAAGGCATTAATGAATAGTATCTTGATAACAATTCATGTGGTAGTGGGGATTACTTCTTGCAACTGGTCTCAACCTTCACATTCTCCATCAAGCCATAAAAAGACATAGTGACATTAATGTATGGAAAATATAGATAAGGATTGTAGTGGTGGTTAATATGAGTGGAATTAGGCTCATTAATTAACCCCTCAGTACCAATTTTTCTCTCTCTTACCTTCTTTTTTCTTATAAATACTAACTTTGAACTCTTGATTTGTACCCCTTATCTAGGTTTAGTAAAGCTCTATTAAAATCACTTTATAAACTCTTTTAAGTAATATAATACAATTTAATATTTGAGTTTAATGCTATGTGTGCTCTATTGATTTTAATTTTCAAAATGTATGTGGTTTATTCATCATCTATATGTCTTTCATTTACCTTCCTTTAAGATTGTTAGTTTCTTGCAGGTTGTGTTAAGTGTTAGCTAGTGAGGTTTCTCTTGCAGTGTCATAAGTTAATAGTGTCTTACATAGACTTATCTCTCTTTATCCTTCAAATTGCATCTCTCTTTTCAACCTTCATATAAAATACTCATTTTTTGAACCTTGTCATAGAATCTAATCAACCCTTGTCTCCATTGGATTAATTATTAGTCATGAAAGTGTCCAAGTTGAGAGTGGATCACTGAACATTTGGTGCTTCATCACACTTAAATTAGGTTTTCATTCATGTTTTTTCTCACCTTTTCATCCCAATATAATAATTTTTATGAAGAGTGTTTTAAATTTTCATATCAAAGGAGATAGCCTCACTAAAAAACTTAGAGGTCTCACCCAAAATCAAGTAATCCATAGCCTAAGGTCATTCCCATGTTGAACTAGGTTTAAGAGTAGAAATTGAACACCTCTGCTTTCAGCTAGAGTACAACCTATAACCTCTAACATCACATACTAAATAATGTCTTAGTGATCCTTTGGAGATTCTCGAGGACACTTTCTTTGACATCAAGGCTAGGGATATTAGTGACCTTTATGAGGACTATACTACCAATAATCCACCTATTTCTATCTAATTTTTTACTGTTCTTAAGTGTGAAAAGAAGAAACTAGGGAAGGGTGTGTAGAAGAATACCTATTGAATGCACACATGTTGAATCTATACCTTGTGAGAACTCCTCTTTGGCTAGGGAAGAATGACCTCAATGCTTGAAGATGTTTATTGATGAAGATTATGTTGTTGAAGATACTTGATGATTTTGGTAGATTTTCATTGCTTCATGATCTTTTCCTCCAAGATGTGGATGACCTCCAAAATGATAACCTCCTTCAAAAACATGCAACAAGATGTTAATAAAAAAATACTAAATTCACCCTTAACCTTGGGTGAAGGAGAGGAAGGTATTTATAACATTTATTGTGATGAATCATGAAAAAAGAGGAATAGTAGAAGTATGGCACCATTTTCCATGTGGTGCATGAATAAGTAAAATTTGAGGTTGGTGGGGATTCCCATTTGGGTTTGTGAGTCTCCCACCTTATACATGAATCTAATTTTGAATAGGAATCATACACATGGGTTTAAATGAGACCAAAGACTTTTCATCACCCTTAATTATCTTCATTTAAGAACTTAAAGATATGGCACACAAAATGTGGTGCCATTTTCCATGTGGTGTATGAATTAATCAAAAATGAGGTTGGTGGGGATTCCCATTGGGGTTGGTGAGCCTCCCATTTGAGTTAAAAAGTCAAAAATGGGTGTTTCTATATGATTTTTGCTTTCACATTCAAAGAGAGAATAAGAAACTAAAAGAAATGGTCTAAGGCTTGTATGTACTTGGATGAAGTCTGCGCACCGTAATTCACACGTTGTGAGAACTCCTCTTTGGTTGTGGAGAATGACACCTGCAGAAGAAAGAGACTAGGACAAAGAAGCCGTTAGATGAGGAGATGGTGGGCTGCCAAGCAAAAGCTTGATCCCAAAAGTACAATGACTTCCTTGAGGGATGTCAACCCACTGATTGATAAAAATAATGTCTGATAAAGAGCAAAATGATAAAAAGACTGAAATGTTTAAAGACTGAAACAAAAATGGAAGCAAATGATTACCTAAATGTTGTTATTAGCCTGGTCACAATCACCAATGTTGGTGGTCCTACCGGCGTCAGTTGGTCAAGGTCTCCCGATGTTGGTTAGTATGCTGACGTCGGTGGGGGCAGTGGTCTCTGTGACTGGCATCGGTCGGGGCAGTAGTCTTTAGATGAGGTCTGGTCAAGTTTTTGGTCTATGAATGGGTCTGAGACGGAGTTTGGGCCTTGTTAATGGTCTGTGTAAGGGTCTGGGCAGAGTTGCAGGGACAATGGACAGAGTGTATGGTCTGAAAAGAGGCCAGACAGAAGACAGAGGCAATAGGGAGACAGGGAAATAAGGATTCAGGTCTGGTCTAGTGATAGTATGGCTTAGAAGAAATAAAAAAAACTAATTACAGAGACATTTTAAGCTATTGAAAATGACATAACAGAAGAGTACGTACCTCTTGCCTACTGAAGAAGAGGTGTAGGAGGTCAGGCTATTGATGTACCTATTGTTGATGTAGAAGACTATTGCAAGGTGGGGCTTTTGATACCTGTTGTGATTGCTGGTGTAGAAGCCTACTATGTGTACTTGAGAGAGAGAGAGTGAGAGGTCTGATGGAAAGATTGGGTAATTGATTGATCAGATTGTAAGATTCAAGAGTTAGACGAAGAGCAGGGGTGAAGGGAGGATAACGGATGCAAAAAACTATTATGAAGGAAACCGACGCTGGTAATACCGCTGACGTCGGTCGATAGTTGACCAACGTCAGTGGTTGGAAAGTAGGAAAAAGGCTAAAAATAGCATTTCATCTATTTTCCTAACTGCCAGGTTTAAGTGGCGGGGTAAGAAATGGTCGAGAGGGGTTAAATGGGTGCGAGGATGAGGAATAGGTCATAAATGGGTCATGGGGGGATGAAGGCAATCCAAAGAAGGGCATCTTAGGGTGGTGAGGTGGCAAGGGAGATGGAATTATTAACTTAAAATAAGATAATTATTTCAAATTAATAAGACATAGGTTAGGAGTGGTTAAGAGGACCAAGGGGGAGAGAAGGGGAGGATGACCAAGGGAGTAGACATGATTTTGGTGTCTATATTTGCCCCTTTTTGTCTTGTTGGTTGTTCTTGACGAACTGCAAGACAAAATTAGGAGTTGATTGCCCCGGATATGGGATGAGGTTGATTTCATCTTGTTGGTTGTTCAAGTGAACTTCAAGACAAAAACAAGAGGGTTGGTTGCCCTGATTATGGATGGGGTATTCCCCCTCAAAGCAGGAGTCTAGGGAAGGGAACATGGAATTGGGTGTTGATTTGACAGAAAGTGGATGAAAATGGTGAAGATGGAGTGAGAATGCTGTAATAATCGTGATTGCACATATACCACTTCACAGGATGGTTGGGTCAAATTATCGTAGGTCAAGGTTGAGGAGTGCCAAAATTGAAATAATCGGGCCCCAGCATTTGGTTGTAACTGATCAGGTTATTCAATCTAAGCTAAAGCTCCAATGGTCATTATGTTCCAGGTATCTCGAGCTCAGGAAGTGCTCATGGAAACATGAAAATGTCACAAGTAGTGGGGATCAACCGGCTTGCGATCCTATACTTGTGAGGGTCAAAAATAGTCTGCACACAATTTTGCTAACCAACCAACAACCAAGGCAACATACATGCAAAAACAACCAAGGCAATGTTTGTCTTGGAAGTGGTCAGAGTCAGAGGAGATAAGCATTATCTCCAAAGTGGTTGGTCAAGATGGATGGATGGATGAAAGAATGTGGCTGAGCTAACCTCAGAACACTGAGTGCTACCTACATAGCCCCTATCGTTAGGGCCTCAGGCTAATGTAGTTCTCCCTAAAAGGAGGAAAAGGGTCAATGTGGTCGATGGTCTTGGGTGAGGTCAAGTCATGGTCAAAGGTCAAAGGAAGGCTTGTCCATCAGAGAGACAAAAAAATGAGGGTGGTCGAGCTAACCCCAGAAGACAGTCGTGTCAACTGAGTGCTGCCTACATAGCCCCGGTCTTAGGGCCTCAGACCAATGTAGTTCAGATGAAGAGTTAAAAAGGTTGCTGGTCTTGGATGAGATTAAGTCATGGTCAATAGGAGAAAATAAGGTTTGTCCATCAGGTATACAAACAAATGAGGGTGGTCAAACTAACCCCAGAAGATGTTGTGTCAACTAAGTGCTACCTACATAGCCCCAGTCTTAGGACCTCAAACCAATGTAGTTTAGATGAATGGTCAAAATGATTGATGAATGGTTTTGGTCATGATGAAATGATGAGGAGAAGATGATGTTGCAGCCTTTTCCATATTGTGTGATGGTGTATTCTGCAACATTGGTCGAGGGGTCTTTCATTCCTAGCAATTTTCCATATTTGTGATGGATGTATGCTAAAAATGAATTGAGTCTATTTATGCTTCAACATGTAATGGTTTATGCTTAACATAAATTGAGTCGGGTTGATAGTTTCCATGTGTATTGGTGTCCATAGAAACTATGATAATGTTTTGTGGTCTGAAAAAGGTTTTGGTTAGTTGGGTTGAGTTAGCAAAATGATTTGGTTGGATGTGTGACCAAGATGTAAAAAGCGAAAGGCACGTTGCTCTTTCATTGACAAGGCCTATAATGATGGTACGGATAAGGGTTTTTAGAAACAAAAGCCCCGTTCATGCATTACGTCGTTGACCAATGATTGTGTTAGAGAAGCAATCGAATCACTTGACGTTAAGTAATCTTGAAATCCCTTGAGTATGATAAGATTGATGTGATATGGAAGGAAGGGGAACCCTTTTTGGTAGGAACAACTTTTCCCCTTTTATAGGTGACCCCGAGAATGACTATAGACAAGTCCATGACTTTAAAGTTGCTAGTCAGTTTTTTTTTTTTTTTTTACTGGACTTTTGGTCATGGACTTGACTATAGAGGTTTAGAGGGTTTCCCTTTTATTAGGACAAAGCAGTCATGCTTGACAAAATGGGTGACTGATGTTTGGAGGGTGGAGGGTTGAAAAGGAATAGGAATGACAATGACAAGGATTGCTCAAGGGATCGAGCTCAAGTTAAACGTCAAGTGAATAATTACTTGACTAACAGTGGACTGGTCAAAGATACAAGGCATAAAGGGACTCAAGTTCTGACAATGTCCTAACCCATGCTTGTGTTATGATGCAAGGTCTGAGTCGATTAGGAGCAAACTTGCCCCATGTGCTTTGTTCCAAATTGGTCACATGTTGATTGATGTTGAAGGAGTTGGTTGATGTTTGGTTGGGGTCGGTTGATATTTGGTCAATGTTTTGGTCGAGGCTTGGTTGATGTTTGGTCGATGGTCATGATTAAAAAAGATATTTGGTCAATGCTGGGTCAAGGTCTGGTTGATGGACATTTGGTCGAGGTCATGATTAACAAGGTTGGTTGATGTTTGGTCATTATTTGGTCGATGTTTGGTCAAATGTTTGGTCAATGGTCAGTCGAATGTTTGGTCAATGGTTAGATCGATGCTTGTTTGGTCGAGGCATAGTTGAGGCTTGGCTGAGGCCTAGTTGAGGTTTAGGATTAAAAGAGTGATTGATATTTGGTTGAGATTGGGTTGAAAGGTTGGTCAAGGCTTGGATGAAGGTTGAATTCCCCCAGTGGCTAGGGAGAATGTTTGATAGATTGGTCAAGGTCGATTGAGGCTTGGTGGTTAGATTTGTTGTGTTGATGTCGAATAAGGGGGTTAAAGGTGGCAAAGGGACCATAGTCTGGTGTGGAGATCCCAATTTAGGTGATGAGGTTTGAGAAGCATGGGTCGGTGTTGATGATTTGTTGAAGGGGTGGTCAAGAGGATCCTTGATGAGAAGGGTATCTTTTTTTTGGTGTTGACAAATGACAGCTTTAAGAGCGCAACAACGCTCAGTGTCATGTCCCAGTTTTTGATGATAGTGACAAAATTCAGAGTTGTCAAACCAAGATGGTCTTGATCTGAGAGTTGATGACTGGGATGGTGAGAAGGTTGAACGTTTGTTGATAGTATGGTCGAGAAAAAAGGTGTCTTTCTCCAAGCATTGGTGAATGACAACCTTGAGGGCACAACAATGCTCAGTGTCATGCCCAGGCATGTGATGATATGCACAAATCTGAGTGTCATCAAACTAGGGTAGTTTTAGTCTGAGAGATTGATATGGTTTAAGAGGTGGGAGATTGATGCGAGAAGACTACAACAATTGCCATAACAGTAGGGCATAAGAACCTGCTAATGGGTCTGTGTGTCTTATTGCAGTGGGAGTTGATGACTTTGGTTTGAGAGGCATTGGTTGTATCATCATTTTCATGGGTGGTGTAGCCACACGTGTAGATGGTACTTTGGTGGTGATAAGTGTTGGATGTTTTGAAGGAAACATATGTCTGATGGGTTGAGGGGATAATGGAGGCAACTTGCCCCTATGCAGTATGGGAGTAGGAAGCACTCCTATTAAAGTGGATGGATGTGGGCCCAAAATTGAAGGTAATGATGAAGGTGGGGGAGGAGTCCTATGGTGTGGTTTAGTGGCTCTCTTTGATTTGGGTTGAGGGCCACCATTGTGTGAGGTGAGGTTAGATGCGGGTTTGAGTTCAGATATGGATGGAGGTGAGTGAGTTGTAGCAATCTCAGGCAAAAGGCAAGAGGAAACCGTGACTAGGTCTTCCTCGATCGAAATGGATGAAGAGACTAGTTCTTCTCTTGGTGGAGAAGGAATAGGAGAGTGTGGGTCCTCAATAGGGAAAAGGGTAGGAATGATCGTGCCCTCTACTTGTGGTTGAGGAGTAGGAAGGATAGGGTCCTCCATTGGTGGGAGGAAGGATGAATGTGGGCTTAATGGCGTTGGTGTGGTCAAGGTGTCCTCCAATATGAGAGAGGTCAATGGAGGACTAACAGGAGAAGAGGATTCTTCTACTTGTGGAAGAGAAATAGGGGAAGAAGGGTCTTCCCTCTGTGAAGGAGGTTAGTCAGGGACAAGAGGCAAGACCGTGTTGATCGTGTGTATGTCATGCTCGTGGGAGCCATTGGCCATGGTCTGGACATTGTTTTAGGTAGATGAATGATTAGGAAAGGGTTATTTGAAGATGGTGATGTGTTGGTTGGGTGGGGCATTTGGGTTGTCCAAGATGAGATCACCCCTGTCTAGCATGTCTTGGATGATGTTTTTGAAGGTTTGGCAATTGTCTGTGTCATGGCTGTAGACGTGATGATAATGACAGAAGTCGGCCTCCCTATACCATGTAGGGAGGGATTTTTAAGGGTCGAATTGAGGTGGTTGGATTGGAGGGAGATTGAGGACCCCCTGCTTGACAATTTTTTCCAAAATGGAAGCGTATGATTCTCCAAGTGGAGTGTATGAACGTTGGATATACCGTTGTTGGAATTGTTTGGTGATGCTTGGAGAGGTAAAAGGTTGCGATTGGTCAGTTGTTGTCAAGGATGGTGATCTAATGACCACAGTGTTGGCCACTCTTTTGGATTTGGAGTGGGAAGAAGAAGGTTTAGAAGAAGAAGGGTCATTGGTTCTTGTGTTAGTATTACGCAATTTGACCTTGTCTTCTTCAATGGCACAGAGTTCAAGCTTTCAGGCCATGATGAAAGCTTCATCGAAAGTGTGAAATGTTTGAATCTGTAAGGTAGAAGAGATGTGCTTGGCACATGCTCAAGAAAAGAGCTCAATGATCTCAGATTGAGGCAAGGAGAAGGAGAGCTGGTTAATCAAGCCTCTCCAACAAGCAACAAAATCGATTATTGATTCGTCATCAAATTGCCTAATAGAGTAGAGGTCTATGATTGAGACTTGTTTGATGATATTAATAGAAAAATGGTTGAGAAATAATTGGGCAAGTTGAGTGAATTAAAAAATAGAATGTCTAGTAAGAGAGCTATACCAGTCAAGGGCGGGGCCAGAAAGTGACATGGGAAACGTGCGTAGAAGTAATGCATCATCATGGGCTATGAGATAACAAGCATATCTGAATGCTCATAGGTGTTGTTGTGGGTCCTCCTTACTCTAAAAGTGAGAGAATTTAGGAAGCTCCCATTGATTAGGGTAAGGTCAAATTGGGATGAAGGGATGAATGGGTTTGCTACAGACTTGCTCATATGAAAGAGCATTGCTTAAACCAGAGATGGATGTCTCAAGGCTAGACATCTTGTTCATCAGCATTTTGATGAGATCAGCTGATAGATTGATGGATGGGGTGCCCCCTAGGTTGTAAGGTGCTTGAAAGGTGTTAGAAGGGGAATACGACATACTTTGTTGTGCTTGTGTAGGCACAACGTATGGGTAGTGCATCATAGGGGTAGATGTCATGGTTAAAGGGGCTTGTGCCATGAAGTTGGAGGACACAAGTTGACTAGATACCACCATAGGTGGTTGAGTGGTGGCACTGGTAAAAGGATAGGTTGTCACTCCTGCATGTATAGGTGCAAGAGTGGGGGAGGTCAAGACAATCAAGTTTTGGTATGGTGTATAACTTGGTTGAATTGTGTGTGATTGAGGGGGTAATGGCACCCCAATGGAGGTAGGTTTGGAAATAGATGGGGAGGCCAAACTTTGTGTATTAGCCATGGTTGAGTGACTAGTCGAGATAATAGGTTGAGTCATGATGGGTTGGGTAGAAGATGACGTCGATGTCATTGCTGCTGCACCTGAAAGGTCCCGCATTTAGTTTCTCACGAGATATTTTTGTAGGGATTTGACATTGAGGTCTAAGAATCTTTCGAAATCTTGGTCCCCTTCAGGGATAATGGGGGTCTAAGTTAGGGTTGGTCGAGTAGGATTTCTTTCAGTCTCTGAGTGAAACTCCATTATAAGACTGGTTATGGACAAGGAAGGCAAAAGTGGTTGATGCCTCGCTTGGTCAAGAAGAGCTTTGGTTTGACTGCGTGTCAAAACCATTCAAGGCAAGAAGGGTCAAGTTTTAGAAATTGTGTTTTTTTAGTTTTAGAAACTCAGAATGTGGTTTTGGCAGAAAAAGGGTCGGGTTTTAGGATGTTGTTTTGAAAAAAGGGACTGTGACAGTGACCGACATTGGTTGAAAAACTGATGTCAGTGATATCAGATGACCGACGTCAGTCAGATAACAGATGCCGGTGAGGAAGGTTGCCGACGTCGATGGTAAAACCAATGCTAGTGACTGTGTTTTCCAGAAACCCAAAAGATTTGAGAGTTTTTGAAAAAAGAAAGAAGAACATCCTCACTAGCTCAAAAAAGCAGATAAGAATAGAAAAGATGAAGAACACAAGCAGATCCTAAGCGTTAAATCCTAAGAATCAACTTTTACAATCCTATGGCTTATGCCTTAAAGTGATGTTTGGAAAGGTTGGCTATTAGAATGGGTCCTAGAAGAGGTAGTCTATGGATGGTTTCAAGTTTGTTTAGGCACTCAAGAGTTTGTATTAGGTTCGGTACGTGGCCTGGTGCTAAGGAGCAAGCTCCCCTCACTTCACGAGCCCAGTGATAAGCTGGTCTCGCTTAGCCAAAATATACCTTCCCTAGAGATTATCCTCTGCCAGAGAACAGAGTGGGCTTTCTGCTTGGTGGTGAAATCTAAGTGAGATTGCTAGGGAGGGGTAAGGTATCTGCTAGGTGATGAAATCCCAGTCGGGCCTTGTCTCAGGTAAGTTTGATGTTTGATTAGTGCAAGTGATTTGGTTGTGTAACATAAGTTTGATTAATTCATGATGCGGTCTAATTACTAGATGTGGACTAAGTATGCAATCAAGAAGAAATGAAATGCAATGTATTTTAAGCCCAAGTCAAAATGTTAATTTGTATGAAGACAAATGGAGAAAGGGTTGAAGAGTATGACTTTTGACTAGTCTATGATGCAAGAAAAGAAAGAAGAGTTCTTTTTAATCCTGCTTATGATGTCGTTTAGAAGAGAAGAAAGAGGTGAAAAGGGAGAAACCTAATGCACCCTATATGAACAGAAAGAAAAAACCCAAGGAAGACCCTAGGGTCCCACCAGGCGTGCTAGAATGTTTCTATACAATTTTCACTTTCACATTCAAAGAGAGAATAAGAAACTAAAAGAAATGGTCTAAGGCTTGTATGTACTTGAATGAAGTCTGCGCACCGTAATCCAGACGTTGTGAGAAATCCTCTTTGGTTATGGAGGATGACACCTGCAGAAGAAAGAGACTTGGACAAAGAAGGCGTTAGATGAGGAGGTGGTGGGCTGCCAAGTGAAAGCTTGATCCCAGAAGTATAATGAATTCCTTGAGGGATATCAACCCACTGATTGATAAAAATAATGTCTGATAAAGAGTAGAATGATAAAAAGACTAAAATGATTAAATACTGAAACAAAAATCAAAGCAAATGCTTACCTAAATGTTGCTATAGGCATGGTCACAGTCATCAATGTCGGTGGTCCTACCGGCATCAATTGGTCAAGGTCTACCGACATTGGTTAGTATGCTGACGTCAGTGGGGGCAGTGGTCTCTGTGGCCAGCGTCGGTTGGGGCAGTAGTCTTTGGACGAGGTTTGGTCAAGTTTTTGGTCTGTGGACGGGTCTGAGATGGAGTTTGGGCCTTGTTAATGGTCTATGCAAGGGTCTGGGCAGAGTTGCAGGGACAATGGATAGAGTGTATGGTCTGAAAAGGGGCCAGACATAAGACAAAGGCAATAGGGAGACGGGGAAATAAGGATTCAGGTCTGGTTTGGTGATAGTATGGCTTAGAATCAATAAATAGAAAACTAATTACAGAGACATTTTAAGCTATTAAAAATGGCATAACAGAAGCTTACGTACCTCTTGCCTACTGAAGAAAAGGTGTAGGAGGTCAGGCTGTTGATGTACCTATTGTTGATGCAGAAGACTGTTGTAAGGTGGGGCTTCTGATACCTATTGTGATTACTGGTGTAGAAGCCTACTATGTGTACCTGAGAGAGAGTGTGAGAGGTTTGATGGAAAGATTGGCCAATTGATTGATCAGATTGTAAGATTCAAGAGTCAGATGAAGAGCAGGGGTGAAGGGAGGATAATGGATGCAGAAAACTGTTATGAAGGAAATCGACGTTGGCAATACCGCTGACATCGGTCGATAGTTGACCAATGTCGGCAGCTAAAAGGCAAGAAAAAGGCTAAAAATAGCCTTTCATCCATTTTCCCAACTGTCGGGTTTAAGTGGCGGGGTAAGAAATGGTCGAGAGGGGTTAAATGGGTGCGAGGATGAGGAATAGGTCATAAATGGGTCATGGGGGGATGAAGGGAATCCAAAGAAGGGCATCCTAGGGTGGTGAGGTGGCAAGGGAGAGAGAATTATTAACTTAAAATAAGATAATTATTTCAAATTAATAAGACATAGGTTAGGAGTGGTTAAGAGGACCAAGGGGGAGAGAAGGGGAGGACGACCAAGGGAGTAGACATGATTTTAGTGTCTACATTTGCCCCTTTTTGTCTTGTTGGTTGTTCTTGATGAACTGTAAGACAAAAATAGGAGTTGATTGCCCCAGGTATGGGATGAGGTTGATTTTGTCTTGTTGGTTGTTCAAGTGAACTGCAAGACAAAAACAAGAGGGTTGGTTGCCCCGATTATGGATGGGGTATTCCCCCTCAAAGTAAGAGTTGAGGGAAGGGAACATGGAATCGGGTGCTGATTTGATAGAAAGTGGATGAAAATTGTGAAGATGGAGTGAGAACGTTGTAATAATTGTGATTGCACGTATACCACTTCACAGGATGGTCGGGCAAATTGTCGCAGGTCAAGGTTAAGGAGTGCCAAATTGAAATAACTAGGCCCCAACATTTGGTCATAGCTGATTAGATTATTCAATCTAAGATGAAGCTCCAATGGTCATCGTGTTCCAGGTATCTCAGGCTCAGGAAATGCTCTTAGAAACAAAAAAATGTCACAAGTAGTGGGGATCAACTAGCTTGCAATCCTATACTTGTGAGGGTCAAAAATAATCTGCGCACAATTTTGCTAACCATTCGTGAGGTAGCATACATGCAAAAACAACCAAGGCAATGTTTGTCTTGGAAGTGGTCAGAGTTAGAGGAGATAAGCATGATCTCCAAAGTGGTTGGTCAAGATGGATGGATGGATGAAATAATGTGGCTGAGCTAACCTCAAAACACTGAGTGCTACCTACATAGCCCTTGTCGTTAGGGCCTCAGGCCAATGTAGTTCTCCCTAAAAGGGAGGAAAAGGGTCAATGTGGTCGATGGTCTTGGGCAAGGTCAAGTCATGGTCAAAGGTCAAAGGAAGGCTTGTCCATCAGAGAGACAAACAAACGAGGGTGGTTGAGCTAACCCCAGAAGATAGTCGTGTCAACTGAGTGCTTCCTACATAGCCCCGGTCGTAGGGCCTCAGACTAATGTAGTTCAGACGAAGAGTCAAAGAGGTCGATGGTCTTGGATGAGATTAAGTCATGGTCAATAGGAGAAAAGAAGGTTTGTCCATCAGGTAGACGAACAAATGAGGGTGGTCGAGCTAACCCCAGAGGATGTCATGTCAACTGAGTGTTGCCTACATAGCCCTGATCTTAGGGCCTTAGACCAATGTAGTTCACATGAATGGTCAAAATGATTGATGATTAGTTTTGGTCATGATGAAATGATGAGGAGAAGATGATGTTGCAGCCTTTTCCATATTGTGTGATGGTGTATTCTGCAACATTGGTCGAGGGGTCTTTCATTCCTAGCAATTTTCCATATTCATGATGGGTGTATGCTAAAAATGAATTGAGTCTATTTATGCTTCAGCAAGTAATGGTTTATGCTTAACATAAATTGAGTCGGGTCGATAGTTTCCATGTGTATTGGTGTCCACAGAATCTATGATAATGTTTTGTGGTCTGAAAAAGGTTTTGGTTGGTTGGGTTGAGTTGGCAAAATGATTTGGTTGGATGTGTGACCAAGATGTAAAAAGTGAAAGGCGCATTGCTCTTTCATTGGCAAGGCCTATAATGATGGCACGGATAAGGGTTTTTAGAAACAAAAGCCCCATTTATGCATTACGTCATTGACCAGTGATTGTGTTAGAGAAGCAATCAAATCACTTGACATTAAGTGAGCTCGAAATCCCTTGAGTATGATAGGATTGATGTGATATGGAAGGAAGGGGGAACCCTTTCTGGCAGGAACAACTTTTCCCCTTTTATAGGTGACCCTGATAAAGACTATAGACAAGTCCATGACTTTAAATTTTTCAGTCAGTTTGTTTTTCTTTTACTGGACTTTTGGTCATGGACTTGACTATAGAGGTTTAGAGGATTTCCCTTTTATTAGGACAAAGCAGTCATACTTGACAAAAGGGGTGACTGATGTTTGGAGGGTGGAGGGTTGAAAAGGAATAGGAATGACAATGACAAGGATTGCTCAAGGGATCGAGCTCAAGTTAAATGTCAAGTGAATAATTACTTGACTAACAGTGGACTGGTCAAAGATGCAAGGCATAAAGGGGCTCAGGTTCTAACAAAGTCCTAACCCATGCTTGTGTTATGATGCAAGGTCTGAGTCGATTAGGAGCAAACTTGCCCCATGTGCTTCATTCCAAATTGGTCACATGTTGATTGATGTTGAAGGAGTTGGTTAATGTTTGGTTAAGGTCAGTTGATATTTGGTCAATGTTTTGGTTGAGGCTTGGTTGATGTCTGGTCGATGGTCATGATTAAAAAAGATGTTTGGTTAATGCTGGGTCAAAGTCTAGTTGATGGACATTTGGTCAAGGTCATGATTAACAAGGTTGGTTGATGTTTGGTCATTTTTTGGTCAATGTCTTGTCGAATGTTTGGTCAATGGTCAGTTGAATGTTTGGTCAATGGTCAGATCGATGCTTGTTTAGTCGAGGCATAGTCGAGGCTTAGCTGAGGCCTAGTCGAGGTTTAGGATTAAAAGAGTGATTGATATTTGGTCGAGACTGGGTTGAAAGGTTGGTCGAGGCTTGGATGAAGGTTAAATTCCCCTAGTGGCTAGGGAGAATGGTTGATAGATTGGTCAAGTTTAGTTGAGGCTTGGTGGTCAGATTTGTTATGTTGATGTCGAATAAGGGGGTTAAAGGCAGCAAAGGGACCATAGTCTAGCGTGGAGATCCTGATTTAGGTGATGAGGTGTGAGAAGCATGGGTCGGTGTTGATGATTTGTCAAAGGGGTGGCCAAGAGGATCCTTGATGAGAAGGGTATCCTTTTTTCAGTGTTGATGAATGACAGCTTTAAGAGCGCAACAACGCTCAGTGTCATGTCCCAGTTTTTGATGATAGTGACAAAATTTAGAGTTGTCAAACCAAGATGGTCTTGATTCGAGAGTTGATGAGTGGGATAGTGAGAAGGTTGAAGGTTTGTTGATAGTATGGTCGAGAAGAAAGGTGTCTTTCTCCAAGCATTGGTGAATGACAACCTTGAGGGCACAACAATGCTCAGTGTCATGCCCAGGCGTGTGATGATATGCACAAATCTGAGTGTCATCAAACTAGGGTAGTTTTAGTCCAAGAGATTGATATGGTTTAACAGGTGGGAGATTGATGTAAGAAGACTGCAACAATTGCCATAACAGTAGGGCATAAGAACTTGCTAATGGGTCTGTGTGTCTTGTTGTAGTGGGAATTAATGACTTTGGTTTGAGAGGGATTATTCGTACCATCATTTTCATGGGTGGTGTAGCCACACATGTAGATGGCACTTTGGTGGTGATAGGTGTTGGATGTTTTGGAGGAAATATATGTCTAATGGGTTGAGGGGATAATGGAGGCAACTTGCCCCTGTGTAGTATGGGAGTAGGAAGCACTCCTATTAAAGTGGATGCATGCGGGCCCAAAATTGAAGGTAATGATGAAGGTGGGGGAGGAGTCCTCTGGTGTGGTTTAGTGGCTCTCTTTGATTTGGGTTGAGGGCCACCATTGTGTGAGGTGAGGTTAGATGTGTGTTTGAGTTCAAATATGGATGGAGGTGAGTGAGATGTAGCAATCTTAGGCAAAAGGCAAGAGGAAACCATGACTAGGTCTTCCTCGATCGAAATGGATGAAGAGATTGGTTCTTCTCTTGGTTGAGAAGGAATAGGAGAGTGTGGCTCCTCAAGAGGGCAGAGGGTAGGAATGATCGTGCCCTCTACTTGTGGTTGAGGAGTAGGAAGGATAGGGTCCCCCATTGGTGGGAGGAAGGATGAATGTGGGCTTAATGGCATTGGTGTGGTCAAGGCATCCTCCAATATGAGAGAGGTCAATGGAGGACTAACAGGAGAAGAGGATTCTTCTACCTATGGAAGAGAAATAGGGTAATAAGGGTCTTCCCTCTGTGAAGGAGGTTGATCAGGGACAAGAGGCAAGACCGTGTTGACCGTGTGTATGTCATGCTCGTGGGAGCCATCAGCCATGGTCTGGACATTGTTTTGGGTAGGCAGATGATTGGGAAAGGGTTGTTTGAAGATGGCGATGTGTTGGTTTGGTGGGGTGTTCGAGTTGTCCAAGATGAGATCACCCATGTCTAGTATGTCTTGGACGATGTTTTTGAAGGTTCGGCAATTGTCTATGTCATGGCCGTGGACGTGATGATAATGATAGAAGTCAGCCTCCCTATACCATGTAGGGAGGGCTTTTGAAGGGTCGAATTGAGGTGGTCAGATTGGAGGGAGATTGAGGACCCCTTGCTTGACATTTTTTTCCAAAATGGAAGCATATGATTCTCCAAGTGGAGTGTACGAACGCTACATGTACCATTGTTGGAATTGTTTGGTGATGCTTGGAGAGGTAGAAGGTTGAGATTGGTCAGTTGTTATCGAGGATGGTGATCTAATGACCACAGTGTTGGCCACTCCTTTGGATTTGGAGTGGGAAAAAGAAGGTCTAGAAGAAGAAGGGTCATTGGTTCTTATGTTAGTATTACGCAATTTGACCTTGTCTTCTTCAATGGCACAGAGTTTAAGCTTTCGGGTCATGATGAAAGCTTCATCAAAAGTATAGAATGTTTGAATCCGCAAGGTAGAAGAGATGTGCCTGACACATGCTCGAGAAAAGAGCTCAATGAGCTCAGATTGAGGCAAGGAGAAGGAGAGCTGGTTAATCAAGCCTCTCCAACGGGTAACAAAATCGATTATTGATTCGTCGTCAAATTGCCTGATGGAGTAGAGGTCTATGATTGAGACTTGTTTGGTTATATTGATAGAAAAATGGTCGAGAAATAATTGGGCTAGTTGAGTGAATGGAAAGATAGAATATCTGGTAAGAGACCTATACCAGTCAAGGGTGGGGCCAGAAAGTGACATGGGAAACGTGCGTAGAAGTAACGAATCATCATGGGCTATGAGATAACAAGCATGTCTAAATGCTCGTAGGTGATGTTGTGGGTCCTCCTTACTCTGAAAGTGAGAGAATTTAGGAAGCTCCCATTGATTAGGGTAAGTTCAGATCAAGACAGAGGGATGAATGGGTTCGCTACAGACTTGATCATATGAAAGAGCATTGCTTGAACTAGAAAAGGATGTCTCAAGGCTAGACATCTTGTCCATCAGCATTTTGATGAGATCAATTGACAAATTGATGGATGGGGTGCCCCCTAGGTTGTAAGGTGCTTGAAAGGTGCTAGAAGGGGCATACGATGTACTTGGTTGCACTTGTGTAGGCACAATGTATGGGTAGTGTGTCATAGGGGTAGATGTCGTGGTCAAAAGGGCTTGTGCCATGAAGTTGGAAGACACAAGTTGACTAGATACCGCCATAGGTGGTTGAGTGGTGGCACTGGTAAAATGATAGGTTGTCACTCCCGCGTGTATAGGTGTAAGAGTGGGGGAGGTTGAGATAATCAAGTTTTGGTATGGTGTAAAACTTGGTTGAATTATGTGTGATTGAGGGGGTAATGGCACCCCAATGGAGGTAGGTTTGGAAACAGATGGGGAGGCCAAACTTTGTGTATTGGCCATGGTCGAGTGACTAGTCGAGATAATAGGCTGAGTCATGATGGGTTGGGTAGCAGATGACATCGATGTCATTACCACTACGGCTGAAAGGTCCCGCATTTGGTTTCTGATGAGATAGTTTTGGAGGGCTTTGACATTGAGGTCCAATAATCTTTTGAAATATTGGTCCCCTTTAGGGACAATGGGGGTCTGAGTCGGGGTTGGTCGAGTAGTAGTTCTTTCAGTCTCCAAGTGGAACTCCATTATAGGACTGGTTATGGACAGGGAAGGTGGAAGTGGTTGATGCCTCGCTTGGTCAAGAAGAGCCTTGGTTTGATTGTGTGTCAAAACCATTCAAGGCAAGAAGGGTTAGGTTTCAGAAATTATGTTTTTTAAGTTTCAAAAACTCAGAATGTGGTTTTGGTAGAAAAAGGGTCAGGTTTTAGGATGTTTTGAAAAAAGGGACTGTGACAGTCATCGATGTCAATTGAAAAAATGATGTCTGTGATATTAGATGACTGACGTCAGTCAGATAACCGATGTCGGTGAGGAAGGTTGCCGACGTCAGTGGTAAAACCGATGCTAGTGACTGTGTTTTCTAAAAACCCAAAAGATTTAAGATTTTTTGAAAAAAAGGAAGAAGAACGTCCTCACTAGCTCAAACAAGTAGATAAGAACAGAAAAGATGAATAACACAAGCAGATCCTAAGCATTAAATCCTAAGAATCAACTTTTAGAATCCTATGGCTTATGCCTTAAAGTGATGTTTGGGAAGGTTGGCTATTAGAATGGGTCCTAGAAGAGGTAGTCTATGGATGGTTTCAGGTTTGTTTAGGTGCTCAAGAGTCTGTATTAGGTTCAGTACGTGGCATGGTGCTAAGGAGCAAGCTCCCCTCACTTCACGAGCCCAGTGATAAGCTTGTCTCACTTAGCCAAAATATACCTTCCCTAGAGATTATCCTCTACTAGAGAATGGAGTGGGCTTTCCCCTTGGTGGTGAAATCCAAGTGAGATTGCCAGGGAGGGGTAAGGTATCTGCTGGGTGATGAAATCCCAGTCAGGCCTTGTCTTAGGTAAATTTGATGTTTGATTTGTGCAAGTGATTCGGTTGTGTAACATAAGTGTGATTAATTCATGATGTAGTCTAATTACTAGATGTAGACTAAGTATGCAATCAAGAAGAAATGAAATGCAATGTGTTTTAAGCCCAAGTTGAAATGTTAATTCGTATGAAGAAAAATGGAGAAAGGGTTGAAGAGTATGACTTTTGACTAGTCTATGATGCAAGAAAAGAAAGAAGAGTTCTTTTTAATCTTGCTTATGATGTCGTTTAGAAGAGAAGAAAGAGGTGAAAAGGGAGAAACCTAATTCACCCTATATGAATAGAAAGAAAAGAACCCAAGGAAGACCCTAGGGTCCCACCAGGCGTGCCAAAATGTTTCTATACGATTTTTGCTTTCACATTCAAAGAGAGAATAAGAAACTAAAAGAAATGGTCTAAGGCTTGTATGGACCTAGATGAAGTCTGCGCACAGTAATCCAGACATTGTGAGAACTCTTCTTTGGTTGTGGAGGATGACACCTACAGAAGAAAGAAACTTGGACAAAGAAGGCGTTAGATGAGATGGTGGGCTGCCAAGCGAAAGCTTGATCCCAGAAGTACAATGACTTCCTTGAGGGATTTCAACCCACTAATTGATAAAAGTAATGTCTGATAAAGAGCAAAATTATAGAAATACTTAAATGATTAAAGACTAAAATAAAAATGGAAGCAAATGCTTACCTAAATGCTGCTATCGGCCTAGTCATAGTCGCTAGCATCGGTGGTCCTACCAGCGTAAGTTGGTCAAGGTCTGCCAATGTCGGTTAGTATGTCGATGTCAGTGGGGGCAGTGGTCTCTTCAGTCGGCATCAGTCGGGGCAGTAGTCTTTGGATGAGGTCTAGTCAAGTTTTTGGTATGTAGATGGGTCTGAGATGGAATTTGGGCCTTGTTAATGGTCTGTGCAAGGGTCTGGGTAGAGTTGCAGGGACAATGGATAGAGTGTATGGTCTGAAAAGGGGCCAGATAGAAGACAGAGGCAATAGGGAAATAGGGAAATAAGGATTCAGGTCTGGTCTGGTGATAGTATGGCTTAGAAGCAATAAATAGAAAACTAATTATAGAGACATTCTAAGCTATTGAAAATGACATAACAGAACAGTACGTACCTCTTAGCTACTAAAGAAGAGGTGTATGAGGTTAGGTTGTTGATGTACCTATTGTTGATGTAGAAGATTGTTGCAAGGTGGGGCTTCTGATACCTATTATGATTGCTGGTGTAGAAGCCTATTGTGTGTACCTGAGAGAGAGAGTGAGAGGTCTGACAGAAAGATTAGCTGATTGATTGATTAGATTTTAAGATTCAAGAGTTAGATGAAGAGCAAGGGTGAAGGGAGGATAATGGATGCAAAAAACCATTATGAAGGAAACCGACGCTGGTAATACCACCGATGTTGATCGACAGTTGAATGATGTCGTTGGCTAGAAGGCAGGAAAAAGGCTAAAAATAGCCTTTCATCCATTTTCCCAATTGTCGGGTTTAAGTGGCAGGGTAAGAAATGGTCGAGAGGGGTTAAATGGGTGCGAGGATGAGGAATAGGTCATAAATGGGTCTTGGGGGGATGAAGGGAATCCAAAGAAGGGCATCCTAGGGTGGTGAGGTGGCAAGGGAGAGAGAATTATTAACTTAAAATAAGATAATTATGTCAAATTAATAAGACATAGGTTAAGAGTGGTTAAGAGGACCAAGGGGGAGAGAAGGGGAGGATGACCAAGGGAGTAGACACGATTTCAGTGTCTACAATGGGTGCCATTTATATTTCCCAAAGAACTAAATAGGTATGTATGTAATTTTAAATGCTAATTTCATGTGTGAAGGTAAAATACATGTTTAATGATGGCCCTTTTAGGGCAAATTCACCATATTTCAAGGGGGGCATTTTGATGCTTAAGTGAGGTCATTATGAAACTTGGGAAAGGGTCTTAGGTGGGGTATGATGTCCCACATCAAGACACCTCACTTATAAGCCATGTAACTTGCCCTATCACTTGCCATTTCACCTTCCATGTCACTTTCCATGTCACATACCATGTCCCTTGCCATATCACTTTCCATGTCACATGCCATGTCATCATGAATAGTGATAGTGGGTCCCATAGTGAATAGTAGTTTTGAAAAGTAATTTTAAACAATAATTTTGAGTAGTATTATGTGACTAGGAAAATAGTGATTTGGCTATTTTAAGAGGGTTTGGTTAAGGATTAATAAAGTTTAAGGGGTATTGAGGCATTCAGTCATTAAAAACTGTAAGTGTGTAGTTTTTTAGTGTTTACATTTTGCCCCTTTTTATTATGCAGCTTTGAATTAACAAGACATAAAATAAAATGAATCACTTGGTCAAAGGTTGGGGTGACTTGAGTATGGGATTATGTTTTCCCCCTCAAATTGAGAGTCAATGAGGAAAGGTTGAATTGGGTGCCAGTTTGATAAACATTTGGTGGGGAGGCACTAGGTGGTTCCATAAGGTAGCTAGGCATGTGAAATGCTAATGTGTGTACAAAATGTGACTAAGTGTGATAGTAAAGATCATGTAAAGACTAAAGCTACAAATTTCGGTAATAATAAGGTCAAGTTATAGAAACATAAGAGAAGGTAACTAGTCCACAACATTGGTCATAACTAATCGGGTCAATCTCATCAAGCCATCTAGACAAGGTTCATGTCATTTTTTAGATATCTAGGTGAGGAAGTACTCTCACTAAATAACAGAAGTGGTTGAGTTATGCATGAGGTAGTATAGTGTTCAAATTGTCAACATTTGTAAAATGGGTCAATGTAATCAAAATACCATGAAAATTCATTACAAAACATGTGAAGAGGTCAGGTTAAAAAGGGCCAATGTCAAGGTGGATGTGGGTAAGTGTGTTGGTTGGTTGGAATGGGATGGCTGAGTGGACTCCATATGCCCTAGGCAATTGGATGCTACCTACATAGTTCCATGGACATAATTTCCAAAATGATCTTTAAGCCTAATGTAGTTCTTCTAAGATGGGGAGTGTTGGTTAACTTGGTTTCCTCAATTTGATATCATGTAATTAGGTTCGATTGAAGGATGTTAGAGAAAAACAAGCTCCAAAGTGTGGAAAATATGGCTATCAAATAGTTTTCTGATTGGTTTGGTAGAAATGGTTGATGAGATTACCTATGATGCAATTAGATGATTACATCAACTATGCAAAAGGAATCTATAGTCATGGATAAGTAGGTTCAAGCATGAAATTTTTTCCACCATTTTAAATAAAAGCAAAGGGAGAAATATGCTTTACCAGGATTTTAAAAAAATTGTGCTACTTGAATTACCATGATGATATGATGGGTTCTTTCATCACCATCCAAATAGGATAACATTATGCATACTCCACAACAATGTCATTAAAAAGATATGGAAGGGTATTATTTAATGATTTGGTGACGCAAAGTAGTAGAGTGGGTAAATGAGAAGTGGTGAAGTTTTGAACCCTTGGACCTTGAGTCAGCGGGGCCCAAAAATAAGTAATCATTGATTTTTGAGGGAATTCAAAGAGACTCTAAGGGGTTTTAGAATATGGATCAAGGTGAATAATAATATTAATTAAATGAGGGAGTAAAAGGAAAATAAATGGTAGAAATGGAAAATTAAGAGGGAAAATAGAATAAGAATGTACAAAGATAGATAGATTGGGGAGGTGAAAAGGAAGGTGGGACAAAGAGTTCCAAGGTGAAAATAAGGTGGTAGAAGAGGCAAATTATATAAGATCATACTAGGTGGACTTTGATAATAGAGTAGGGTGATTAAAATGTATAGGAGGATGTAGGCTAGGTAGGGAGAATGAAGGGAAATTATTGGTTGGGGGGTAGGTCACGTGATAGGTGGTTTTAGTCTTTGATTCTAACATCTCCAAAGGTTAGGGTAAGAGGGGTTTTAAATAGGTAATAATAGAGGTGGTGGGGAAGAAATCTTTATCTTGATGGCTTAGTAGAGCTCAAGATTATCTGTTGGTCTTATAAGCTTGTGGGCTTGGCCAATTGTGTTATAGAGCCATAATATCGGTATTTATCTCATAGTAAACCAAAGTTGAATGGAAGACTTTGATCCTGTAGCATGATAAATGTTATGATCATATAAGAGGAAAATGGGTAGAGGTTTAAAAGGGGAAAAAGGTGATAGGTAGGGTGAAGAGAGTAGCTAGAGAGGAATAAAAAAAGGATATAGGCTCAACATGAAAAGGCATTAAATGAAGAAAGGTATGAAATTGAAGTAAAAAACTTGACCAAATTTTGTGTGTTAAAGTAAGGGCATGGAGGACATGAGGGAGTAGTAAAAGTGGTACAATAGGTGACCACACTCTAAGGAGATGGAGGTTGAATGGGAGAAAATAAGGGAGATCTAATGAGGGATGAGGTGAATGTGGACCAGGAGAGGGATGAAGAGATAAATAGAGAAAATAATAAGCCCATAGATAAAGATGAAGTGGAGAAGGATGGAAGGATCTAAACATGTACATATAATAAAAAAAAGTAAGGTCAAGAATAACAAGGAATGTCATCAAGGGAGATGAAAAAAATGAAATGAAATGGATAAAAAAGAACAAAAATAAGAGGTAGAAGATGGGGGCATGAGGGATGCACTAAAGAATGATAGATCAGAGAATTGAAAAGGATGGTGAGAGAAGTGTAACAATCATGAAGGGTAAGGGGAGGATGGGAAATATGGGAGGCCACAAAGGTTTTGAAAATAGGTCTAAAAACAAACCAAGGAGAAAATAGTTTGGTGATGAAAATGAAAAAAAAGGAAATAAATGGAAGAAAGGAAATAGGAGAAAAAATGAGTGAAATGAGGACACAAAGAGGATAATAGGAGAGTGAATAAAGTTGTGGTATCTTGACCAAGTAAGCATGGATGATGATAGGTAACAAAGCAAAGTAGATGGTGGTTTTGGATATGAGAATAGGATGGAAAATGGGAAAGGGGTTAAGAAAAACAAGGGGAAGTGAAGGATGGGTGAATAATGAGTTGAAGAGATAAGGTATGCATCAATTAGCTTGTTAGAAGACGTTGATAAGATAAAAAGGGGTGAGGAGATGAAGAAATAGGGAACATAATGAAAGGGCATGAGATGAAAATAAGGGATGAAGATCAGGGATGATAAGATAAAAAAGGAAGAATAAAAGCAGGGATATAAAGCATGGATACTCATATAGATGTAAATGATAAGTGAGTACCAAGATGGAAAGAGGAAAAGGTGAATGTAAAAGGCAAGAACTAAGAAGAAGAAAAGAGGCAATTATGGAAGGCAAAAAAAGACAAAAAGTATGGAGAAATCAAACAAGAAGAATGGAAAATGGGTATAGTGGGAATAGTGGTGAAATGATAGAGAATGATGGTACATGTAAAAAAGGTATAGCAATAGAAGAAATAGAAAGCTTTCAAGATGCACAGTATGATGTGAAATTGGCGAGGAAAAAATATTGATAAAGAGGGTACAACAAATAGTCAAAGGTGAGGAGATATGATGAGGATGGTGAAAGAAGATATATGGGATAAAGGGAAAGGTTGGTAATAAGTGAAGAGAGAGACCAAAAACATGAAAAGTGGGTGAGGGAGTGGGCTGCTATGTGTAAGGAAAGGTGATGGGGAGGATAGTGAGGTAGATTAGGTGGTGGTTTTATGGGAGATAAGAGGGGCCAATGATGAAGGCTATCAACCCTTGTGTTAAAAGAGATTGACAAGCTAGAAAAGTGGTTAAAAGAGATTGACAAGTTGGTGGGAGGGAGATGGTGAGGGTATAGGTAGAAAAGTGGAGGAATATATTTTATGAGGGAAAATAGAATAAAGGATGAAATTGAGCTAACCTTAGTAGCTAACCACTACTTATATAGTCCAAAAAGACCTCAATCTAATTTAGTTCTCCCAATAATTGGGAAAGAACTAAGAGGAAGCATTAGATGGTGTTAAATCATAAGGATGCTTAAGAAAGAATTCAAAGCTTCCTTGATGTATTATGCCCTAAGAAAGAGGGTGATATTAGTGATGTAAATTAGTGAGAATAAAAATGGGATGGGAATTAGTGATTAGTGGGTGAGCTACCCTTACAAGTGAAGTAGTGCCTACATAGTTTGTGGACACGAGGCCAATGTAATTTAAAAAGGGCTGGGTGAGTAGTGCTCAAATTGGTTTCCCCAATTTGATGGACCACATGGGTTGGTTTGGGTGGATGGAAAATGTGTTGTAAAATAGTGGTTTTGGGTTTTTGTGAAGTTAATGGTGAAAGTGCATGGTGTAGATTGGTGAATAGTTACCTTAATGGTCTCACATTTAGTAGGATGAGAGACACAAATGGGTAAGTTAGGATAAATAAGAAGGGAACGTAATTCTAATCACCACAAATTACCTTGAATGGATTTAATCCATAAAATAGGTTCCTTTATGAGGATGTTTCACCTTCTAAAATTATGTGATGGTAGAAGCTTGCAGATAACATATAAAACTATGAGCTGAGTTTTAGGAGGTGAGCTTGCAAAAATAGGTTGGAGGTAATAAGAGGATAGAAGGGAGAGGAAGGTGAATGTATTATCATGAATTCATTATGACCTACCTTTGATGGAGGATTTTATATAGTGGCAAGTATTTAGGAGTTACCACCACCAATAATATTTCTAGTTGTGAAGGCATGATCATTATTATGGGCCATGGTTAGAAGTCAATTTAGATCAATCAGTCTAAAGGTGATAATGACACAAATGACCACTAGGCCTATAAGGATCATAATATGAAAAATCAAGGAAAGAGATCAGGTGTATATCAAATGATAAAGGCAAAAAAAATATATCATGATGGTACATAATGGCTTTATCAAGATGTAAAATCAAATCGAGGGTGATGTATAGGAAAAAGTAATTAGACATAACCATTTTAAGTGGGAAGACTATTCAAGATAATCAATGACATCATATAACCTTCCTATTTGGTGGAATAGAGAATAATTTTGGTGATGAAGAATGGTCAGGTATCTATTTAAATAATCATGACAAGGATGAATGTCTATCATTGGGTTATTTGGTATTTTAGGTCATAGAGAGTGAAAAAAACTACACAAGGTTGAAGATGGTGAATAATGGGAATAATGGTGGAGATAATTAGCAACCCCCATAACCTAAAATAATAAATATGGTGAATGTTCTGATCTATCAAATACTCTAACATGCAATGGTGATAATGGAAGTAATGTTAGATCAAAAATAAGTGGAAAGACATTCATGGATTGAGCTTGAACCTAAAATCTTACCTCTATAGTAGCAAAGAAGATGAGAATTTCACTGGGCAAGATGTAGGTCTAGAGAACATGATCATTGGCCTATTTATAGAGGTAACCCTTACTATCTAAGGGGATGTGCACTAAGGCAACAATTGGTGATACTTATGCAAGTAGAACAACTAAATCATAGGGATACAATAGCTATGATAGGTAAGTAAGGTGAAAGATCCAAAGTAGAATATGATTCTCATCCTATGGGGATGAATGTGGGAGAGGAGAATATAGTATACCCATTAGTGGTTGATGAGATAAGGAGTGTTATAGATGTTAGTTTAGGGAGTAATCAAGTAGAAGGATGGTTGAACATTAATATAGAGTCACTAGATAATCAATCTAATGCTTACGTAGAAAAGTAATGTATGCATGTGCTTTAGGCAATGTGTTTGTAATCTGATGACTATGTATGTGTCATGTGACTCCTTGCACCCTAAATAAAATATTTCATAGTTTGTTGTAAACATGTACAAAAGGCATTATATATCACTGATCAAATTTTATCATGCCTATTTTTGTGTGGATACATATGAATGTTATGTTTATGAGTGATATGGTTATGATTGTTGTATTATTTCTTAATGTAAAACAATGATTATTGTTGTTGTAATACTGGATGGTAAAAATCATGATGAAAACATCAACCAAGCATAGTAAGATTTGAATAGGGCATGATACTTTATTTTTCATAAGGACCAAAAATAGACCCAAAGTGAGATTGGCTTAATGAATATAATCCCTTCAAACGCTATGCATGAACGGTCGTTAGTTTATAAAAAAAAACATTTCTTGATAATAAGGTGTCAAGTAAGCTATAAATCCCTTGATTTATAGATAGTCTAAAGGGAACATAGGTGATAGGTGGTGTGAAGGGTAATGGGTGATATGTATGATAACCTCATGTGAATTAGTTTGCCCCTTATATAAGTGACCTAAGAATGGTAATAGACAAGTCCATGTCATATGCTAGATGTAGATTGATTAATGTGGGAATTCTATATGTGAAAATCGATTGTGGCTTCCAACTTATTATGCTTCTTGAGAGCTAAATGTAGCTTTAGAATTTATTGTGATAGTGGGACTTTTGCTTTATTATTGTATATGGGAAGCTGATTGATGTGGGAATCTTCCAATAAATTACTCTAATTTTGACAAAGTTAACTTAGCCATCCTTCAAGGGAATGGTCTAAGCTTATTAGATTTATTCAAGGTTTTTGATAGCTATCCTTCAAGAGAGCAGTCTACCTTAGATTTGACAATTTTTATTTTATTTTTGGGTAGTTTTCCTTCAAGGGAACAGTTTACAATGCTAAAGATATTGACCTAAGTAGTATTTTGGTATCCAAATTATGTCTGGATGCAATGTGTTTAGACATGGACAAGTCTAATTAGGGTCATAGGTTTACCTTTATGAGGGTAAAACTTTAACACAAGAAGGTCAATGATATGTGAAAGGGTGTGGTTTTGAGAGACAATGACCATGGGATTCCATCTTATTAGAAATCAAAAGTATCCATGAGAACCATGCTATGGGTAGAGCCATGGTACCCACATTTAAAATTAGGATATGATTGTGATGATCAATTGCATGGTTCTATTTTGTAATCAATTATTATCAAAAGGAGAAGAGAAATATGGGTGAAGGTTAAAATCTCATAATAAAGGGATGAGCTTAAGTTAGACAAAAGGAGTGAGCTTGATCCTTTTTTAACATAAAAATGGATGCAAATGCAAAACACTGAAGGGATGAGGTTTTGGTTTTCCTTTGAAAGAGGATAAATGATAAGCTCTTGATCCATACTTATGGGTAATGATATATAGTCTAAGCCAATTGAAAGCAATCTTCCCTCATTTAGTCTTTTCCATGTTGTTCACATGTTGGTTTTCCTTTAGGACAAGGTTTTTGATATTGAATTCCCATTATTTGATGTTATTGTTATAGTTAATTTGATATTCTCTTGATATATATAGAGGTGGGTGAGGGTTGTTAAATAATGGTCATCAAGTAGTTCAAGTTGAGCTAAATTATGTTGACAAAAATCTTCCTAAAAAATAAGCTCTTGCAAATCTATGTGAAGAGAGGGGATTTGGACTTCAATTGGTAAGGATAACTCTATTATAAAGAATAAAGAGAAATGGGTAGCACCCGTAGAGGTTTGAATGCTAGTTTGATAGGCCCATAAAGTGAATGGGATGTGCAAGTGCCAATCCTGACCTAAAACACTGATGGCTTTGGTGAGAATTTTTGTAAAGATTTTTTTAGAGGCTTCCACTTATCCATTTTATTATGGATGGAAAAGTGAGGAAAATATTAACTCAATACCAAATGTGTCACATAGACCTTGGACCTAATTTTTTTAAAAATATTTAACATTATTGATGATGATCTTATGAGGAACATAGAAGCAACAAATGATAATATGGTTGATCAAGTCAAAAATCTTCTCTACTTTGGTTGAGATAATAGGGATAGAATCCACCCACTTGGTAAAATATTTAGTGATTGTGATGATGGAGCTATGCCGCTATGAATAATGAGGGTTAATTTCCCTAATGAGATCAAGACCCCATTGAGATAAAGGCAAAAAGTCCTTAGATACTTGGAGGATATTGGTTGGCAAGTGATGTAAATTAGCATTCTATTGAAATTTTACACACTTTTTACATAATCATAATAGTCTTGGTTGAGGGTGGGCCAATAGTATCCAAGGTGAAGGATACATTTAGTGACTTCTAGGATGTTAAAGTGTCCCCCATAGATCCTATCATGTGTTTCCTTGATGGCATGGGAAGCTTCATGACTTCAAAGGTAACAAAGAAGGAGACCATCAAAACCATGTTTGTAAAGGATTCCCCCTAGGATGGTGTAATGAGAGGTACTCTAAAAAAAGTCTCTTTGGGTATTCCTAGATAGGTTAGGAGGAATGATGTCTAGGTTAAGGTAGTTAAGAGTTTGGTCATACCAAATGTTAGATGAGGATTCCTCTACACTAAAAATGGTAGGTAGATCAAATTGGTTATAAGAGGGAGTGGTAAAATTATGAATGGTGATAAGAATTTTGGAACTGAAAGGTTGAGAAGGGATCTAGGAAGCAGGGCAAGCCATCGTATCTATAAATTTATTGGTATATCAAGGAATATATTAGACTAGGTAATGTTTGAATGATGTTAAGATTTGGTCAACTAAAAGTTTATATTTTTGTAAGACATCATTCTTACATTGATGGGATTCATTTACCTAGTTGACCATGAGCTAGGAATCACCAAAGATATGGATTGTCTTAATTCCCAAGGCTAAAGTAGTTTAGAGACCTATCACTAGGGCTTCATACACAGCCATATTATTGGTACATTCAAAGTCAATTTTAAAGGAGAGAGGATGGGGTTTGTCATTGAGAGGAATGAGGATAACTCCATCAACCCCTCCTTGTTGGAACTTTGAGCCATCGAAGAACATGGCCATTTGGTAGGCTATGCCATCCTCTTGAAAAAGAGTCATGATAGCTTCATCTAGAAAGGCAAGAGGAGGTGGTTGGTTGTTTGGCAAAGGAGATTTAACCAATTGGTTAATAATGACCTTCTATTTAATCAACTTCTATTATAAAAATTCAATGTTGAATTCATCTAGGAGTATGAGCCACTTAGCCATATGCTTTTTTTTGGTATAGTTTAGAGTGCATGTAATTAAGTGGGTGGGTATCAGTGATGACATAGGTTTTATGGTTAAGAAGGTAGTGGTGGAGTTTGGTGTCCATGAAGGTCAATGATAAGCATAGTTTCTCAATATGTGTATACCAAGTTTCATATTATAAAATCATGTGGCTAATTTAGTATGTGGATTTCTCTTTGTGTTTTTCATCTCAATGAGCCAACATTGCCCCTAGCGAATGGTCTATGGTAGAGATATATAGGTAAAAGGGTTGGTCATCCTTAGGATGGTTGAGGAAAGGTGGTGACAAAAGGTTCTATTTTAGAGAATCAAAGGCGTTTTGACAATCACCATTCCATTTGAAAGAGACATCCTTCTTCAAAATTTGATGGAAAGTTTAGCACCAGTCTGGAAGTTGGGAAATAAAATGATGAATGGATTGAAGTTTTCCCTATAGGCTATGGAGCTAATTAAGTTTGGTTGGAGGAGGTATGTCTCAAATTGCTTTGACTTTAGCAGGGTCTACTTTGATTCCATAAAGAGAGATGATAAAGCCAAGAAAATTTCCTGAAAGGATACCAAAAATGTATTTCTTTGGACTAAGGTGAACATGACAATGGATGAGGCATTCAAATATGATTGTAAGAAAATTCAAGTGATCTATTTAGAGTTTGGATTTTTTGAGAAGATCATCCAAATAGTCTTCAACAATATTAAAGATGATATCATGTAATATATAAGTCATGGAACATTGGTAGGTTCCAAAAACATTATTTAACTCCAAAGGCATGACTCTATAGCAAAAAGTCCCCCAAGGGGTGGTAAAGGTAGTTTTATGTTGATCTTTAGGAGCAATCAAGATCTGATTATGACCTAAAAAACCATCCATGAGAAATAACATCTCATGGCTAGTCATGAGATCAATAAGTTGGTCAATGTTAGGTAGAGGAGAGTCATCCTTGGGATAGGTGAGGTTAAGTTCACAAAAGTCTACATAAATGCAGATACCCCTAGTGACTTTGGTGATGGGTATAATATTTGATACCCATTGGGGGTAGTCAATGGGTTGAATGAAGTTTGTATAAAGGAGACATTAAATATCTTATTTTATGAGAAGAGATATGTGAGGATGCATGTGTCGAATTTTCTATTTAATAGGCTTGGCATCACGTTGAGTGACTATGTTATAAGTAGCAACGGTGGCGTCAATCTTAGGCATATCACTGTAAGACCAAGTGAATGTTATGTCATGATATTAGAAGAAAGAGGTGAAGTCTAGAAGTTCCTTAACATTCAGTGATTGGCCTAATTTGACAATGCAAGGGTTGTCTAGGGTTCCCAAGTTGATATATATGGTGAATCTATTTGACATGGTCAAGGCTCTAGGAGGAAGGGATTTGTGGATAGAAGAATCCCTTACACTAAGCTAGGTAAGAATGGAATCATCATCTTGATGTTGGATGGTTTTGATGGTAGGAGAATCAATTTATACCATTTTAGGGTGCACAAGTAGAAGGACTTTGGTTTGGCCACCCTTTTGGTAGATGAGAGGGCCCAAACTAATGGTATTGACTACAAAAAAGTTAGGCAGAATGTTGTTAGGATCTTTAGGTGGGGAAAGTGGTTGGGTTGGTGAGGATGGGATATTTTACTCCATGGTGTTAATGGATTTGGGTATATTGGTGGGTTATTCATGTGGTTCATACCCAAGGCCAAACGAATCATGAGGTTGTAAAGATTTGATATGGGGTAACTCATGAGGCCCTTTTTCATAGTGACCAAGGCCAAATACTTTACAAATACATCTATGAAGATACAAATTAGAAAACTCTATTTTACTAAGATAGGAAAAGTCAGAGGTAAATGGTTGGAGATATGAAGTGGTGGTAGGGCCTAGAAGTGCCTGATCAAGTTCCCCATAAATGAAATTTGTCTGATGGTTATGGAGCTCGAAGGGGATGATGGTTATAATTTTAGGGTCTTAAAAAGGGTCATGCCTAAGATTCCCATATTATTGGGGAGTTGACAAGGCATCCAAGGTGAAGAGTATATATTCCAAAAGGGAAAGATGTTAGAATATTGTTTCCAAGGGGTTCTCTACAAGAATCTAAGAAGAAGGGATAGATAATCTAGTAGAAGCTTCATTAACATTTGGTGTGGAAGTGTCACAGGTTTTGGTTGGTAGGGTTGTGTCAATAGTAGATGGTTGTGAGGTGGATGAAGGAGGAATAAGGATGTCATTAGGCCTATATGTCATATTACAAGATGTGAAAGGACTAGGGTCACCCTGGATAGTCACAACTTTCCATTTATACTCAAATTTGACACATTGATGTAAGTTGGAAGGGACACAACTCATGGCATGAATCCAAGGGCACCCAAGTAAAACATTATATTGGAATTCTCCTTATAAAACATAAAAAAGTTTAGGATTGGTATGGGGCCCTACATACATATCGAGGACAACTGTGCCCAAGGTAGTAGCCATAGTATCATTGAAAGAATGAAGGACCATTATGCTTTTAAACATGATGTTTTTGTGTAAGTGAATTTGGTCATAGGAATAGGAGGAAATAATAATCCTCCATCAATCATCACCCTTTTGATGTAAGTTTGATTAATGTATGTCATAATGAAGATGGGGGATTGGGATCTTCTTGACGAATAGATTGTATTTTTGAATCTTTGAAGGCGGTAAGGTTGGAAGTTTCAAGGGCCCAAACAAAGGTAGTGAGAGGTTGAGGGTCATTGGGTTAGACCTTGATGGATTGAAAGGATTATATGGGTGCTTGGTGCAGATAGGGAGAGGTAGAGACCAACTCATATAATATCATTTTTTTAGAGTTTGGTGAATCTATTTAAGGATAGATTTCCAAATGGATATTGCATATGGGTTAGGGTATGGAGGGTTAGATGGGGAGGCACCTAAGATAGACACCTTGGGTTTGTTTAAAGATATATATGGTTAGGTATTATTTTCTTGGGAGTTAGGGGAGGGGTAAGTCCAAGGAATTGATTCTTTATCCTTCCCTTTATCATTCTAATAGGCCTGAGATAGGGTAACCATGTGAATAGTGTGGAAAAGGGGGGTTTATAGATTGGGTGGTTGCATGGGCTCCTCATCTTTACTTTTAGGTGAGACTGAAGATTGGATGGGTTGAGTTGGTGGTTGGATTAGCAATGGGGATAAAGTAGGTTTTTTTGATAATAGATCATCATCTTCATAAAGGCTATGAACAAGTGTTTGGAGAGATTTATAGTTTTTTGTGTCATGTCTTGGTGTTATATGGTATGCACATATCAATTTATCATTAAACCAAGAGGGTTTGGTATGTGAAGGTTCAAAGGATTTGATGGGTTGTAAGCTCAAGGAAGAAGTTTGTTATAACCATTGGAGAATGGTTAAGTAAGATTCACTTAAATGTGGTAGAGGTTTAGTGGTTTTTGTTTTGGGTGTTAAAGTATAATGTTGTGTAGATGTAGGTTTGGTGGAAGGTGTCTTAGGTAAAGTGGTATGCTTAGTTGATGATTTTGGTTTAGGCAAGATAATTGAAGAGTTTGAGGTAGAGGAAATCAAGGTATACAACTTAGGAATTGTTGATGTAGTGAGGAAAGGTGTCTTAGAAATCAAGTATGAAGGTGTGACTAATAAAGGTGGTGGGGTTTCAGTAAAACTTATGGAACTTATGTTTAAGGTAGATGGATGAGGACCCAAAATGGAAGGCAAGATTTATGGAGGTAAAATTTGGGGTTTTGGGCCTTTTGGTGGTTATACTTCTTTGGTTGTTTTAGTTGTTGGTTTTGGAGGGGATTTGGTCACTTTAGTTGTCTTGGTGGGTTTAGGTTTTTGAGGGTGAATTAATTTGGAGGAGGTTTTGGTTGGTTGGGTGGGGCTTATAGTTGGTTTAGAATTGCTAGGCTAGTCTACCAAAGAAGGGGTTAGAATTTCTAGTTTGGTTCCCTTACCTTTGTCTTGACCTTTAACAGAAGTTTATAAAATTAGAGGTTTGGTTGATGGAGTTATTTTCTCTTGTGAGATAGCTTCCAAAGAGGGAGTGAATGTTTTTATAATAAGGTAGGTAAGGGTGGTATCCTCTAATGGAGGTGTAGGTATGGTGGCTTCCTGTGTTTGGGTGTCTAAATGAATAGAAGGTAGTTTCTTCCCTTCCATTAGGGGGAATGGGGAAAGAGGTGGTTAAGGTGTTGTTTTCTTTAATAATGGGTTCATGATTAACCACATTAATAGTATGTGCCTCATGAGATGAGTCTAGTTTATTTTCATGGTAAGGGGTAAAAAGAGCATGATTAGGAAAAGGCTTGAAAAATATGTTAAGGGCTTGGTTTGGTAGTGTATTGGGATTATCCAACATAGGATCCCCCTTGTAAATGAGGGATTGGACAAGGTATTTGAAAGTGTTATACCTATATATGTCATATCCTATGACTCAGTGAAAGGTGTAATGGTCATTCTCATTATACCAACCCTATATGGTGTGAAAAGCATCAAACTATTAGGGTGGTTTAATTGGTAGAAGTTGGATGATATTTGATTTTAGTAACTCTTCCAAAATATAAAGATAGGGCTCCCCAATTAGAGTTAATTTATATGATTATTCCAATTTTGGTTATTTTATTTTTAGTTTGAATAATTAGATGAGTCAGAGGTTTGGTTCCTTGGGTTCTATTGGTTGGTAGATGGTGGTGGTATGGCTTTGAGGACAATGGCATTGGTATTTTCTTTATTTTTAGTTTTGGAATTGGTTTGGTTTTTTGGCTTGGAAGAAAATGTAGCATTGGGTTTGTAAGTTGGGTTCTTGATTTTTAACATTAACCTTCCTTCATCAATGGCTCTATTTTCTAGTTTGTGAGTCATGGTAAAAGCTTCATCAAAGGTCTAAAATCATTTGACACATAATGTGGATGAAATATGTTTTACACATGCCTGGGTTAAGAGCTCTATAAGCTAAAGTTGAGGAAATGAAAAGAAAAGTTGGTTGATTAGGCTCCTTGAATGAGCCACAAAATTGGCAATAGATTCACCTTTGAATTGCCGAATGGAGAAAGAGGTCGATAATAGAAAATTTCTTGGATATATTGATTGAAAAGTGATCCAATAACTTTTGGGATAATTAGGTGAAAGAGAGAGTGGAATGTTTGGGTATGGAACTATACCAATCCAATTTTGGTCAAAATAATGACATAGGAAAGATATGGAGGAGAAGAGAATCATCATGGGAAATCAAGTAACATGAATGCTTAAATGCTCTTAAATGTTTTTGAAGATCTTCCTTACTATTAAACTTTGTAAATTTTGGAAGTTCCCATTGGGCTAGGTAAGGTCTGATGGGGACCAAAGGGTGAATAGGCTCATTGCAAATTTGATCATAAGATAGGAGATTATGGGCTCCAGAGATAGATGGCTCAAGGGTAGTCATCTTATCCATGATCAACTTCATGAAATATGCTCAAGGTTTTTGGGATGTGTAGTTCTATGGTATGTTTTTTTGAGGTTGGGCAATGTATGAATAACTAGTAGATGGTTGATATGACTCAATGTATTGGTATGTAGTCCTTAGAGGTTGGGTGGAAGATATATACTAGTATGCAGATGTTAATGGTTGAGTAGAGGTGGGTGGTTGGGTAGTAGGAATATGTCCCTATGGGTTATGAATATAACTAAAGGTTGCATGTTGCGTCAGAGTGGTGGTTGGGTTAGTGCTTGATGGAAGGGTGGTGACTCTTATGTTGATTGGTGGTAACATGGAGGGTATGGACACCTCAAGGCTTAGAAGTGGAGTAATGTCTGATGGATTGGAGGTAACTAGAGGAATATGGGTAGAGTTATAGGTAGACACTCATATTATGGGGGAGTGATTAGTAAGAGGTATAAGGGCAGTGATAGTTTGGGTTGATGGGTTAGTTTTGAGGGAGTTTTTGGTTGATGATACTATTTGGACAACTATAGGTTGAGTAGTTCTTATGGTAATGGAGGTATTCCCAATGATATGGAGAGGCATGAAATAAGGTGGATCTATAAGTGGGGTCAAAATTGGGATTTGGTAAGACCTTGTTCTTAGGTAGGTTGTAAGGCTACATGGTTGTTGTTTAGGAATGCAAAAAAATCTGCATCTCCTGGGACTACCCAAGTAGGAATTCTTAGAGACCGAGGGGAGTCTATGGGTTTGTAAGTGTGTTCTATGGATGAAGAGGTGGAAATTGGTGATGGTTGATTTGGTGGTGGGTTTTGTTCCTCAAGGTAATTTTTTATTTGTAATTGAGAAACATATGAGAAGATAAGAAAAGGATGATATGTTCTTACACCCCAAATAAAGAGAAATAAAAAAAATATTCAAGGAAAATAATGAATTCAATAAGGGTGTGTTAAATCCTAGGATTATTTTTTATCTCTCTTTTGGATTAGGCCTTAGAAAAGTGTGAAGACGAAATTAGCTTGAATATGTCCTAAACAAGGTAGTCTATGTTTTGTTTTGAGTTTATGTTTAGGTGCTCAAGAAGAATTATGTATTGGATCAAGTACATGGCTTCGTGCTTCAGGATTTATCCCCTCATTTCACAATCTTGTAGCCAGTGTGGGTACTTAGCCAATATATACTAATTACTAGAGTTTATACTCAACCAGAGAGGTAAGTTGGTTATCCCCTTGGTGATTAAATCCAAGTATGACAACTGGGAAAGGGTAAGGTGATCCATTAGGTATTGAAATCTTAGTCGGTCCTTATCTCAAGTGAGTTTTATGTTTTTTTTGCAAGTGTTTTAGTTGTGAAACATTTGTGAACTATGGTTAATTTTATTTTCTTAATTAATCTTGGTGAATGAGAAACAAGTAAGAAAACAATGGATGCAAGATTTATTTTAAATCCAAAGTAAAATTTAGATTTATTTAAATGCATAAAAAATCTCTAAATTTAATCTAGATTAAATTCCTAATCCTATGATGATTTATCTTTTTATTTCTTCTTTAAAATGCAATGAAAATAGATTTTAACTTTAATAAGATAAAAATGCAACTAAAAATTGTGTTTTTGTTTTTTAATTAAGAAAGGAGAGATTAATTTTCCTATAATTCAACTAAATGACTTTCACTAACGCATTTATAAATTTCTTAAAATAAATATGGACTCAGTAAAATTTAAGGGTCCCACCAAGCATTCCAAAATATTTCTATCTAATTTTCTATTTTTCCTAACTATGATAAGAAAAATCTAGTGAATATAATACCTGTTGAATATGCATGTGCTAAATCTACAATCTATGATAACTCCTCTTTGGCTAGGGAATATTGACCTCAATGATTGAAGATGTTTGTTGATTAATATTGGCTTGTTGAATATCCTTGATCATTTTGGTAGAGTTTCATTACTTCGTGTTCTTTTCCTCCAAGATGTTGATGACTTCAAAAATGATAACCTCCTTCAAAAACCTACAATAATATGTTAATAACAAAATACTAACTGCCCCCTTAACCTTGGGTGAAGGAGAGGGGGCATATTTATAAAATTTATTTTGAAGAATCATGCCAAAAGAGGAATAGTATAAGTATGGCACCATCTTCCATGTGGTGCATGAATGAGTCAAAGATGAGGTTTGTGGAGATTCCAACTTTTTTTGGTGAGTCTCCCACCTTTCACATGAATCCAATTTTGAATAGGAATCATGCACATAATTTTATATGATACCAAAGAATTTTCACCACCCTTACTTGTCTTCATTCAAGAACTTAAAGAGATGACACAAAAAATGTGGCACCATATTCCATGTGGTGCATGAATTAGTTAAAAATGAATTTGATGGGTATTCTCATTTGGGTTGGTGAGTCTCCCATTTGGGTTAAAAAGTCAAAAATGGGTGCCCTTTATCTTTCCCAAAGCACTAAAGAGGTAGGTATCTCATTTTAAAGGCTAATTTCATGTGTGAAGACAAAATGCATGTTTATTGATGGCCCCTTAAGGGGGAATTCACCATATTTCAAGGGGGGGCTTGTGATGCTTAAATGAGTTCATTAACCACCTTGAGAAAGGGCCTTAGGTGGGGTATGATGTCCCACATCAAGCCACCTCACTTCTAAGCCATGTCACTTAACCTATCACTTTCCATATCAGTTACCCTATCACTTACCCTATCACCTTCCATGTCAAATTCCATGTCACTTGCCATATCACTTGCCATGTCACTTTCCATATCATTTGCCATGTCATCATGAATAGTGCTAGTGCATCCCATAGTAAATAGTGATAGTGAATAGTACTTTCAAATAGTAATTTTTAATAGTACTATGCGACTAGGACAATAATGGTTTGGTTAGGTTAAGAAGGGTTGGTTAAGGATTAAGAAGATTTATGGGGTTCTTAAGGGGTCCCAAGGAATTTAGTAATTAAAATTTGTAAGTGTGTAGTTTTCTAGTGTCTACACCACTATACAACATTAATCATCCATCTCACTTCCATAATCCCTATATCCCACCCCATGAAGGGGATAAATAGGAACATATATCATTGGATTCCTCTCTGCATTCAACATTGTGTGCCACACATAAAAAGGTCCAAGACCATATTATAAAATTCACCAATCATGATCAAATCATCTTTGATCCCCAAAGTCAAACTCATGAAAAGTCAAAACATTAGCCTAATTAAAAAATATCTTCTCCTAGTGAAGCCCAATATTAGACACTAGGGGAATGTCAAATTCAAAATAATCATAATATATCAAGTCAAAAATCAATCTCCTCTATTGAATCCCAAAATTTGGCACCAAGGGGAATTCAAAGTCAAACCCCCTCCATAAATCAAAATATCTCGGATCCCTTAATCTCATGGTACCAATCTAAAATATCCCATCCACTATATCTAATGGTGTATGCCATTATTGAGCCCCATTTTTTTCCCCATCTCATTATATAATTCATGATCTTATCCCTCCTTCACATAGCATATCCCATCATATTAGTCATGACATCCTCCAATCCACACCATATCTCCAATCCCTAAGCAACATTATCTTTCATATGGGCTACAAAGCCACCTGGTCAAACTATCTAGAGTATGAAAAATCAAGAATCAATAAAGGCCATCAATACATGATCTTAGCATCACATATATCCATAATAGACATCTAACCATCTTGGCATATCCTTCAATGAACATTTAAGAAACTAAACATTTGGCTCCTTCATGATGTGGTCATTGGCAATCCCTAATCCCTTATTCCTTGGTCCTCATCCCCTTTCCTACATCACCCTCATCCTTTTATCATCCCATTCATCACATATATATCCTCATTGATAGGCCTGGTATTCACTTTAATAGTAACCTAATTTTTATAGTGTACATACATATCCCAAAAAACCCTAAAGAGAGAAATATGTCAAAAATCATAAAACTTGAAAAAGTCAAAAATAGTCCATGATGTTTAGTCTTATGCATAAACCCCTATTCATATTATACCATCCACTTTACCATCTTATACCATATCCAATAACCATCCCCTAAGTCCCATTATCCTAATAACCATCCCAAACAACCATCTAATATCCATCTCATATTCTATCTTAGAACCCACCCTAGTGGTCACCCATCCATATATTCATCCTCATCTTTTTTACAATGGTATTATTGACATACACAACCTTGTCAATGAATTTATTCTAGAACTCATCACTTATTTATAATTTCCTCTCCATATCTAACACCTATCCATTTCTTATTTGTTAGTATGAAAGGTATTTTATCCCATCACTTCTCTATCATTACCTCTTCATATCTATCACCCATCTAATCATTATTTTTCTAGTATGAAAGGTATTTGATCCCATCATCTCCTAATCCTCTTGATATGTTGGAATCTTGTAGGATTTTGTATTTTTGGTAACCCTTGGTCATATTAATCACCTCATTTATCTACTCTTAGTTTTAATTCATAGACCTAAATAGTATCATAAATCAAAATTATCCTTATCTTAACCCTAATCTAAGTCCACATATACAAATTCTTATCCAATCCCTTAGCCTACTCCTAATCTATATCCACATCCATATCCTTACCTAAGTCTAATCCTAGTCATGATCATCCTATCCAATTCCTAGACTATTATAAATTCAAGTATATACTAAGTCCAACATCACATCATGATCATTCTAGTCCCACTCATCACCTTATCCATCATCCTGATATCTCCAATCTAGGCCATTAGACAAGAAATTGTGACACAAAATATAGATATTTGTGTGCACTACTTGTATGCTCTATATTGTTTGGATTATTTGCATCACCTATTTGTCTTACATTTACATTATGTTTCTTTTTGTCTATTGGGAAATGAACTAGGATTATATGAGGTCATCAAAGTTATCATAATGCTTAAAAGTTCCCCCAATGATGTAGAGTTTGTTATTTTCCCATGTATTTTGGAAAAATATCCCCTTGGTGATAAATGTATCATGGGGCATACTGCCAAGTACCATACCAAATTTATTAGAGTATGATGATCCTTATGATAGCTATGATGGCTTGATCTCCTAAACCTTTATCATCTAATTGTCTCATCATCCTTACTTCACTCACTAATCTAATCCTCTCAACCCATTCAACTAAAGTCAAATCTTATATCCTCATCACATCATTTTGATCATATCCTCTAATCACTAACATCATCCTCTTATCACTAATAATAGTTATCATCTTCATCCTCTAATAAATCATTATCTATCCTCTAGTTAGAACTACATCAGCCTAAGGGCTTTTCAAGAATATGTAGGAAGCACTTGTCCATGTTTTAGTGCTTAAGGATAACTTGAACACTATATCTATCATCCATCCTCATCCTCTAGTCCTACATCAAATAATCCATCAAGGTCTTGGTTACTCAATCATATCATTTCTTCTCTATCATCACCTACATCATATTAATCACTTTAGATTTGAGTTATACCCATCATTAATATTATCAAATCATCATCTTATCCTAGCCTATATCTCTCCCTTACATGCATATTTTCTTTGGATATGTATAAATCTTATGGATTTTTAATCTTATCATCATAACATTATGGTTTATTCCCCCTTGAGATGTGTTGATAATTGTGACACAGACATCTCTAATTCCTATTTATGTGTCTTTTCCATGTGCATCATCAGTTTATAGCTCATTACTTTGGTCTATCATCTTATTCATATTCTATCTCACACTTGTCATCCCATCCAAAAATCTATCCATTGCATCCTATCCCTAATTTATTCTTTTAAGTCGCCATCTATCTCTTCTTCCTTACATGTCCCCTTAAGGAGGCATCATATCCCCTAATATCATCTATTAAAATTCATACATGACATGGTTTTTATTTTAAATACCATTAATCCATCCACTTTAATCACTCATAATGCCATTTCAAAGAGGGGAAAAATATATTCACCTAACTTCACTTGCTTCATTTATCATCACTAATATTACTATTAGTCAACACTAATTCTACTCATCCCATTTATTGTAATTTACCCCTCTTATTTATACACCCTTTATAATCATTAATCTAATTTTCCCCCTCAATATTTATTAATATAATAACCTTATTATATCCCACTTCATATTAATTCATCTAATCATCTCTTTATCTTAATCTAACTCCACTTACCTATTATTTGGGAATGTTAAATTCTGATGACCCACCTACCCACCTACACCAATCTATGCCTAGGCTCTCCTACACCCTTATTCACTAATCAACCACCTAATACATATCTAATAAACTATATTAATCCCAATTAATCCTTTAGAGTATTCTATAATCCTCTCTAGAAGCCTATAAATCTAGAGGCTTCCAAGGAATTTTAAGTTCCTTTTAATCCTCCACCCTTGATATGCTCAAAGCCAAATTTAAATCTCCACGATTGATATTTCACTCCCTATTATATATAAATAAATAAATTCCTTCATGGAAGGCTGACATGAATTCTCATGCCATATCCATGTCCAATTAGCAATCTTGGAAATTCATAGAGTCTTCATGCCAAACCAATCCATCATCAAACATCATTAATCAAGTAACATCATGTCAAAAAAATTGAGTCAAAGGTAAACCCAATCCTCTTGTTTTAATATATTTAATAATGGTGTGTATCATTTATCTTCAAAATTTATAATGTTAGTTTGAATGTTTTATTCATCTATTGCATTGTGATTCTAATGGATCTAGGCTTTAACTAGGTAGTTTGATATTTGGGTTTGAATTTACATAGCAAAATCTATGGGAGAGTCATGAAGCATAAGTTCCTATTTATGGGATTTTGGCATACATTATGATACCAATTCTTAATGGGTCATCTTAACCCCATTCATGATTATAATCAAACATGGTTGGAATCTCACCCGATGTGAAAATGATTTTGGGCACAACATACCCTATGTACATATCCACATCATCATCATTTGTATATAATCATTTTGTGGCTCAATATTTATAATCATCATAATAACACAAAAATATCCATTTGTATATTCTTGATCATATTATTGTCTGATTATTCTAATTATCTCATGTAATTATATTGTCTTGAGTGTGATTATGTTGACTTGTGTGCTTATGTGTGTGTGTACATATTAATGTTTTATCATTTTTTTCATGTATTTATTTTTTTGTTAACTTTTTGGGGAACAAGAATGATCTAAGTGGAACCCAAATGTTTACTTGGGGAAAATCCACTTATCAAATAGAGTTCCCATTTCATGCACCAATTTTAATGTATATTTGTCTTATCATGTCAATGGTAAATATTTCAATGGTGAAATATAAAAATGGATTGCAAAAAATTTAATGGATTATAAACTCATTACCCATCCTACTCCCCTTAATAATATTCCTTGTCATATCACAACCATCCCCACCCCATGTAACCTATCTCTATCCAAACTAAAGCCTAATAATATCCCATCTCATCACTATCCTATCTCCATGGTGTAAGAGGATTCATACAACACATGAGATATAATGAACCAAATTGAGGATTATTACTTCATTAGCACATTCATTCAACATGTAATAATAATGTAATCATCACAATGTATGCATGTACCACATCACATCTATCTTACATATAAAATCTATACTCATCTCTTAAAATTAACATCATAAAATAAATATTAAACCCATAAAAATATAAATATATATCATAAAACATCATATAAAATAATTATTATACATTATTATCACATCTCATAATCACTGCATCTAACATCATGAATATAAATCAACCCCTTATGTAAATAATATCAATAAAATGTCAAATCAATCCATCATAATAAATCATATGAATCTAATCATATCATAAATTAAACACATCATGTAAATCATATACCCATCACATCATACTCATAATCAAAATATATATCCCATATCAATAATAACATCATCATCCATATGCCAGTGAACAAACATCCATCATCAAAACATCTCATCAATATATATATATATATATATATATATATATATATATATATATATATATATATATATATATATATATATATAATGTATATCATCCATATGGAGTCCATGTCAAAAAATTAAGATACAATAACGTGGGCCCATAGAGAAAGAATGAGCTAATAATACAAAAACTCCCTTATACATCCATATAAATCTAACTCAAGGCTATGACCCTAGTGTCCCTAGTGGTCCTCATGATCCCCTAAAATGTTGATGAACTAAATGAGATGGGATAGCTTAGAAAGAGGCTGCACGTTTCTTGGTTAGTGTTTCTACCTCATATAGGGTATGATAATACTACTCCTCATAGGTCAACTTGATAATATTATTCATCATATCAACTAGATTTCATGCACTCATCACATAATTTTCCTCATATTTGGATCTCTCAACCACCTCTAACTCCCTTATCAGTATGTGGATGTGCACCTACATTTATGCAATCTAGCCTTGAAAACCTATTATCTAGGTATCCCTACTCTAGATATGCCCATGTAAAGTATCTATCTATGCTTGTTATATAGTCATCTTCACCTATAATCCTATAATATGGGCTTGGGATAGAGTCAAATTCCCATCTCTCTATGATACTTGGACTTGTAATGTGGTCAACTTACCCTGTACCTATTCTAGCTACCCATCCCTCATTGTTATCACTGACTAAAACTGGGCTTGTAATTGATCCCTCTCTCATGTAATACTAATAAAATCAAACAAGTGGGCCTATATATCACCCTATAATATATAAATTAGGGACCTCTCACTCTCTTATAATGACTACCAAGAGGGTCTCATACCATCTCCACCACCACTAACCCCAACCTAAATCTTCACATGTACTTATGCTTGGGCTTAAGGCCCCATCTATCATGCTACCACTTCCTGGTCTTTTTCTCCTCTATTAATAATTATGAAAAATCCATCATGACCATCCTATCCATCCTAACCATCCTACATTGGCACCTACCTCATCCTCCTCCATATCCTTGCCTATGCCTAAAGAACCCTCTTAAAAACCCCTCAATAAACCAAAACTTTAGGGTGTGTTAATCTAACCAGTATCCTAGGTCTCTACCATGCTATTTGGGTGACCATAACTCTTGGATTTATAATAAGAGTATAATAATCCCATAACACTAGGGAAACACTCTCATAATTTTTATGTGCATATACCCTATCTATAAGCCTCCCCCATTGAGGCCACTTTCACTCACTTAAAGAAAATAAGTGCTCTACCCTAGGAACATCCTGAATAAAGCCAAACTATCATTATACATGGTTAGGGTGATATCTCTCAATAATAAAATCTCTCTATCCTATTAGGTAACACTTGATGAACATGTACTATGTCACTAACTTGTCATCCCATCCAAATTGAGGGTCTTTATATGGAAACAAGGTGATATGCTCTAGGTGAAGGATATCAAAATCATATTTATAAAATCTCATCTCACCTATGTGTCCTCATTGCACTCTTAATAACACATAAAAACCAAATACCAAGGGTTGATGAGGTTTACATACCACTAATGTCCCCAATGGTCATTAGATAACAATATGCTCCTAGTTCTAGATCTATAAAAGTAAGCATAGTTCAAAACTATCAATTTCTCTATATGCCCCTAAATGAATCTCTCTATATAGATGAGTCAACACAATAGGTCCCCATACAAAGACTCTAAAATCCTAAACCATAGCAAACACAAAATTTCCCAGGCCCAAATGGAACCACTAGCCACTCTTGTCCGGAAGGATAATCCTAATAATAAGAGACATAGTAACTAGGGTCAATTTTTCAATGGTACCCTCCACCAAAAATTGGTCAATATCCACATGTCTCTCCCATACCCCCACCTGTAAGCTACTAACTAATCACTATAATTTTTTAGTGTAATTACATGACTACCAAGATATATATTCTCCTCACATTAGTAGATGTAATATCTTATAAACATCCTCTAAATTCATCATCATATCACTTTTAATGAAAATAAATGTGTTAATCTCTAAGTGTCAGTGCTCCACTAATATATTAATCAAAGCTCAATCAATCCATATCACTAGCATAGTGGCTACATCATGGAGACCCACCAGCTATAGAACCCCAAACTCTACCTCTATTTATAAATGCATCTTGAATAGTACCATGGGATGCCAAGACTATGAATCCATCACTCTTAGATACTCCTACACCAACCATAATCCATTTATCACTACATATATCATATATCACCTATCCATCTATCAATAATATCTTAACCTACTCTTGTACCCATTTCTAATCCTAATTAGCTCCTCATCTACCCTCAACCCATCATTCTTACTTAATCCCCTTCACCACTACTTCTCTAATCTCATCCCCTGGCTTAAGCCCTATTTCACTTACATCACCTAAAATCTCCTAACCATCTCTCTCAACCCACCCACTCATCTTACTACTACACCTACTCTCACTATTTTCCCACACCCATATTCACTCATTTATAACTATCCATAATAACATTATGAATATCACATACTATGTTAATCATAATCCCACTAATATTACCTCACTAACTTACACAAATTAATTCACTCATTTCCACTATCTATTTTACATTTCCTTAGCCACCTAGCTAACCAAACATCCTACCTTTCTTACTAACCCATCCTATCTATCTAAGCCATCTAACTAACCTTCACACTCATCTCACCACCTAGTCCAACTCCTTAAACCATCTAACCTAACACTCACCCTTTTTTCCATGCTTTGACAAAACTATAGATCATGGTGTTTCCCTTAATGGTGGCTTTAAAAATATCACCTATCATAACTTATGGTTTTGATTAACCTCATGGTTTTTCAAAACCATGGTTCCCTCTATTAAGGCTTTGTAAATCTATTAATCCATAGCTTGTAGCTTTGAAAATTCATAATTCTATAATCATAGTTTTGTAAAACCATGAATTCTCCCCTAAAAACCACCAATCATGATGACAAAATCATGAATGAGGGTAGAACTAATAGTCCTCATTTTGTCAGATTGATTTGGCTGGCATTTTTTCTTATAAAAATCCATCCATAAATCCTAATAAATAAATAAAATTCATAAAAACACTAATCTAGGGTTTATTTACTCACTATAGGGTGAACATCAGTTACTCTATGGTGCTCTTAGACTCTCTCACCATGATCAGAAGCTCAAGGTAGTCAGTATATAGTTTCAACTCAAAGCTCAAATCACTATAAGATAAAATGAAGAAATGACCTAATTTTGATCATTTTGTCCTATATAACCCCCTTCATACACCCCTAGCATCCTATTACTAACATTGATTGTGCCCAATCCCACCTAATTATCTAATTATCCTAATAAAATCATTTTTATTCATCTCTAACATTGTTTGGTACATGGAGCATCCATCTCCTTATAGTCTACAATATCCTACATAAGAACTATATTGGCTTGAGGTCTTCCAAACTATGTACATATTAGTTAATCTCAATTTTAAGACTACAAGTTGCTCGACTACTAATCATCTTTCATTACCATCCCATCCCTAGACTCATTGTATAGTGATTTTAAACTATAGATCTTACATAAAGTAGCTCTTAATCACCAATAAACAAGTCTTATCACTTTTATCCATTTTTTGTCCTTCCCTAGCATGTGTCCTTACTATGGGACTTATCATCAACTCAAACCCATCATATTTTAATCAATCTTGTCCTATCAATTTGATCTTCATTTTCTAAACAATGGTTGTTTGTCTAGAACCCTTCACAACTGAACTACTTTATCCCCTTACCACTTGGGGCATCTTCAACCATAACTATGTTTTAGGGTATCCCAACTCCATTTTTTCATCTTGATTTTATCCCACCTTGAGATTTCTATTTGAGTGACAATCCAAGTCGTTTCTCCCTATATGCTCCCTCGAGGGGGCATCATATCTTTCTAACTTATGACACTACCTAGCATCATGGTTTTTATTTGAAATACCATTACTCCTTTCAATTCACCACACTTTTAATTTTTTTTAAATATGGACTAAATTTATGCCCTAAATTATGCTCACCCTACTAATTATATTAATTATGTTTATTCCCACTAATTTAGTCTAAATCCCATATTTCCTAGCTAAATTAATTAATAACCTAATAACCCCCATCCCATTATTATTTCCTATAAAACTTACTCAATCCCAAAAAATAATTAATCCCATCATTAAAACCCTACTAGATCATATTACCCATTAACCTACTCCTTAGGCTAACTAGCCAATCTAAAAATACAAAATAATCTACCTACCCAACCACCACCCTATTCTAGCCTCTACTAAACCCCCAAACCCTATGGGAGATTTATAGAATTGGAGGATTATAGAAATATAACCCATATTAGTCCCATTATATATAATTCTCTTATTCTATAGATCTCTATGGAATTAAAAATTCCATAGAAAATCCCTAGCCATTGATCTTAATGGCTCAAAGGTGAATTTGAGCCATTGATTTCTCCCTCCATGCCTATATAACTAATCTCTCCTTCCTCCAATATATCTTGAAAAACTATCAAATTACTACTAAATTTCATCCAAAATCCTTCTTTCATCCATCCATAGCCATTATCAATCTCATTCAACCCTTTATAAGCCATTATCAACAACAAGCAAGAAATCCAACATTTTCAAATTTAGGCATCAAATAATCCATTTGGAATCCTAGAGTGGAGCCATAAATATGTAAAGTGATGTTAAGATTACTCTTATTTTATTTATTACATATTTTATCCATTCATATTTGTGTGTTTGAGTCTTAGATTTTTATTACTAAAATCAATAATCTAGTTGAATCTAAAATTTAGTGCACAATGTGTAACTTGGATTTTTTATCCACCATAATAATGTTGAAGTAAGGTTGGGGATTTTCACTCACATTTCCAAAAAAAAGTCTAAAAATGTTTGGTTTTGATCATCATAAAGTCATTAGATTGACTTGTTGTACTCGTTACATGGTCAAGTGTCAAGAACATCTATCTTAAAAAAATACACATTAGGCACATAATCCCTTTATCTTTGGTTATGATTATATTGACTGAACCTATTTGATTGTTATTTTGATAGAATTTTTGGTTTTATAATTGATAGTATTAATTCTGGTCAACATTTTGATATTGGTTTTGATATTTATTCTAATAATGATTATCTCAAGGTGGTGGATGAGTTAAATATATTGTGTGAATTGCAGGTGGATATTTTAGTTTTTCACACCTCCATTTTTATTATTTTTATTGTTATTCATAGTTTTATTTTGATTGTTGTTTATAACATTTATATTTTTGGATTGGCTTATCACATTATCTATGGTAGTATTATAATTTTGATTCAAAATATTAGGACCTTAGTTATTGGGTCTATTTTTATACCCACACCTCCCTTTTTGGAGAAATAATTGACCCATTAGATTCATAGGTCTTATCAACACTATCTATGGTTATTTGTCTATTTTAAGTACACTTTATAATACTTCTTAATAATTTCTTTATGGAACATTTTAGACATCTTCCCTAGTTTATTTGTGAAGAGAGTGTAAGAAAAGATCACACAACTCTCTTTGATTATGTGTGGATAAATTAAAGATGAGTAGAGTAATTTGCACCACCTTAAAATAAAGTGGGAAGTATACTCATTAAGTTATTTCTTAATGTGTGTGAACTCCCATATACTAGTTCAAAGAAACTTATTCATGTCAAATACTTTTAAAAATTTACACATGAAGTGGAAGAAGGAATGGTTGAAAGCCTTGGGGGTGGTGGTAATACTAGTCTAATGAAATAAATTTGAAACTCATGGGAAACATTTTTTCCAATAATTCATCCCAAGTTAAAAATATATAATTTTTGTATCATATGCCTTAACATGTGCATTTAGATGTTTATCCCCATTTTTAGGGATTTTAGGTAAGGAGCATGACAAGATAATGCCCCAAATGGTGTGATTAAGAGATTATTTTAGGTATTCAACATAGGCCCCCATGGTGATTAAATCCATAAAATGTGTTTTGGGATAATAGTTGGGAATATTAGATGGATAAGAAGCAACACAAAACCACCAAGTGCAAAATATGTCACCTTAGTGGGTGGCATATAGTACACTTTAAAATAATTATCCAGTTGGGTAGACATGGAAAACATGTGATAATATAGTGATAGGGATTCATAAGGGGATATGCCAATTGGAACTTGTATGGGTAAAAAATATGTGGGTGGAGTATTTTAAAACATGTAGTTAAGGAGAGCCATGGGTGGCATTGTGTTGGTCACCATATTTTTTGGGGTAGTCAACAAGAAAGAACTACAAATGGGAAAATGGGTAGGAGGTTTATTATATGGGGGAATTTTTTATTTTATGTGATTATGGAATCCAAAGGTAATAAATAAGATCCAAATTATTTTGTCTTGGTGCATAACCATTAATAATATAAGTGGGTTGGTGTTGTGGTAGTGGGTAATATGCCACTAGAGTAAGACTAGAATATGATGATGTTTATTATTGAGGTTTTGGGTCACCAATTAATTGAAAGGAATATATTGGAAATAGGATTGGTTTATATATAAATATATAATATAGACACTAGGTTGGATATGAATTCATTCTATGTAACATTGGTAGTGGATTTAAGCTCCTCTCTTGTGGGAAAGTATGAAGGGTAATATTGATAGCCTTTGATCAAGTAGTTTATGTTTGATGGATTTGGAAGAGTCATCATGGGTTTATGAAATGGTGTGAAAGTGGTTTTGTTATTAGTTTAAGGAGGTGGAGTTATTTTCAATTACTTATCCTATCTTATAACATATGAACCCTTTTAGATTATTATTTGAATATCATCATAATTTGTGTTAAGACTTTATACATTAATGTGATCTCTAGTCACAACTTGAGGGTACATAACACCTATAGTGGTAAGGATCATATCATTATATTCATGGTAGTTATTACACGTATCTAAAGGACCCCATAATTCTTGACTCACCACACAATATTTGGTTCCAATGTAGAAGAAAATGAGTTTTAAAATAAATATTGGTTTTCCATGTTTTGATTAGATGTGTTATATCAACTAAAGAAAATAGTTTCACCTAGATTTTGAACACTTATTTTATAAAACTTAATGTAAAAATTCATATCGAGATCCTGTTGGGGATCAACCAACAATGTTGATTACTATATGAAAGCAATTAAATGTGGAATTAAACCAGAAAGAAAAGTAACTAAAATCAGATAATAGCAAACAATAAGAGATACAAGAAACCACCCTGAAAACTTATATTAAACTCTTTACAGAAGGAATACAATTGAAGAAACTTCTTTTCTTCCACACCTCTCTCAGATGTATAGATCTCTTTCTAGATATCTTTCCCTCAAGAGCTCTCTCTCTCAAGTAAAATCAACTCCAATAACCTTGATTGATTCACATATACAATTCTTGTACTATTCAACACTACATTGCAATAAGCTATGAATATCTAATCCTATATATAATATTAGGAAATATGAGCATACAACTATAGCCATTAGATGCACCTCCTAATCAAGGGCTCTAAACAGTATTACTTAAAATAGAGATGTGGACTTAAGACTAACACTTAAATCTATCATGCAAACATTCTGTTTTATCCACAAAAATAGCATTTTGGACACACAAGTGACCAACATCGGTCCCTGCCTATCTGCACCTAACCAACATCGGCCAAACATAATCGACGCCGACATCTCCTAGTCGACTCCTGACCGACATCGGTCACTCTTGACTAATGCCGATGACTGTGTAATACTAGTAACTTTGCAAAATACTCATTTGGCAAAGCTTTTAGCTCCACACCTTAACAATCTCCCACTTGGAGATAAACAGCTGCACCAGTACCTATATAGCAACATCTTCTAGCTCCTCCATCTTCAAACTCAATCATGAAGACCAACAAAAGTTGAATGAAGATTCAACTTCTCCTTTGTTACCGGCTTGGTTAACATATCAGCAGGATTCTTATCTGTATGGATCTTCTCCAGCTTTAACTCACCATCCTCCAATACCTGCCTAATGAAGTGGTACCTAAGCTATATATGCTTTGTTCTTGAATGAAATGCTAAATTCTTAGCCAAATGAATTGCACTCTGACTATCACTGTATAATCTACAACTCTCTTGCTCCTTTCCAAGATCTTCCATGAACTATGTCATACATATCATCTCTTTGCTAGCCTCTGTGACTGCAATATATTCTGCTTCTGTAGTTGACAAGGCAACAACCTTTTGCAACTATGATATCTAGCTAACCGCCATTCCACCAACAACGAAAACATATCCTGTGGTGCTTCTCCTACCATCCAAATCACCTACCATATTTGAATCTAAATAACCATGTAGAGAAGTATCTAAATCTCCATAGCATAAATGCCTACTGCTGGTCCCTCTCAGATATCTAAGGATCCACTAAACTTCTTTCCAGTGCTCCTTTCCTGGATTGGCCATATACTTACTTACAACTCCCACTGCTTGGGCAATATCCAGTTTAGTACATACCATTGCATACATTAAACTCCCTACTATGGAAGCATATGGAAATCTACTCATGTAATCTACCTCATCATGTGAATTAAGACATTATTCTTTACTCAACTTAAAATGTCCAGCCAAAGGTGTGCCTACCAGTTTTGCATCCTGCATATTGAACTGTTTCAACACCTTGTTCACATAATCCTCTTGAGACAAAATCAACCTATGATTTTTCCTATCTCTCTTAATGCTCATGCCAAGGATTTTCTTTGTTTCTCCCAAATCCTTCATGAAAAATGTGTGAGCTAATTTCACCTTAAGCTCAGAGATATCCTGCATGTGTGATCCTACAACTAGCATATCATCTACATACAACAACAGAATAATATATCTATAATTATCCAATCTCTTAAAATACACACAATGGTCAGATTGACACCTACTATAGCCATGCTCAGTCATAAACCTATCAAATCTCAAATACCACTGTCTAGGAGCTTGCTTGAGGCCATACAAGCTTTTCGTCAATTTGCACACTAACTTATCCTTACCTTTGACCTCAAATCCTTCTAGCTGATCCATATATATTTCTTAATCCAAATCTCCATGAAGAAACGCTATCTTAACATCAAGCTACTCAAGATGCAAATCCTCAATAGCAACTAAAGACAATACAGTCCGTATAGAAGTCATTTTAACAATAGGAGAAAAAATCTCACCAAAATCAATACCTAATTTTCATGCAAATTCTTTCACTACCAACCTGGCCTTATATCTCATCTATCCATTCTCACCTTCCTTCAATCTATAGATCCATCTATTCTTCAGTGTCTTCTTTCTTGCTAGTAACTCAACCAAATCCCATGTTTGGTTCTCTTTCAAGGAATCAATTTCCTCATTCATGCCTAGCTCCCATTGATTCTTGGATTCCACCTGTATTGCTTCATCAAAACTCTCTGGTTCTCCACCATCAATAAGAAATAAATAGAATAATGAAGGGTAATATCGAATTGGAGGTTTACTTACCCTTTCTAACTCCTGATGGGTGTCTGAGACTCATTCACAACACGCTATCCACCCAAATTCTCTGACAGTGACCGACCTCAGTCACTTCTAAGCCTGTTATTGGCCGACATTAGTTCTACCTGACTGATGTTAGTTCCTACCTGACCAACATCGATTCCTATATTGCTGACGTCAGTTCCTACCTAATCGATGTTGGTGTCTATGTTTTCCTATCTGTGATTAATTTTTCTTGTGAGCTCATTTTAGACCATCACCTCCTCCAATTCTCCATTGCTCTGCCCAGATTGATTTAGCTTCTTGAGCTAATCACTATACATCACTTTTTCATTAAAAACAACATCATGGCTCCTAATTATTTTGTTAGTCCCTAGATTCCAAAACCTAAATCCAAAATCATCAGAGCCATAGCCAATAAATGTGCACCTCATAGACTTAGCATCCAGCTTCTTTATATTTTCCTTATCAACGTGCACAAAGGCTTCACAACCAAAAACTTTGAGAAATGAGAGATCTACCTTTTTACCTGTCCATGCCTCCTCTGGAATTCCATCAGCTAGAGCTGTAGAGGGTCATCTATTAATCAGGTACACTACAGTATCCATAGCTTCTGTCCAAAACTCTAAGGGCAAACCAACATGCAATCTCATACATCTTGTACGTTACATTACTGTTCTATTCATCCTTTCAGCAACTCCATTTTTTTGAGGTGTCCTTGGAACCATCCTTTGCCTATGTATTCCATGCATATAATAATACCAATTGAACTTGTGGCTACAGAACTCACCACCATTGTCAGATCTCAGGCACTTCAATCTCCTACCTATTTCATTCTCAACCATAGCTTTCCAAATCTTAAAAGTGTTAAAAACATCAGATTTCTTCTTTATACAATAGACCCATACCTTTTTTGTAGCATCATCAATGAAAGAGACAAAGTACTATGATCCTCCAATAAAAGCAACGTGAGTTGGTCCCCACACGTCTGCGTAAACAAGCTGCAACTTATGCTTCTTCTTTGTTGACCCAGTCTTGAGAAAACTTACCCTCTTCTATTTTCCAAACACACAATGCTCACAAAAATCCAAGTCTATGCTTTTCAAATCTGAAAGCTTACCTTTTGACTTAAGAATAGACATTCCCTTCTCACTCATGTGGCTGAGCCTAGAGTGCCACAACTTTGCATCCACATCTAAAGTAGATAATACAGAAGGAGAATTATTAGTAACACAATTACATAAATAGAGAGTACCTACTCTCTTACCTCTGGCCATTACAAGTGCACCTTTGGTCACCTTCCAAGATTTAGCTGTGAGAGTTACTGTACAACCCTCATCCCCTAACTTTCCTACAGAAATCATATTTCTCTTCAAGTTGGGAACATGCATGACATCTCTCAACACCCATGTGTTGCCATTCTACATTTTTAGCTACACTTTTCCTTGCCAACAATTTTACAAGGCTCATCATCCCCTAAATAAACTATTCCAAAATCTCCATGGACATAGTCACTAAAATATTCTCTATTAGGGGTTGCATGGAAAGATGCACCAGAATCTAACACCCAAGATTCTATATTATTATGCAAAGAGAATATAAGAGCATCTTGTGCAATACCTGTAACTTTTACTTCTTCCTTACCTTCATGCTGATTGTCTTCTTTAGGCTTTGACCAGTAATCTTTGCTTATGTGCCCTATCTTTCCACAATTCCAGCATTATGGCTTCTTGCCATTTCTGGATTTGGATCTACCTCTCATCTTTGACTTAGACCTTGATCTCCCTTTCTTGACCTTCTCTTTTTTCCTTCCCCTTCTCTCAAAACTTAAAGCATTCCCTGATGTTTCCTCTATGCTTTTCCTACAAATTTCTTCATTCAAGATTACACTAACAACATCCTCTACTTTTAAAATATTTAAAGCAGATGCAATATTACTAACTGTCATTACCAAGCTATGCCAGCTTTCAGGCAAAGAACATAATATTAAAAGAGCTTTAATTTCATCATCAAACACTATTTTGACTGAACTTAATTGACTTACAATTCCATGGAAATCATTTAGATGATTAGATACAAATCCACCTTCCTGCATTTGCAAATTAAATAACTCCTTCATAAGATATACCTTTTTTGAAGCTAAGGGTTTTTCATATAAATTTGCTAAAGTAGTCATTAACTCTACTATTGACTTTGCCTGTGATAAATTAGATATCACAGTAGATGCTAGACTCAATCTTATACATCCAAGAGCCTTTCTATCAAGAACTTCCCATTCCTCATCATCCATGTCTTTGGGCTTCTTTAAAACCCCACCTAACGGTAAGTATAGATCTTTTTGATACAGATAATCCTCTATCTGCATTCTCCAATGTTGATAATTCTTGCCATTAAACTTCTCCATTCTCTGTTTACTTTCTTCTGCCATTACTTCTCCCACTCAAACATAAATTCCTATGAGTAACCTCTAATCAATACACACTAACCAGATCTGAAACACCTATTAGTCAACCTGAGCTCTGATACCACTTGTTGGGGATCAACCAACAATGTTTATTACTATATGAAAGCAATTAAATGTGGAATTAAACCAGAAAGAAAAGTAACTAGAATCAGATAATAGCAAACAATAAGAGATACAAGAAACCACCCTAAAAACTTGTATTAAACTCTTTACAGAAGGAATACAATTGAAGAAACTTCTTTCCTTCCACACCTCTCTCAGATGTATAGATCTCTTTCTAGATCTCTTTCCCTCAAGAGCTCTCTCTCTCTCTCTCTCAAGTGCAATCAACTCCAACAACCTAGATTGATTCACATATACAATTCTTGTATTGTTCAACACTACATTCCAATAAGCTATGAAGATCTAATCCTATATATAATATTAAGAAACATGAGCATACAACTACAGCCATTAGATGCACCTCCTAATCAAGGGATCTAAATAGTCTTACTTAAAATAGAGATGCAGACTTAAGACTAACACTTAAATCTAT